>JALGBA010000908.1:0-621032 GCA_023970755.1 Azemiops feae | reverse complement strand
GGAATCTGTTTGATCTTCCACTTGGTGCAGAGTTTGTCTCCCAGTTGATGTCAGGGTAGTTAAAGTCCCCCATTACTATTGTGATGTGCTTCCTACATACCTTAGTTAGCTGACTAGCAAAAAGTTCATCTATTTCCTCTGTTTGGTTGGGTGGCCTGTAGTATACACCTATGGCAATGTCATTTTCCCCCCCCTTTTATATTGACCCAAATGCATTCAAGACAGTTTTCATCATTGTTGTGCTCTAGTTCTGTAGAGATGTAGTTATTTCTTACATATAGAGCAACTCCACCTCCTCTTTTATTTGGTCTGTTTCTTTTAAATAATTTAAATCCCTCTAGCCTTGTGTTCCATTTGTGGGTTTCATCCCACCATGTTTCTGTAATGGCAACAATATCATATCTGCCCTCATTAGCCTGAATTTCTAATTCACCCTGTTTGCTGTTCATACTCTGTGCATTGGTATATAGACATTTGAGTCCTTTATGACTGACCCTGTGTTTACTTTCTACGTAACCTGTGTGGTGCCTGAGTTCCCCTATTGTCTTACCACCTATTTGGTTAGTGCACTTTGTGTGGCACTTGCTATTAGAAGCTTGATTTTGCTTGACAGCAAGGTTGATATTCTTGTCCACACACACATCTATGTTACATGCACTGATAACCCTATAATTGTTAGATTGCCGGGGACAGGGATGTTCTGTATCAATTAACTCACTGTCCCCGCTGTTTAGTTTAAATATTCCTCCAGAAAATCTGTGAATTTATAGCCGAGTAACTCAGTCCCTATCTTTGATGGATGCAAACCATCTCTTTTGTACATTTTTTCATTAGACCAGCTACAGACATCGTGACTAATATATCCAAAGCCTTCCCCTTTACACCACTCCTTTAGCCACATATTGAATTCTGCTATACGCTGGCCTTTTCCATTTTGCTCCTTATACACTGGTAAAACCTCTGAAAAAGTAAGCCTACAGCCTATTCTGCTAAGTTCCTGCCCCAAGCTCTGGAAATCATTCTGCACAGAGAGTACATCTTTTTGGGACAGATCGTTAGTGCCAAGATGTACAATAGCCTCCACATCACAGTCCTTGCTGGCATTTTTGATTATTTTAGAAATACGCTTCTTGTCCCTACTGGCAGTAGCACCTGGAAGACACCTGACCTCTTTTGAAACCTCTGTGTCCTTTCCTAAATTTACATCCCTTATAATTGAATCACCTACCAGAAGGTGGCTTCTCTTTTTGGATGCCTTTCTGTTCTTGCATGACTGATGTGTAATACCTGATTCACACTTCTCCCTGTCAAAAACAAGTTCTTCATCTCGGACCACGATCCCCTGCTTATTTGAGTTATCATCACAATTACTTTTACCTGCCTCCTTAATTTCCCTATTAAGGTCAGCAAGGGCACTGTATCTGTTGTGCAGGGACACAGCGAAAGCTTTGCGTTTATGGTTCACAGCTCTCACCCTGCCAGATCCCACGGTTGTCCACACTGCCCTTCTCCTGCAGGATCTTTGTGGTAGAGGGGGCTGATAGCGCGGAGGATCAGTAGAGTAGTGGGATTGAACTGGACACCTAATTTCTGCCTGAAGAGCAGAGATTAGAGACCCTAGATAGGGTTTGATATTGCCTTCTTCCTAGATCAGAGAGAAAGTGACTGGTCCAAGATCACCCAGATGGATTTGTGTCGGGGGGGGGGGATGTCACAGTATCCTGGTTTCTAGGCTGATGCCTTAACCACTACATCAAATTGGCTGTCATAATTAAAATAACTTACAGATAAATAGGATGAAAATAGCGCATATCATTGTTTTGGAGACTGCATTCAAAGTCAGTTTGATCAAATTTCTGAATCAAATTAACCTGAATCAATTTGGAGACTATTTAATTTTCTGAACTGAGATAAATGGTTGAATAGGACTGAATTGACTGCTGATATGGAAGTAATTTTTTGAAGTGATGATATAAAAAAATCACCTACTGTATTTGAATAGGATTGGAGCTGATTTCCTTATTCACAATAAACATGTTTTTCTCTGGATGGTTTGAACTGGTATTTCACTGTTCATAAAGTTTGCATTTTTAACAAAGATAATAATAGATGCAAGGTGAGCTTTGCCAAAAGAGAACATTAACATTTCAGATCAAGAAATAATCTTGTATTTATAGAATGGTTTTTGTGAATTCTTTAACTTATACAAATCTGCTTTTAATTTATTTAATGAAATGTGGATTTTATTTATGCTCAAAGCAGTTGAAGAAATTTAACATGCGGCTTCAAAAGTATATTTCTGTGTCGCATTATGCCATATGGCAGCTGTGATGTTTCTGATCTAGAAGGACTCAGGGCAGTTACTCATGCTTTGGTTACTTCTTGTATGGACTATTGGAATGCAATTTACTTGGGGCTGTCCCTGAAAACTACATGGAGGCTGCAGCTAGTTCAAAATGGGCAATTATGGGCAAACCATCATAACATTTGTGTTCTGCTGCTTCTGAATGCAAATCAAGGTACTGATTATTACTCTGAGGTCTCTGGTTTCCGAAATACCATGAGTCACTGTGGAGAAGGGGATCTTAATAAATTTGGTAAAGAAATGCATATCATGCAGTGACATGGTACTATAACATGATCTCACTTCTGTTCATAAACAGTATTAGTAGCTTTTTGCATGTCTTATATCTTGTCACAGGTAGTAGTTATACTTTCAAATATTCTTTTAAAATATTTTGAGATCAGTCCTATAATAGTTATTTTATGAGGTTGTAACAAATTATAGAAATAATCACAATGTATAGCAAACAGAATACAGAAATATCAGCAAAACATTAGACATAATGAAATCAGAAGAAAAACTTAACTATAAATAATACAATATGTTTCTTGTTTTGTCAATAACTATCTTGCTACCACTCAGAGTCTTAGAAGCTGGACATCCTTGTAAACAATTTAATTACAAAAGCATTGCTGACTATGTAGCAGTTTTGCCCTTGACAAAATCCAGAAATAGAAGCCTAATATTTCTAAATATTAGAAATTCTGCATCATTTTCCCAACAATATTATATCTGTTATAATAAATAATATTTATTATATGTCTATGTGTGTCCAAGTAGCCATATATTATTTTAAAAGCAGATTTAGAAACAAGGCATTTAAAGATGCTATTAATATAAAGGAGGTGATGATGACGACGATGATGATAATGATGAGCTATTTTCCATTTTGTCTTGGTGTTGTTTTTGTTCAACACACCAGTGTGATTTCTTCTCTTATGTGGTTCCTACAATCTAAATACATAGCTGTCATCCTAAGTGCACAACTAGAACATCATCTGTAAATGTGTAAGTAAAGTGGAGAAGGTATACAAAATGGTTCTTAAGCAAAATGAAATTCAACTTTCTTTTGGCCAAGCCCAACCAATGATACTCATTTGGTAAAAGATATACCTATTTGAACATCATACTATTGAAATTTAAACCATGGAAGTACTAAGTGGAAACTGTGGGAGGCCTTTAATGAAGAATCAGTCAGCCGTGTATCCATACTGATCATCTCTAAGAGAAGGAACTGTGGATTTCAGGACTCTTAAAGTTTTTTTTCTTTCCTTTTCACTCTCCCAAGAGATCATCTAACAGAAACTATAGCCGGTGTTAGTGGAACTCTTTGATCAGTATTTCTAGATCAAGACTTGGTCTTTTAAAAATATTTTAAAACATAGATAAATCAACAGCGACTTTGTTCTTTCTTTCAGAGTCTCCAAATATGCCTCTAATAAAAGCCTGTATTTAGCTTGGATCTTTTTCTGAATTCTTTGACTATACTTAGAATGGCAATCATACTGGTATTTATAATAACTATGCTTGAAAAAAGGCATTCAGATTTAAACAACTGTTATCTACCAAAATCAGAATACTCAAGTATTCAAAGAAACACATACAAAAATATTTTGGGGGAACAATAATTCTTTGAAGTTGAATTGTTACATGCAATCAATAATGTATTTGCATATATCTGAGACTGTTTAGCATTATTTAGATTGGTAGCCCTGTCTTTTTAGGAGTATGAACTGCTTTGCAGAAAAACTTATACAGCAGACCATTTAATTAAAGCCTTTGTAACTTTTTCCTTCAGTATAAAGCTTTGAGACCTTAAATGCAGCCTTCCATTTTCATTCCCTGTTGTAGATCCTATATGTTATTTTATATCTGCCGTATTTCCTTTTAAGCTCTATTCTGTCAAATTGTTAAGAATGTCTGCATGCAGTTGTAAGGAGAAAAATATTGTCTCTCACGTCACGCAAACAAGCTCATCAAATGGTTTTTTTCCAACAAACTGAATAAAAGTATGTGAAAGCTTGCTTTAACTCCAAATATGCATGCTCAACATCAGAAGGAGGAAATAAGATTGTCTCACCAGTAACAAAACGGTCAAGAATTTATTTACTGCCAAATGTCTTAGTTTCAATGGCTAAAATGCCATCGTGACAGAAGAGAGCATTCAGATCTTTCATTTCAACGCCATCTGGCAATTTATATTGCCTAGTGAAGCTTCTTGCTATAAAGCCCTGTTCATCCATCCTGGGTCCATGCTGAGCTTTGATTAGGAGCCACCCTTCGAAGACTTGAATTATGACATCTTCAGGACGAAACTGCACTACATCTAGTAAGACTTGAAAATTGGGGGTTGCTTCATCTGTGCTTTCCTGCTCCATTTCAGCCGCACTCTTGGATGCTTGTATGTTCCTTATCTGTGCGGGCCCTGCTGGACTTGGCAATGCAAACAAGGAGTGGTTTAATTTCCAGGCTTCCAAATCTTGATCAGGAAAGTGCTCCTGATACCGTATTGGAGTTTCCACCCGATGACGTATAACGACTTTTTCCATTGATGAGATAGTGCTGATAATCTCTTTGAACACAACAGAATCCTGAGATAATACCTTCTTTCTAGCTGTTTCTCCTCTTGCCTACTAGTTGATCAGCTGAAGCAGCTTCATATTTTTAGCTCTGTCAGAGCTTATCATTTGCTGGGTGTGACTAAAAACCCTGCCATACACTACATCTTTGGAAATGTTGACAATTGAGTGCTAATTATAGAAGCTGTAGCTGTTGCAGGGGCTTTTATTTTCAGTTGATATCATTCATGTTATATTACTGTTGTTGTTACAGAGATACATAATTATACTTATACTACCTTTTTTTTCTAGACGTTCTATGTAAATAGAGCCAATTTGGTCTAGTGGTTAAGGCAGAAGGCTAGAAACCAGGAGACTGGGAGTTCTAGTCCTACCTTAGACATGAAAGCTGACTGGATGACTTTGGGCCACTCTATCTCAGCCCAACCCATAAGTTTATTGTTTTAGGGGAAATGGTAGGAAGAAGGAGTATTAGCTACATTTGCTGTCTTGATTTATTTATAAAACTAATAAAGACAGGATGAAAAAATCTTTTAAAAATTCCCTCCCCCCAAATTCTGTTTTGTGGATAGTTTGGACTTAGGGATAATGACTGGCCAAAAATCATCCAGAAACTTTTACAATTTTGTATTGACTTGAAGCTGTTTCTACTCAGACATAATATAAGATTTTTACTGCTTCTGGTATGTTGCATAATATAGTAAATTCAAAAAAAAGTTTTTATTGAGTGGTCATGATAAAATTATTGCTTAGTGTAGCTGAACTTGCTACCGCCTCTGAAAGACGGCAAAGTAACTTGTAAAGAATAATATAATGAAGTTGAGCAAACTTAAAAAAACGTATTCATAAAATCATAGGGTTGAAAGCACCTTGGAGGTTTCTTGTTCAACTTCTTATTCAAAAAAGGAATCTCCAGATCAACCCAGACAAATAGCTGTCCAACCTTTGTTTAAAAATCTCCAGTGATGAAACACTCAAGACTCTAGGAGGTGGGCTGTTCCACTCTTTAGTATTGTTTATGGTCAAAAAATTACTCATTTTGAATTTGGATCTCTCTCTGTAAAGCTTCAACCTATTAATTCTTAGACTACCCGAGGCACGGTGAATAAACCCATACTCCTCTCTGTGACAACTCCTCAAGTATTGGAAGACAACGATGATGTTTCCCTTTATCTTCTCTTCTTTGGCTAAACATACACAATGATCCTTTTAACCACGCGTCATAAAATTTAGCTTCCAAGCCTCTCATCATCTTTGCTGCTCTTCTCTGTTCCTCTCTTCCAATTCCTCAAGTATCCTTGTATTTTGCATTATTCATAAGAAACACTTCAGGCATTATGCAAATAAAAATGCAGTACTACTCTGCTACTTGTTTATGTAGCTTCACTTCTTGGTGGCTTGTATGAGAACCTGAAAGAAATGTGCTCAGGCTTTACAGAACCTATGAATGCTACTGTTAAAGCATTGGTACCATTCTCCCAGATAATTATGGAAGCCTATCAAAAGCTAGGTTAATGCATAGCAGAGACCTGCTGTTCTTGCGTGAAATATGTAGCACTTCTAAGTCATTTTTGAAATCTCCACAACCATAACAAAGAATGTTTGGGATATTTATTTGAATTTACAATGTATACATTAGGATGTACTGCATATATCAGGCTTCGCAAGAAGCTCAGCTCTTAATCTCAATTTTCCAAACATAATCCTTTATCCAGAAATTGGCTTATTCAGGAGAAGGCTCTCAGGCACAACTGGATAAGATTAGCTTCTTTACTGCCAACAAGAATGAAGCCATATACACCCAAAAGATCTACCATACCTACTGCAGTATGCAGAAATTAAAGCACATATATATACATACTCAAGATTTTACAGTCTAGGCTTTTTCCCCCCTTTTTTCTGAATCAACAGATTCTTCCGTTTTCTTGAGAATCTTGAAAACCACCTGGTTTTTGTTGACATTAGAGAACAGTTGTCTGTAGCTCGGAATTGCCTTGTCAGCTTCATTCCTTATAACAGGGCTGCTGAGTTGGGCTCCATTCCATGTCTATTATCCAGCTCTGTTTATACAACATTCTCTAATGTAGAATAACTAATACTTCTACCTTGTTTTAGAGAAAGGGGATTTTAAGATGGCAATAATTTATTGAAGGAATCATAAATGTTACTTATTCTAATTCCATTCATAAATTTTTGATGTCAACAATTTTTTTGTTTGAATATTGTATTCAAGAATCTTGCTGTGTTCCGCAAGGGCTACTTCCTGGTAAGAGAGTTGAAAATTTCTGCATCCTTGATGAAAATACTTGGTTTTGGTAACATGGTTATAAATATTCTATTCCTTATAGGTAAGTCACATTTATTCCTCCCTATCACTGGAAATACAACAGACCTTCCTTGTGCAGCACACACTAATGATTGCAGTTGAAGTGGTAAACCTTTTCTGAATATAGGACAGAACTGAAATGGAGAAGAAATAGTCTCCTAAACATTCATAAAAATATACAAATAATTAGCTTTTACTCTCTATATTACTAGCACTGGGTATGCCCCATAGGAGTTTTCTTTTTGGAGTTTCATGGTTGTCAACATATTTTGTTTTAGTTTGAAAATGCAAATAATGGCTCTAATGATATCATTAAGCCCATTTTTCAGAAACCCTGGAGAGCAGTTGACATAGCAGTAAAATTTAGCTTGCATATAATGGGAAGTGAGGCACTAAATCCTGAAAAAAATGTCCAGGTGTTAATTTGCTTTTGCTTTCTTTACAATACATAAGTCATTGTATATTTAATTGTAATTATTTGTGCAAAAGACTGACAATACTAGATACCAGGTACAGACTAAGCAAAATAAAATGTAACAGTGTCTGTACAGGACCTTTAGAAAGGCAGGCTTTGTAAATCATGCTAGCACCTTTTCTTCCAGTTTAAAGAACTGTACATTTGGAAGACTCCTATCACTCTTTAGAAGGCTGCCCTCAGCTGTCTCTTCTGTATGTAAGCATACAGCCCCTTCACTTCATTGATGATCCTGGCAGAAGAGTTGTTTGTGCGTGCTCATGTATGCACAGACAGCTGTGAAGCAGCTGAGAAAGCATTCTAGAGAATCAGGCTATTTTAACCCTTGGAGGACAGAAGCTTTGCTCATGCTCACCGGCTTTTCAAGTAACCCATCAGGAATGCTTTGCCCAAGCCTGTAAAATAATTACAGTAGTTTCTACTTATCTTTTTGTAATATTATAGACTATTTAAATTCTCCCATCAGATCTGTCTGTCTGGGGAATTCTGGGAGTTGAAGTTGCCTAGGTTGAGAGACACTGATCTAGAGACATCTGCTTACGTACACAGTGGTAAGATACTAGATGGTGGATAGCAGAGTAGTTAACAATTCTCTTAATTATCATTCTCACATATGCTAATCCTTAAAGGCAGTTCAATAAAATCAATGAAGTAGCTTAGTTAGCTTATACAGAGCAGCATGCTCATATTTACATAGGAGTTTAGGCTAGCCCTGAGCTTTAGTTTTAGATATACCAAAGTAAAATATGCTACAGGTAAACATGAACATGTAATATATAAAGCTTTTAAAGATGCTTTCAGACAGGCAAGCTATACTGAAA
Source organism: Azemiops feae (assembly GCA_023970755.1). Taxonomy (NCBI): domain Eukaryota; kingdom Metazoa; phylum Chordata; class Lepidosauria; order Squamata; family Viperidae; genus Azemiops; species Azemiops feae. The sequence goes on along the minus strand of JALGBA010000908.1, from coordinate 612,487 downwards.
AACACTTTGGTTTGATTATAAGACATCCAACAGTTAATCTTTAATAAATTAACTACTTAAAAATACTTCCTGTACTTTGCCAATGAAAGGTTAGAGCATGTGTTTCCATCACCATAGAAATGTGGCTGAAAATATCTTCCCCAGTGGATGTAACATTATGAGTTATGCTATTAGATCTTTTTGCCCAGGTCATTGACTGCTGAAATTGTGATGCAGAGAAATGAAGACATTGATAATGATAGCAGTTCATTCAAAAAAGTTCAATTACATCTGAGGCAGGAATCTTTTAACAGAAATGACTTGGGTTAACATGAAATGGGTTAATTCATGTGGCATTTGGTGAACATGCTTCACACATTACCCAATGGCAACACAACAGCAGTGTTTCTGAACCTTGGCAACTTTAAGATGTGTGGACTTCAATTCCTAGAAGTCCCATAGCCAGCTTGCTAAGTTGTCAAGGTTCAAAACACTGCACAGCTGAGTGTACCTTCCATTGAGGTGAAGGAACTGAGACACAGAGAAAAGTAAGCTAGCGAAGATCAAAAGGCAGTAAAACACTATTGAAATGCTATTGTCTGTTATGCAATCCAATCTGGTGGTGCAAAGGCAATAGATACTATAGCAGGCAAGGATAGTGATTATAGCCCAGGTAAATATTGATATATTCAGCCAGATATTTTTAAAAAAACCTATGTAGCCTCTCTTGAAAACTGAGTGTAAGCTTTGATGTAAAAGATTCATGTTAAATCAGTTTTTTGTACCTTATAGTGTAAATTTCTGTAAATTTATAGTGTACATGTAGTCCTTGTTTTGTGCCCATCTTTCAACGACTGTTCAAAGTTATGGCAGCACTGAATGAGGAGAACAGAACAGAATAATAGAGTTGGAAGGGACCTTGGAGGTCTTCTAGTCCAACCCCCTGCTCAGACAGGAAACCCTATACCATTTCAGACAAATGGTTGTCCAATCTCTTCTTAAAAACTTCCAGTGATGGAGCACCCACAACTTTTGGAGGCAAGTTGTTCCACTGATTAATTGTTCTGTCAGGAAATTTCTTCTTAGTTCTAGGTTGTTTCTCTCCTTGATTAGTTTCCATCCAAATAAAATTCCATCCTTCCAAATAAAGAAGGAGTTCTAAGGATCTTGAGGAAATGGTGACTTAATGAAGGATGGGGGAGGTACCTTGTTTTCAACATCTAGTGCTGTCTCCCTTTTCATCATAAGGACTTAATTGTACAATTTCTCTAAATTTTATCTTTTTATGCTGTTTATTGTTTGCTCCTCTAGAGTCATGTTTTAAGGGGGGGGCAGCCACAGGAGGATTTAAAGCAAGCCCTTATAGTTGCAGTCACTGTAGCATCCCTGCGATCACATGCTTGCGATTTGGGCGCTTGGCAACTGGCTTCCAGTTATGACATCACAGCATCCTACAGTCATGTGATCGCTATTTGTGAGCTTCACTGCCAGCTTCTGACAAGCAAAACCCATGGAGAAGCCAGCAGAAGGTCGCAAATGGTGACTGGGTGACTGTGAATGTTGCAGCTGCATGGGATTTGCTTAGTAACAGCCACTGGGACTACTGGAACTTCTCTTGTAAGTTGGTGTGGTCACGTGATGTCATAATTTAACAACCGTTTTGCTTAGCGATGGTGTTCCTGGTCATAATTATCATCGGTAAGCTACGAGAATTCGTATATCACTGAAGGTCCTGGGTTCCTTTATTTTAATATAGTGGATTAATGCAGTGGAATGGGTGGAATTAAAATTGTGCCCCACCTTTTTCCATTTCAGTAGATTGGGAGAAGGAAATATATCAGCAAAGAATCAATTTCAATCATTAAAACTCCTGAAGCTGCCTTCCCAATGTGCCCTCTCCTTCTTCTTTTAGTTTGGTCCTTAATACATTGTGGAAGTCTGGTGCAACTGACAAATAGTGTGCCTCTTTCTCCTAAGATATGGCAAATACCCAGCTTTCAAATATAATAATACAAGTCCTAAGATGCTTATTGGGATCATGGAAAATCTATATAAGGGAAAAACCTCACCAAACAAAGAGGAGAAATAACCTGAAGATGATCATATGCTACTAAAAAATAATAATAATCTGTATCTAGGTGCAATCTTCTTCCTTCTCACTATCTGAAAAAGAAACAGCTAAAGCCAGTTGTATAAGAATATCATGTTTCCCACTGATTGTCTTGAACTTCCAATATGAGGACCAATTTGTGTTGCTTGAAAGCTGTGCATTCCACCTTTAAACCACTGAATGTATGTAAGTTCTTTTCCTACATGGGTTTAATGCATCCCTCAGAAATTCGATTTCATTCTGAAGAAAATGTACTCTACTGACATCTTGTGGCGTGAAAAGAAATAATAGAATATATCAAGCAAGCTCCGTTTGGATATGTTAATTCTAATTTTGTAGATTCTGTAACAGAGAAGCCTATTTCCCTGTGAAAAGATAGCAAAAAAAGAGTTCCTCAGCTTTACCCGGCAGAAAATACAACCAGATAAATTAATTCTACTTTATTGCAAACTACAAGTCTGCAAGTCTGAAAATACCCTTTACCCCCACTCCCCATTCCCTTTACAGCCTAAGAAACCAGGGAGAGACCCTTCAGAACTTTTGCCCCGCCCACTATCCATCTGCAGCATCCATCTGTCTCCTATTTGACAGTTCCCTAAGATCATCTCTTTGCCCGTCTCCAAGATCTTCCTCACATATCACTTGGCAGTTAGTATGGCCAGTGGGGAGAAATGATTGCACACATATGTATTACTGGAGTAGTAATATCATCTTCACCATCAGGGGAATATATATATATATATATATATATAAATTTTCAAGCAGACAAACTCTAAGTCTAAGCAATATTTTTTTTTTAAAAAAACAACCCAAATTAAAAATGGAAGACTGTAAAACTGGCAGGAATAGTTTAATTCCCTAAAGTTTAATTTGGGCGTTCTAATTACTCTCTTTGACAGCAGTGATTTTTTTTTATTTAAAAAAAGGGAATCATTTTGTGACTGTTATTGTGTTTATTTAGTTGTTAAATTAAGTCTTATTTAAGGTCTCTTTTGGAGGAAGATCTATTTTTAGGTATTGCTCACCTGAGTAGCGTCAATTACTTATTGATTGTTATAAGCTATTTTTGAAAAGCAATGTATTTTGACAGCTGGCTAAAACCCATTAACATAGTATGAATATGGCTATGAAGTAATAATAGTAGTAGTAGTAGTAGTAGTAATAATAATAATAATAATAATAATAATAATAATAATAATAATAATAATAATAATAATAATAATAATAATAATAATAATAATAATAATAATTGGAGGTCATCTAGTCCAACCCCCTGCTCAGGCAAGAAACCCTATACCATTTCAGACAAATGGCTGTCCAGTCTCTTCTTAAAAACTTCCAGTGTTGGAGCATTCAAGTGATACATGAAAGCATGATTTCCATTTTTCTCTATTACATATTCTGGAAAAAAACAGTTGTGAATCTCTCTGTCTTCACTTTTTGTGTATTATCCATTCCCAGTATTTTTTTTTTCATTTCAGTCTCCACCATTGTTTTCTTTTGTTTTTCTGTAGTCAGTTTTATCTGTCACTATGCAGCTGACTGTAGGGAGATTTTGGGATATCATCCCTTTTTCTGCTGTGCAAACTATTAAGGAATTCCATTGTCAGCATTTGGTAACAATGTGTGGCTATATTATTTTTAAGAGAAAGACAGTCCTATCTTTAGAATTAGATCATCTGGTTCATTTGGGGAAATGAAGGAAAAGCAGAATAAAATTGAAAGCAAAATTGTGAGTTTTGCATTTGTAATAATTTTAATTTATTCCTATTGTTTGAAATGAACGTCCAGGAATTTATTACTGTATGAATGTGCCAGGATAAAGATATGGAAATAAATCCTTTAACTTACTGAAGACTTTGTAGAAATATTTCTCAGTCTCTCCACACCACATATTTAGACTGAAATGTTTGTGCACTCATTTCTGCCATCAACTACCCACACTATACCTAGATCTCTGTTTTGCTTTATGCCATTCTTTCTGATGGAACTGACAAAAGTGGTTTTAAAAAATACACGTTAGCTAAAAGAAAATACTAAAATAAATTTATATACAAATTTTAAAAGCAGCAGAAAAGTAGAAAAGGGTTTTATTCTCATATTTCCCAAGGTTTTTTTTTTAAATGCCTTAGTGTTTGTTTCTTTCCTTTTATTATTTTTACAAATAACTCAAGGCAGCAAATATGTCCAACATACTGTCCTCCTCCTATTTTCTCCATAACAACAACCCTGTGATGTGAGTTGGGTTGAGAGAAAGTCACCCAGCTGGCTTTTGTGGCTAAGGTGGGACTTGAACTCACAGCCTCCTGCTTTCTAGCCTGGTGCCTTAAACACTAGACCAAGCTGCCCCTTGGTGAATGTAAATGCCCTTAGCAAGATAACCAGTCTTACCTCTCCAAAAACAGGCTGATCAGCCTTTCTTTCTCCAACTCAAGTTTGCAAGTTCCCTGTTCCTCAGGCCAGTTCACAGGGCTAAGTACGCAATGACACAGAAAGATAAGTTGTCTTGTGTCTGTGTCCTGTCTCTGCAACAGTGGGAGAAAATGGAATCCCTTGTTTGGCCTCTCAATACAGGTGGTGCCCAATTTACAATGGTAATGGAGCCTGGAATTTCCATTGTAAGTGATGATGGCCATAAGTTGAGGCAGCCCCAAAAGGCCAGAAACAAACAAAATGCATAGTAAATTGTGGTCATGTGACTGCAAAACATTACAACAGACTGTAAAGGTGAGCCAGTTATCAAGTGCCAAATATGCAATCATGTGATTGGAGGGCTGTTGGAACCATTGGAACTTTAGAACCGGGTAAGTAGCTTTTGGGGGTCCATTGTAACTTCAAATAGTTGCTAACTGACTGATCATTAAGTGAGGACTACATGTATATGTATATTTACTGAGGACTGAGATGATGCATATTTTAAAGGTTATGTGATCTATCTCCTAAAACAAATTCTGTGATTATTTCACAAGATGGAGAGAGATTCAGCCATTGAATTATTACAGAATCCAGCTGCCCTGTTCATTAATGATTTTATTCAGACTCAGTTGGGAAGAAAAATGTTCGGCCAATCTTCATCAGAATTCTAGGCCAAAAACCTTTTGAAAGCAGCAAAATCAGCAACCGAGTAAGAATAAAACATCATTTTAGGCTTATGATTGGCAAAACCTAGTTCAGTCTATTTAATTAATTCCAAAAGACTCTAAAACTCAGTCTAAAAAAGCAATAAATAAAGATGATGTAGCACTAAAACATAAAAAATTAAAAATTATAAAAACTGTCATGGTATCTTCAGTCTTCCTTGCTTGAAAATGCAAGGAAGATAGGGGCTACATGTACCCGTGGGGAAAGTGAATATAATTGTGGGCTTGGATCTTGCAAGGAGGATGAACTCTCAGAAAGCCCTCCATAGATGACTAGATGGGGGGAGGGGAGGACAGATTCTATTCTGGCAGGACATTGCTTAATGTAGCCCATTATTGCATTGTGTGGACTTCAAACACAATGAGCATAATTTTGATTGGCTCTGGAAGCCTACAGGTAATCAATGCTGTCAGTTTTAAAAAGCTGTTATTCTAGACTGGTGCAATTGTCATACCAGTAACCTTGCTGCTCCATTTTTTCTTAGTCTCCAAATATTTTATTATGGGTTTGCAAAGCCAGGTGAAATACACATGAACATGTTCAGCAACATTCCACAGGCAAGACAGTGATACAAGAAAACAGGATGTATTTATAAGCAAGCAACAAGAAGCTACAGGATTATGTAATTTTATTAAACATTGCAATTAAAAAGAAAAACTGAGAAAAAATAGAAAATGCAGAAAAAAGAAAAATAGACAAATAGAAAAGAAAAAAATAAGAACATAATAAGCAAAAAGAAAAGAAATACAGCATATAAAGTAATGACTTTCACCTTCATCACAAACAAGTATAAATAATTGTAGTAACCAATCACCTTTTAAAATACAACAAATGATCTATTCTTCTCATGTCTCATTTCTTTTCTATACAAAAATTCTTAACCCTCAATCTTGATCAGCAAAAGTCCATTAAGGGTTGCCAGAGATAACAAAATATCTATTTTAATCAAATAAACCCACTTTTATTCCTTCCCTTTACTTTTAACTATCTTGATCTTTAATCCCTTCAAATAAGAATCTAGAACTTGATTTCATTGTTTGTTCCTTTTCACAAAATTCTGCAAAACTTTAACATGCCTCTTTTGTAAATCCAATATAGTTATCCAGATCACTTTTTTGTTTTATTATTGGTATACTATCCCTTTTAAATTATTAAGCCATCAGCCAATTTCGTTTGTACAACCAGTATAGCATCTTTTTCCATATTATTCTTGTAGTCTGTCATTTTTTAAATTAATTTTCAGATCAGTCTCATATATGGGAGAATTACGTATTTATGCAAGATGGCATTAAACCAGACCAAAGTAAAGACAAAATAAGTCAGAAAGAGATTCAGAGTATCGTAGAAATGATAACTTATGTCTCAGAATTCATTCCCAGCTTTGCTGTCTGCACTACAACTCTGAAAAAATTTCTGGAATATAGCATATGACAAGGGCCTAAATTACATAAATAATACTCTAAACATAGCACGTTTTTTAGTTTTAAGAACTTAAAAGAAACAGTTTCTACAAATGCTACTGTGCAAATTACATGGAACAGATGTGTAATCAAGAAGTGGAACAGAGCATTCAACACTGTTGAGTATTATATGATTACATTAGTTTATGTAAAAACCAAAATGCAAGCAAATTGGTATTTACCAAAGGTTGACTCTACCCATGTTATGGAAGTAATGGTAGGTTCCTTATAATATGTTAACCTCCTTTCTGTTCCAGGTCAGAGCTGAATGTAGGCTGACCTAATAAACTCAGTTCACCCACTGTGTTATTGCATCCTCTTAAATGAATAGCATAAAAACTAAGGTAAATTATGTAAGATCCATAGACTTCATTTTTACTTAATTGATTGAAATATGTCACTTAAACAGAAGGTAGAAAATGAAATCACTGTGCTGTTACTACAGTTTTCAGCTGTGAATTTCTTGGAGTAATTTCAGAAAGTCTGAAATAAATCTTTCTTGAGCCCTTCAGCAATCTGGACTAAGCTGTCCTTGTCTTTTGGCCTAAAAAGTCACTTGATTGTGAAATGGTGGTTTTATAAATATGATTTATAAACAAATAAACAACCTTCACTGGATTATAGCAAGAATAAAATGGAATCATTTGTGCATATGTGAAGAAAATAATAGATGCTCTTTTAGCACTTTGGTAGGATAGGAAAATAGTTACTAAATAAATTACTAAATATATTCAAAAAATGTTTGTAAATCTCTGAAAACAAAAATGTAAACAGAAATGTTGCAAATTAGTACACAGCTTTCTGTTATGAATTGTGAACAAAAGCTAAATCTTTTGAAAGGGTGTGTCTCAAGCCAGGCACACAAAATTCAGAAGAGTGTATGGATTTCAATATAACTCCCGCAACATTAAAAGTAGGCACTGAAAGGACATATAGCTGTTGGTATGATGAGCATGTTATAATTCAGTAGTGCTCTAGAGTGCAATTCACATTGTTCTTGAAAAAAAAATGAAAATTCTACTACTATCTGTAGTTCAAGCTATGTTCTAAGCAAGGGATCAAATACTCTCAGTATCCAATTTAAGATAGAAAAATAAGTGAAGAGTTATTTCTTTGACAAGTTAAAATCAAAGATAAGATCGTGTAAATTAAGTTCTTTTAAAAGTAAGGCATTAAGGAATAACTGCTGGTGACCTTGTAGTACTTTTTGTACTGCAGTACAGATTCTAAATTAGAGTATTTTTTCTTGGTGCATTCTTTTTTTAAAAAGATTACTAATGCACAAACTAAAATATGAAGTCGAATAACCTGACTAACAACATTCTTTTCCTGAGATGATTACTTTTTTTTTTTTTTGTACAGGGCTTGAAATGTATATAGGAGGTACTGTTGATGTAGAAACACTTTCCAATACTGCATAATTAAGTAATTTGATTTTCAGGTTAATGGAACACAATTATGAAACTTGCAAGTATTAGTCTCTGTCTCATGATCATATTACTGCTTCCAGAAAATCCAACTGTCTATTTTAGTCCAGAAGCATTAACTTTTCTTCTGGGATCTTTATTTGACTTTTCTCTAAAAAATATTCCTCATTCCTTATTCTGAAATGATCTGTCCAGTTCTCTTGATTTAGAGAAAAGCTTTGGTTTATATTCAAATTTCTGTATAAGCCCCATTTGTAAAATGGGAATCCTGATAGACCACTGTCATGAATTTCTCAGTGAATATATGCAAAAACATTAGCTGGGATTATAAATTGTGTTAAGCATACTGTGTTTGGTTTTGGTTTCTGGTACCTGCTAATTTTGTCTGAGCTCCAAGTAAAATTGTGTTCAGAATGCTTCATACCTGGATGGAAGTCTACAAGGAACATCAGGATTATAGGCTATCTTTAAAAATTGAAAAAGCATCTCCAGTATGTGGCTATAAATCACTAGAAGTGGTGCTTATCTTGAAGACAAGCCACTAGAATATAAAATGAGAGCAACCCTACTCCCTACTAGTACTGATGATGTTACCTAGTTTGGTAATGAAAAGTCTGAAAGAAAATAACCAGGTTCAGAGAACACCAAGGACTCCAACCATAAAAAATGAGGTATGGTTGAAAGCTGGCCTGTTCAAGGAGAAGGACTGATCTTAGTTCATGCTTGTAAATTTCATTCTATTTGTAGATTTCTCTAAAAATTGACAAAAGTCATAGTAACTAGTTCATATATAACACTAACTCATAAACAATGACTTGATACACATGGGATCATGTACTTCTAGGATATCCAAAATGTGAATGAATAATGATCAATAATGACTTGCACCACATGATTTATTTCATTGTTTTATTTTTTAAAATATATTTTTTTAAAAAATGTATTTGTTGTTGTTGTTAGTTGCGAAGTCGTGTCCGACCCATCGTGACCCCATGGACAACGTTCCTCCAGGCCTTCCTGTCCTCTACCATCTTCTGGAGTCCATTTAAGCTCACTCCTACTGCTTCAGTGACTCCATCCAGCCACCTCATTCTCTGTCGTCCCCTTCTTCTACTGCCCTCAATCTTTCCCAGCATTAGGCTCTTCTCCAGTGAGTCCTTCCTTCTCATTAGGTAGCCAAAGTACTTGAGTTTCAACTTCAGTATCTGGCCTTCTAAGGAGCAGTCAGGGTTGATCTCCTCTAGGACTGACCGGTTTGATCGCCTTGCAGTCCAAGGGACTCGCAGGAGTCTTCTCCAGCACCATAGTTCAATAAAAATGTATATGTAATGAAAAAATCATGTGAAAATTGTGCATTTATTCTCTTGCTGTGATAGTCTACTATAAGACAAGCCATATAGTATTTATAGCTCTTTATTATCTTTGCATATCCATTATTTTACTCCTATTTTTCAACTATTCATGAATTATTTATTTCACATTATATTAATACCATTTCCTTTGAATAAATGCTACTTTTCAAGATTAAATTGTGATTGAGCTACAACTTGATTAATAATCCAGATAAGACTGGAAGTTATTAATTTATTTTATTTAAAGTTACAATCCTGGTTTACGAACTAAAATGTTCATAAAATGCTCATCCAAATGGACTTATGTTAAAATAATCCTAAAGCATTTACAAATTTGAAATCTGTAATATAATGTTGAGAGTGCAGAAACTATTATATATATATCCTAAGTTTCATGTACTAGAAAAATAATGCTTGGGATCATCCAACTCAAATTAGAGTCTTATGTGTAAAAAATGATGCTAGATATTTAAGCTGACTTTACAAAAGGCCAAGGAATATGAGACATTGTTTCTGATAGCCATTGGATAATTGAGAAAACTATGGAATACCAAAAAAAAGTCACTGTGTGCTTTATTGATGGAAAATACTCTGATTATGTTGTTTATGTCAAGCTGTGGAAAGTCCTCAGAAAAATGGGAATCCTATTGTCCTCATGGCAAACTTATATATAGTCAAGAAGCTACAGTATGAGCAGGACAGGGAGAAACAGACTGATTTGAAGTTGGCAAAGGAGCATGACAAGGATGTTTATTCTCCCTGTATTTATTCAACCTATATACCAAATATACATTAATGGAAGCAGGATTGGAAAAAAAGATGAGCATAGTTTTAAAATCAGAGGAACATCAATAACCTGCACTATATTTTCATTCTATGTAAGCAAAAGTTGGACTTTGAAGCAGGAGGACAGGAAGAATATTGATTCTTATAGTGTTAGAACATTATAAAGTATCCTTTTGTATATTTTGATTATTGGAAAATAATTCCATGATTACACTGGGTGAATACATAGTAAGATGGCATTTTCTTTGGAGCCATATGTTCTTTACCAAGGCTAATATTCACTTTATGTAATGTATCATGATTTGTTTTTATATGAGGAAAAAAACAGCTAATCTATATTTGCTGGAGCATAAAATTGAAATGATGATTTATAGTACACATTCCATTTTCTAACTTTTATTAAGAAGACCCAATATAAAATAAATGAGGTAAAATGCCGCACAGCGTAGGAAATAATTCTTATTCCAATAAATAGCTGTGGGAATTTATTTTTTACACTTAGCAAGGATGTGGAAATAAGAGGCAAACCAAATAACCAGCATCTTTGGGAGTCTCCTAACCTTGAATTTTATTCAGAATATTTTAGGAGTGCTTTATCTATTATAGTAGAAACATTCTGCTAAGCATGATACTCTCCCTCTATAGTATACAATGCAGGAAAAGATACAGGTATCAACCTGTATCAACCATTTCCTCTAAGCTTTTTGTGTTTTTGTGCTATGCAGACAAAGCAAAAGGGCAAATCCACTTTAAATACTATGCAGATAATAAACAGAAAACTGCTACCTTTTAATGAATGTGCTGCTCCTTCTTTTACATGCACAATAAAGAAGGCATTTTAGCAGCTTTGACATATTGTGTTTCCTGTAAGTCAGTTTCAAGCCTCTTGCTCTAGAAAAACAAATCCATAGTTCAAGCTGTATATTTTTTGAGTACAGTAAACAGGTTAGAAATTATAGCTCTTTACTATGTGCATATCTCCAGATCCTTGGGGTTAAGTTGGTTAACTTCAGTATTATATATAGGATATGATTTCTGATCATCATCTTCTGAAGATGTTCATGTTTAGAAGTACAAAGCAGATGTGATAAAGTCTTGGATGCATTTTGCACTCATGAGGAGGCTTCCCCCCCCCCCCGAAGTGCAAAAATGGCAACGGTAAAGACTACAAACATCCCTTACTCTTTCTTAAGACCAAGATGAAAATAAGATTCTTCTAAGCAATGGTTCTCCCATGGCACAATGGGTTATATCCGACTTTCTGTTTACTTGAACTGGGCCCTTGTTACATTTTGGTATCTGCTCATTGAACCCTGTTTTGTTTTTATATTTCCTGCTGTTATCCTGTTGGTAAAGGTCAAACAATCACTTCAGGAAATGGGAACAGGGAGGAGAATGGTTGGAAAATAAAATGTTTTCCAGCTTCCTCTTTTCCACTGTTTTCTGTATTATGACACACCCATCCCACCCTTTCACCAAAGGATGGTGTACAAATTCAGCCAATTTAACTTTTGGAAGAGAGTTTTTTAAATTGAGGCAGCATCCATGAAGTATATCTCCCAGGTATGCTACTCAATTGAAATACTCAGTACCGGAATGGACATGCTGCTTTGAATTTGTACCCACCATTGAGTCCTATCTATCTGGGTTAAAGATTCCCCAAGCAGTTAAAACAAATTCATTCCAGTCATGACTCCCAATTTAGAACAAAGGACTCTCACTGAAAACCAGTGAGAATTGAAATGACTTGTGGGATAATCTGCTCCCAGTATTTTTATATATTGAAAGATCAGTGTTATTTATTTACACGTATTTCTAACAGATTTCAATTCCTTTAAGTAATAGTTGTGTCTGTCTGATACCTGTCAAGTTGCTTCTGTAGATACATTAAAGATTTAAGTACAATGCTATAGCAAGTTTCATTGATAATGAGACTATTACCATAATTTTTTTGACACTTTTACATTTTTTTCCTTCAAACTCTGACATATTATAATTGAATGCAGCAAGATGTTGCAAATCTAGTAATATTCATATATTACTGTGCCACCCTATTATTTTCTATTTTTATCCTTCAATCAAGTTCCCAAGTCTGCTTACCAAAGCAAAAGCATTATTAATGACATTTATGTAACATGTTTGCATAAAAGTACAGAAACTCAATGATAGCAGATAAAAACCATAAAACCTCAATAAAATATTAAAACATTTAAGATGCAATTCCATAATAGGCCAAATTAAAAAGCCAAGAGAAATGTGTATTTATATTGAGAACATTCTATAAGATTGGTACAAAATAAAATTCTTTCCTGTATGCATGGCAAATGCCCTCTTTGATTAGACAGCTCCCGTAAAATCTACCAGGTTTTAACAATAGCTCAGATCCATTATTGGTAATCTGCCAGAGAATGAGGCCCTAAGTGAAGAAAACGTTTTCACATCTGGGCTACGCAGTAGATAGCAGTTGATTGAAGTGTGGATATGGATGCCTAAACTGAGCAGGACAGAACTGAAAGGTGGATGGAATTAAATTTAAAAAATGGGTAGAATTCCAACAAAAATCCAAGAAATAATCTGCTGGAAGGAGTATTTGAGAGAAATGTATGGGAATGATAGTAGTGTGCTGAAGATTGGAACTGAAATGAATTCTATAAATGTTAATTATTCCACCACCTAGAAAAAAAGATAAAAAATAAATTATAAAGTGAATGTTGAAAAATTGTAAAGCTACAGATGCAGGTGGTAGAACCGAAAAAATATGAGAACATGGCTGTGATTGTCTTTTGAGTCACAGTGCATGGAAATTTCTACATTGTATGTGTATCTCTGCTTGAGGGCTGAAATAGTGTTGTTACTATTCCCCTACACAAAGGGGAAAGGTAGCATTGATGAATACCACACTACAGGGAGATAAATTTGTTAAGTGTGCCTGAAAAGCTTTGGGGGACAATTATTATTGAAAGGACAAAAGAGGTGAGAAAAAAAAACATGGGAAGTGTAGTATAACTTTATATAACGCAAAGGTAGGAAGACCAGATTTTCTACTTCAGCAAGTCACAAAGAAATATATGAATACAAAGTTTTATTTTATTTATTTCAAATTTTATCTATCTACCTATCTAGCTATCTGTCGTGAGATTCCATACCATATAAGGCATATAGAAAAAAAGGAGGAGGTCAAAGAACACGAGACAGACCCAGAAGAAGATGGAGAGACAACATCAAAGATACAATGCAACAACATCAATTAACAATGGTTGAGGCCAACAGAAGAGCAAGAGCCAGAACTTTGTATTTCCCTCGACACCCGAAGCAGTAAAAGAGGAAGTTAAGACAAAGAAGATCTGTCTGTCTACCACATTTTTAAATTGCCCATCCCCTCATAGAAATCTTATATGGACTTGAGTTACGGAATGTTTTTCCAAATCTAGAGTTGTTTGTGTGTAAGTGAAGAGCAGTGGATGCCCTTTTGAGCACTTTGGCTAGGAAGAGAATATACAAATGTAATAAATATGTATCTAAATATATTCAGAGACTATTTTTAAATTTCTGAAACAAAAATGCAGAAAGTTAGTAAATAAGTTTCTGTTATGAACTGCAAACAAAAATGTTACATTTTGGCACACCAAATCTGCTGAAGAACTCTGAAATTGATATATATATATATATATATAGGTCTCAGATCAGGGATACAAAATTTGGAGGGGGATGTGGATTTCGGTATAATTCATGCAACATTAGGAGTAAGTATTTGAAGGACACATGGCTAATGGTATGATGGATATGTTATAATTTCAATAGTATGCAATTCACATCAAACATTTGGTTTGACTGTTGAATACAGTAAGAGTGATAGGTGATGGGTGTAAAACAGATGTGAAAATAAGGGGTATGCTTAGGAAATGATTCAATATTGAGCAGAGAGTAGGACAAGGATGTTTAATGTCTCCTTGGTTGCTTCATGTATTTATGGATAAAATGTATAAGAAATTTTTATGGAGATTTAAGAAGAATATTGTTTGGGAACATGAAAGTATAGGTTCATTCGTACACAATTGATGCAACCCTTTTGGCCAAGAATTGAAATCATTTGAGCCAATGTAACATTCTACAATATGAATTTCAAAATTAATAAAAGACCAAGGTAATTGGATTGGAGAGGGAAAATGGAACCAATAAGTTTTGTCATGCATGGCAAAAGAAGAGCAAGTTGATGGATTTGGGTGCCTAAAAACAGAGAAATAGTTGAAAAGATGTGCAAATGTTGGTAGAAAGATAGGGTATAAAATATGCTCTGTTGCAAGGAATGTTTGTTGAATATGAAAAAAATAGCTGTTAGACGGAAATAAGAGTTGGGTCTTCTAGAAGAAACATAAAAGTAGGCAGAATGCAATGGGAATGGGAAATTTAAGATATCTTTGTAATAAATCAGGAAGAAATGGGATCATAAATGAAGGGGTACTGAATGAACAGGGATGAAATATATGAGTATGCATTTTGTTATATATAAGAGAATAGATAGATAAATAGACATTGCAATTAGAACACTCCAATACCAAAAACATCAGTATTTGAAGGAGAAAATTCGAAAAGTATAAATGTCTTAAAGTATGCTCCCTCTTCCCATTATTTAATGAGCTAGCAGTGTCCATCCTTACCCACGACAAATTTGGTGGCACTATTTTGCTGAAATTTAACAAACTGTAATAGAATTAAAAATAGTCATTCTGAATGAGAGTATACTGTATGTGTACCAATGTTTGGTAGATTGGTCAGTAGAGTGGGAAAAATTATATACTGTAAAAAAAATAAAGTTGTCTTCAAGTCTTGTTCAGTTCTTGGTAATGCACAGATAATCCATGAAGGTTTTTTGGCATCATAAATACCATAAGTAAAGACAAGAATAGTTACTGGGTGTGCTAAAAAGCTATTTGCATTAATGAGGCACTAATCATGAGATGAGAAGTCTTTGGGCTTATTGAAATTTAAGAATGTAGAACTTAATATTTATAAATTGTAGTTCAGTTATTTCACTATGAACTCTTTCAATTAACCATGGATAATTATGTCATTGCAAACCGAGTCTCAGAATATAGTAAGCTATTGTTCACAAATGGTAGGATATATCAAATTACAAAATGAGCCCATACAGGAATTTCTGCAATAGCAGATAACATTCGCTGTGAGTACACAGCATTTTTTAAAAATTAAATCATTATTTATTTAATCAATTTATCTGGACGTGCAATGATATGTTGTTGAACCATAAACTGATCATACATAAACTTGGTTCACAAGTAAGCTAGGTTAAACATGCCCATTTCAGGATTTTGTTACTATATCCCGTATATTAGTAATAGAATTGCTATGGATAAGAAATAGCTGTTTTAGATTGGATGTCTGTCTGCAACAACATGTTGATCTACCAGTCAAAGCTTGAGTAAAGGAAATGCCATTGTCCAGGATATATATTTTCCATTATTTTTTAGCATCATATTCTTTCCATGATGTTTGAGAAATTGTGGAGGAGGGGCATAGTGCTGGAGAATTGGAAAAGGGCAAATATGTTTCTATTATCAAAAATGTGGGAAGGGAGAGAGAACCTGGGTAACTACACTCTGGTAAACATCATACAAATACCAAAAGTTCTGGAACAGATTATTAAGAAGTTGGTTTATAAGCATGTAGAAATGAACGCATGGCTTGAATAAGTCAGGCCAAACCAATCTGATCTTCTTTTTGATAGAATGGTCAACTTAATCTTGATGGACATAGTGCACATTGATTTTAGCCAAACATTCTTCTACATTCTATTATTCGCTGGACTACATTACCATTAGAAGGCAACAGAGCTCATTGAACAGCCATACCAAATAAATATATATTTATGTTCTAATCTAGGCTCTTTCTTCTACATCTGGGCACTAAAGCAGTATAGCCTAATAATCCCAATCTGTATTCATGGGGTCTTATTTCAGACCAAATTCATATATCCCTTGTACAGGAATACAAGGAGAAAATCAGCTTGCATGCTTAAAAAGGATAACATCAAGAGAATACAGCATTGATACCAAGTTAATATCAATATTAATGTTGATACCAACTTGGCATCAATGCTGTGCTCTCATGGTGTTATCCTCTTTAACCATGTAAACTGATTTTCTCCTGCTTTGCTACAAAAGTGAAGTTCCACAAGAAGCACCCTCTTCTCTTACCTTGTTTTTGACTTTGTATAGGCAATTGCATAGGCAGCCTTACAAGCGAACTTGACCATGGCTATTGTTTTGGAGAAAATGTTGGACTTCGGATGGGTTTCAAATTATTTGTATGATTGCTTTTTATGGCTGGCAACCCACTATCAGTGTAGACAGTAAAGAACATGATCTTGACAGAAAAAAGAAGTATGTTACCAAAGCAACAAGGAAGCAAAGGTGGCTGAAGCCCAAGAAGAATGTAAGTGAAACCCTAATTCATATAAGGGTAAGAGAAGGAGGAGGTAAAGCATAATCAGACTTGCAAGATTCTGATACATAGCTTATTTTAATAAAAGTAGTTCTAGTCTTCCATGGAGTTTATTCCTTGCTCTTGTCTACATTATGGGGCTGACAGTGAGAGATCTTTTGCTTAATTAGCAGCTATAAGTATTTTAAACACAGGTTTTTTTTTTAAATGCCATCCTGAAAGCTTTACACGAGTATTTATATGCAGGAAGAAGTCATGATGGCCAAAAAAATTTCACCTCATAAAGGCAGACCTTGCAAATACTGAGGGAAGGAGAAGGGTCCTACCACTTTATTGTCCTCCTCCTTGTATGGATCAGGACGAGGGCATTGCTATAGTTCATGGTTCACTCTACTGATTAGTTGGAAGGAGCCTCGATTAGTGCCTTTTCTGCCTATTCTCCGCTTTCTGACTAGAAGAGGCTCTCCCGGTCGTTTTCCAACCCCCTTGGAGTACCTAGCGCTGCACGGAAGCGCCCGGAAGGCCCTCGTTCGTGCTTCAAAGATGCTGAGCCTGGGAACCGGAGTCAAGCGCAGATCGAGAGCGCCACTATCCGAAAAGCTGAGCCCCGCCAGGTCACGGAGGAGCCCACACTTATGTATGGATCGCCTTGCAGGTCCGCCGACTGCCGAAGGACACCCCTGACTTGGCGACCGATGCCTCTGCCCTGACGCCGCTCCCGTCTCCTTGGAGTCCCTTCATTCATTTCCTCCTCCCGCACTGCATCTTGCAAAGTGTCGCCTGCTGGCGCGAGCCCCGGCTTGCGCTTCCGTGCCTCGATCTCCCCCCCACTCCTCCCGGGCTTTCGCCCGTAACGTAACACGCGGGGAAAGAGAAAGTGCGCCTTGTCCCTTTAAGAGCCTTCGCTCGCCCTCTCACGTGGGCGATCAGCTGACAGTGACGCTCCCGGGGAAAAAGATCCCTGTTCCTGAAACCTGGGGCGCTGCAGCGGGTGGCGAGCGTCTCTGTCCCTGCCGCTCAGCCGCCTCTTCCGTCTGGCTGCGGGAGGGCGCTTGGCGGCGGTGGCAGCGCGAGCAGGTCCGACGGGCAGAGGCAGCGCGAGGCGACAAGCCCGCTAATCCTTCGCGTGTCCAGCCAGCAAGGTAGAGCCTGACGCCCGAGACTAGCCAGCAACCCAGCAGAGAGCAGCTGCCTAGCTCGGAAGCGCTCGAGGATTTGCGATTCCTACCATCCTTGCAGGCGGTGAGACGGCAGAGCTGTGGGAACGAGGGGCTGTGGGCCGTGGGCCGGTCTGCAGACGTTTTCAGCCTGGGTGTGAAGCAGGCTGCTCTTGTCAACCTCCGGTACCCAAATCTAGTTACCCCAGTTCATGGATTATCTGGTAAGTCCCCGGTGCAAAGTGAATGCAAAATCTTCCTTCTGCTCCCAATTTAGGGCGAACCCGTTTTCAACCCTGCATGCTCCCAAATCCATTGTTTACCCCTATCGTATTTTCTGCTTGTTTGTGTGTCTGTGTCCGTCCGTTCAGAGATCCTCAAGTTCCCTAATATATATGGTAGGCTCGCTTGCTTGTTCTTTCAGACGAGATAGAACTTGGTTGTTGATTTTCAGAAGTCGGAAATCACCTTTTTTCCCTCTGTGATGCTGACAAGGGTAATGGAGAAGAAAGTTTCCCAGTTGTGCTTAGGTAGTAAACTCCTGGCTAGAAATGGAATGCTCCAGGCTCTGAATCTGGAGACTTTCAGAACAATTAAAAACCTTAAATGGACTACTACAGTCTCACTCATTGGGTGATTAGGCTTCTAAAGTCCTGAGCCAGGTCACCTAGCTTGGTTCTAAATGCTAAAATTGAGAGGATGCTTGAATGCATTACATTGAAATGAGTGTGAACAATTCTATACTTAAATAATTGGGTGTTTAGCAGAAAACATTTAGCAGCATTTAATGAGAGTTGGCTTATTTGTTAAAAGAGAGAGATTGTATCACAGTTGTTTGCTTCAAGGTTAGAGGACTTTGGGGTTTGTGAAAGGCCTGGCAGCTACTAATCTTAATTGCCTTCATGGATGGAGCAAGATCTTGACGCTAATCTATTCCTTAATTAACATTTTAAACACATAAAACAAAGCACAATCTACCCGATTAGTGTTAAGAGAAGCACTGTGCTTCATATTAGCTTTTTCCCATGCTTTTTAACTCGCTCTCCTTTTTGCCTTTCAAAATGTACACTCTAATGATTGGGGGTTGGTTGTACAGTCATAAATTACATACCATGAAAAATCATAATTTTTCTTTTGATGCACAGTACGGGAAGAGATACAGACTAAAGATACTTTCAGATGAGGCTTTCATTGTGCAATTAGCTCATCTTCACAGGTTTTAGAGGGCTCTAGATGTACCAATTCATTCATAATCTTCCTGAGATTTTTTTTTCCCTCCTACTTTTTTCTTAATACAGAAAATGGTCAAGCTGGGTCTAAATAATGCATTGATTTGTGGCATTTCAAGAGCTATGTATATATATTTTCTAGATAAAAATCTGAAATGTAGTTTATAAAAACATCTAATATGACATACACATGTGTAGCCTACATGTATGAAACTTAGTATGGTGATTAGTTAATTCATGGTTTCATTTCTTAGATTGTCTGAATCTTACGTAGAATGATTTAATGTGAATGGATGTGTCAAATTACATTTTCCTGCAGTTCTGTTGCGATGAAATATGCACTTATTAGCAGGAAGAAAGCGTTTCATTGATCTATCAGTAAAGATGCTTTTTAGAATAAATGTGGCATTAACACTGGGAACAGTATATTACCTAAAATATTTATTTCTAACTGAATTACTTTTAAAAGCAAGACTGCTTTTACAAAAAAGCACAACACTTTTAGAAAAGCACAGATTATGTTTTTATTTTGTTTCAAATGTTTGTGGGGGTAAATTGTATTTAGCCTGTGTATTGATGGGGGAAATGTTTGCTGTGTTAAGACTGTATGACCCTTTTCTTTTTAATAGCTTAAAGGACAGCTAGTAATTAACTGGAATATTCTGAGAACAGGTATCACTATAACTACATGGGAGCCTGGAGGTTTCTAAAGTAATATTTTTGAAATTTGTATCTGGGTGAAGGTAGCCTTTTATGTACTTGGAGCAAATATTAAACCTTTTAACTGCTGCAGAACGTAATGGAAAGGTATTCTAGTATGCAGAATGTGTTTAATTGACTTTGAAACATGTTCTTGTACATGACAAACTTACAAAACGCCCTTTGCTAAGTCTAGCTTGACCTCTTGTCCTTATTTTTGTTCTTTGTTGCATGCAACTTGAAGCAAATTGTGTGCACTTTTGACAGTAATGCAGGGTTGCTTGTTTCATGAAAAAGTATTTCAGTTGTAGCTGCTTTCATATTATCCTCTATCCCTGATTTTTATGCAATTAACTATTTATTACATTTGTAGCAATAAAGGAGAGATTGGAATATGAAGTCTATGTTCTTTGAAGTGCCTGGATATTTAATTCGGACAGATGTTTGTTTTGTAAAGTTTACAAGCAAGCCAAGTTATAGAAGAACAGAGTTTAGAACTTCATTATGAATTTTTGGTTGTGTTTCCCCTAGCAAATGGCTTTAGGCTAAGAAAAAGACGAATTTATATTCTGAACTCTTGTTGACGATATTGGCAGTGTTTTCTCTAATAGGACCTTTCAGAATTTACTGAATACTTTCTACTTGTATCATTGCATAACAGACAAGAGCTAGAGGACAATAAAATTGTTAAGGCAGGTGCTGGATATATTGTTAATATTCAGCCAAAAACAACACTTGGAAAATAATATAATTGACATTCTTATTTTCAGTATTTGCACCATTTAGGAGTCAAGAAGTCTGTGTAATTTATATGATGCATTGATGATTGTAACCATCTCATGCCCACGCAGAGTTCCGTATGTTTGTGCTTATAAGACCAAGGAACAACAGAAAAGATTAGAAGCGTATTTGTTTGTATATCACCCTTCTAATACATAGTCAAGGAAGTTACTTTTTAAAAAAACAAAACAAAAAACATGCTAGAATTAATATTAAATTCCAGTAATATTAAAATCCTGGCAAAAGAACATGTTTATTTTTTACACATTGGGAGAGCCAAATGAGAGCCAGTGCAGATCTCATGAAGGTTCATTCCA
Source organism: Azemiops feae (assembly GCA_023970755.1). Classification (NCBI taxonomy): domain Eukaryota; kingdom Metazoa; phylum Chordata; class Lepidosauria; order Squamata; family Viperidae; genus Azemiops; species Azemiops feae. The sequence continues at coordinate 591,588 of JALGBA010000908.1, read as the reverse complement.
TAGTGAAAGAGCAATGGAATACAAGGACCTATCTGGTGAACCACGAAGAAAGGCCTTGGACAGCAGGAGTGAGTTCCATGGGCCTCCTTTTGCAGATCTTAGCAGTCAGACAAGTTCATAAAAGGACCTGGGTTACAACTCACACAAATGCTGTGGGCATTTTTTCTCTATTCCAATTACCCATCACTCCTTCCTGCTTCTTGGTATATATGTATAGATGTGGGTAACTATTTACTTATTTACTGATTTCTCAAATTTGGATGCTGCCTATTTAATTTGACTAATGGTGACTTTCAGTAGTTAAAACACTCATAGCATGGTTAACAATTTAAACAATGAAATCCAGGGTAAAAGGTAAACATTAATACATCATGGATAAACAATACCCTAAAATGTCTACAGTAAATAATACACATCCTGTTACTTTCTTAAAGTAATGATGTCCCTAAATACAATAATCCCATGACAAATACAAGAATGGCACATAGTCTAATACAACTAGTTTATTTTTTCCTTTATTAGGGTCTCTAGGCCAGAAAGTGCAACAATAAAATACAGGACTTGTATTTATTAATAAAACAATATATTTTATGTAATTGTATTGCATTTTTATTACATTACAATTATGTAATTGTATTGCATTTTTATTATAGTAACTGTAGGACAGATACCAATGACAATCACCCAAACCTGCGCTAAACTTCAGCCGTAGCTTGGATTGTTGGATACAACAAATGACAGCACAAAGTTGGGCAACCTGGAAATATATGTGAGGGTTCTGGTCAGGTAGAAGCAGTGATAGGCAGACACTGTATTCTCTAACAGGGTAATTCTTTAAAATAGGATAAATATATATCTTCCTTGGTTCCCTATAGGGAGAGAAACAAAGAAGCATGTGGCTCAGGGATTCCAGAGGCATCTCCATTGCTGAAAACGGGTGTTTTTATACTGTCCCCACAGAACTGCAGAGGGTAGTGCAGCCAAGTTGCCAAGGTGAAAGGCCGATGAAATTTCAGAATTAGAATTTGAGACAGATAAGATGATGGCACATGCCACTGAGAAGAATCCATAAACTGTAAATGCTAAGTATCAACTGCTTAAACTACTTGAAGATCAAGATCCCACATCATCATCATCGTCATTATCATCATCATCATCATCATCATCATCATCATCTTTCTAGTGTTATTCCCGCAGATACAGGGTCCGCTTTTGGGATTGACAAACACCATCTTGTATGGTCAAGCACAATATACGGGTCCAACTGGGCAATTTTCATGTCTGTATTTATTGTGTCTTGCCATCTTTGCTTTGGCCTTCCATGCAGGCGCTAGCCATCTGTGTTAAAGTGGAAGGTGATGAAAGCAGTGATTGATGATGCTGATTGAAGATCAATACCCAGATAACATTGTTTAAAATGACTCCTTGCATTTTCAAGTCCTTTGTAAAATTTTCTTCTCTTGTGGATCTAGCTCCACTGGTTCTTGGAAACCATTTAAATCCAACCTAACTAACAGAAACCTTAATACAGATAGTCCTTGATTTATGGCCACAATTGAGCCCAAAATTTCTGTTGCTAAGCAAGAGAGTTGTTAAGAGAGTTTTATCCCATGTTACGACTTTTCTTGCCACAGTTGTGAAATGAATCGTTGCAGTTAAGTTAGTAATATGGTTGTTAAATGAATCTGCCTTCCCATTATATTGGCTTGTCAGAAGGTCACAAAGAGTGATTGCATAATCCAGGACACTGCAACCATCATAAATACATGCCAGTATTTGAAATTTGATTACATGATTACTGGGATGCTGCAACAGTTGTAAGAGTGAAAGCCATAAGTCAGTTTTTTCAGGGCCTTTGTAACTTTGAATGGTCACTAAACAAATGGTTGTAAGTCAGGGACTGCTATAGCAAACTCTAGTCCTAAGGATTTTCTTTGGAAAGTCTCTGTCCACTCTAGCACAATAAGATTGCAGGCAAGAAGTGAAGGCTAGGCAGAATAGCTCAGTCTTCATTACCTTTGGAAAGTCTATTCATTGGTGGCTATGTTAGTAGAACATGTATCTACCTTTGGAATACTTTGGGGCAAATCAAAATGAAATTAGGTCTTACCATACACTTCTGCTTTTACAGGCTTTTTTCACAATTTTTTAAAACATGTTTACCATTTTTTCCTTTGTGTGGTGGAAATATGTTCATTTTACAGATTAATATCCATACAGATAACTTTCCTTGCACTTTGCAATCATTTCTCTTAATGGACTTGGTCAGTTCATTTCTTGTAGCATTTTAATTAATTTGTTTTGCATCAGAATTCCTTTTTTCTTCCATTAACGAAAATGCAGTTTTTGCTGTATTCCACCATTAGTGTTGTGACTCCCATCAGCTATTTCATGGGGATAGAGCTTAATACAAACCACATTTGTTCTTCCATTTTTCAGCTAAAAACCTCTAAAGGTATAAAATTAAAGATATCTTGGCTGTTGTCCAGTCAACCATTATGCATCCACAAGCCAACATGTCTTACAAACTTGCATCTCTTCCATTATTTCTTCCGCAGTAGTGCTAAGATAGGCTTAGCAGGTGACAGTACCTGATAACCTTGACTTGGCTTAATACTTGAATGGGAGACTTTGAGGGAATACCAAGTTTGTAGTATAGACTGAATAAAAATCAAAAAAATCCTGGAAGAAGGCAGTGGCAAATCACTTCTATGTTGTAGCCTTGAAAACTATGTGGATATATCCATAATGTCTTGAAAGATGAGCTCAATTCAACTCAAGACAGTATTGTATAGATAATGATTTGATGTTAACTTACCTGTTTTATGGCTGATTTGGAAGCAAATACTACCAATAACTTTATAGTTCCTGGTGCTGACTTTGATTGAGACTGTATTCATGCAACACACTAAATTATACTTGGCTTTAACCATAGTTAATTTAGGGTTAATTTGACAGTTGATCTTTAAATTATCAATATAACTATTTTGGCAAGAACCCCAAAATCATTCACTGGTTGATACTTTAGGTTTTTTATTTAGTTTAAGGCCAAAAAGGAGGATCATATTTATTGGTTTATTTTAACAATACAGGTAGTCATCAACTTATGACCACAATTGAGCCCAATATTTATGTTGTTAAGTGAGAAATTTGTTAAGTGAGTTTTGCCCCATTTTACGATTTTTCTTGCCACATTTGTTAAGTGAATCACTGCAGTTGTTAAATTAGTAATACAGTTGTTAAGTGAATTTGGTTTCCCCATTGACTTTGCTTGTCAGAATGTTGCAAAAGGTGATCACATGACCCCGGGACACTGCAAATATCATAAATGTGAGTCAGCTGTCAAGCATCTGGATGTAAATCATGTGACCATGGGGATGCTTCAACAGTCATAAGTGTGAAAAATGGTCATAAATTATTTTTTTCAGTGCCATGGTAACTTCAAATGGTCACTAAACGAATTGTTGTAAGTCAAGGACTACCTGTATATATAGCTACCCATCTCCCATCTGTGACTCTGGGTAATGCACAGATGTTTAAAACCAAGAAAAGAAACAATATCAAATACACCAGGTATCCAAACCAATCATTTGCCTGATTGAAATCCGAATCTTCATGTTCATTAACATTCGCTCTTGCCAAAATAGTTACCTTGTTTAGAGATCCACTGGCAACCATAGATTAACTATGGTTAATGCCAAGTATAGTTTGATCCTTCTAATATTCCATTTGTTTCTAAAAAGAAGTCTATATGTGTATGTGTATAAAGAAAGAAGCTGTTGCAGGAGCAACTTCTTTATCGATTAGTCTTGTATATTTCCTCATTTCTTCTGGGGAACCAATGGATACTTAAACCCAAATTAATTGTGAATCTAGGTTCAGACACATCAAACTGTTCTTGAGGTAGGCTAAAGTACAATGGGTAATGTTGGCAGCTTAATCAATATTTTCAATAATGCTCCAGATTCAGATGATGTGATGTCAAAACATTGTTTGAATGCATTTTTGTAGACCTCTTTTCCTGCAAAATCAGCTTCTCCATTGCACTAAAAACGGTACAGTCATCGTGATCATTAATACTTAGCATTGCATGTTAGTGATGTTCTTTTGCTCCTTTTCTAAATAGTGGATTCAGGAATAGTGGCCTCACAGAATTGAGTTCTGCTAATAAAACAGCTAGCAATGAAATACAATGTATTTTAAGTGTTGGTTGCCTAGGCTGTGTTTAATTGTCCAAAAGCTGTTTCAAAATCTCTGTTGTAACTATTGGTGAAGTCTTCTTAATCTGGAAGGTCAATACTGTAGTTAAAAGAATTCTGATATGTGCTTCAATGATTCACAGCTCTTGCTATAAGTTTGCCTATGAAACCATATGTAGTTATTTTATGATCAAGGAGACCAAGCAGCAGTTCCAAATGCATCTTGGGTTTCCTTAGAAACTTATCAGGTATTCCTCAATTAAAACAAAAAGGAGCCACTGCAGGGAGCCAAGTTTCCCTGAGAGATGCCTTTTGTTTGCTGCTAATTTTCTCTTGAAACGCTCAGTTGGAAAACCTTGAATATATTTTGTACTGCAATTTCAGTTTAAGGTAAATTATAACTAGGGTCAAGAATTTAAAATGATTACTTGTTTTAGAGTGGGGTACACCGCCTGAAAGACATGGATTTTTAGTGGATTGCTAGTAGGAGAATCGTAGGAGATGGAAGGCATTGGCTTTGTTCTGCAGGCAGTGATGGATCATCCCTACTGTGCTTGTTGGCAGGTACTATATGGAAAAACATAGCTCCTTTATGCCGACTTCAGTACTTCTCACAAGAGATGTCCTTGTGAGAAGGGAAGCAGACATAGAAATAGGAAGGCCAGGAATTAACAGGGTGGAGGAAGTAAAAAAGGAAGAATTGTAGAGCTCCTAAAGGAGCTTTTAGGAGGAGCAATGAGTTTTTTCATCTTAATTTGTTTTCTCGTGTGTGTGTAGTTTTTTCATTAGAAATAAAATGCCTTGAAACAAAATCTTATTTCTCTCTCTCTCTCTTTTTTTTTAAAATATACATTGCTCTCTTAAACATAAGTTCATGGACAGTACACATTTCATATTCATGCAAGTATTTTTAAAGTCACAATTGAATCATAAGCAGACAGAGAACCACACTCTGTGAGAAAAAAACACAAAAACTTACATTATAATTGAAAAATGTAAAAGTAGATCTTTGATAACTTGTAAGCTATTGTAGATATTTTTTCAAGATCGGTATCCATCTTGTGGTAAATGGGAGGAGAGAGGGAGAAGACTTTTGTCTTATTTTGAAATTCTGTTCTTTTGATGTTAACTAAAAGAGATGCATGGTGTACCACCTTTCTCTGAATTACTCAGGACCTTAGAATGATATTGTCATCTTTCAGATTTTATTTATTTATTCAATTTCTATAGCAACTCAACTCAACCAAGTGACTCTGAGTGGCTTACAATGTTAAAATTCTAAAATAATTTAAAACAGTAAAAGAGTAAAAACATCTATAAAATAAATAAACAGCAGAATTGCTGTTCTGAGAGATTTCAGAAAGAGGCTACCTGATTTCATAGCCTCCATAGCAATCATTGCTTTGTCCAATTGGTATCTAGCTCCATTCATTTAGCTTAACGATTCTAGTTTCCCATGGTTGGATGAAGTGATTGGAGTATAGTATAGAAAAACTTTTCATTTTAACTCAATGGACTTGAATGAGTTTCTGGTACTTTGGTGTGTAATTCTGATGAAGCCTTCCTGACCTCTGAAAAAGTCTGAGGTCTGGAGGGTTGACACTTTTGTCCCTGAAAAATGTAATATTATTTGTATTAGATAAGTCAGAAGATGATGCTAAGAACGAACTGCATTATATGCTTCAAAATCCAGAGATAAACATTTCACCATTTTTAACATGGATCAGCCATCAAGATAAGACAGTTGCTTGTTCAGTACAAATGCTTAGTACACCAAGAGCATGTGTGTTTCTAATTATTACGTGCAATGATGGGAAAATCAGCTTTGGTGATGTAGGTATATTTGTAGTATGCAGGATCTATGAAGATTAGGTGAACAAATTCTTCATTGCATCTTTCTAAAGGGAGAAAAGATACCTTTAAATGCCATCATAAAGCTTGCCTGTGTGTTTTTAGCTTAGGGGCAGTTTGCTATTAGTTTAATCTTATAAATAAATCTTTAACTCTCATATAGTAAATGTTCTGCCCTGGTTTCTCAAGAATGGGAAAAACAGGCTCACTCTCATTCCAAAAAAGACAGAGTAGCTGTTAATTCAGAAACCTATTAATTTCAGGACAATATCAACAGGACAATAGCAATTTTGTGCTCCCAAAGGAAGAGCAGGTTCATAATCTAAATTCTTCTGGACTCATGACTTCTTCTAGAAAAATAGGTGGAACCTAAGGCCAGGAGAGTTTTACCTGACTCTAGCTTGAGTACCAATGTGGCTTTACCATGAACAAGATGGATGGAGAACAATCATGTCTGTCATCTCACACTTGGGTTACTGCTTTGCACTTAAAGTGTCTGTCCTTGAAGACCATCTGGAAACTGAAGCTGGTTAAAAATACAGCAATCTATGTGCTTGCTAGCAAGTCTTCTGACTCATATAAAAAGAAAGGCAGTTGGTAGTTCAAGTATGTTTTTCCTTCTTTTGATATAAAATGGAAAGTTGGGATACCAGGAGAAATATAAAAAACAGTTGAATGCAGTGACAACAAGATGGACCCTTAAGCATGTGCTTAGGACAGGATTAAAAGCAAATGAAGATTGAATACAAAAATGACTAGGGAGAGGTTCTTTGGTCCTAGAGAGAATGAATAAAAATCAAATTGCTAAACAAGTATATGAAAGAAGTATGAATGGGTTGAGAGGAAGAAGACATGAAAATTGTGATTGAGAGGAGTTGTGAGAATCCCAATCACAAAGGTACAGACCTTTGAAGAACAAAAGATACATTGGTATAGGGTCATGATGGAAACAAACATGGTTTGCAAGGAGGAAATGTATGGAGAAGACTTGGTGCTGGTGAAAACTAGAGTTAGCTGTATTTCCTTTTTTTCTTATTTCCCATCTCTTTAATTTCTTTGACTCTCTATTTCTTATTGATTTCTTTTGTAATTTTCCTAATATTGCTTATCATTAGAGGATATAATAGGTAGTCCTTAATTTATGATCATATTTGGGACTAGAATTTCTGTCATAAGTTAGTACGGTCATAAAATGAGATGTCATATGACTGTAGTGACCTACAATGGCATTCCTAGAGTTCCCTGTTGTTGTCTTAACTTGTACCCACCCCAATCCAAGCCATTCTGGGGTTGGTCCCACCCACCCTGAGCCTCAGTAAGGTAAGGGACTGCCTCCAACTTGCTCACCTGCCTATCTCCCACCACCACCTATGCCCGTTTTGTCGCCCTGCATCCTGCATTGTGGGATGGCAAGCAACCTCAGAACTGTGTTGCTGTCTTGTCCTGCCCCAGCCACAAAGATAAAACCTCTGGTTCCAGTGTCTGACCGGATTGGATCCTGCAATCCTTATATCTTTACTAAGAAGGTTTTCAAACAGAACTAATACAAAATGTTTGAACAAACAAGAGGGCAACTACAGGGAGGTAAAATGAGAGTTGTCACCACCAACTGTGAGGTCCATGGCTCTCCTTATATAGGAGTAGTGAGACCTGAATTTATTCCATTGACAGGTCAGGGTTCTTTCTGGCCAATAGTCTTGCTAAGCACCTTTGTTCAGCCCTCCTCTCAGGGTGTGCCCTTGCATGGGGAGGGAGTGTTAGCTCCTCCTCTTTGTCTTCTGAGGCCAGTAATAACTGCCTCTCCTGGTTGCTAGGCAACTCTTCCAGCTGAATCCCCTCAGGCTGATGGTCTTTTGCATCTTCTCAGTCTAAGCTGTCCATGACAGTGGCTCTGGGGCATCTTGTCATGCCTTGGGAATTCTCAGCCTGCCCCAAAAAGTGCCAGCAAACATTCATTTCCCCAGATGCTGCCTTTTCCAGTTTCTCATACCAAACCTTCACCCTTTGTTGGTTGAGGCAGAAGCGCCTTGCTGTGTTTGCATTTCCTTTTTGGACCCAGCTTCCCCGCAAATGTTTCCTATACATGGCTAAAGCTGTGCTATCTTTGGAAAGCTTCTCAAAGTCAGTGCAGTTTTAGCACATGGAGCTAATGTTCACGGAAGAAGCTGGGTCTGAAAATGAAGCAATAAAAGGTATCTGAAAAGGAGGAGCAAAGGCACCTCTACTTTGCCCAAGATGGCTGGGCGCAAAACACAAAAGGTTGGTGTGGGAAATTGAAAGAGAAGGTGGGGCCGATTGCCACCCTATCAGGGTGGTACAGGGCAGAGTTGGGAAAGATAGGCAGGTGGGGAGATTGAAGCAGTCATAAGTGTGGACAGCCTGCCAAGGGCCTGAATTTTGATCATATGACTGCAGGACCATTGCAACACCATAATTTTGGGCAAGGGTCCTTAGTCCATTTTTTCCACACTGTTTCAAAAGGTCACTGAATAAATGGTCATAACCATCTGCAGAGAGATGGGTATATGTATTGTTTAGTCCAGATATATACCCAGTAACTCAGAATAACTGAGACAGGCATGCTGTTTTCTCCCTGGGGAGAATGAGATTTGAAACTTTGGTGTCTGAGCTTCTTGATAATTCACTAATCATTGGCATGCAAGAGATGCTTAAATTGTATATAGAAATATTCATTCATGAATGAGAAATATTGGTTTTAGACATTTATTATAGAACAATTTAGTCACAAATCAGTACTCAATGTAATTAGGACCACCACATTAGGATTATGATTATTATTTTCAAATCCTTTTCTTATTTGGGAATGTATCTCCTCCAAGCAGCCACTCTGTAAAGTATATTAGATTCAGAGATAGTGATTGACTCAAAATCACTTGTGGATTTTGCATGGGTGGGTGGAATCTGTTCTGCAATTTTCCATACTTAGATGAAATAGAAAAGCATGGTCAGATACTTTGACGCCCGTCATATTATTACCTGTGTCAGTTGCAGAAATCCAATTGAAGAGAATGAAAAACCAGACCAAAAATGTCTACAACCAGGTAAGACTATGAAAGAGTTTTCTGTCATATGTCAATGGTAGTACAGTATTTCTGCAATATCATGTCCACTTCCTTTTTAGAGTACACTGTAGAAATAATGACCTTTGTCTTGGAGAAATTGATTAAAGTATTTTTTTCTCCTGATCCTACATGATATTAGCTAAATACAGAGGTTTGGCAATGAGTATCCAATAACAGTTATAGTGTTTCCTTATGTAGGCATGTTCATTATCCATTTGATCATCTAAAACCTTTTTCTTTAAAACAATGGCGACAGGAAAAGGATTGTCCCTTTGAGTTTCTTCTGATGTCTCCAAAATTCTAGTTTACATATTAAAAAATGTTTCTGCAAATTAATTGAGTCCTTGATGCTCTCTGAGCTTGGTTATTTTATTGCAGATATTTCATTACCCACCTATGTAACAACATCAGTGCTAAGGAGTGTGGGGCTTGTTCCCTGTTTAAATATAATATCTTGCCCATGGAGTGTGGTTTTCTCCTTAGTAATTCTTGATTAGGGCATTGTTTTCTGCTTGATTGTCTAGTGTTAATCTCTCCTTATCTGGGTGTAGGCTGCTGGAGAGAAGTATTCTGGACTTTTTGTTTCCTTCTTAGATTTCTTATCTCTTTGGAATGGTGTATAAATTTTAATTCATTAATGCTTCTGTTAATTAATTTAGTGTTGATTAGCTGATTAATGGATGTTGATGTTAATTAATTAAATGTAATTAATTATAATAGTTGCCTACAAGTAATTTAATAAATCTGGAGTGTTTTTATGCCAGGCTTCTGTACATTCTTCTTTCCCTTCAGTAGATGAAAAGCAAAGTTCCAGTAGTTCTAGACCAAAGGTCTTCAAACTTGGCCCTTTTATGATTTGTGGACTTCAACTCCCAGAATTCCTCAGCCAGGAACGCTTGTGGGATAGCAGATTTCCATTAAAATAAAAAATAAAAAAAAATGCCGAGGGTGTATAAACAAATTACCCCTGGCAAAATTGATTGATAATCTTTTAGTAAGAAATAAAGTAGGCTTTCATCTATATTTTCAAAACGTGATGACATTTGAGGCTTTTTTGGTACTCTTTTGATGCAAGATCTCATAAAATATGGATATTATCCTAGAATTATGGAATTTTACAATTGTGGAATTTTATGGAGGAGGTTTCAGATTACCTCCTCCATTTGGAACCTCTCAGGGGTCTTTGAACATAACAATATTTTCAGGAGAATCCCTTCCCATTATTCTGAAGATATTACCAGGAAATGCTAGAGGTTAAGGGGAGTTTGCAAACAGAAAATACACACAGCAGTTACCTTTCTTCAGGCATATGTTATGGAATCTTATGCCAAAAGACCTGTGTGAGTTGGATGTCCAATTACTGTAAAATGTTGTGCCTCTAACACAGGAAAATTTGTTGTAGATCATTTTTTAACACACCAGCATGCAGTAGAAGTCTTGAAGAGGGACCTTGGAATCAATAATGCTACTCATTTAATGTTGTTGCATGTTCTAGCTTTAGGTCTGTAAAGTGTTAACTTCAGTTTTAGACTTGCAAAAATAAATAGTCACATGCTAGCTCCCTGTGTTTATTGCTTATTGACTCTTACTTGTAAACTACAGGATTCCAGAACCTGGGGTGCGTAATGACAATAGAGTATGATTCTCTCCATGTTGCTTGTTTGAAAGTTTTGCCATTGGGGCCTGGTAGTCTTGAATGTTTAACTTGAATCAGTTTATGAATGCAAATATTTTTTTCTCTTTCATGCTTACCATATAAACACCTTGCAGAAAACTGCAGTAAACTGTAAGTAAATGAAACTTGGAAATGATCCAGCATTGAAAATCTTAGCTGGTTATTGACCTTTTTCCTCTTACAAAATCTTAGCTAAATCTCTATCTGCAAAACCCTATAATTTAGTCTCATGTTTCAGTACTTTTTAAAGTTTGTGTTTATAATACCTGGGTTTGATATTTATTTGTTTTGTGCAGCTTGGCTAGGACTGTGTTTGGTTATTATGGGAATTGCAGTTCAGTACATTAAAAGGCATCAGGCTTGGAAAATCTTTTGCTGTGAAGGATTCTTATATTTATAGGTTCAGGAAAAACTATAAATGTAAATGGTGTGTCCCAAATCAGAGATCACATAAAGTATATTTTATTATTCAGAAACATAAATTGGGCCATTATGGTGCAGATAATTTATTGGTGATTTCACTGGTATTAGTTGGTTACTCTAGGGCAGGGGTAGGCAACCTTGGCTCTTTTATGACTTGTGGACTTCAACTCCCAGAATTCCTGAGTCAGCATGGCTGGTTCAGGAATTCTGGGTATTGAAGTCCACAAATCATAAAAGAGCCAAGGTTGCCTACCCCTGCTCTAGGGATAGGATCTCCATTTTATCCAAGCATCTGTTTAAATAAACGGGGGTGGGGAGAGTGGAGGGGGGATGATCCAAGGAAACAAAGTAGAAAAGTAGAGCCTAAGTAATTTCTTTTGCTCTACATAGAAAACCAACTTCAAATCCAATGTTTCATTCTAAAATGGTCACTGTTAATAATCAGAACCATAACACATTAAACAGCTACATGGTTTAAATAAGGAAATACCCATTTTACCAACAGGAGATTAAAAGTCTTACTCAAGGCAAGCTGCAGTCTTGGATTTTCATGATGTCAGGTCAGATCTGTTGCCGTTCATTCCTCTAAGCAAGAAGAGGCAATGAGCCTTAATTTCTTGCTCGGAAAAAAATTATTTTGTGCTGTTCGGGGGCGAGGAGAGATCCAAACTTGAAATAAAAAGGAAATGTTTGATGTAAGCATATTGGACATCTTGCCTCCTGGAGTTGTGGACAGCCATTAGTCTGGGTTGTATAAGGGTGTCGGGTCCATCCCAACTCAGTCATTGAGAAAAGAAGAGCCTTCGACTGCATTATTAGTGAAAGGAATAACTTTGCTAAAAACAAGTGGTTACAAAGCCAGGTCTGGGATTTGTGTGCGAAATCTGCCTGTTTACTTTTCCCTTTTTCAGTTTCCCTCCTTCCCGTTATCTGTTTGGTGTCCAATGAAATTCAAACAAATTGTTTTGGTAACTGTCCTGTTTCTTGGCGGACTTGGTGATGCTCCGCATTCCATTCCCACACTTGTGGCCTCGAGGTCAGATGGCTGATGTCTCTGCCAGCATTCGGTGTAGTTTCACTTTCTGACTTTTCTCCCTCTGTGTGTTAGCTCCCCTCCCTCCGGGGCTTATGGCAGTCTGGCATAGTGAGTTCATATTCTAGGCAAGAAGTAGAAAGTTAAAGACCTCAAAGTCCTTTCCATCCATATATGTTTAGGATTCACTCCAGGGTCCTACCTTTTCTTCTCCAACAAAGATAAGCTGGCCAATGCAGGATGGAACAGGGAACTGGCATTCCTCATACCACTCTGATAGGGGTGGCAGAATTACAGTTGTCATAGCAAGTGCTCCAGCTGGATTGCCTTCTCTCTTTTACCTGAGGTTTCCCCCATTGCCTTATATAAGCAGACCAGACCAGTACTGGTAGGTGCTCCAGTCTATACAGCATTGGGGATTCTAGTTTCTTCTCTTTCAAATAATTTTGGATAATTCAAAGAAAACTGCTTAGAGGTGTTCCAGTTAGAATGCCTGCAAGACCGCTCTTGCTGTAGAGGAATGGCGAGTGTGAAGAAATAGAGATCCTCACCTTATTACTGGCTAGGAGTCATGAGAGTTGAAGTTTGGCACATCAAGAGTTTTCCAGGTAGGGACAACTGATAAATGGAACTCTTAGTTGAATGTTGGTGATGTATCTTTGATTTTTCTGAGATATGAAAAAAAGAAGTGGAAGAAACTTTGGTAATTTCTCTATGACTGTTGATTTGGCTTTTAGCCCTTATCTGTCAAGATCAGGACTGCACATGAAGTTCCAATTAAACGGATTTATTACTAATCATGCCTATACACAGGAATCTATTCAACTAACGGTTAGCATTTTCTTGGTGTTAAAATAAAGGTCAATGGAATTCAAGAGGGATTGGACTTAATCACTTTGTGGCTACATAGAGACTCTATGCTTATGAAATAATAGAAAATACTTGTAGCTTGGGTTTTAGATTTTGGCTGTGGTTTGTTCTCCAAGCTTGCTTCAATATAATTTCTGAACGTTTCGTTACCAAATTAGATAACATCAGCAGCAGGATTTTCTTGTCCTAGTCTCCTTAACTTATAAATATCTTGTGTGCCAATGTGGTCAGTTGGTCGTGCAATTGGTTGTTTGTTTGGAGTTATATTTGAATTCTGAGTAGCTGACCAACTGACCACACTGGCACACAAGACATTTATAAGCTAAGGAGACTAGGACAAGAAAATTCTGCTGATGATGTTACCTAGTTTGGTAATGAAACGTTCAGAAATTATATTGAAACAAGCTTGGAGAACAAACCACAGTCAACTCTATGCTTATTTCTGTTTTGATGCTGCCCCCAGGTTCACTCCTTCTCTTACATCATCTTTATCTAATATAGCAGAAGAATGTGTATGACGAAAGTTAAGATAATGCCTAGGAAGTTGAATTTAATTCACAAAAGCTTTAATAATTTTATTTGCAGGGGCAGGAGGAACAAAACAAAACTTCTACTTGTTTATTTTTTCCCTTAGAAAATTAGGAAAATTTGTATGCATTATTATCTTTTTAAAAGTTGTACAGTAAACACTTTTTCCATTAATGAAGTTACCACCCTTTATCCTATTTTGTTTGCAGTTGGAAAACATAATTCTTGTAACAATTGCCAAAGGTCAGAAACTGCCAACAGGGTGAATACACTGGGGTATTGAATAAGAATTGAAAGTAAAGTTATATAATCATTTTTGTTGGCTTGTTAAAATAATAAATCTGAACTTCTTGTGCTAGATTTTGTTGTGCTGCACTTGGAAAATGTGGGGAATACTTTAGCATTGTATACATATTTTTTATAAAAATGATGGAGGACTTTCAAATGAGATAAGTTGTAAAATGCAAATCAAGTTTGAATTAAGGAAATGCTTTATGCTCATTAGGCTTTTAGTTTTAAAAATTCAGTTTTAAAATCTTGCATATAAAATATGTCTTTAAATATAAAGAATCAGAACACTGCTGTAGAATTGTTCCCTGGCCAATTTTTAATTTAATTGACAATATTAATAAATCAAAGTTAGGCTGTTGGCATTTCTGGAGAAATATTTTTATTATTTAACTTCAAAGTCATTAATGTTCTGGAACAGAAGAAATGGCTCCTGCTCGATGGTGATCTAAGAAACAAATATGTCCATAAATTTAGAATCACAAATTCCTTATTTAATTTACTGCATGAAGATAATTCAAATTACATTTCCAATTGTTTCTAACAGACACTGCCGATATTTAGCATGTAGTAGTACTGTTAACCATCTAATGTACACCATTATGTAATGAAACATAATGCAATGTCATGGAATTAATTTCCAGGCTATGAAAAGGAAGTTTACTTTATTATGAAAACTATTTTTCATCTCCTTCTGTTTTTTGAAGTGTTTGGAGATTAGTTCATGCTACTACTTTTTCAGTATCATTTATATATATCAGCAAAAAGAATTATTTACAATAAAGCCCTTTCTCTGCTTTGTTAAGTACTTAATCCACCATCAAAACCCCTGGTGTATCTGCACTAACAATATCTGGAATTTGGCCATGGTTTGTTTCCTTGCTTTAAATTTTTAGCTCATTTGGAGACAATTAAGACAAGGATAATGGTCAAGTAAGAGAGATTGAAAAGATGGCACTAATATTGTCCCTCAAGTGTATTAAGCCAGATATCTTAAGAATTCTGGCTTGCTATTTTATAATATACATGATAGATTAATCCATGTTCCTCAGAAGCACTTTTGATCAAGTTCATAAGGATTTTGGAAAGAGATTTACAAAGGTATTGAAAGTGAAATTCTTACTTCTTTGTGTTGTTTTTTCCCGCCTCTTATTTGATGGAAGGTGTTACCTATATTTACAGGTAGGAAAGAATAATTAAACGTGAAATTCATTCACATAACATACTATCTTACAATGTGATGGCTAGAGATTGTTGTTACATAAATATGAGAGACTGCCAAATTAAAAGACTGGCATAACATTTTATAAGAGTTCTTATTTTGGGAATTTATTGTGCCAAAAATTATATGGATAATACATTTTAATGAAGTGTTCCAGAATAAAGCGCTCAGAGGTTTCTTGTAAAAAGTAATATTCTTCATCACGTTGATTTTTTAAATAATGATTCTTGATACTTATATTGTCCTCAAGATATACTACCGCAGAAAGGAGAACTGGAACCTCTATTCTAGCTAGTCTTTTGAATTTCATCATTAAATTTGTTAATTTGTCAAGTTTAAACATGAACAGCAGATTCCAGTTCTGCTGGAGATGGTGGGAGAACCCATCACATATATTTGTGAGCTTTTTTTGAGGAATCCTTTTTCTTTTCCAACATTAATAATACTTGGTAATGCTTATTTCAATTTTTTTAGAAAATGTCTGAATGTATCCAGCTTTCATTTGCTGTTTGTAGAATTGGCATTTACACGGTAAGCATTATGCTGCATTTTTAATGCAATGTAGTTCTTGCTTGCAATGTAATTATTAGAATGTTAGTTATAGCTACCCTGTGTTTAATAGTGAAAGAAATTTAGCATAGGAAAAGATCTGTATTTTTGAAATTATGGTTTTATCATGTCTACTAAAAGCAATTCTTAAATATTAAACAAGTTTTAGAGATCCATGCTTGGTTCTTAAAACAAAAGAAATATTAAAAGAGAGTATTGAAATAAAATGTGTTTAAATATTTATTTTCAATTATATTAATGCATTGTTTTTCAGCCTTGGCAACTTTAAGATTTCTGGACTTCAACTGCCAAAATTCTCCAATTGGAAAATGTAGCAAATGCATTTTTGCTTAAACATTCATATTTTTTATGAATTTACATCCATTGCTTCAGTTGCTTCAATACCATGTCTTTGAATAGATCTTCAAGCATCTCTTCATAATTATTTAATTAGTGGAATTCAATGAATCCAGACAGTACACTCATAGAAATTCTCTAGAATCTTGGGATCAACTTATGGAATTGACTGTTTTGTAACTGTAGATAGAAGTTCAAATGTATATCCACATATTTTACAGATTTGCCTTGTTTACTACTGAGAGTGGGACAGCAGTGCACTGTGTGAATTTAAATCCTTGGGAGTAACAAAAATAAGACTAACCAATATTTTATCATGGGGACAATTATTATGCTCCTGGATTTTGTGGTGGGGCTAGTGTTAGAACCTGCTGAACAATTGATGCTAGGGCAGCGGTCCCCAACCTTTCCAGTTTTGCGGACTGACAGCAGCGGTGGCGACAGGCAGTGGCAATGGCAAGGGAAAGGGGATGGTTTCACATGCACAACCTAATCCTGCATGCGCAAATGGATCTTCGTACTCTCGCCTGCCACTTGCGCTGCCTGGTTCAACGGCCGGTGGACTGGTAGCAGTCCGGGGATTGGTGAGCCCTTTGCTAGGGGATTACAATCCTTATATTATGTGGGGGGGGGAGTCTAGGAGAGCCCAGCATTTCATGGCACCCTGATCCCCTGGTAATCTCTGGCCCAATTTATATATTAAATGCTTTTATCGCTAAGTATCTAGCTTGTGATCTGAGGATGGAGGATGTTGTTATTCTCTGCCATGATGAGATCACTTCCTGTTTCCTGTTGCCTTCTGTAAAACTAATTAAGAAATTTCAACCTGAATGCCTTATGGATTCAGATAGAGTTGGGGCTGGTGGCGTGGTTTGTTCCATTTCTCCCTACATAAACAGAAGAGAGGTTAGCCTGGTGGCTGCTAGTTTTCATGATGATGCAAGGCTCGGCTTTCTCTCCCCTAGCTGTTTAACATTTACACAAAACTGCTGGGAGGAAATATCTGAAGGCATCTGTCAGTTTGGGATGAAGTATCAATATACTAAGGGTAATCCAAGTATAGATTTCCAACTTTGGCTAACTCACAGTTGGGAAAGATAATACCTAGAGACTAAGTGACTGGATGGGAAAGAAAAACCTGAAATTAAGACTTTTGAAAGAGGTGCTGTTTGTCTGGCTTTGCTGGTGCACTAGTTGTGACCTTTTTTAAAGTGGATGGTCCTGGTAACAGCACCTCATGTACTTACCACTGGACAATGGGTTACTGTGATTTATTTTACATGGGGCTGCCTTAGAAACTGCGATTAGATCAAAAAATAGTTGCCCACCTGCTGGAATGTAAGAGCCATTGCAATCATATAATGCTAATTTTATAGGAACTGTGTTGAGTTCCAAGAGGTTTCCAGGTACAGTTTAAAGTGCTCTTTTAACCTATAAAACTCCTTGTGGCTTTCTTCCTGGTATCTTCAACTAGAACCATTCTGCCTTTTTTATATATATATAAGTTTTATTGGTTTTCCAGTTTTACATCCAAATATTTGGAAAGCAACGTGGTGAAAAAGTTCAATAACAGAATCTTTAGTACATATCTCAGGTTACATCATCAGATATTTCTTCTTTGTCTCCCTTAACATTTGCTATATCATATTAAAGCTAATAAGTTTCTGATTGTATCAAACTCAGTTAAAACTTCATTGTCACATTTATCAGAACATTTTTTGGTTATACATATCCATATCCTGTTTTTAAGTTTTACCTAATTTTTAGTTTTTAATTACAATACTCCAATTTAACCTTTAATATCCAAAGTATTTAAGTTTCGGGTAACCCAAATTTCCTTTATCTCAGTACATAAAAACTATAATATCTAGAATGCACATATTACTTACTTAAAAATGTTCTAGTTTTATTTCATTAACATTTTCTATTTCTTGCCCCAATACATCATCACCTTAATAGTGGAGTATCCTTTGTTTTCTATATTATCTGGGCTAAACAATAATTCAAGCCTATTTCCTAATAGTTAATTTTCATTTCCCATATAATTCTAAATTCTCAATATTAAACAAATCAATCCCTTATTTTTTACTATTTTCCAACTATTTTAATCTAATAATCAAATTTCCCACTATCTCAGAGTCTCCCTTTAGCCCAATAGTTAGCAATTTAGGATCCTCTGTAGTGGACCAAAAGACCCCCTTTTTTCAGTCTAACTCTAGCTTTCTTTTTATGCCAACCAGGCTGCCATACCAATGCTTTTAACTCATCAGATAGATCTCCTTTCATTCTTGTATATGTTACTTGAATCAAAGGAGACCATCCAGTTGTCAGTTTTCTAAGAGAACTGGCCCATTTATAATCATTGAGTTGTCGCCCTGGTGGCCCATTTCCCCATATTTGCTCTAATATAATTGTCTTCAATTCGAACTGGTCTTCTTCTTCCTCAGGATTCTTCTGGCTTGTGTAGAGAGTCATGTCCAGTTTTATAATTGTTATTTGATTGTCTAAATTTTCAGTAGGTTGTACTTGTTGATCTTTAAGGTCCTCCATCTTGGTGATGATTTCTTCCACTTCTGTTGTTTTTTAGGTTCTTTAGTTGCAATCAGGATTTCGCTTTGTAGATTTAAGCTGGCACCTTTGTCTTTCAGTCTAGATTTAATTATCTCAGTGGCTTCAAGAATTTTTTCAAGTATAAGTTTATAGTTAGCCAAAATTTGTTGTTGGTCCTCCTCCATTTCTGACATGGTTATAGATGGTCCTTTAGTGAAGGCTATTTATTAAACAAGAGTCAGTAAGTGTTCACTTCCACAGTTCCTAAGAGCCAATTTCACTGCCCAGCTGTTCTCACAGCTTTTAATCTCTTTTAGATAATACCAAGGACAGATCTGGGCTATGAGCAAATCTCTTTGTCAAATATTCAGTTGCTGTACCAAGTTTCGCCATAAGATGTCCCCGATAGCATTTAAAGTCTTTTCCAAATCCAGGCTAGGTTTTTATCCAATTTAAGTTCTTTTTCCTCTTTTTTACAAGTAAATAAAATAGCAAGTCCCCGTGAGAGTAGGAACTTTTTGGGTCCCCAGATATCAAGCAGATGCAAATCCAATTATTTAGTTATTCTTTTCAGAGCTTTATTTCCCCTAGGTAGTCTGACACCGCCATTTTAGAGGGTGGGAGAAAGACGTTCCCTTCCCTCTCTCCTCATGGGGGAAGAAATTTCAAGAGGCTTTTTACAGGTAGATACTTAGGGTACAGAGAAGGTAAGATCTCACCCAATTCCTCCGCAGTGCTTTCAAGGTGCTTGGTAGTAATTTTGGCCTTGGCTGGTAGCGGCTTAGTGATGGGCCATGTTGATGGCTGATCTTTTCCCCGTCGGTTCGAAGAGCTGCCCCGGATCAAACGGGAGGGCTGCTGCCCTTCCGCTATCACTTGGGGGTCCTCTTCATGCTCGTCACCCCTCCAGGGCGACTTCCGACCCTTTTCAGGATCCCCCAGCGGGAGAAAACCGGACGGCGGAGAGAGCGATCGCATCGCACGTCTGCCAGCGCCACGAACTGGAAGTCAACCATTCTGTCTTGTATGCTTATCTTGGGAAGGCATGCTGAAAATCCTGCCATTTAAGAAGCTGAGGGTTGAGATTTCTATTTGCAGTCCTTAGTCTTTGGAATATACTTCCAAATATTCCCTTCCCCCAGATTCATTGATGTCATTTAGGAAATGACGTGAAGAATGATATGGTATTGTTCTTCATAAATCTTTCCTGTTCACTCAATTTATATAACTGTCTGCTCCACATACAATTCAGGTCAGCACACATAATAAAAAACAAAAATAACAAACAAAGAATAACATATAAAAAACATAGTGTGCCAGAAGCAATTCAAACAGGCCAAAGCAACCTAGTGCCGAGGTAAAAAAACAGGCATTCAAAACCTTTTGGGAAGTGGCCAGCTGCCTTTCCCTACTTCACATTTCCCAAATTAAGAAAAAGCTTTTTATACACTTGGTATCATATTTTGCTCTAAAATATCATATGAGAAATGCACTTGCTCATAGGAAACTAGGGAATCAAAACAGTCCAAGTTGTTTTACTGTAGTACCAGTGGGGACATTAGTAATACTGTATCTTTATTTTATCCCTGCTTTGAGAGTACTCTGGAAAATAGAAAATTTGATTTTTCCATATTTCAAACTCTACAACTTGGATTGTAGTAAAATATTGTGCACTAAAAGAGAAAGTGAGGCACTAACTGATGCAAAACCTTCCTTGGTTATAATTCAATTTATTTACTGACCAGCTTGATATTATTCAGTGCCTTCTTTTATTTTATTGCCTTTAGTAATATTTTCTCTTCTGGCTTTTAGCTACTATAAGTATATATTATGTATATATTTGTACATACATATTATTAAGTATCCATAAGAGATAATGAAACATGAATGACTATAAATAGGACCATCCAGTCCAGGAATGGTTGTAATTGACGAACAGGGTGGATTTCTGCAAAGGCCCTCTTTGCCACGGTTACCACTTGCTCTTCAGGCAGGAGGAAGGTGTGTTGAATATGTGTCCCAGCCTTGAGTTTTTTGTAAAAGTAATAAAAGTGGTAAATACATTCATTCATTCATTCGTACGTACATACACACATACATACATACATACATACATACATACATACATACATAATATATAATTAGCATGCTGGGGATACCTAACCCCATTCTGATGGATCAGCTCAATCAGAAATATCTTGTAAGTATTAAGCATATGTAGGACAGCATCAATTCTTGAGGACAAAGCAAGGGTCAAGGGCTAGATGTCTTGCCTCCCTTCCATTAAGACTGACTGGAACCATTCCACTCCCAACTCCAGAATAATTTCAAAAGAACACTATGATCAATGGCTATGCTGGTCTATGACCATAGTAAAGATTTGATTTGATCAGTGGTATTAAAGGCTGTCAAGAAATTAAATAGGGCCAAGATAGATGCATTATCTCTCATCTTGTTCCCACATAGGTCATTTGTAAGCATGATCAGTATCATCTCAGTTTCATACCCAGGCCAGAAGAGTTTCAGATAATCTGTTTCTTCCAGAGCCCTCTGAAATGGAAAGTTGACCTCCTCCTTAAAACCTTTTCTAGAAAGAGAAGGTAGGAGATGACTCAGAAATAGAGCAATGCCATTAAATGAAGTGATAGCTTCTTGTGGAAAGGGCAGATCAAAGATGAATTTATCACTGCTTGGACCCAACCTGTTGTGAGTCCGTGCCAGCCAGTGGACCCGGCAGCTGAGTCCGGGGAATCAGAGGAGGAGGAGGGATGCTCTGATGAGTTACAAGACTCACAATCTGATGAAGAGCCTGGCCCCTCCAATCGTGTTCCGGATGAAACTCAGCTGTGTGGAGAGGATGAGTCAGACCTTGAGGATTCACAGCTGGTAGACATTATTGATGCTCATAAAAAAGGCAATTAACTAGAGCAGGTCAGCAGCAGTCAATAGACAACTTCAGGGGAGGAGGAGAAGACATTAAGAAGCCATGCCTTGGGGCTGCTTTATAAAAAGGGAATGTGTGGGCAGTGCTGGTTGCTGAAGGCAACCGTTTGTAAAGAACTTCCAGGGATCATGGTCTGTTTGTTTTACCGGTGAATTTCTTGTTTAACTCCTGCTCTGTTTTGCTTTTGTAACCACTTATCTGTTGGGAAAGTCTTTTGTGTTTTTGTTTTGGAGAAAAACTTATCAGGACTGTTTTTGAAATAAAAAGAGGTTGGTTTTTCCAGCCTACTGTTAAAGAGGGGTTGTTCTTGTGACGCAACAAGGACGGACGTAGGCTGGAACAGAACACAACCATATGACACCACCCAGGACCCCTTAACCAACTAGGAAGGACATAGATGTAATGAACAGGTAGCCTCACTGGGGTTACTGTTGGCCTCTCACCACCAACAAGCCCCAGACCCATATATTAAAATGGGAATTTAATCTGTTTTTTTTTTAAGAGGGACCACAGTTTGTAATGTGGAAACTAAATCCTCTGTCTTGTCAGCATTTAACTTTCTTGTTCTGTTTTCTAATTCAATGAAATGTCAGAAAAAAATTAAAGTGTGGAATGTGTCATCTACATAACTCTATGAACACCGAGTTTGTACAGATAAGTACAGACATATCTGTATGATATATGTCTTCATTTCTTTTCAATCAGTCTTAAGATCCCTTCAGTAATATAATTTAAAATCAATGCATCTGACTTCTATTTCTCTCCATGTTTTAGCACTGTTTATGTGCGTTATGTATCTAAGTGATACACAACAACTCATTTGGCTTGAATTATGGGTCCAAAATAGGGAAAGGGGACTAGCATGTATGTAGAGAATTTGGGATAGGTTTAAACAGCAGCATTCTGCAAGATGTGGGAACAAGAAATACTTTCATTACCTCTCCTTTGCCTATCCCAATTCTGAGGCCATTTAGTGAGGGTCTGTCATGACTCTAGGAAGTAACAAGGATTCTAAGAGTAGGATTTAGAAGGAACAAGAAACTAGTAAAATAGTTCTCAACTTAAGATCGTAATTGGGGTCATAATTTCCATTGCTAAGCGAAGTGTGGTCATTAAGTGCCCATTGACTTTGGTCATAAGTCAGTTGGGAAGGTCGCAAATGGCAATCACATGACCCTGGGACACTGCAACTGTTGTAAATAGATGGTTGGTTGCAAAGTGCTCGATTTTCAACGTGTGGCTGTAGGAATGCTGTAACCATTGTAAGCGCAAGGACTGTTGTAAGTCACTTTTTTCAATGCTGTTATAACTTTGAATGGTCACTAAACAAATGGTTTTAAGTCCAGGACTACCTGTTACATTTCTCACAGTCGTGATGTCAATTGAGCCAGGAATCCTTAAGCTAGATTTACAAGTAAATGAATATTACTTACATTAGGAGACTCCATTATTTTCCAAGTGTCTGCTTATTACTGCTAGTGCACAAAAAATAGGAGCTAGCCAAAATGTAACAAAACTTCTAAACTACATTGTAAAGACCTGTCCCTTTAATTTTCTCTGTTCTTCAAAGGGGGTGGGAGGAAGGGTAAAGAAGAATATCTGGCACAAGGAATAAACATTTTTAGCGAACTAGTGTTTCTTGAAATAAGCAGGGAAGGGTTTGGTTGATATTTAAGGGATCACCAGGACATCTCTGTAAATTTGACTGGGAGGTTGAAATACCTCATGGGAGAAGGTAGTGGTGAGCCACTTCATAGATATGTTCTTGAAATCACTAGTATTCCAACTTAACTCCAGGGAGTCTTTACTTTTATTCCTGTAGGAGCAGGTTTCTTGCATAGAGCTGTCCAAGGTCCTGCAACTCCTGACTGATTCACTTGTGGAGCTCCCAGGAGGTGGCCTTCATATTCTCTGGGCCCTCTTTTAATTAAGAAAAACAAGTCTATACAGCATTTCAAGAATAATATTTAGAGTTGAATTAGTGTTCAGATTTTATCTTGAGTTCCCACTTTTTCTGTTCAGGATTATTTCTGTATAGGCTGTTAGAATGTGTGATGACCCAGGGCACAGCACAGAGGCAATGCAGTCAGCTGGCAATTCAAACCGCCCTTTAATTGCTCCAAATTTTCCCCAAATGCTCCCACGGTTCTGGCAAGCCCAGAACAAAGTAAGACACACACACCTTCAGCAGCCTCTGGCTGCAAGTAGTTTCACATACAGTCAGATTAGAAGAATAATTTACTCAAGGCCACGTAGATAACAATGAAACATACATCCAAAATCTAACGAGTCTGTAGAAATACAAGCTTGCCTGAGCAGTTTCAGAAGAGAAGCCAAAATACAATCTGAGGTCTTTGAACACCCAATCACATTTGCCAGTCAGTTCAATGGTCAGAGTTTCAGGGTTTCCAAGCAGAAATCACAACACAGAACAAGAGATCAGAGAGTTGTTTCCAAGATCAGCAACAGTACACAAAACTCCAAGGAATCAGCATTTGTTCCTGACAAATGCCTCTCCCCACAGCGTCTCCTTAAGTCTTAGTCTCCAGGTGTGCCTTGTGGAGAGGGGCGGGGCGATCTCCTCCCAAGTAGTTGAGCCTGCCTGCATTGTTCCCTCCTTCTCTCCACTCTCCGTGCTCTAGGATCAGGAGGGGGTGGCCCTTGCTCATCGCCTGAACTCTGTCTCTCATGTTCATCCTGTCCCAATCCTGAAAGGCCTCGGCCTGCCTCGGCCTGCTCTTCCCCACATTCCTCTGAAGCCACAGACACCTCTCCCTCGACCTCCATAGGGTCCCATTCCAGCTCATTTTCCTCAGCAGATTCAGGCTTCCAAGGAGGCATGACAGAATGGGACATAAGCAGTTAGAGTTGTAATAACTCTTATGTACTCTCTCACATCTACTGGGGGAGAATATTACGTAAACAAGGGTTTTTCTGCTTCTCAAATTAAGATGGTACAGAATGAAATCAGAAAACCTACTCACTTTCCTGCTTTGAAGATTTGTCTCTTTTACAAATAATTGCTGGCTTTTGGGTGGCCAAGCCGTGTTCCTGCTCAGTTAAGCAATTATGATTTATTCTGCTTATATTGAGATAGTTTGCATTGTCTTATATTATAGGACAAAGAAATTGCATGGCCAATGTGGCAGATCAGGTAACTTCTTTCTTTAATTTATGAGTACATTTTAATAACATTTACTTAAGCTGCTTGTATCACCTTCACATAATACTTTTGCCAAATAAAAGTGGTAAATTCAGGTGAGTAACTGTGGGAATGGAACATATACTACCCATATACTATGCAGGGCAGCTTGTCTTTTGCTATAGTGTCCTGCAGTATATAGACAATAATGTCTCACCACCAATTCTAAAGTAAGACAACAACCTCTGTGTTTGGAATGGCAATATTAGTTGTCCTGATTTTGATTATGTGCCATCTAGTTGGTATCCTAGGGAGTTTAAAAAAATGTCTGGCCTCTTGGGCCATCTATACTGAACACTGGTAATAATTCAAATTCATTTTGAGTAGAGAATTAAACTTGGAAATAGAATGATTTTCTCAAAGTTACCTGGTGAATAGATGGCAAAACAAAAATTGCATTGTTCTTAGAATCCCAAGGCAATATTTCATCATCTGGACCATACATAAGAGGCTCAGCTCAGAAGCTTTGATGTTTCATGTTCTAGCAAATCCTTAGTGAAAACTTTACATTGCTTTAACACAAATACCAAATTATAATTAAACTTCTGCTCTGGGATCCATTTCTTTGTTACGAAAGTTACAGTTATGAAAAGATGAGTGCAACTAAAATTTGTTTCTCCTACCTAACATAGAAGGGACAAAACAAATAAAGTGACTTTTCTAAGGTTATAATATTATTCTGTGCTACCAAGAAACAAAATGGTTGACTTTCAATGAAATTCATCCTCAGTATGTTGCATTACAAATGTTGATATGTTCCCTAAATACGCATAAGGTATTTTCACCCAATTATTTTTGTAGTACAATAGAGCAGACTGCAATGTGGAACACAGTTGGTTATCTAAGAATATTGAGCCATCTATTTCATATTTGTTACACTGCTAGTTAAGCTAGATCAATACTAAGATAAAGCATTTTAAATATAGAAGATCTAGCGGAAATGTCTGCTTTTTCTGATAATATAATTGCAAATAATCAAATGTTAATGCTTAAATCAGCTTCATATTTATTGTATCTCATAGTTCCCAAATTTAGGAGCATCTTATCTTTAGCTTGATTCACAGCTTTCCCATAGTTTGTCCTGGATGGGAAATACAGGAAAACTCCATATTAAACTCGATACTGGCCCTGTGATAGAGTACCATAGAAACCACAGCTCATGTTCTTATCCCTCTTTTATTTAAATTTCCAGGGCACTCTGATAACTTTTACTTGTACTATCTGTTAAACAATCAAGATAAATTAATTTTGCTACATTATGTGATAGTTTCACCCACAAATGATTGCTAATAGTTCTTGTTGTTGGAGGATAGTTTTGTTAATTTTATTGAATATACTTTTATTGGTCAATGACTGAAAGAAAGTTTCTGACTGTCACTGATAAGCAGTGGCTCTCTAGGGCCTCAGGCTATGGGTTTTCCCATTCCAGGTGGAGGTGTCAGGAATTTGATAAAGTATTTGCATATAAAATATTCTACCTCTGAATTGTGGACTACTCCCAAGTTTTTCACTGTAAAGAAAATGTGGGATGTATGCTTTAAGAAAATTTGTATGTTTAATATTCAGTTCCATCCTTTTGTGTTGCTTTTGCCCAGTCTGGGAAGAACATAATGACTTTACTGTGAGATCTTTTCCATTTGAGACTGAAAGGAGCTACCAGAATCACCTTAAGTACTGAAATTGATTTTTCATATTTCAAGAATTCTGTGATTAGAATAGTTCTTTTGGCTATACATAAATAACTTATGTAAATTAGGAAACAAAATTAATGTATATACTTGTACCAGTAGCTATGATGCTTATAAATTAATAATTTAGTGAATTGCTGGTATACAGTACTGATTCTAATTATAACTTTGGACTATACTGGGTGAAATCAGAAGTGAGTGAAACCTTTATCTTGTAAAAAAAAGTTTTCAAATGTTTAAAAAAAGAGTTGTTCAGTCCATTAATTTAGAGTGATGCATTTTTGCTTAATGATCAGTATGACTATTCTGACATGCAAATCACAAATCAAGGTGTTTAATTTATTTATCTTATTTAAGAACTACCCATCTCTCTCACAGAGTAACTCTGTTTATTCAACTTTGCTACAGAGGTAGTTTATGAACACTCATTTAGACAATATAGTATTTCATTAGAAATACTACAAACTTTCCTAACATCCTTCAGAAGTATTAGATTTTGGTTATTTTGCTCATTTAGACAGTATTGTATTTCATTAGAAGTAATGAATGTCTACTATACACTTTCCTATATATTTTCCAGGAGTATTATATTTTAGTTACTATAAATTTCAACCAGTATAGCTATTATATTTAGAATGGACATTGGAAAATGTATGAGTCATTAAGAGGGGACTTGGAGAACCTATAATACAGGCCAGAGATTGAAGTGTGAGAAAGAAACTCAAAATAATAATAAAATAACCATGATATTATTTAATATAAAATGGGACAGAAAAAAATGGGACAGGTTTTCAGTATTCTATACTCATGATGTCTGTTCCTTTACCTGATTTACCTCACAAGACTGAGAAGAATTGTTGTCTGGACCCAAATCTGTATTGTCCAGCTCAAGCATCCATACTGCATATTGACAGATCTCCAAGTCCTACCCTCAGATACACTTTTTTCTGTTGAGTTCACCTTTGGTACATGAGTATTGAGTATGGAGGAACATAATGCAAGGCATAAAAGTGATAGAGATTTCAGCTTTGTGAACCTTGAGTGACGACTCTTTAATTTACATTTTAAACTTTTAACTCATATCCTCAATTTGCGTGCCATGGAGTAAATGTTGTGTTAAAGAAGTGGGCTTCTTCTTCTTCTTCTTCTTCTACCAATTGCAATATAAACATAACACTGTAATGTTGGATAAAGGAGCAAAGGACCCCTTAGAATGTTTTAAAATGTATGAAATACAATTGAATTCTTTTTTTTTTTTGTATGGTAGAATGAATGACAGGAAGCAAGTGCTGACTGGAATCTCTCCTTCAGTAAGAAGAAATTGTTGTAAAAAATTATTCCAACAAAGTGTACACATGTTCAATTCATTCCCTAAACAGGATGTAGATATAAATAATTCAGTACAAACAAGAGTCTGACGGAATTTTCTCACATTTTTTGTAAGCTGTTCTGTGTAGTTTCCTTGATGTCCAGCTTCAATAGCTTCTTGATGTTGTGTGATAAGAGTGCTTATAATGTACTGATGTATTTGAACAAGATTGAACAAAATCTTACAACGAATATTGGCTGAAATCTGGTTCACAACTTCTTATAAGTTTTCTTCTATGAAAGGAACTTTATTTTCTACTTTGTTCTTGTGGTGCTCAAAGAATAAAGAGTTCACTAAATTCAAAGCAGTTATAAGTAAGGATTCCTTGGCGGTAGAAACTAATGGGTAAGATATTAAAATCACAAAAGTTAGTGTGGTTTTATGAAGATGCGGAAACCAAAAAAATATACATGTAGGAAGTATGCATTTTAGGAATTTCTGTTCCATCTTACTGAGCTTGGTGCTTCTTGTTGTAGACATGTAGAAAGAGAGTTGTATTAATCTGTGGTGACCAAAATCAGATAATACCCTTTCCACGTGACTGGATAATCAAGTGCCTACAAATAACAGGAGTCAGTAGAAACATCAGAAAGTTTGTGCAAAGATCGATGGCACAATGGAAGACACAGTTGCAGGTCAATGGTGAAAGACTGGGAGAGGCTAATATCAAAAGAGGAATATTTCAAGGAGATTCACTATCATCACTACTATTTGTTATTGCACTGTTTCCTCTGTCAACAATACTATATAATTCAGGCCATGGCTATCAAACATCAAAAACATCTGCCAGACTATCCCACCTCCTTTACATGGATGATCTGAAGCTTTATGGAAAAACATTATCTGAAATAGAATCGCTGCTCAACACTGTCCGTATATATAGCCAATGGAGTTTGGCTTGGACAAATGTGCCACACTTACTATCAAACAAGGAAAAATAGTGAAAACTGAAGGAATCAAGATGCCCCACGAAAATAACATTAAGAGTCTGGATGAGGAAGATTACTACAAATACTTGGGTATCCTTCAAGCTGACAACATCAAGCACACTGAAGTCAAGAAAAAGATTAGAGGTGAATACATCAAGAGAGTGAATAAGATCTTAAAGTCCAAACTCAATGAAGGAAATATCATGAAGGCAATCAACACCTGGAAATTCCAGTCATTAGATACACAGCTGGAATAGTGGACTGACTCAAGCAGAACTAAAAGCAATGGATAGGAAGACCAGAAAAATAATGACAATGAATCATGCCCTTCATCCACACAGTGACATTGACAGACTATCTACCAAGGCAAATAGGTGGGCGTGGAATGTTGCAAGTACATCAAATGGTTGAAGAAGAAAAAATGGCTTTGGAAGAATATCTGAAGGACAATGATGAAGATGCACTGAAGTTAGTATATCAGGAAGGCTTACTGACTACTGGAGAGACCAAACTGGCCTACAAGAAAGACCAAATGAAGAACGGAATGGAGGCATGGTAAGACAAACCACTACAGGGCCAGTACATTAAAAAATAGCTGGGAAAGCAGATAATAACAAGACCTGGCAATGGCTAAGAGCAGGAAAGTTGAAGAAAGAGACCGAGGGACTAATTCTGGCTGCACAAGACCAAGCCTTAAGGACAAATGCATACAAAGTCAAAATTGAGAAGACGGCAACTGACAGTAAGTGCCGCCTATGCAAAGAAGCTGAAGAAACAGTGGACCACCTGGTAAGCTGCTGCAAGAAGATCGCACAGACTGACTACAAGCAGCGGCATGACAAAGTAGCAACAATGGTGCATTGGAAGATCTGCAAGAAATATCATTTGCCTGCAAGCAAGAACTGGTGGGACCATAAAATAGAGAAAGTCATAGAAAATGAAAATGTTAAATTGCTCTGGGACTTTAGAATTCAAACAGAGAAGCACCTGCCACATAACACCCCAGACTTAACAATTGTCAATAAGAAAGACAAAAAAGTCTGGATAGTGGATGTGGCAGTGCCTGGAGACAGCAGAATAGGAGAAAAAAGAAGTGGAGAAGATAACAAAATACAAAGACCTACAAATAGAAATAGAATGACTGTGGCAAAGGCAAGCAAGGATAGTACCAATAGTAATAGGTGCCTTGGGTGCAATCCCAAAATAATTGGAGCACCACTTGGACACCATTGGCATTGACAAATTCGCCGTCAAATCAATTGCAAAAGGTGGCCTTACTAGGAACAGCTTCCATCCTGCGACGATATCTGTAATACCATCAATTCAAACATCCACATCTAACTATCCCAGGTCCTTGGTAAAGACTCGATAGGTAGACAAAAATGCCAAATCCAGTGTGAATATCTGGCTGACTATGCAATGAATAATAATAATAATAATAATAATAATAATAATAATAATAATAATAATAATAATAATAATAATAATAATAATAATAATAATAATAATAATAATAACAACAACAACAACAACAACAACAACAACAACAACAATAATAATAGAGTTGGGACCTTGGAGGTCTTCTAGTCCAACCCCCTGCTCAATAATTTGCTAGGGGTTCCATTGCAACAACAATAAGTTTACAGTGAGGGAAAAATTATTTGATCCTCTGCTGATTTTGTACGTTTGCCCACTGACAGAGAAATGATCAGTCTATAATTGTAATGGTAGGTTCATTTTAACAGTGAGAGACACAATAACAACAACAAAATCCAGAAAAACGCATTTCAAAAAAGTTATAAATTGATTTGCATTTTAATGAGTGAAATAAGTATTTGATCTGCTATCAATCAGCAAGATTTCTGGTTCCCAGGTGTCTTTTATACAGGTAACAAGCTGAGATTAGGAGCACTCTCTTAAAGGGAGTGCTCCTAATCTCAGCTTGTTACCTGTATAAAAGATACCTGTCTACGGAAGCAATCAATCAGATTCCAAACTCTCCACTATGGCCAAGACCAAAGAGCTGTCCAAGGATGTGAGGGACAAGATTGTAGACCTACATAAGACTGGAATGGGTTACAAGACTATCGCCAAGCAGTTTGGTGAGAAGGTGACAACAGTTGGTGCGATTATTCACAAATGAAAGAAACACAAAATAACTGTCAATCTTCCTCGGTCTGGGGCTCCATGCAAAATCTCACCTCGTGGAGTTTCAGGGATCATAAGAACGGTGAGGAATCAGCCCAGAACTACACGGGAGGATCTTGTCAATGATCTCAAGGTAGGTGGGACCATAGTCACCAAGAAAACAATTGGTAACACACTACGCTGTAAAAGACTGAAATCCTGCAGCGCCTGCAAGGTCCCCCTGCTCAAGAAAGCACATGTACATCTGAAGTTTGCCAATGAACATCTGAATGATTCAGAGGAGAACTGGGTGAAAGTGTTGTGGTCAGCTGAGACCAAAATTGATCTCTTTGGCATCAACTCAACTTGCCATGTTTGGAGGAGGAGGAATGCTGCCTATGACCCCAAGAACACCACCCCCACCGTCAAACATGGAGGTGGAAACATTATGCTTTGGGAGTGTTTTTCTGCTAAGGGGACAGGACAACTTCACCGCATCAAAGGGACGATGGACGGGACCATGTGCCATCAAATCTTGGGTGAGAACCTCCTTCCCTCAGCCAGGCATTGAAAATGGGTCATGGATGGGTATTCCAGCATATCAATGACCCAAAACACACGGGCAAGGCAACAAAGGAGTGGCTCAGGAAGAAGCACATTAAGGTCCTGGAGTGGCCTAGCCAGTTTCCAGACCTTAATCCCATAGAAAATCTGTGGAGGGAGCTGAAGGTTCGAGCTGCCAAACATCAGCCTCAAAACCTTAATGAGTTGGAGAGGATCTGCAAAGAGGAGTGGGACAAAATCCCTCCTGAGATGTGGCCAACTACAAGAAATGTCTGACTTCTGTGATTGCCAACAAGGGTTTTTCCACCAAGTACTAAGTCATGTTTTGCGAAGGGGTCAAATACTTATTTCACTCATTAAAACGCAAATCAATTTATAACTTTTTTGAAATGCGTTTTTTCTGGATTTCTTGTTGTTATTGTGTCTCTCACTGTTAAAATAAACCTACCATTAGAATTATAGACTGATCATTTCTTTGTCAGTGGGCAAACGTACAAAATCAGCGAGGGATCAAATAATTTCCCCCCTCACTGTATGCAGCCAGTTTTTATCATTAGAAGTTTGCCTCTTGCTCAGGACTCTCAATTAAAAAAAAACAAAAACCTAACAGGTTCTATGACAGAAATGCAGAAGGGGTGGATGGGATGCAAAAAAGCCTAAAGGATGGAAACTGGAGTGCAAACAGTTATCCCAATCGTTATTTCGGAGCACCTTTGGGATATTTCACACAGGCCTCAGGTTTAAATGATGGAGGTTTTGTGTCCTTAATGTACATTTCTTGAGTCCTATTAATACATCAGAATAATGATTTTCCAGCAGAAGGCCCATTTTCTGTTAGATTTAGTTATGCTCTATAATTCATGTATAATTCAGAAACAAATTAAGCATATTTATGAGAAATAATTCTACATGAAGCATTTTTCTTAAACATGTAATAATGTCTTAAAATTGCTGCTTTATCGTGCTATTCTCTCTCTTCCAATAAATGTAACACTTGAGGTCACCATGCTGTAATATTCACCCCATTCCATTGTCAAAATTTCTAGAGGAGAGTGGAAAAAGAGCGGTAGGCTATAACTTTTTCCTGCCTTAGTTCAGCAGGAAGGGCAGGATTCCAACAGAACTATTTTGGGAGTTGGAGATAGACTTTCTCAGCATATCCTGGGTATAAAATGATAAAGTAATCTGCTTTCCAAAAATTCAAACCTTGTAAACTCTTTGCACATGGCACACGGCTCAGTGATGTCTAAGAATAGGTAGGATACCTAAGATACCTGGCAAACATAAGATGTAATATGTTTACATTTTCTTATCTGATTGACCAATGATGTAGTGAAGATTAAATAACTTTTTTAAAAGTTATTATAAAAAGAAGAAAGGAAGGAAATAGATATTTCCTGGGTTGTGTCCTGTTCAGTTTAATGTGTGTGTGTGTGTGTGTGTGTGTGTGTGAGAGAGAGAGAGAGAGAGAGAGAGTATGTATGTATGTATGTAGTTATTTTAAAGGCTAATATATTTGTGGCTGCATTTATTTAATTGGTTAAAAGCTTTCATAATACTAGATAGTATTACTAGACATTTATTGACCATGGTAGTACAGAGTTATGTGCCATTGTTTTATTTGTGATATTGGAAGGGCTTATGAACTTTTTAGAAAATGTCTGGCATATAGTCTGGACTAAATGCAGATGTAAGTACTGGAAGGACAGAAGGTATATTACCTGTCTGTCTGTCTACCTACCTACCTACCTACCTATGTACCTGCCTATCTGCCTACCTATTCTTAGACATCACATAGGTAGTTATTCTCCAGGTTATTCTGAAACCAAATTGCTCCTTTATATCTTCCAATGATGCACCCAGCATCACTGTAATCAAGTCCACCCATAATCATCTCCTTGCTACCATGTTTCCCAGAATTATGGACTTCTTCAGGAACCTGGCTTTGATTGTAATAAAAATCTGGTTTCCTAGTAAGTGTAATGCAAACAAAATAAATAAACAAAACATACAGGGAAGCATTATTTATCATAAGTGATAGAAAAAAAACTAATGGAGATGTGGGAGTAAAGCTATTGTTTTTATAACAATATGATGCCTGATTTAATATCCTGCATGCTCTTGACAAAATGTTGGACCCAGATTTAGGCAGACTTAGAATAAATCCATTTAAATCAATACATTATTAATATTTAGCTTTACTGTAAATGTAGTACAGTAGTAAAAGACATTATATTCAAAGTTTACTTCCAAAACATCTGGAGCACCATTTGAGTACCTTTGACAAACCCACCATCAATCAATAGGAAAAGGCAGCTTTACCTGGAAAGTTTTACATCCTGCAATGATACCTTTAATATTATTGAACAACAACATCTGCCTGTGCTGGGTCCTTGAAAAGGACTCAATACATGGACAAAAATGCCAAATCCAGACTAAACATTTGTCTGGCTGTCTGACCAATAACAACCAATTGATCGTCGAATATTTTGGTGAATTAGGAGCAGGTAAGGTTTGAATATTTATGTATTCTCAGTTGAAGTGTGCCTTTAATAATAATATATTATTTTGTGAACATCTATACCTTGAGCAGATAAGCTTAAACTGTTAAGCTGTTACTCTTATCATTTCATTTTAATAAAAGCAAGGCATGAAAAAATATCTTTTGAGGATAAAAGGAAAGGAAACCACTATCCCCCCCCCCCCCGGAAACCTTAAAATGTTCTTTAAAATATCAGCTCGATCAGGGAAGTTTTGAACAATAAAAAGTTCAGGATGTCTATTCCACCACGCTATGTGACCTTTCTGATCTCTTCCTCATCACTCTCACCATGTTGCACTTTAAAAACCCTTGACTTTTTCATCTGGCAAGGTCTCAGCAGCTTAAAATTATACTATTTTAAACAAAGGACTGTTTAACATATAGCTTACAAACAACAGCTACACAGCATCATCTACTGGACCACTAGAGGGTGCAATTTATTTTTAATTGAGCAAGTACCATGAGCTGGAAGATCTCCAGAGGATATGAGTTAATATAATGCAGGCAGTTCAAAATGCTTTAAGATGTTGTGATATGTGAAAATACAGACACAGACTGTTTACATATTATTGAGTTTGAATATTTTCCCTTCATTATTCATTAAAATTAAATTGTTAAAGGGAACATGTGGCAGGTATAAGGCTCTGGAAAGGAGGTGTCTTCATAAGAGAGAGATGGGAATAGGGAGTAAGCAGACTGAAAGTAGAAAAGTGATGGCGATTTCCCCCCCCCCCTTCTGTTTCTTTGTGTATACAGAGCAGGAGGCTTATTGCAAAGAAAAATGTGAAATCTCCATGCATCCATAGTAGTTTTGATCTTAGGTTTAGGACTTCTTAACCAGTAAACAACAATTACTTTCATATGTGTACTGAAGATGTCACTTAGTCTGGTAACAAAACATTTGCAAGCAAACACCCAAGCTCAAAGAGTACCAAGGATTCCACAGTTACTTTATAGACCAAATGTATAGATTCTCTGCTTATTAATATGTATACAGGATCCAATCTGGCTCAGCCACCGGGTGGACCAGAGGTTT
The DNA here is from genome assembly GCA_023970755.1 of Azemiops feae. Lineage (NCBI taxonomy): Eukaryota > Metazoa > Chordata > Lepidosauria > Squamata > Viperidae > Azemiops > Azemiops feae. Next base: position 556,559 of record JALGBA010000908.1, on the reverse strand, counting down.
AGTCTTCTGAGCTTTTAGTCTTTTACAGCCCATCCTCAGAGAACTTCTCTTTCACCAGAATGGGAGGCTGGGAATCCTAGGTTGATATAACGGGTTATGATGAAGAGGCATTGCCAAATATTTTTAGTTCTGTTTTTTTCATCCTCTATTCTTTCCATGGCATATGTCATTTGAACTCATGATTGCAAGCTGAAATAATGATTGTAAGCTGTCTAGAGGTGCCTCTAGGTGAGACGGGTAGCATATAAATGTATGTACGTATGTATCTATGTGTGTATGTATGCATTCCTTTAGAGTGGGGGATTATCCAGTCATCTGAAAGCAGATATCAACTGACTAATAACTGTTTTAAGTGGAAATAATGAATTTTTGGGAACTGTGTTATAATACACAGTAGCTATTCTTTCTGGATGATAATTTGGAGACTCCTTGATGACAGGATCCTAGACTTTGCACTAAAATCCAACTCTTACAAGGATCGCTGGCTTTAAATTTGAATGTTTTAGTTTCTTAGCATCTATGGAGAGTTAAGTAATAAAAAGGCAGCTCTTCCATCATGATACACAATGCATGTTTCGTCATTTTGGCATTATCGTGATTAACTACAGATGCTTCTGTAAGCAAGAATTAGCAAATTAAAATGTAAAGCAGTATTTCTCAACTTCAGAAACTTTAAAATGTGTGGATTCCAGGTCTTTGAATTCCCCAGTTGATATGGTTGAGAAACACTGTTGTAGAGCATTATACATGGAATTGTACTTAAAGACAATTTGGAAACTTGTTATTGCACAATTTAGTTGGCAGTTTGAAGTGGGGCAACTAAAGTTCATGTTGTATCTATTCTGACAAAATTATATTGGCTGCTTGTACTAAACTGAAACCAGTTTAAGATGTTAAAGTACTTTTAAACAATAAGCAGATTGGAATCCAACTCCTCCAAGAAGCACTTCTTGTCATATGATTCTGCAAGATATGTCAGATTATATTTTTCCCAAAGGCATTTTTTTCTCCGTACAGACTCCTGAATGGCTTCATAACAAGATTTGGCTGATAACACCACTAAAAATTTTCTTAGCACCAGATCAGGACTTCATGGTGCTCATGCAGTTTAAAAAAAACTTGCTCTTTTTGTCTTTATTCATTTGTGGTTTTTGTTTGTTTAATCAATTATTTTATTCTGTTATGTTAATTGCTATATTTTAAGTTGATTTTAATAGCTCTATCCACAGTGTTGTAAATCTCTGAGGAAAGTTTTAATTAAGAGCAAGTAAGAAATACTCTATTTAAATAAATTAGACATGGCTTCTCGCTATTCAGGTTGCACGGAAGAAAAGCAGCACCTGCTGGATATTCTCCTTCTTCAAGGTTTGTCAGTGAGACTGACCTTTTGTCCAGAGACTAAACAAGATTTGAACTCTCACTAAACAAACAAACTGCTAATAAAGGCTTAGTCTGAAACAGGCTTTGAGATAAAAAGACAAGAAAAGAAAAGGCAAGATGTGCCCCATTTTTAGAAATACTTTTTTTTAGATTTCCTTGCTCAGTTGGATTTCTTCCAAGAACTATTTTGTTATTTAAAAATGCTAGCCAATTGTTTTAGCATATTTTTGTTGTCTGTGTTATTTATCTGAACTTGCAAACAGGTAACAAAACTGTAACTGTAAAGCAAAAAAATATGGCCATTCTACAGCAGATATGATAGCTGAAGAACCGTGAAAAGGAAAATCTTCCATGGTGGGTCCGTTGGCTGTATTTTTAATTGTATAAGAAATTACACTTAAAAACCAGCTAATTAATTTTGATATCTCTTCATTTGCTTTAAATTATTTTCAAAGTGAGGGTAATTGGTTAGACAAACTGAGATACATGAAAATGGCAACACAATTGCATTAATCAAAAACTAAGGCTAAACTTTAGGCATTGTGCTTTGCTGTTACCTGAAAAATGCTATATGTGCTCCGTGTTGTCAGGTCAATGACTTTTTAAAAGGAAAAAACCCTTCCTCATTCCTAAGAACATAAAGCATATTTGGCCTTTTTCCCTATAGTTTAGCATTACTTGAGAAAAAAATGGAGATATATTTAGCTGGTGATGAGTGTTTCTGGATGAGATACTTATCTTCATATAATTGGGTGCAATTACTGGAAAAAACAACTAATTTATATTGTTTGTTGACAAATAAAAAAAATGCTTACTTGCCCATTTGCACCTACTTCTGTTTTAAATTTGATTGATCATGTTTGAGATTTTTATTTTTAATTATTCCTGTTTTGGTAAAGAGACTAAGTGGATGACAACAAGTAGCCATAAGTTTTTATCTGTGACCGTGAATAATAAACTATGGCTATATCTATTTCATTATTTTATTTACAATATTAGCTTTATCAACAACATTTCTTTGTCACTCTCAATGATATCTTCATAATGGTAATTCTGGAAGAAGTTAGATCTCTCTCTCTCTCTCTCTCTCTCTCTCTCTCTCTCTCTCTCTCTCTCTCTCTCTCTCTCTCTCTCTCTCTCTCTCTGTGTGTGTATGCTTGAGCACCTATAATATTGAGAAGACAGTAAAAAAGAGTGAGATTGCCAAAAGATAAGTATAATTTCCAGATTATTCCAGTCTGCTCTTCTACTGCAAGTATTATACAGTATATTGAGTTGAGGTTTACTTATCACATTTGAAAAAGAATTCAGATACACTGAAAAGTTTGAGAATACTGAATACTAAGAGGGATATTGAATTGATATGTTTATCTGAGAAGAAATTAAAGGACAATATAACAGCATTCATAAATTATTTAAAAAAGATCATGCCATGTTCTTTATCATTCAATAATACCCAAGGTATTTGGGTTTGTGATATTATATTTTCAGAATTTTTTTCATAAATATTTTTTGTGAAAAAGATTTTAAAAGAGAATTGATTACAAACTAAATATGAATCAGTAGTGTGATATCACTTCTGAAATGCAAATATATTTTTAGGTTCTATGAATAGAAATAATTTCCAAATCTTGAGTAACAGTTTCACTTTATTCTCATTGGTCAGTCCCCTTGTTGAGTACTATGTCCCATTTGTGAATATTGCACTCTAAGAATGATTCATATAAACTACAAAGGTTCAGAGAAGGGCCAGTTTGGCCTAGTGGTTAATGCACCAGCCTAGAAATCATGTGAGTTCAAATCATGCCTTAGCCATGAAACCAGCTGGATGACCTTTGGCCAGTCACTCTCTCTCTCAGTCCAACCCACCTCACAGAACTGTTGTGGAGAAAATAGAAGGCAGAAGGCATATGTTTTCTGCCTTGAGTTATTTTTAAAAACAATAAAGGCGGAATACAAATAAATACATAAATAAATAAAATGGATGATCAGGACAGAGATTCCTACAAAGAGAGGACGGAGAAATTGCCACGTTTAGCCTTGAAGACAAAATTCAAGAAGTCTATGGTTGCATTTTTAAAATTTCCAAAAGGATATCACACAGAAGAAGGTCAAGACCTGTTCTCTGTCATCCTGAACACAGGACACAAAATAATGGATTTAAGTTACATGAAGGCAAATTCCAACTGAATGTTAGAAAAACTTCCTAACAGTTTGAACAATTTGACAGTGGAACCAGTGACCCAGAGAGGTCATAGACCTCCTTCAGTGGATGTGTTCAAGTGGAAGCTGGACCACCATCTGCCAGGGATGCTTTAATGTGAATTCCTGCACTGAGCAAGGAGCTGGGCTCTGTGGTCTAAATGGCTTCTTTGAACTATGATTCTAAAACAGAAATGTTTCTAGATGTTCAAAATAATGTAGTTAAGTGTTCCAATAGTGGAAACACTCACCTGGAAAGTTGTTAAACTTTCTGCCCCTCAATATATTCATGCAGAAGCTGGAGAATCACTAGTTGTAGATTTCATTTTTTATTTTATCTTACCTATCCTTTTGTTTCGTTTGTTTTAATAGATATTTGAAAGTACCTATGAGGGGAAAAGGTACGATGAATCGAAAGAAGAAAGAATACAGTAGAAAAGAGATTCAAAGTTGTATAAAACTGAATAAGAACTTTCAAAGTAGCATTAGAATAGTCATTTCTTGCCCTTCTAATGTATCTAATGATGCTGAGATGCTCGTTATTAGAAGTCTTCACTGAGCAATAGGTTGGCTCATTGGATTGAGTGACATTTCCAGTTCTGCTGTTCTGAATCTGCTGGGGCCAATATATTTTCCATTAGAATGAAATAAGCTAACTTTTCTAAATCTTCTAGTATATGTGTTTTCATAGGGAAGGGGGGATGTGGAGTCTTTATGCAGGGATATTGGCTAAAATAAAGAGTGGGAGAAATACTTGCAAATTAGATTACACAAATCTCAGGGCAAGCAAAGTCATCAACTTTAATTCATTTCCTCTTGAGAATACAGACAGAATGCAGGTGCAAGAAAGATGAAACTCTTCTATGGTGCAATATTCTAAATAGATTTTCTTTAATAGACACAGAATAAGGCAGGGGTGGGCAATTGATTTTCCCAAGGGGCCACATGAGAAACTGGGACTGTTGTGGAGGGCTGGACCAATTAGGGGTGTGAAGGTGTATAGGCATGCATGCATGGGCATACATAAATCAAAAGAAAAATAGTCACCTTCAAAATAAAACCAATGCAGTTGTATTGTGTTCATGGTATACACTTACATTTACATTTGATTTGTAATTTCTGATTGACCTCATGCGGGATAGGCAGAATCAAGCCAAAGGGCTGAATTGGCCCAGGGACTGCAAAATGCCAAGGTCTGGAATAACAGGAGGCGAAAAGATGGAATAACTAATATTGATACAAAAATATGATGTATATTTTCAGATATTAAGGAAAAATGTTTTCCTCTTTTATTGTCTTTACCCCTTTTAATTGCAGGATTTTAAAGCTGATATCAAAGTTCAGTTTGTGCCAGGCAACTATTTTGAGACTAAAAATCAGGCTGAGGAAAAACGTGCACTAGCGCGAGCAGAGGGTAACTAAGTGCCATCCATACCATCAGTTGACCTAAAGAAATACCAGGATGTCAAAAAGAATTGCAAATTTTATCCTGGCTAGCAGTTACTCAACTATACGTCTGGTGGTAGAAAAATGCACCATAGAAACCTATTTCTGAATATCAGGTGAAATTCACCCTTTTTTTCCTTTGGATGTTAAAAATATTTTCTGAGTCATTTGTGCATCATTCATTAAAATGGGGAATTAAAATACATTCTTTAGAAGTAGCATGTGCAGCTACTGTTGAACTGGTTCTGTTGAAAAGTAGCTTAATCACTTGGCAACATATCGCAACATGTAGTCCTTGGTTTTCTAGAAGGGAGAGAATGTGCTACTGGATATTGGGATCAGATGCTTGATTTTGGCAATCTTATATAGTAGGAAGAAAGACTTAATGTGTCAATTTCTCAGCTGTCTTTTGTAATGATTGTTTTGAAGGCAATTGTGGTGAACAAGTGTTTCCTTTCTCACAGACCTCTGGGTACTAATATGATTGTTGGATTTGGATTTATTGGAATATGCATCCATTAAGATTACTATTCTCTATGAAGGGTGCACTATTTATTTATTTCATTTATATCCTGCCTGTATTATTTTTATAAAGAACTCAAGACAGCGAATCTATCTAATATATTTCAGATGCAGTTCTTTTTTATTATAGTTGAACACGTAATATGTATAGAATAGCTTTACAAGTTTTGAATACTTTAAAAGTTTTTCACCTATGACACGTGACAGCAATATTAAAGAGAAAAATATCCTCATATTCCATTCTCTTCCTTGTACTTACATTGACACATCCTTGAAGTTTCTTAGAAATATACAACTAATTTTAGCAGCTTGTTTTGGAGTGACATGAATGCCTTGCTCAAAAAAGGTTGCAGTGATCTTGAATGATGACTGGAATGTAGTATGTTTCCTTTTACATTGCCAATGTTTCACCAATTTTGTTATTTGTAGAAATTCTCCCTGATTTAGCATATAGATACTCTTAATTCCAAAAGAAGTATCATGATACTGAACAGTAGATGGCAGTATTGTTCTACTTGGTCAAAGCTCTCTCTCTCTCTCTCTCTCTCTCTCTCTCTCTCTCTCTCTCTCTCTCTCTCTCTCTCTCTCTCATATTAATATATATATATATATATATATATATATTAATATATATTAATTATAATAAAGTCCATATGGTTTTCCTTCTGCAGCTGATATTTCCCATTGGAAAATCTTTATGCTTAATAGTAATAGTGAATGGGATATTTAAAAGAACAGGCCCATCTACAAACTGAATAGTGTTATGTTTGTGTATATGTGTATGAAAATAATTAACAATTTGATTGTGCTTACCCGTAGTCAGAAATGACACAATGCATTATGAATACATTATGTTGCAAACACATCACCACCAAACAGAAGAATCAATTTTTTTAATAGTTGACAAAAATTGCAGATATTTCATTCAATTAATATTTATCTGGGATTTGCAAAGCAGTGAACTAAAACAGAACAGCGGGTACTAGTAATAGTTTACTGGACTACTGTATTTGCTTTTCTGTACATAGATAAAATTATACAATGTAAAGTCAGCTGAAGTGAGTCAGATGTATGTAATTGTGATATCTTAACACTATATCTGCTGGTTCTGAATTATTCAAGAGTGTACTCTAAATTAGCTCATTATAAAATAAATTTTGCTTTTCAAAAATACCATGGGGAAACATGCCTACATATTAATTGAATATAAAGTTGATAATTGTATGTAAAACATTGTGAAACTCGTAATTGAAATTATTACCTTCATGTTGATAAATGATTACTCTAATTGGCTTCGAAATATTATTTGAAAGTTAACCTATGTCTCTTCTCTAAATAATAATAATAATGGTAGAACTGGTTTGGCTACGGATTGAACCTTTACCTGTAGTCATAGTGATACATTATTCTACAACACAAAGATTGTGGGTTCTAAAATGGAATATAAGTTTGATACTTTCGGTAATCCAAGCCAGAACCCAAGATAGTGCAAATTATACAGAGAATCCAATTTTACCTGAAAAGCACATTTGGTATCTAAGAAATGGAAAGGAATTTGAAAAGCCCCACCTGATCCAGTGAGATGGAAGGATCAGATATGCCCACAAAAGCCATAAATTATTCTTGATTATTGAAAGCTCATTTCATGAGCTCATCTTGCTTGTCAGATCTTGGTCTGAGTATTTAAAAGCAGAACTGCCCATCTGCAACCACAGGAAAATATCAATACCGGCATTTTTGCTAGCATTGAAGAAACATCCCTTCTTCCTAATGTGTACAAGAAACCAAAGTTTCTCTATGTATGTCTAACATACTTTCTGCTCTTTTTTGCAAGAAAAAGAACAAGTTAGACGCAATAGGAAACAGCCTGCAAATGTTAAAAAGTACGCCTGTAAGCTTATTGCTAATATGAAATGTTCAAGGTAGAAGCTGTCTAATGGTGTTTTGGCGGTGGTGGGGAGGGTACCTTGTAACACACACACACACACACACACACACACATGCACACAGAGAGAGAGAGAGAGAGAGAAAGAGAGAGAGAGATTGCAATTTTTCAGATTTAAATCCAAGTTTTATTTGTGAGAGAGAACTAAATTTTCTCTTCAGCCAGATTGCTCTTTACATTTGTAATACTTAACATGATTCAATGGGGGCCCTTAATGCTTTGATCTAATGCCACAGTACACTTTTTAATGAGGGAGATTTGGAATATTGTCTTAATGCAGAACAGCCTAACAGCTTATTGTAATAAACTGAAGCATTATACCTAGGAGACCCTTCTGTTCTTTTGGGCTTGTCTGTTTGAAACAGGTAATTACCAAGGCCTTGGATCAGTTTTGAAAAGGCGGCACCCTGATGGATGTGCAGACTGAAGTGTGACATGAGCCTTTTCCAATACAATAGGTGGCCTAACATTCCTCTGGAGGGCCAAGCTCATTAAATAGTCTGTGCTTTTCTCCACAGCCGCCTCATCCTGTTCATGCCCTTCGCTGGAGTCGAACGAAGTTGGAGGTTTCTCCACTGAGGACTTAGCAAAATTGCTTAGAGTTCTCAGATTGAATTTTTTATGTGTATGACTTCATGATGGCATTAGCATGCGCTTTGATCCATGTGTGAATGGCTCTGGGTCGGCTCTTATTGCCAGATCCAGATGGTGTTACGGGGAACAAACAGTTGTGTTTTAGGATTTCTCAATAGACTGTCTAGACTGGCTTTGTAGCAGACAGATACAGCCACCCATCAAATTAGCGTTTGTCAGATTTATGGTAATGGTTCAGCAAAGCCTTCCTGTCACTGACATTAAGATTTACGCCGCCAAGTTATTTTGTTTTCTACAAGATATAGGGAGCCTAATTTATTTACAAAGCTCCCAGTCCTTCTCAATCTCAAATTCAATAGAAACAATTTTCAAATAGATGGTTCAGGTTTGAGAGATGATTAAAAATAAGTGACTTGCTGCACGATGGATTGAGGAAACCTTTTATTTCCTCATTCAGATTATAAGATGTTAGGTGTATTCTTCTGGTCAGTGTGCTCCATATGCTGCTTTTAGAAAGAAAAACATGTATGTGGATTACTGTGGCTAGAGTTTGAACTTTCATGTTACACTAAAGTAACATGAGCTGCTCCCTGCACACAGTGGGAATAACCTTTTGACAGGCACTATGTCCATTCTCAGTGAAAATGTTTTTCCAAGTCTGGCCAAAGTGCCTTTGATCATACTACCTCAAATGGAAGGGTCAGAGCTTCTATGCAAGGCAAGAACGATTCAGAGCAAAAGATAAATTGGAGGGTTGGGATCTTTTGGTTTGTGAGGGCATTTAAACAAAATCAGCATTTGTTGGACTTTCATTCTTTTCTGTTAGAAAATTGATAATGTCTAATTACTTTGCTATAGTGCTTTGAATTGGGACTTGAGAATATATTCTCTTTGAGACTGAAGATTTGTTGATTTGTTTCTTATATGTGTGTGTGTGTGTGTTCTGATTTATGTATGTATGCGCATGCACAGGTATAGTAGCATATGATATTTTATCGCTTATGAGAGCTACAACTTCACTAATGTGTTGTAAGTAATGGATTTTTTTTACCCATTCCCCAAGTTTAAATTGAAAAAAAAAAAGGAATATTTTGGATTTGAGACTGAGAAAAAAGCAGAGCCAGACTCCTTATTTTTCCATGTAATATACCTGAATGTTTACATATATTGCCAATTCATATGTTGCTACAAATATACCCATATTAGCATAAACTGCTGTCAGTGGCTGCTGATACGGCAGAACTATTGTACATTCACGAGTGAGCAGAGTCTATTGGGAAAAATCAATTGTACAAGAGTGGATATTAATATACCCATGTTTCAGTATCATCATTGGTTTTATTTCCACTCTCCATGTGCAGCACCATGAATTCAGGATAAGGAGTACATGATAAAAGAGCAGCTAAATAAATAAATAATTTTTGAAAGTTGAGAAAAGAGGGTTCAAAAGGCTGACTGCTACCCCATGGGATACCTGCTTAAGAGATGGATATTTGACAGCTCTGATTTTAACCATATAATGCTTGATTGAACAGGATTCAAGATGTTCTTTTAGAGGGGTAAGAGTACAAAAGAATTTTCCCCCTTGCTATTAATAAGATAATCCCTGATCATGATTGAAATTATTGGGCATGAATTTATTAATACAAATTTGCTTTGAGATCTGATGGACCTCTTCCATTTATTATCAGGACAAATATAATAAAATACCACTATTTCCATCAACACCTGAAGTGATAAAAGGGGAAGTAAAGAAGAAGATACCACTACTGCAGAGGCTATGTTCATAAGCATCAGGAGGAACTGAGTGTTTGGAACATGTTATTTACAATATAACTTTATTTACATCTGCATTCTTCTTCATCTTTTATTTTTATTTTGTCTGGCCAAATGGATGATTTTTACACTTGGTTATATTCTTAATGGACAAAAGCTCTGGAATTACCTATTTAATTGTGAAGTTTTGCTTTAGTAATTAGGGTACACAGCATTAATATTAATTTTACTGGATAAGAAGGATCTAGACCTTTTGGCAGTAACCCATTGAAAGATCTAGATCTTTTGGCAATAACCCATTGGTTAGTAAGGATTATTTTTGACTAGCACTTGGTAGAGTTGACATGAAGGCCTTGGAAAAGTTATTCAAATGTTGTAATATGATTATATCTCCAAAGATCAAAATAGTGCAGGCACGTCTATTCCCTGTAACACTCTATGGAAGTGAAAGTTGGACTTTTGAGAAGCAGGATAATAAGAGAATTGATGCATTTAAAAATTGGCTTCGGAGAAAACTGCTGAGAATATCACGAAGAGCCATGAAACCAAACCAATGGATCACTGAACAAATCAACTCAGAATTTTCACTCAACTTAGAAAAAAAACACCAGGCTCAAATTATCTTACTCAGACACTTCATGTGAAGGCTTAGCTCTTTGTAGAAAATTGTAAAGGTGGAAGACAAAAAAAAAGTTAACTAGTGGCAAGATGGAGGGATTGTTATATTGGTGACGGGTACATTGGGGGAATGAACAAGTTGTCCTGAAGGATCAGGTTGGGGACAAATTGTCATAGAGAAAAATCTGTCTTTGTAGTTGCTAAGAGTCGACACTGACTTGATGGTAAATAATAACAACAACAACAACTACAACTACAACAATAATAATAGAGTTGGAAGGGACCTTGGAGGACTTCTAGTCCTACCCCCTGCTCAGACAGGAAACCTTATACCATTTCAGACATAATGAGGATTGTTTTACTGTTCTGTGATTCAGTTACTTTTTTCTGAATTTGGATCTCTGATAATAACGAAATGTTGGTGGAGGTAGAAAAAGAAGAATGTGTATAGTAGCCATTTGTACTATAGAAAAAGTCACACCTTTGTATTTTTCATGGGATAACTGAAATATTTAACAGAGAAATAAAACATTTTAAAACTCTTCCAGTGTTCTTCCTTTATACTATGGGCCCCAACTTCATTCTTTGCTGATGTACTTTTGAGTCCACATCAAATAAATGATACTGGATTTTAAAGCCTTATTTTTTTAAAACCACAATCAAGTTGATAAAATACTCTTTTGTCTGTATCAATTTAGCTATATTTAAAGGTCTGGAATGCAAGGTCTTTTGCCCTCTTTTGAGAATGAAAGAGAAGGTCCTTTTTTACTATATAGTATCCTACTGATATGCTAGTGATTTTACTGGAATTGTTTTTAGTAACAATTGGGGGAAATTATACACTGTGCTTATTAATAAACAACCAACTGAAAGAAGTTATGATCTAATTTTTGTAAAATGATTGAATATTCCATGTTCTTCCTTCCACATGATATTAGAACTTATCTGGTGAATCTGACCAATTCAGAACAAATACAAGGAGAAATTATTTCATACCACATACAGTTGAACTAATGGAGTCCATTGCCACAAGTTACACAAGCTAAAGTATTTAGCAAAATCTTCTTCTTCTTCTTGTGCCATATCCGTTATCGGACGTTGGCGATCATGTTGGCGATCCTGTTTTTATCAGCAGCCGCATGAAAAAGTGCTGCTGAGTTTTGTCCAAACCAGTCCCTTAGATTTTGAAGCCATGATGTTCTTCTTCTGCCTGGACCTCGTTTGCCTCAATCTTTCCCTGGAGGATTAAATGGAGTATGCCGTATTTTTCTGGGTGTCGCATCACATGTCCGAAATATTCTAACTTTCGTTTTTTAATTGTTTTTGATGATTCCCTTGGCTTTCCCAGGCGGCTTAAAACCTCCTCATTTCTGATCTTGTCCACCCAGCTTATACGTAACAGCCGCCTGTAAATCCACATTTCAAATGCTTCTAGTCTCTTCAGGTGGCCTTCTGTCAGAGACCAACTCTCTACTCCATAGAGCAGGATAGAAAAAATATAGCATCTGACAAGCCTGATTTTCAGTCTTAGGCTTATGTCGTGACTGCAGAAGACCTTTTTCATTTTGAAGAATGCTGTTCGAGCTTTCTCTATCCTTGTCTTTACTTCAGTGGTCATGTCCCAGCTTTCATGTAAATTAGAACCGAGGTGCGTGATCCTTTCAACTTTTTCTAGTGGTATTCCTTCTGAATTTATTGGTGGTAAGTTAACGGGTTGTTTGCTGACGACCATGATCTTGGTTTTTGAGGTGTTAAGCTTCAAGCCATATTTTCCAGATATTTCGGTGACTCTGTTGATGAGGAGCTGAAGGTCTTCATACTTACTGGCAAGCAGAACTTATATCGTCAGCATATCTTAAGTTGTTGATCCAAACACCGTTTACTTTGATGCCAGCATCGATGTTCTCCAGTGCCTCGTTGAAGATTGACTCAGAGTAGATATTGAACAACAGTAGAGACAGAATACATCCCTGTCTGACCCCTCTATTATTTCTGCATCAGCTGAGTATTTTTGGCCTAGTCTCACATTTGCTACCTGATGCCAATACAGATTCTTTATTATTTGGATGTCTTTGTCATCTAGTCCCCCTTGTTTCAGGATTTCTAATAGTTTGCTGTGCCTTATTTTATCAAAAGCTTTTTCAAAATCAATGAAGCACATGTAAACACTGTGATTGACATCTCTACAACGCTGTACAAGAACTTGAATGCTGAATAGCGCATCTCGTGTACCAAGATTGTTTCTGAAACCAAATTGTGTGTTACCTAGACGCTCTTCAATTTTGTTGTATATTCTTTTGTGAATTATTCTCAGGAATATTTTCAGGGCATGACTCATTAAGCTTATTGTTCTGTATTCGGTACACTTCTTTGCATTTATTTTTTTGGGGATTGTCACAAAGGCTGATTTTAGCCAATCATTTGGTATCTTTCCTGTTTCGTATATCTGATTGAAGAGCTGCAGTAAAAAAAATTTCCCATTGTCTTCCAGCAATTTTAAAATTTCTACTGGGATATCATCAGGTCCTGTGGCTTTTCTTAGCAAAATCACAGAGTGTATTTTCAAAAGTTATTATTCATAATGCATAATGGAATCTTCATGTTAACAAGCAGAAGTTGCTGGGCGACAAAATACAGTCAAGATTATTATTTATTATTTTAATCAGAGATTATTATTTTATACATGCCTTTATTCTTTCTATGTATGCTTCCTGAAAGCATTTAGCAATTCAGTATTTGAAACAGAATGATAATTCAAATAAACCATAAGCATATTTCTATATCTATATTGAGTCGCCATATGCAAGTAGGTGGCAATATAAATTTTCTAAATAAATAAATAAATGTTTAACTATAATTTAGACTTAATTATAAGTTTATAATGTGCAATTGTTTACAGATTAATTTATTGAATTTATATGTTGCTCATCTCACTATCAAGCGACTTTGGCCTGAATATTACAGATGTCATATTCTAATTCTAATAATACTAATAGCCGTGGTGGCGCAGTGGTTAGAATGCAGTATTGCAGGCTGACCGCCCACTGATAGGAGTTCAATTCTGACTGGCTCACGTTTGACTCAGCCTTCCATCCTTCTAAGGTTGGTAAAATGAGGACTCAGATTGTTGGGGGCAATATGCTGACTCTGTAAGTGCTCTAAAGCACTATGAAGCGGTATATAAGTCCAAGTGCCATTTTGGCAGGGAATTGGTAAAAGCTTTTGTACTTTGTAAAACATTTTCTTTCTGTCTACTGTAAATATTGTACCATCTTGTTCTGGGGTAGGTTTTGGTGTAATTCTTGAGATTTTATTCATAATGATATGCATAATGATACTTATTATCTGATTAATATTTAAGATTATTTAGTGGTTGGATTAATATTTTGGACCTTATACTAGATAACATTTGAAATATTATGTATTATGTGCTGCTGTAAATAAAACATGTAAATTATATGTAAATAGTTTCCATAAAAAAACTTAGATGCTAGTTTCTACCAATGTTTCCAAACTTTAGCTAGCTGGGAATGAATTTGTTCAGTATTTTTTCCCCAGCCTATTTTGTGACTTTAAATTTATACAAAATGTCAGATGAGCATATCAATAAAGTACATTTTTTAAAGGTTTGGGTCTTCAAGATTGGGTCAGAAGGAAAAGAAGAAATACCTCATCCTTACCATCCAATTAGCGTACACTGACTACCCTACAGAGCAGAAAATTAGTTGTAGGCAATGAATTCTAATGTTTGTTTGTTTTTTACACAGAACTCATCCCAAACTGCATATGACATTTTGAAATCATTGTTAGGCAAACAATTCTAGATTTCATTATATATTTTGCTTGATAATTAAAAAAATGATTTATTTACAGAGTTTATAACACCCAAATTTCATTTATTCTGTTAATATTTCCATTTCTGATGAATTTTCAGTATTGCCTCATTTTGCTTTCTGTATAATTCTGGTTCACAGTGTTTAATCTTGCATATTAGCATCCTCAAGCCAAGAAAATAGTATAAAGCTAAATAAAAATACTGATTCGAAAAGAATGGAAAAAATGTACACATATTAATATTCTTATAATATTTCCAAGAACAAGCTGTGTAGTTTCCTATTACAGCACAAGATAAGTTGTGTTAGATCTGGTATTAGATAACAACTGAAAGAACTGTGCCCTTTAGAAAATGACATCCTCTTTTCATTTGCATCTCCTAGACATCCTGGAGTTTTTACCCTTGGAAAGCTCTTACCATTGGCAAAGGCTGTTTTCAGCAGTCAGCCCACAAGACAAGAATAATCCAAGTGTTCAGCACCATTTCTGAATAAGCAAATATAAAAAAAATAGAAATCAAGACAATGTGAATACTGTGTTTTCCAAAATCCAAAACATTAGAAAGGGTAGTAGCTATAAAAGATCGGAAAACTGGGGTGCCCTTGAAGAAGACAGTGCTTCTGGTATGTGGGTAATCCTCACTTACCAACAATAATTGGGACCAGGAACTCTGTTGCTAAATGATGCAGCTGTAAGGTGCGATGTCATATGACTGTGCTTATTTATGACAGTAGTTCTGACAATTCTAATTTCAGACATCCTTAATCAATAGGATCCTTGTAAGGGTCTGCTAATATTTATTGGCAAAGCTAAGAAGAATTATGGAAGCTATCATGTTTCCTATAACTGCATGTATATTCAGTTTTTAATATATTTTATTTTTGAAAAAATATATGCTGCCCTCTCTTGATTTCTGGTTCCAGAACAACACTTAAGAACAATAAAATTAGCTATAAAGCTAAAAATTATTTTTAAAAACCCTTAGAAGTCTAGGGTAAAAGTTCTATATAGAAGCATCATCTCCAATAATGTAAAGGTACAAGGTTGACAGAATAAATATCTAGATGCCCCTTTCATAAAGAATGTAGGAAAAATTTTAAATGGTTTTTTGATTACAGGTGATAGAATATTTGAAATTATTTTCCTATGCTCACATCTCATGAGTCAGAACAGGCACTGCTACAAATCATTAATAAAATGCCAGGCTCTGTTTTCTAGGCAAAAAAATTATATTTTAATGTTTACATTTTATTGCATTTATGATAAACACCTCCCCCTTCTGTGAGTAAATGTTGATCATGCCCAAGCTTGTTTTGGCATTTGAGCTATTATAAATGTGACAAGCATATACCTTGGTTTTGGCAAAGTAAGTTTTAAAAAGAGTATTTTGCGGTTTTTCCGCATCCAGAAGGCTTCTCATGAAATAATGCCGAAACAGTGAAGGAATACTCCACGCAGGGTTTTCCTCGGGGTGAGAATGCCCTGAACAAATCTCAGGCAATCTCTTTTATTAGTTCAGCAAAATATGGGTAGTTACATGGGGCAAGCAAGGGGGGTTACATTCTAGCTCAGCAAACTATAGGTGATTTCATGAAGCAAGTAAAAACAGTTACAAAAGGCAGGCAATAGCAGTTTTCATGAAGCAGGCAAAAGCTGTTACATTCTTTCAGATAAGCATTCCATTCGAAGGCAGTTTGTGTGTGTGAATGTTCGTGATATCTGCACGTTGTCCTTGTGTGTGTATGTACTCTTCCGATGGACAATTCACCATTGTTCACAGTTTCTATGTCTACGTGGTTACAGTTTCTCATGTCCTTGGCTCCTGTTTCATGTGAGAGCCATTGGCCTAGTCACACTGCAGGAGCCTGAA
The DNA here is from genome assembly GCA_023970755.1 of Azemiops feae. Lineage (NCBI taxonomy): Eukaryota > Metazoa > Chordata > Lepidosauria > Squamata > Viperidae > Azemiops > Azemiops feae. Next base: position 540,372 of record JALGBA010000908.1, on the reverse strand, counting down.
CCAAACATTTTCCCAACAGTATTCTAGTAGGACTTTTTTCTGGGGTAATTCTTTCTATGAGATTGTGTTGTAGTTTATTAATCAGCAAGTTCTTCTTGAGAGCTCCTTAATAAGGACCTATAATGGATATAATTTGTAATGGGAATCTATATTTTTTTTCCTTTTCTTTCATTTTAAACTTTTAAAGTTTTTAACTTGCCTTTGTATTCAGGAAAATTCTACACCTGTATCTGCAGAAATGGCTACACTTGTATATAACCTCTTTAAAGAACCTCCCAAGCATGAAGGATCTATCTTGTGTCAATGTTTCCATTAGTTTCCCTAAAGATTAGGACTGTCTTTTGCTGATTATATTTCCTTGGAGCTGGCAAAGCCACTAGAACTTATTACTACTTTTGCAATATATCATGAGGACATCAGAAAAAAAGCATGATAGAAAAGCTTTATTTTCAGATAGCAATGAATTGAATCTCCAAATGCAAGTCCATCAATCAGGTCCTCTATAGGCTTTTTCTGAGCTTGTAGTTTCCAATATAATTATAACAATTTCCATCCACTGGTTGATTTGTCAAGAAAGTATAATACAGAGTAAAACACATCAGCGTGTGTATTGATACCTAATTAACAGAATTAGTGCATTTAAAAAAAAATCCATGTGTGGAAAACACTTTGTACTAAAAAATGTAGTTTTTGATTTGCTGTTAATGTGTTCTCCAGATTTTGCAAGTAATAGTAGCACGGATAGCACAGAATATGTTTGCTCATCTGACATTTGTATTGTTGGATTGACACATGCAGCATAAACTGCTCCCACTATTCTATTAGCATTAATTGATTCTTTATATTCTGCTGTACTATAAAGCCAAACATCATGCAAAATAACTCTTAATTAATAGCTTCCATCTATATTTCTCTCTCAGACCAACAGCAAATCATTGATCATGCTATCTACAGCTGTAATTTCTATTGGCTATAAATATGTTAATATTAACAGGTTCTGTCATTAAATCTATGTATTTTATTCATTTTTTCATTTTTGAAATTTAGGTCTATTCTGTTCCATTGTAACATCACACTGTAGACATTTTTGTGTGCTTTTACATAATATTGGTCAAGTGATTTCTTTAATACATTGCATTTGTATGCATATTTTCCTTCAGTGTACACATGTACATATATATGTGTGTGTGCATGTATGTATAAATATATCAAACTCTTGATTGTGCATCATGGCAGGGTTGAAAACTGCTAATATCATCATATAAATCTTGATACTGACTTATGGATCCCTTTTCTTTTCTATCTTCTTCATGTCATGTCTGTTGTATATAGAGAGCAGAGGATTTGACTGTAGCTTTGTCATTATTCTGGCCTTTGCTGAACAATCAATTCACATCCTGCGAAAACCGTCATTGTTCAGTTAATCTCATATATATTTTATTCCTTGCCCAGGAATAACTAGTAAAGGAATATTGTGGGCTACTAAACAGCCCTTGGTGCAACATTCAACACCTCTATTGTTCTTATGTGAATTGCCCAAATTACAAAGGTTTTTCATTTGTCATCATTTTATTAAAAGTTTTTTTTAAAAAGGAATTTAAAAACTAATACAAAGTAATATAAAGTAAGAAAGAAAGAAAAATAAAAGAGAAAGCTAAAACTACAAGAAAGGAAATAAAGTAAAAGAAAATCAGAAAAGAAATAAAAAGATACAAAGAAATAGCTTCTGAACTTTACAGCAGTTGTAAATACAGTTATAAATATACTGTATTGGAAGGGACCTTGGAGGTCATCTAGTCCAACCCCCTGCTCAGGCAGGAAACCCTATACCATTTCAGACAAATGGTTGTCTAGTCTCTTCTTAAAAACTTCCAGTGTTGGAGCATTCACAACTTCTGGAGGCAGATTGTTCCACTGGTTAATTGTTCTAACTGTTTCTTGTCCTGCCTTCAGGTGCTTTGGAGAATAACTTGACTCGCTCTTCTTTGTGGCAGCCCCTGAGATATTGGAACACTGCTATCATGTCACCCCTAGTCCTTCTCTTCATTAAAGTAGACATAAAGTAGCAACCGTTCCTTATATATTTTAGCTTCCAGTCCCCTGATCATGTTTGTTGCTCTTCTCTGTACTCTTTCTAGAGTCTCAACATCTTTTTTACATTGTGGTGACCAAAACTGGTCATGTATAAGGTACCATTTGTACTTCTTTGTTCCAAACACTTAGGGGAAAATAGACAACATTCCACTAGCTTACAGAACAGAAGAACATGATCTGTTCTTCCCAGGAAGATGTATTGTATTCTGGCAATGTTCTAGGGATCTACCTGTGTCACCGATGCTAAAAAGTTCTGCAGATTGCCTCTGCAGAAAACCTGTTGGCTAACAATATAAGTTAGGGATAATGGCAGTGTGAAGTTGTTGCTTGTCACCAAATAAAATAAATATTGAAAATAAAAAAACAGATTTAAAATCATATATTTAAAGAAAAGTATTGGTCTGTTTAGATTTGTATGTTTCCTGAAATCTAACCTTTCTTCTATGGTTTGCTTGGACAAGCCATAAAGCCAAGAGGATTGACAGAGTATCTGCAAGCAAATTTGAGAGGGATCAAAATACACAATATGACAACTCTTGAATTATTAATCACAGTCTCTTTTGTGTGGAACTGGATATCTCATAATTATATTATTTTGACCAATTTAGTTCTGATGCAGCAATTTAAAAACTTTTGTAAGACTTAAGTTTGATTTTAAAAGAATGTTTTGGCAATTTACTCAATTTAACATTTGTTATTTGGATTATTCTTGATACTATTGTGGTCTCTGAAGTTCCACATCTGGTAGAGGTTTTGGAGGAAACAAAGGCTCCTAAGCCAGCAAAACATTTTGTAAAAGTTGAAAGAATTTGACGAAATTGATATTAATCATTAAGACAATTTTTGGAATAATAACCTGGAACATCCTTCTTTTGGAAAATCAATGATAGGTTGCTTAAAATAATTTAAACTATCTGTTTTTGATCTTAGGATGGGGTTAGTGCTGCATAAACTTTTATTCTGCAAATATTGGATATTATAGAGTATGTTTAATATGAGTTAGCTGCAATAGCCTTCCTTTGGAGATAGATTTCAGAAATTAGAACTGCAAAAACTAGGTCTGTTCTTTTATTGTCACATTTTGGATTGAAATCCACTTGGGTTGTTAACATGATTTTAGATTGCTTGTTGAATGTCAAGGAGATGCACATGTCCTTGTTGGCTCTCGTCTCAGTGTTTGGAATCTATTAGTTATCAAGAATTGTGAACTTATTGTGCATGGGGGATAGCCAAAAGAATTATTATATAACACTGGAAGGATAAATCTACAGTGATCTGCAGTAATTAATTGTTGATATATATTATTTTAATGATGTAAGTGAATATTTTTCTTTCAATAAAATGGCATGGAAGAGAACTTGCAAGGAATTTGGTCAATTTTTTGGGAATTGTTTTTGATATTAATTGATAGACCATGTTTATTTAATTCAATATTATCACACTGTTATCAATTATATATTTTTGCAAGTATATGCGTGGACATATTTTACATGCATTTCTATGTGTTCTGTGCTTAAATAAATAGAGAGAGAGAAAATGAGCAAACCATGGTATATGGGTTCACTATGTTAAACACCCCCACACAGATAAACCCACATTTTTGCCTTGTTACCACATAAATGTACTCAGTGGTACCTACAGTAAGCAAAAGAAGTCTAACATACTATTTTTGTACACATTTGAAAAGTGCAGATGCATTTGCTTGCCTGACACGAATGACGTACATGTGTCATAAAAAATGTTAAACCAATGACTCTTGCAATAATGTTTGCATCATAGAAATGTTTGGTAATCTATAAACAGATTGAAGTCATGTTGTTTATCACAGGCAAGAAGAAGGTTAAAAGCATCACAAGACAAAAACAAATGACTAAATAAAATATAAAAAGCAAAAATAAAAAAAACCCATGCAGTCAACATAAACATATGCATGAGGGGAATAAACAAACCTGAAACACATTGCGGCTGTTCTGGAGTAGAAGTGATGGCTGCAGGCCCCTACTGTCCTGGTCACCTCACAAGTGGACTACTACAACACACACTGCATGGGGCTGCCCTTGAAAATCTCCTGCAATCTGCAATTAGTACAAAATACTAATGTTAGCAGGGCAAGCCAGTACTATATTCCATATAACATCAGTATTCTACGAGTGCCTTGGTGACTGGCTTGTTTCGGATTGTACTTCAAGGTGCAGGTGATAGCCTATAAAGTCTGCATGACTTAGGGCCTGTGTGTCCCTAAGGTGTGCCGCAAAGAAATGCTTACTGATAACACCCTTCCCTGCAACAAGCCAGCATTCTTTACAGAACTCCTCTCCTATGGAACACCTTCCCATCGAAGATAAGGATCATGCCCTCACTTTTAATAATCAGGATTATATTGAAAAGCATGCGTGGATATGGGTAACTCTGTATGGGACGAATTTTTATGTTTTCTCATATGTGAGGTCACGGATTTTATGTCTAAGAATATAATCATGGTTGATGGCATTTATATTTGATATATATTTTTATAATTGTATTGTTATATATTTGTTGCTGCTCAGGATAGGTTACTTAGAAACTAATAACTAAAAGTGGCATCAAGTTGTTTCAATTAAATAAAAAATGAAGGGCCTTTAGTCAAACACATTTGCTCCCAAAGCCCTCTAAAGCAGGGGTCCTCAACCTTGGCAAATTTAAGACTTGTGGACTTCAACTCAGCAAAGCTGGCTGAGGAATTCTGGGAGTTGAAGTCCACAAGTCTTAAAGTTGCCAAGGTTGAGGAGCCAAGGTTTAATGACTTCCCTGCCCAAATTTTAGAAGAATGCCAGTTTAGTTGTAGGCACATTGTTTCATGTTGCATAACATTTCTTTCACAAAAATGGCTGATAACTGTATGTTAATAAGTGACAACAGCAGACTTGAAATTATTCCAAAATTCAACATGTTGAATTGTTCCCTTTAAAAGTCTTGCTGAAATAGTCCCTTAAGATATTTCTGTTAAATATTTCATGCTTTCCCCCAAGCTTTTGGTTATGTAACAATGGTATAGAGATCTATTATTGGTGTCTTTGGTTTGAGTCTGAACATACTGTGTTGGAAGCTGGTAGATAGTTATTCTCATGTAGAACTTTGACATGAAAAGATTAAAATAAGGGAGAACTAGGCAATGCAGATCTGCTGTGTGACCTATAGAAGAAGTGCTTTCCTCATTGATGGATGATTCATTGGAAAGTCATATGTATCTTTCAAGAATTAGTGGAATCCTTTTAGTGAGTACCACAACTATTGATTGTGAAGGAAATGAATTAGTTGCTTTCATGGTTTAATAAAAAATATATAGACTGGGCCCTGGGAAACCTTTTGCATTTCCATGAATGGTATCTATTTCTCTTTCAAGACAGTGGCATACTAGGCCTTTTGAAAACATTAACAAAGCAATCCTAAGGTAATGCATTTGGGATAGAGATTGCAGAACTGAACAATCCTTTCTGTCTAATAGTGTAGCAAAACCAGGATGCTCTTCTCCTTTATCCATAGACATTTTGATTCTGGGTAATCAAATATTCTGTCTTGCAAATATTATTTCCTCCTTTTCTTGTTACTTATAAAATGGTGAACAATCTTTCTTGATGTTTTCTCAACAGTGTTTTCGAGCCCTTTGCTGCAAAGGACCTCCACCTCCACGACCAGAATATGACTTGGTTTGCATAGGTCTCAGTGGCTCTGGCAAGACAAGCCTGTTGTCCCAGCTCTGCAGCGAAAATAGAGAAAATATAGTGTCCACTACAGGTGAACTGATGTTTGTTTTGCTTTTTCAATTAAATGCAAGAGATCAATTAACAACTGCAACCAGGAATGCCAGGATTGCACTCATTGAGCGAATCAGTGACATGAGGTCTTGATTAGTGACTGCTTCGCTCAGTAGCCAAAATTCCAGTCTCATTTATAGTTGCAAGTCAAGAACTATATATATAAACAGGAAGCAAATCCCACACTTGCTAGCACTGATGTTACTATTTGGGTACTGATATATCTGCAAGTAAACAACCAAGGACTTTTGAATTAAAATAATGCAAAATGCATTTGCGTATTTTTATTTTTTTATCTAACCATTATATAACTCATGGTAACAATTATTAGCAATTTGAATTTATTAACTTAAGCTGACAAGATGGTAATAGGTTAAACTGAGGAAAATAATGTTACAGTGAACAAATGTATTGCTTTGGATAATCTGTCAACTGGGAAAAAGTTATTTTTTTAATTTATTTCTATTTCCAGGTTTTAGCATAAAAGCAGTGCCGTTCCAGAATGCAATCTTGAATGTAAAAGAACTTGGAGGTAAAGAACACTATATATAATATGCACAACTGATGGTAGCATTTGATTCCTTTGTGACTTGATTTATGACAATAAGTAATAGTTTTAATACTTATCAAATACCTTTTCACCACTAGGTGTAGTCACTGCCTGGTACAATCTAAAGTAAATTCATCTCAGGAAGAAAGTGAGGAAAATGTTTAAATAGTGAAAGGTTGAAGCAGGGAAATTGACTTTAAAAAAAGAGATAAGGAATTGTTGTTGAAGGTGGCTAGATATAATAGTGTGAGTTTCCAAGAGAGGTATTACTATCAAAATAAAGTACAAGAAATAATAGTTTTAATCAAAGCCATGTATAAGATTTGGGAGAGATGACACTATAACAGCTTAACAGAAAAAAGACATTAAAAAGGAGGCTTTATGTTACATGATAGGATGAAACTTATATTTCTTGAAATGATTAGATAAGTGTCATGTAAAAATTCCAGACAACAGAAGGTCTATTAGAAGGGCAACTCTTCAGGTGCTCGGAGAACTGCAAGACATTCTACTATCTGATAATTCATTCATAATTATCAGATAGAGAAAATTCTTCTTAGAGCTGCTACATTGTACTTAGGATGCACATATCCCATTAATTATGTATTATAGCAAGACTGCCATTCATCATGGATCTTGATATTACACAAAATTTCTTGAACAAACAGCATCATTGGGAGATGAAGTCTGATACATATAGAAGAGCATCAGGTTGGGGAATACTAGTCTGGCATTGCTTTCTGAGCACTGTTTTGGCTATGTTAGCTGATCTGTTGTGTATATTTAGGCTGGCTCTGTAGAATCAGCAATTTTGTCCTCAACTCCACATTTTGAGTTTAGTTTCATTCATAAAGTTTTAATTGTTGATCACTTTGGACACATGACTCTTCTTTTGCTTGCCATCAAAGAAAATATGAGAGCAAAACTATTTTGTGGATGTTTTGTTCTACATATAGGTATTCCTCAGCTTATGTTCAAAACGGGGACTGGAATCTTTGTCATTGAGCAAAGCGGTCATTAAATCAGATGCCCATGTAACACTTCACCCAACAACCACAATCCCAACTCTCCTAGTTGTGGTTGTTAAGTGATCATGCAGTTTGTTATACTGAGTGCTGGGGAGGGGACCCTCTCTTTACCCCATCATGTCCAGGTTCACTTATCTTCACCTTTTTCTGCAGCTGCATGCAACTTCAGCTAATATCAGTCACCATATCACAAAACATATGTTGAGAGTTTGCAAAAAATTCAGAGAAGAGCAACTAAGATGATCAAAGGCCTGGAGACTAAAACATACGAAGAATGGCTGCAGGACTTGGGTTTGGCTAGTCTAAAGAAAAGAAGAAATAGGGGAGACATGATAGCAGTATTCCAGTATTTGAGGGACTGCCACAAAGAAGAGGGGGTCACGTTATTCACCAAAGCACCAGAGGGCAGGACAAGAAACAATAGTTGGAAACCGATCAAAGAGAGAAACAACCTAGAATTAAGGAGAAACTTCCTGACAGTGAGGACAATTAACCAGTGGAACAGCTTGCCTCCAGAAATCGTGGGTGCTCCATCACTGGAGATTTTTAAGAAGAGGCTAGACAGTCACTTGTCTGAGATAGTATAGGTTCTCCTGCTTGAGCAGGGGGCTGGACTAGAAGACCTCCAAGGTCCCTTCCAGCTCTATTCTATTCTAATGTGAGACATAGCCTTTCTATCAAGACTGTCTTGTGCCATCCTGCAAATGGGTCCTGTTCTCACAATCATTGAAAGGCTCCTTTCCAAATCATGTCATTTGGAGAAAGGGCCTTCCTAGTGATGCCATCCTTCTAAAGGATAGAAATCTTTTTTGTAGCACCATCATTCTAGATGGGTAAAAATTCTAGAACATCATCATTCTAAAAGGCTAGAAGAGTACGCCTCAGGCAGGCTACAGAAGTGGAACTCAGAAGTTCAGGATGTGAGCCCCATTTCTGCGGCTGAGTGGAGAAGCTGGGCCAGAGTGCAGAAACAGTGCTTGGATTTTCAGGATACAAGCCCCATTTTCTGCAGCCTGATGGAGTAGCCAAGCTTCCCTCCATGCATGGAAGAGAACACCTCCACTGTGCTGCAAAAATGAAGCTTACACCTCCTGGATGCAATCCCCTTTTGTGCAATCCAGTGGAGGGTCTGAGCTTCACTCAGGAGGCAGCTTTTTCAGCCAGCTCCCAGAAAGGAGAGGGAGTTCTTTCAACAGGTGGCAGCAGCTTTCAACCTTCCCTGCTGGCTTCCCCATTGACTTTCTGGGAAGAAAGCAGAGAATATTGCAGATAGCGATCACATGATCATGGAGCACTTGGGAACTGGTTGTAAATGTGAACAGGTTGCTAAGTACAAAATGTGGTCATATGACTACAGAAGGTGGCACAAAATTTTACAAAGGCTAGAACTGCTTAACGGGCCATAAATAACAATAGCACTTAGACTTATATACTTTATAGCCCTCTCTAAGCAGTTTACAGAGTTAGCATATTGCCCCCCCAATAATCTGGGTCCTCATTTTACCAACCTTGGAAGGATGCTAAATGTCATAACTAGACGTCTACCTGTAAAGTGCTTTATTCTGGATATTCAACTATGTTTTATGAAGACATTGGATAAAATACCCAATTTAGTGCTGAGAAGTTCCATAAAAACAAAATTTCTTTTCTGGATAATGCAAATTGATTAAATAATGCATAGAAGAGGAGTCAGCATAAGAGTTTCAGAGAGAAGTAAAGGAACTGAGATTAAAAAAAGCAAGAGTGTGAATTTTAATTTTGTTTTTTCAAAGATGAAAAAGCTACAGCTGAAAAATATAATCACTGGGAAAAATTGGCAGAAATAAATATTTTTAGAGATTTGGGTAGTAAGGGAGAGCCAGTTTGATATGTTTAAACAAGATGTATGTAATCCTGTGCTGTATGTCATCTGATTAATATTTATGCGTGATTTTTGTTTGCTAATTGCCAAAGGGGCTGACAATATCAGAAAATACTGGAGTCGTTACTATCAAGGATCTCAAGGAGTAATATTTGTATTAGACAGTGCTTCTTCAGAAGATGATTTAGAAATTGCTAGGAATGAACTGCATTCTGCGCTGCAGCATCCACAATTATGCACTTTGCCATTTTTAATATTGGCCAATCATCAAGACAAGCCAGCTGCTCGTTCAGCACAAGAGGTATGTTTAGTACTGCGAGAACTTTTGTGTTACTAATTGTTTGAATGCAATAATGGGAAAGTCACGACTGTATGTATATCTTATGCATATGTAGAATCTATAAAGTTTGGATGAACATAATTATTAATGAATGAAAAAAGATACTTTTAAGTCCACACCAAAGATTGCCTATGTGTATTGTTTTTGTTTTTTTTTAAATATGCATGGAGTTTCTCTACTTTTATCTTACTGTCTTCCAACATCCTTAACATTTCTAACAAGATGGTTATTAAAATTTATTTAAAAGTATTATATTTTTACTTGTTAAAGCTTCCACTTTTAAAAAATTTAGCACATGTCTAGATTTGGTTAGCTCTTACCTCAAACTGTGTCCATTTCTGATACCAATTTAAGGAGGATTAAAAGCAGTTGTAACAAATTCAGAGAAGGGCAAAGAAAATGATCAGGGCAATAGAAATTGTGAAGAAAGAGTGAAACAGCTGTTTACCCTAGAAAAAAACAATTAATGGAGGAATATGATTACACAGTTCAACTCCTGAAGGGTTGTCACACAGAAGAAGGTTAAGAACTCTTCCTTTTTTATTTCAGAGGCAGGACATAGAATAATGGATTTAAGTTACAGAAAAATAGGTTGATAGTGGAACGAATTACCAGGATAGGTGATTCTATGTGTTCTTGCAGAACCTGGACAGCCATCTGCTGGCAAGATTTTATTTGGATTTATACACTGAGCAAGGAGTTGGGCTCAGTGACCCAAATTACCCATTCCAACTTTATGATTTTGTGAAATTTCCTACCATTGAGGAAGTTAATTGTAGTTAAGCTTATTAAAAAAATAGGATGTTTTATTTTCTAAATAATAATTTACTAAATTCTGGATTTTCTTTGTTAAAAATGTGACATTTTTGGATCAAAATTTCCAAATGTATGTGGCTTTATATCCCTCAAATATTTCCTTTTTAGTGATCAAGATTGTATTACTGAGATATGACTTACCTGACATATACCATCTGTACATTTCTTTACATGTAGTCTCCCAGATGCAAACATTTGACATACAGTATGCGGCCAAAATATAATGCAGTTATAGATATTAAATGCATGATATTTTAATTTACTCTTACATTAACTTAACAGTCTATATACATTCAATGATAGCCAATATTCACTTCTTGAAAATTCAAACCTCAGTAAACCTGACATTGAATTTTTAATGATATTACTTCATATAAAAAGTTGACAATCACTAACATTCCAGTATAGGACTGGGAAAAATCTGTTTGAACCTATTGAGAATTGCTATAAATCACTGTTGAATATGCTGAACAAATGTACAAAGTGTAGAAATATAACAACTAGATAAATGTGACAGCTTTTCATATCCAAGGACATTAAAAAAATTAAACCATAGATTCAGTCTGATTTTACAGCAGGATCGAAAATGATTCCACTCATAAGAGGTAAAGAAGTATCTTTAATTAAGTATACAGATTATATGAAGATATGTATTAATTCCTAATTAGTTCTAATATTCTCTGTGATTAATGCACAAAGCAAATTATGCACAGAAAATAACCCTTTTATTGAAACAGTGGGTTCTATCTGAGCAAAGATTTTGGTCTTATTAGTCACATTTCTGTTTTTTGTTTTTTATGGTATGAAAAGCAAAAAGTGAAACAAAATGTAGCATAAAAAGAGAGAGAAACTTCTGAATCTGTTTTCAGATGTGCTTCTGATTCTTTGTCTTTTCCCCTGGTAACAGCAACTGTGAACGTGTTTTTCTGAAAACCAGGGAGCAATTTGTTTGAATGGCAAACAATGCATTGAGAGGCCATGTCTTTGCATGCATCTGAATGTATTTCCTTGGTAATGCTGATACTAGTATTCAGGCAGATTCATATTAGATGAAGTCATTCTTATCTTGCTTCTAGGAGGCATAGTACTTTAAAATTCAGCCTTATCTGTTAGTTTTATATAGGCACTTATCTGTTAGTTTTATATGAGTTACTTCTCATCAATGGATTCAAGGTTTTAGTATTGGCATAATTGTGATTTATTTCAAAAATAATGATTGCCGAAGCATTTTCAATCTGACAAGCTGTATAAATGTTGAGTAATAGTTACAGAATTTGTTCCTCAAATGTTGTAAGAGCCAAGAAGATTCCACAAACAGCTGTTTGTGATGTTCACTTGTGGGAGTTATATGCAGGGTTTCCAAACTGTGTGGGGCACTATTAAAATTGTATGATGTAAATTATTTATCCAAGCCATCAGGAAAAGAACCACATGTAAGTATTTGAAACTTATGCAAAATCGCGACACTGTTTACATATCTGAAAAAATGGTCTGATTTCCTTTTCAGTCATACTAGTTTTACTAGTTTTACTAGTTTTAAGCTTATAATTGCATTATTCAGTTGTTTCCATTTATCTTTTTAAAATCTGACTTTTTTATTGTAACAAAATAAGCTAAAGTTTGGAAATACATTGATTTGCATTATAGACATCTCACAAGAGAAAAGCTTACTTTTGGAAGAAATTTAACATATTGAATTATTAAATAAAATGATTCAGGCATCAAAGAAATGAATATTCAAGAAATATTATTTTCTATATGTGCTTATCAAATATCATCCAAATCAAGGAATTATCATATATATGTTTAAAGTTCTGGAATTATCACAATTATCTCCTTGCAGTGAGACTTCTTTGATGTTAAATTAGACTTTAGAAATATGCTTCTGAAAAATTATCTTCTTATTCTAGTGTTCCCATTTGTTTATCATATGTGGATATCTTTATTGTTACAAACCAAGTGGGGGCAACTTAAATCTACTTTAAGCTTCAAAAAAGCCTTTGTTTACACAATGCCCTGTTGTTCATCTGTGTATATTATTTCTTTAGTACATTAAATTCCAAATTGTCAGTTCTGATATATTAGGGAAGAAGCTAGATTTTTAGATTAGATTGGAAGCCCCAGTCCTTATTATGGGTGGCTTAGGAGCAATGACTTTTTGGATCAGATCAATTTGGCTTTGGTTTATTAATTTGGGAAAAAAATCTTTGCAGTCTTAGAGCCAAGACCTTAGCTGTTTTCTTGGCATCCAAATAGATCAATTGATGGGGCTGTATGATGAGCAAAGTGTAGGCTTTTTCCCAGTTAATTAAGCATTCCATTTTCTGCTAATTACTATAATGCAGACTTTGTTTTGAATGGCATCCAAGAACCTTTGTCTGAATGGTTCTATAATGCTGTCTAGGAAGCTCTTATAGATACCCATTGAAAATGTACTCCATTGAAAACCCATCTGGGCTGTGTGCTCCCCCCTTTTAATTGCCTGTTCAGAGGGTTTTTTTCCCCTTGTCAGTTCACAGATTTGTGTATGTCGCAAACTTGTCCATTCTGGATAGCTTGATTTTTATCTAGGTATTCATTCTCCCATCAGTACTAAGTTTGTATTTAACCATTTTTTGTTTTGTTTGGGGTTTTTTATTTTTTTCTTCTTCTTTTGTGTCTACAGAGTCCCATTGCACATGACTCACTGGGATATGATTCTGTTTATTAATTATTTACCTTTTTGTTATCCATTATATAACTTTTGATAGCATGTTATGGTTAAAAATATAAATGATTTCTGTTTTACTATCTTATTAGTTGATTAAGTATAACTGATATTATGAAAACATCCTAATAAGCTATATAGAACTAGGTTGCTTAAGATTATCTGGACTGGAACACCTCACTGCTGCAAGGTTTTCAATTTCCTTGGCCAAGATAGCAATTTATACATCTTACCCAGCCCTGCAGTTTCTACCTTCTTTATTATTATTCCTTGATTGATCTATTTACTGAGTCATGTCAGGCTCATGTAAATCAACAGACCACTGATCTAAATAAGCCATTAAGCTTCTATGACATATATTAGTATCCGGTATGCATTTTGGGCTAGGCTACCTTAGATGCTAATGACTTGTGTGGCTATCTATATTCAGTACAGTATTAATGAAGCTGTCACCTTGAGAATGAATAAGGGTTGTTTTAAAAACAAAGTAAATGCCAGTTGTCATTTGTCATATCCTGGAGTTGTTTTTTTTTAAAGACTTTGGATGCATTCAGAAGTGGGCATTCTGAATATATTCAGTATTATTTCTTCTGAGAAATAATTCTTCTGAGGAGAATAAATCAAGAGTGATATACGTTGAACATTTTTTCTTGTTTATATTCATTTAGATTGCATGGCCATCTAAAGGTTGGCATGCTCTATTTGATAGAATAGAGTCACCCAATAAAATCTGATCTATAGTAGGAATGAGCAGCCTTTTAGAAGCAATTTGGAAAAGGTGCCTCCTAGGGTGTGAGACCATCTGCCTGTCTACAGCTGCCCCACGATCCTGGGAAAACCCACAGCTTCTTTAGAGTTGCAGACAGGTGCAGGTGCTCCAAAGACCTTTGTAGAATCTAGTCTATAGCATGTTACATTTTGACCTGTTCATTTGAACAGCTTAAAGAAGTTGAGGTGATGGGAAGTTTATAATAAGCTCCTGTTAAAACAATGATTTTAGGATGCTCATATCTCAGTTTTTTGTAGATAAGACTTGCAACAGTACATGCACCTTCTGTGAAGCATGTGATAAAAGACACCGAGGGATCTGAGGAAACAGTATGTGATGGAGATGGTGTCTGGGCTAAAATATAGCAGAGGAAAACTATGGAATTGAAAAAACAATAAAATGGGTGGACAGCATGGTGACATTAACAGTTTTAAGAAAACATCACTGGACCTAAAATGATAGAATATATTTAATATGAGTCTAAGAATAAGTAAAGGCAAGATTTGTGGAAATGATAATAGGGATATATAGCTAGATAAATGATACCAGAAAAAGTGGATTTATGTTTTTCTAAACATAGCGTGAGTTTCATGTAAATGGTTAAGGTACCAGGAGGTTATAAACCAGGAGACTGTAAGACTGGTCCTACTTTAGGCACACAGTCAGCTGTGTGACTTGACTCACTCTTTCTCTCTCTGCCGTAGGATGAAGGCAATGGTAAATCACTTCTGAAAATCTTACCAAGAAAATTAAAAGGACTAGCCCAAACCAGGAGCCAATGCTGATTTGAAGACAAAAAACAGTAACAGTCTATGGAGTAAAAGGAGAGAAATGGATATGAATAGGAAGTAGAGGTTTTAGGAGCTGCTTCAGGTTTCACTGATATTTGGAATCTTTATGTGTTGTTTCACATAAAGATACATGTAGTGAAAGATATGAAATGAAATTGGCATTTATATTGAACATCAAATGTTCAAATACATTCACAGACATAAGAATTAACAAAATGGTATATTTATATTTATTGTTGGGAAATAAACTATGCCACAATACCAAATTGTGTATTTATTGAGCATAGTAAGCTATAATAAAGCTAATTAAAGTATGTTCAAAAATGATGTGAATTCACAATAATTAAACAGCTGTTAAGAAATTGAAGAAGAATCTATGATTTAGGGAACCCATTAGGTGCTTTCCTTATTAATTAATTAATTAAATTTTCCTGGCACCCATCTCCCCTACAAAGGGACTCTGGACTTTCCTTGTAGTGCAGCCATGTTAACAATTAACAATTGACAATGGTTGAGGCCACCAGAAGAGCAAGGAACAGAACTTTTTATCTCCATTGACACCAAAGGATTTTATTTCAAGAAGCAGACAAATCTGAATATTTGAAAACTAAACAGCATTTATATTATCTTTGTGCATCTTTATGTTTAAGTAATGTTTTGTTCTGTTCTCTATGTTATATTCTCTAAATCAATTATCATTGTTTACCAGCCACCATAGAGAACCAATGACTAATGGCATTTTTTGCAAAATGTTGTATTTCATTACAATAGTCTACTATTTACTTTCAAGATAGACATTTATAAAATTTAAAAGGATAAACTTCCAGCAGGAGATTAGTGATGTCTTAACTGTGGTTACTTTCATAGTTAGTGTGAATATAAGAGAAAGTTTGGTAAAGTTATCCAATTTCTTTATGACACAAGAGCCTGTAGGATATTATGCATCATGGTAAGCAGGGTCATGATTTTAAGAAACCGTAAGAGTTTGATTATCTATTTGAAAATGTTGATTAGCAAGTAGCAAAGCTTGATTGGTTTTTTTTTGTTGTGTTTTTAAAAAGTGTGGCTTATCATGAGGTGATCAACAGTTCCAGAACCCTCTTATTTTGGTTCCTTGAATACTCTTTGACTATCATTGAAAATAACAGAATCAGTATGATCTCCTGAAATTTTGAGGTGGAGAATGACCAATGGTTATAGTATAAAATAAATGTAACAAAGTTAAAGGTAATTGATTGGGAAAACACCTCCCAAATGCATCTAAATATTTGAGATATCCATTTGAAACATCCATCTACATCCAGGAGGAGGAGCGGGGGAGGGAAAGGAAGAGAAGTAGGAGGCTTAGCTACTAAGACCTTAGTTCAGGGGTCTTCAAACCTGGCCCTTTTATGACTTGTGGACTTCAACTCCCAGAATTCCTCAGGCAGGCATGCTGGCTGAGGAATTCTGGGAGTTGCAGTCCACAAGTCATAAAAGGGCCAAGTTTGAAGACCCCTGCCTTAGCTACTAAAAATTGGGCAGTAAAGGTATGGCACGTTGTTTGGATTCATCTTGTGAGATTTGAATCTTGAGTTATTCTGCTTTACATTTCAACCCATTACATTTTGCTGTAAACTAATAGAACTGCAGAACACATTTGATAATCTAGCTTTGATAACCTAGCTTCAGTTTTGGTGCTGAACCTGGCTAGCTATGAAGAAATTTTGTTTACTGAGGTTGCTTTTGCTTCAAACGTTTTCAATCAAAAACAGGGCTTTTAAAAAAAAATAGTGAAAAAGTACCACAATCATAGTTCTGTAATATGAGTAATTGGTAGATTCACCTCAAGATCCTCCATGACATTGACTTATTCTGGAAATGTGCATGAATGCAGCTGTGCACATTCAGCATTGATACATATATTTGACCTGCAATTTTTGAGAGTACAATGTGCACATGTACTATAACTAATTCATTCTGGAACAGGGCGGTCCAACAATAAAATGAAATATGGCAGGGTTCTGTTCAAATTTGTAAGTTTGCCATCCTGTGTTTTTATAAATTCAGAACAATAGAAGTACAGACTGTTGCTGCTTATCTGGCTTCATTAAACATTTAGATAGTGCATCCCAGTATAAAAATAATTTACTATATTATGTTTACTTAAAAAAACATAAAAGATGACCATGTGTTTATTTCCATATTTTAACCTGCAAAAAACCCCTCTCAAACTGTATTAATCGGTAAGTGCTACTGTCAAGTGGGCAGTATTGAATTTTTGAATTAAACATAATGCTAGGGGCAATGTCTGTCCCATTATTCTGAAATGAAGTCTGTCTAGTGTATAATGGCACTTTGTTAGAGGAATAACAAATCACTCTTCTCTCTCAGTGATTCAGTGGCAGACAAACATACACCCTCTGAGAAATGTGATGTACTTCTTATCTGCCATCTGGGAACAATCTTTGCAAGACTACAACATAGTAATGCATATAATTAAATTCTTAAAATGATTTTGCTAATACTGTATTGGATGCTATTTCAGCATTAAGTTGGAGATTATTTTATTTTGTACATAGTTGAAATGTTTAGAAAATCTCGGGCAACATATGGCCCTTTGCCTAATTTCAAAAACTCCGAGGAAGGGATTTCTGAGATGGCAGGACTGATCTTTTGGCCTTGTTTAGCTTCTTACTAAAATGGAGGAGAAGATGCTGTCAGAAAAGGAAAAAAGCCAAAGAGTTAGAAAAAGATAATAAGTTTTCCTACCCACTATAGGTAATGAAGCCTTTAATTGATTAACTCTATAAGAGGACCCTCATCGGGGAAAACAAATCTATTCCCGGTAATATTTTTTTTATGCATAGAAATTGGATCAGAAACTTGAAATCTAGGCAAATCAGCAATGTAATATTTAAAAGATATGGGAAAGATTTTATATCTGTTTAACAGAACATTTGCCACTATAATCTGAATAGTCTTTGCCAGTACAAGCAACGTTTTCAATCCTCTGTTCTCTTTTAAACGTAGGAATCGTTTTTTTTGTTTGTTTTTTTGCAGGGAATGACAAATTTAGGTTTGTGGTGAGGGTTGGCAGGTTCAGTTAACTCTTATGTCTCCAGTTGTAACTCCGCCTTGCCATCCTATGCTGTGATAAGGCTTTATCAGAAGCTTTTGCAACACCAAATCAATAAATGGGAGGCAGAATTTTTATGCGAGCATGATTAATGCTCCAGTCCAAGATTGTACTTCTTCCCCAAGATTGTTCCCTTCATTCACTTAGGCTTTGAAAAAACTTCCACTTGCACCTAAGCTGCAGAATGTTTGAATTGATGAGACTCTGGAGAACCACGGAATCTGTTGGATTGATGAACCTAATAGAAATCTATTACCATGCCTTGAAATTTTGCAGTTTGTTTTCTATGTATACCCATTGCTAAATCAATATCTCTGAAATTTGCAGGAATTTAGTGGGACTGCCTTAATATTCTCTTCAGCTGCAATTTTTAGCCATGTTGAGAGAATGTAATAAATAATCTGAAATTTTGCTTTTCTAGATGAAAACCCTTTTCTTATTCTTCAGTCAACAAATGCATTTCTTGGATTGTTAATTTTCAGCAGCCTTTCCTATCCTGGTCCTCAGATGTGTTGAGTCACAAATGTCAACATTCCCCATTAGCCTGGTTGTTCCTTTTTTTTTTCCCCTTAGATGTGGGAAGATGAGTTTCAGATTGTTGTTTCTGGATAAAACAAGTACAGAATCCTTTTTTCATTCAGAAATAAATAAAGAGTTAATGCGGTAGTATCAGAAAATCTTTAAATTTCAGCAGGTGTGAATTTTCTTATAATAATTTGTTTTAAAAGAATCCTGGGGCATGCTTATGGAAGTGAATAAGATGTTTACTGAGCATTTTGACTGAAAAATATGATTCAGAAATTTCTGTGTCAAAAAAGCAATCTGCTCTTTTAATTTCATACAGGCATGTGTCTTCAGCAGTAGGAAACTTACAGATACTAAAGCAGAAATAAAGCAGTAACTGTGCATAGTTTTCTGCTCTGTGGTTGAAAGGCAATAAGATAAAATAATTTGCATATAGCTTTGTTTTGCTTTATTGTTAAATGTACAGATGCCTGATATACAGTAATCCCTGATGACTTTGGGTGCATTATAACATCATCTTGCAAATGATGGCAATTACATACTTGCTGTCACTTGTTTCACCTGGGATGCCCATGAAGTTTTTACATTGCGTGCTCTTATCCAGCCAATTGACGTCTAGAGTTTTTGGACAATTATTTCCATTTCCTTCCCTCCATCTAGCCAGTAGTCGTACTGATTAGTGATTATATGAATCATCATCAAACATGAAAGCACCAAGTTGCAAATCTTAATTTAAAATAAAATAATTTAGTTCAATATTGGGAATAGGTTCCATCTGATATTCTTGAAACCATGTTAAATGTAGCAGTATTTAGTCTCAGGTTTCGGGAATTTATTTTATAGAATACTACTCAATTGCCTGTGCTTTCATTTGCTGAAGTTTTACATTTTGTTATGTATTCTCCCAGAAAAGTGAATTTCTTTATTGAAGAAAAACTTTGACTTGCTAGAAACCACATGTAACTAATAATTATGCATTATAATTTGAGCTTAAGAAATGATTGATTACTGAGCTCTGCGATTCTACAATTGAAACAGAATAAATCTTAACAGGAGTATTTTATAAGGCCTTGGTTTCTGTGAGACCACATCTAAGATTCCTGGTGAGTAGAGGGCAGTGCCAGAGGCCAAGATATGTTTTCATAAAAAAAAAAGTCTGAAAATGCTAACAATGTCATTTTCCATATTTGCAAGAAGTCCATCAGTTCTGTATGGTTGCATATTAAATAAGAAAAATATATTATTATTGATTTTTATTCATGATTTAGAAAATTTTGAAAGAAAAAGCTTTTTCCCTTTCTTTCTTTTGATCATTGATCTGCATGACCCCATGCTTAGGCTTTTTTCCCCTTCATTTGGCATGGGTGTTTTTTTTTTTAAGTGTAGCTCTCATTTGAGAACCTTAGGCAGTTCCACTTCACTAATCTGTGATCTAATGAGCAATAATGTGGGGTTACAGTGAACATTTTGTTTGCTTTGATGGGAGGATGGCTAGACAGAGTGGGAGAGAAAATGTGTCTGTGAGGAGAAGAAGAGTGATTGAACAGTGTGAAAAAAGACTTGTTAGATCATGATAGCCTGATTTATTTCACAATGGGTCAGAAAAGACTGAAACAAACTACAATTTGTTTGCCAGGACTGTTGTCCAAAGCATGTTGATTTCTGAGAGTATAAACCTGACAATTCTGCTTGTGAAAAAAATCCAAAACTGTTCTGAGTCTGCAGTTCCTTAAAGTTTTATAAAATATTGGGTCTAAGTTTTATTTTAATTACAAAAATAGCATTTGCATATTAGGTTCATGCTTGACTGATTTTAAGTCCATTTGAATGAAAAGGAAAATCAAGGATTAAAACACTATTCTGCTTTGAGGTCAATCACCATGTACTCATGTTACTGATTTTCATATATAAAGAAAGAATACCAATAGCGAGCTACCATAATGTAGCTGCCTTATTGCTGCCTACTGACTACATTGGAAGTAAGCTTGAAAACTTTGGCACGAGGGATAATGCACTAATATGTATATATTTAATATATATTTAATATGTTACACAGATAGTCTTTGATTTGTAACATACTGAGGTCATTATTTCTGAACTGACATAGAAATTAAAGTACGGTCCCTTCAGATATATTATTGTAGTTCATTGAGATATAGGTAGCAACACAAATAGGTGTGCCTGAAAAATGAGGTATGCTTTGTTTTTGTACTTTCTTATATGTTGAGATAATTCCTACAGACCTCAAAGCCATATCTCCTACTGTGTAAGTATTAACTGCTGTATTGATGAAGGTTTGTTTAAAAATTGATATGGCTGACCATCTTGGAGCCCAATTTTGAGTGGCTTACCATAACAAACCACAAAATCAATAAAATATATAAAAACAATTAAAAACAAAGACTAAAACCCACTGCATCATATTTGAACTGAACTGCATTATAAATATGTGTGGAATTGGTGTGCTGATTTATCTGACAAGTACGGTAGTTTTAAATTGCCTAATT
Source organism: Azemiops feae (assembly GCA_023970755.1). Classification (NCBI taxonomy): domain Eukaryota; kingdom Metazoa; phylum Chordata; class Lepidosauria; order Squamata; family Viperidae; genus Azemiops; species Azemiops feae. The sequence continues at coordinate 519,472 of JALGBA010000908.1, read as the reverse complement.
TTTGTCTGTAGTCCAGCACGAGGATCAAGGGAGCTAAAGAAATTAGCCTTACTGTGGAATAGTAAAAAGGAGCACTTTGCTTAACGGAAAAGCCTTCAGAAATGAAGGAGGAAACGTTCAGTGCATGATTCAGAAGATAAAATGAGCAATGCTAGAGTTTCAAACTGGTGAGGAACAAGCGTGTGATGGTGAGAGGGATGGAAAGGATTTGAGAAATTTACAGGAGTTGAAAGAAAAGCAGGAGGTGACAAAAGTACCAGAAGATAGGAAGGGCTTTCATTGTGAAAGATCTGGGTTTTGACCCCTGGTGACTAAAGGTCTGCAAAGGTCCCTGAGAAGACAATACGCTACAGATCTGATGCAAAAGGAGCTTTGCTGATTGTAGTTTTTAGAAGGAGAAAGAAGTTTGTTGTCAAATTCCATGCATTCTTATTCCTTTCATAGTCTATGCTTTTATATCCAAGTATTGTAGGTTTAAGAGAGCTTCAATTCATTTTCCATAGTACAGAATGTTCTTTAAATTTCCAGGGAGGACAAAATTTGATATCTATTAGAATTTCTACTTAATACTCTCTAATTTTTGTTCCTTCATTTCTTAAAAATCTATTTAAAATATTTTAAAATGTTTTAAAAGATGCCAATTTACATTAACTCCTTTCATATTATTTAGGTATTTCTTCTAGGTTCTTAATACTATAGACTTTTTTATTAATTAGAAACATATTTGTGCTGCCCTTCAAAGCTAATTTTCCTTTTGTAAAATATACATTTGATTTGTTTGCAAATAATTTATGGAAATATTTATTTAGATTACACAAAGAGCTATTTGTACAGGGTTCTTTAGATACTACGTCAGAAACAGCCCCTTTTGATTACATTTACCATATTACTATAGAATCCTGTAATAATTGTTTTTAGGATTGCAGCCTTAATTTTAGTGGCAATTTTGCAACCTTGTTGCAAATATCCTGTTGAACTCTGAATTACTTCCAAGTGACTGACATTGTTAATAGCAATTAATAAATCTAATTTTAATTGGTTAGTTGGTACTGTGTCAGAAACACCCTGTTCTGCTCTGTATAACACAGAGATCCTAATTCTGCTTTAACTTTGTCTCTTTTATTAACTCCAAGTTCCAGTATGTAATATTTATTGATGGGAGGAATTCATCAAATGTCTAGGCTTCTGATCTCAAAACAACTTTACAGCTTTAAACAATTAAAACAAATAGGAAACTCTAACTTAAAAGAAAAGGACAGCACTTGTCTAGAGAAGCAAATTAAAAAGATCCCTTTTCCCATCCCCTGAATTAAAGGGACCCAAATCACATTAGCCCAAGACCTGGGGGAAGAGCCTTATTTTTAAGGCTCATAGGTGGGGGCCATATGAATCTTGCTTGCTACTTTAGTCCTGCTGGATGACACCACTTAATCAACAGATCGTGAAGAACTCTAACTCCATTGCTTCATATAGGCAAGTGGTCCCATAGATAGTAGTCCTTATGCCATGTAGGCTTTTAAAAGCAATAACTAGGACCTTGAATTGCACCCGGTACCTTACTGGTAGCAGAACAGCTCATGGAGCAGACATAGTGAGCTTGCCCTCTTTGATTGTGCCACTGTATTCTGGAACAGCTATAGCTTCTGAGTGGTCATCAAGGGAGATCACATTGCAATACTACACTTGCAGGAAAACCAAGACATGGGTAACTATAAGGAGGGCTGTCCAATCCAGGAATGGGTGCAACTAGCCATTGCCATTGGTAATCAACAAGTCCATGTCATCTCAGGATTTGTCCTAAATCCCAACTGACAAGCTCCAGATACTCTTATTTTTTATGGGATCTTCTCTAATTGCAACCTGACCACCTTCTCAAGGACCTTTCCCCCAAAAGGAAGGTTGGAGACTGGATGGAAATTGTCTAGGATGTTTGGTTCCAGATATGGCAGAAATATCTCATTCAAGGAAATAGACAACCCCACTTGGGCCCAGCCACATACCAACTCCCAAGCAGCCCTCAATAGCAGGAGAGATAAAATCTAATAAAAGATCCTGTCCAATTCTGGAAGAGTAACAGGATCAAATTCTTCCCGGCCACCCAAACAAGGTCATGCCTTTGCACTTAGACCAGCCCAATCAGAATCTAATTCCAAGAGTGTCCAAGCAGATATTTAAAATATTCATAGCAGCCAGCTAGATCCCATTCTTACCAATAAGGAAGCCTTTATATATTTATTTAGTTAAATATTTATATAGCCACCTACCTATGTCAAACTTTGGTCAGTTCCCAATCAGCATTTCTAGAAGGAACTTACCGAGAAAGAAGACATTTCCAGCAGGTACAAGTTCAATATTACAGTGTGGTAGCACAGTGGTTAGAATGCAATAATATAGTCCAATTCTGCTAACTGCCAGAGTTCAATTCTCACTGGCACAAGGTTGACTCAGCCTTCCATCCTTCTGAGATCGATAAAATGAGGAACCAGATTGTTGGGGACAATATGCTGACTCTGTAAAACTGCTAAGAGAGGGCTGTAAAGCTCTATGAAGCGGCATATAAGTCCAAGTGCTATTGTTATTGCTATTGGCATTTCAATGTTAAGTGATAGGGCTTCTGTGGTAGGGTTGCTTCGCCCTTTGAAATCTTTTACAAGTAACCTATTTGGAGCAGCTGTTGACTCAGTTTTTCAGCTAATGGTAAATTTTGTCAGCTGGCTGGCTTAGACAAAAGTTTGCCAAAAGGGACTTTTAATAAGGATTACACTAATTCTCTTAGGCTAGTTGCAGCTGCAGCCCTGAAATACTCGAGGGAAAATGTTAAGTTCTTTTGACAAAGAATGTGTCTTCCCTGCCCAGCATCTATGGATCTTTTTTGTGTTGACAGTCTATATAAAGTACCACATCTGACTAACTTTGCCTACTCTGTCTTCCCTATAGTTTTGTGAGCTTTAAAACTTCACCAACTTGAAGTAGTTCTGTTCCTTTGCTTCCTTCTGCCCCTCACTTGTTTCTCTCTGAGCAATGCTTTGGGGAGCACATCTGAGGCTGAGCACTGCTGAGGCTAAGCACTGAACAAATCTAGATTAAGTTTGATTGCCAGACCCAATCTTCCTGGCAAACTCTTCTAGTCTTTTCTATGGAAGAAGACAGCTTGCAGGCTGAACTACTGCACATCCTGAGAAGTGGCCATTAACTGGCATTTTAAATGCATTCCAAAGTGGAGAATGAATTTTGTGATCAAGTAATGGACAATCCATTTTGGGCAGCATAATGGTTCATTGATTAAAAATGCTGTGCTTGGGGTTGAGACCTGAGCACCATGTGATGGGATGAGTTCCCATTACTCACCCTAGTTTCTGCCAGTCTAGCAGTTTGAAAGCATGCAAATGCAAGTGGATAAATAGATATCACTTCATGAGGAAGGTTACTGTGTTCCGTACTTTCACGCTGGCCACATGATGACAGAAGCATGGATCCCTCCACTGAGAATCGGAGATGAGCACCGCCTCCTTGAGTAGGTCACAACTGGACAGGGGAAACCTTAACTTTTTAAATGGACAATCCAAACAAAATTTTGAGAACAGCTGGATAAGAGAAATTTCCTGAGTTGGGGTTATAATCATTCACTGAAAATTGTTGCAGAATTTGGAAAGATTAATTTTAGATGCATATTTTAACTTTGGGTGGCTCACAATAGCAGTTTTATTGTGATATTTATATCCAATATTTTGTCTCAAGAACTCAAGGTGATAGAGTGTATAGCATTTCCCTCTCCAATTTTGTCCCTACAACAGTTCTCTGAGAGGATCTATGACAATTCGCCGTGGTCAACACGGCCAACTTACCATGGCCAACTTGCTGTGGGACAACTCACCACAGTCAACTCGCCATAGGACAACTCGTTGCTGGACAAAAGTTACACTAATAACAAAGAAATGGTGGAATAGAATCATTAAAGAAAGGATGCAAAAGGAGGGACAGAATGAAATGTGATCAACAAAAATTAAAATAATTTTTTATTTATTTTAAATAATTAAATAGAATTGTTAAATTGTTCCACAGTGAGTTGTCCCATGGCAAGTTGGCTGTGGTGAGTTGTCCCGCAGCAAGTTGGCCATAGTGAGTTGACTGTGGTGAGTTGGCCATGGCGAGTTGGCCACAGTGAGTTGGCTGTGGCAAGTTGTCCCATTCCCCTCTGAGAAAGGTTAGTCAACGAGATTAGGCCAAAATCACTGAGTAAGATTTGATGGCTGAGTCCAATGCTTGAACACTGCTGTCTCAAACAACATGATAAAAGAGCAATTGTGTTTCTTATAACATGCTACACCACAAAATATCTGGTCCTGTTTTAGCCTAATCCATTGTGTTGGGTGGATCCAGGTCAATTCACTGGTTATAGAGAAACTAAGAGCCAATGCTGAATTCCTTAACTTGTAGTAGTGGGCAGCAGCCTTCTGGAGAACTTTCTTTTGATGAAAATTTGCTCCTTCCTATCACCTCTGTATTGGTCAAATGCATTTGGAGAACTGTTTAAATGTCCAGATATCTAACTGACTGGCTGATTGACTGACTGACTTTATTTCACAAATTTATAAGGCTAGTCAAGTCACTGTAACTCTGTTCAGTCTTCATGGTAATATGGTGTGTATGATCCTGCTTTTTGGAGTGCCCTTGGCTGCTTGTAATTCTTCATAGCATTAATCTATTAATTTCTGAATTAATTAAACATAAAATAAAACTTTTGGTCTGAGAAAATAAGCTACTCTTTTAAAAAGATATTATTTATGAGTATTTGCACACTTTAGAGACCTACATACTTTTCTTTATTTGTTCGGAAATATTTTCAGATCAGCGCTAAGTAAGAACTGCTAAAAAAAGAAAACAAATTTAAGAAGTATAAAACCTGCAGTCCAAATAGAAAGTTTTACACAGTACTATGTACTGTATGGTTTTTTTTTTTTTTTTTTTTAAAGTCAATTAATACTAGCAGTTCACCTGTTTTATTGTGCCATGAAAGAGTGCTTTAGAAAACAATTAATAGCATGCAGAAATCTAGTACCACACAAATGAAGATACAAAGATGGCAACAGCTTTTTGTTCAGCATGTATTAGCAACTGTGTTATAAAAAAAGCAATATAAACTTAATGTGAGGACCACCATAGCAGCAAATAAAAGCAAGCTAAGTATTGCTTAAAGTGTTAGCAGAGTTATCCTTCAGATGCTGAAACCTTGCAATTACAATGTGCTTTACTATAGAAGACTGCTTTCCTGAAATAATTTTTGTTGGGATATTGACTGCAGAAAATATATTTATTTTTCCACTAAACAAAGTTATGTTGGCAATAAAAGTAAGAGGGATATGTCAAATTTAGTTCATATATAAAATACACATTACATACCCTACAAAGTGAGCAGTATAAAAAATTGCAGCAAAATTGATATCAAGAAATTACAATAGAAGAACTGATTACTAAACTATCTGATTTTTAATTCTTACTCTGGGTAGGGCAGAAATCATGGATTATGAAATTTGTAGTTCAACGACATAGGTAAGATCACAGTTTCTCTAGCCTCTCCTAAACAGTAGGCAATGTCAAAAGAAATTCCACATGACTAGAGTAATTTCCCCTACTCTGTATATATGTACATTTATAATGGAATAATATTGGATTGTTGCTGTCTTTTGAAAAAATAGAGTTATACTGGATCACCCTGTCCCATTTCTGATAGATTTATTATTAGGATCCTCTACATCTAGGTGTCATATTTATAATGAGGGCTTCGTTTGAGTGTTTTAGGTGAAGAAAGTAAGGTTCTATATTTAGGCAAGAAAAACCAAATGCACAGGTATAGCAAGGTGGTACCTTGCTCAATAGTAGAAACTGTGAGAGTGATCTCAGAGTCCTAGTGAACAATCACTTAAATATGAGCCAGGAGTTGCTGCAGATGTCAAAAAGCCAACAGAGTGCTAGGCTGCATTAACAGTGGGATAGAATCAATATCACGTGAAGTATTAATACCACTTTACAACGCCTTGGTAAGGCCACATTTGGAATACTGCATTCAGTTTTAGTCACCACGATGTAAAAAAGATGTTGAGACTCTAGAAAGAGTACAGAGAAGAGCAACAAAGATGATTAGGGGACTGGGGGCTAAAACATATAAAGAATGGTTGCTGGAATTGGGTATGTCTAGTTTAATGAAGAAAAGGACTAGGGCAGGGGTCGGCAACCTTAAACACTCAAAGAGCCACTTGGACCCGTTTCCCAGAGAAAAGAACACTGGGAGCCGCAAAACCTGTGCGCACACGCACGCAGGAGGGGGGGCTTGATTGAAGAGTTTAATTAAAAAGAAATAGAGGCTGCTGTGCGTGAATTCTCTCTCTCTCTCTCTCTCTCTCCCTCTCTCCCCCCCCTCTGGACAACCATTTGTCTGAAATGGTATAGGGTTTCCTGCCTGAGCAGGAAGATGACCTCCAAGGTCCCTTCCAACATTATTATTATTATTATTATTATTATTATTATTATTATTATTATTGTTGTTGTTGTTGTTGTTGTTGTTGTTGTTGTTGTTGTTGTTGTTGTTGTTGTTGTTGTTGTTGTTGTTGTTGTTGTTGTTGTTGTAGTAGTAGTAGTAGTAGTAGTAGTAGTAGTTCCTCTAATGAAGGTATGTCAGCTTGGCTGAGCTACAGATTCCCAATGTTTTGCTTAGTTTCTCTTTCTGTTTTTAACCAGACTATGAATAGGGTGAGGATTTACCCTTCAGCCCTTTCCTAGTTCTCCAGAGCGCTAGTGGGGAAGGCAGAACTTGGTTATAACAAAATGGTAGTAGTTGCAAAGGAACCTAGTTTTCCAGGTATAGTTCACCTCCAAGCGCAGGTTTCCTCAGTCCCAAAGTATCAAAGTATCTATCACAGCACCTGTTATTTCATCTTTTATATATCTATGGTTATCATAGAGAAAATCAATCTACGTGGTTACTAAGAATCAATGCTAACTTGATGTCACATAATAACAATAGCAATAGCATTTAGGCTTATATACTGCCCCATAGTGCTTTACAGCACTCTTTGGGGGTTTTACAATGTTTTGCATATTGCCCCCAACAATCTGGGTCCTCGTTTTACTGACCTCATAAGGATGGAAAAGTGAGTCAACCTTGAGCTCTGTCAGGATTGAACTCCAGGCTGTGGGCAGAGTTTATCTGCAATATTACATTGTAACCACTGTGCCACCAGAGCTGTTATATGTATTCCATCAATATATCTGTGGAAGCCCTCTCTATGGTATGAATATTAGATAAATAGCCATTTTTACTTGTGTTTCTTTTCATCCATTTTACTATATATGTTTTTATAGTGTTTTGGTAGTTTTGTATTTTGAATATAAGATGCTTCTCTATAGGAGGTGGTACAAAACCATATTTAAAAGAATCTTCATTTGGGAGATAGGTTGAATGCAAATGAAAGAAAAATTACTGAATAATTTACATTAAATCAACAAAGTTTTCTCATTCCAAGTCAACAACAATAAAAAGCCCTTCCCAGCCTCCAATTAGACATGTTGAGATAAAGAAAGGTATTTGAGTAAATAAATAACCTCAGTTTGTCATTTATAATAATTATTAAACAATTAATTTCTTAAGTGATGGTACATTAGACTGCACCTGATTATATAGTATTTTCTGTCCCCGTCCCACATATCCAAATCTACTGTTTGTATTCAGGAGACCTTAAAATTTTGATAAAATGAGAAAATAATTCTTGCTGATTTAGATGTTTAAACACATCTAAATTTGCTTTCAGTGCTTTAAAATCTTGAAGGAACATTATTAATTTTTTAAAATGTGATTTGTTTTTTGTATTTATTCTATTCTTGAATTTTTCTTGACCTTACAACAAATACAATTGAATTTTAATTTTAAATTTTAAATAAAGCTAAATAAAATGCATTATCAATAATGATTTTACAAATCAGAGTTCAGTTATTTAACCAAAATTGTAAGATCATTTTCTTAAGATATTTCACATGGTGGCATTTATGGTTTTACTTATTTTTAATCTTCATTTTTGTGAAGGATTTATTTGTAATCAGCCATTTTATATTTTTGAATGATTGGTCTTGGAAGAATGTAGCTGTCTGCTAAGATAGGTTTGTACATGTGCCTGGCAAGCACATTTGTCTAGCAATTGGCTTTCAGATCTTTGTACTGCTTTCAGATTTCAGCAAACATGTTTTATTGAAGCAAAGAATGAGTTTGTTTCATGGGCTGGATCAACGATGGGATTACCCAAAGGAACACAGTAATACAAACAAAACTTGAAATATCACTTTACATTCTTTTGAAATAATAAAAGGGGTGTTAACAAGATTGATGCAAGCTGTAGCTGACATAAGTTACCCATGGCTATTTTACAATTTGATAGCTGTATTCTCATAGTAAAGGTTATTACTATAGCTCATCAAAATGTTAGTTTATATTGTACACTTTTATCTCTCTTTTGTTGAGTCAGCTGCTTTAAAAAAATTAGCTCCAAATTCTTTGGGGAACTTTGGAAAGGAAATAGGTATTTAGGGGCATTGATATCTAATTTAGGCTATATACAAGAGGATTGTTAAATAAGAGTATAGCTGTTCCTGATGGTCCAGGAAATCTATATAATACCAGTTTATACTACAGTGGAAGCTGCATTATAGGATAATTACAGAATTATAGCTCCTCCTTGTCTGAGCAGTTTTTGACTTGTGCTAAGGGTCTGAATTATTGGATTCAGATTGCCAGAGACTAAAAAGAGAAGCCTGAGAATTAAAACTAGAGTTTTCTATTGTTCGAAGGAGAAACTAAAAGGCTTTCATTCATAGGAACATAGAGTTCAAAACACCTCCAAACAAGCAAATATATTATTAATAAATTATAACCATTCTGCTCCTCTGATTACTATGCTGGATAAGCAGTTTTATAAATTGATTCAATAAATACATAAATTTCCAAAAGCAAGGCATCCTTACTGAACCACCAGGTCCGCCAAATCATAATTTATATACTTTCTTAACTCCAGTAATTTGAATGTCAAGGATCAGATTGCCTAAAGAGTTGCTTCTTTGCATATTAACCTATACAGTATATGCTTTAAAACAGAGAGGCTGTTCTCTATATCTTAGTCATTGTTTTGAACAAGGGAAGAGACATACTGGGGTGCATTTCAACTATGGATCATGTTCTTAGGGGGGGGGAGGCTGGTGTGGAGTAGCATGAAGCTGAATGCCCAGATACTAATGTGTTCGTGTGTAATTGTTTATCTTCAGCTTCCTTTTAGTGTGAGCAGAACAGTTGCTGATGCTGTCTTGTAAATCATCAGATAAAGTCTTCTTAAAGTTAATCTTTTTATTGTAATATTTGCTGACTATTATATTGTTTTACTAGCAATGCTGCTACTCTAAATTGACCAAACCCTCAGATTCTGTTTGGATTACCAGTTAGTCATAAAAATGTATTTTGATCCTAGGTTTCGGCATACATCAGTGAAGCATTAGAGCTGCTTTTAAATTATGAATGCTGTTGTGTCTGTCGAAAGAGAGTCAAATTTTTTCCTGTTTATATAGCTCTGGGCAATTTGAGCAATATGTTTTGTCACCTGTTTGTTCTTTTAAGGAGATCTGAAAAGCTGATGAATAAATATATTCTAAAAATCACTTTGAGGCCTTAGCATCTTCAAAAATGAATGTACATATTGTTAGTGACAGATTGCTAAATTTGGCTGTAGACTCTTAACTGTATTTCTTGCCAAAAGTGATCCAGATGTCCATAATTCATCTTGCTGCCATATGTGTACTGACATGTTTTTTTATAATTAAGTGTCTGTTTTAGTATTGTTAAACAGTTAAATGTTTATTTAAAAATGCTTTGGAGAGGTATTTTATTTAATAACATGCAAAAAAGGCAGACATTCTAAATTGAACAGGAGAAAAATGTCTTGGTGAGCAATTTACAGGAAGCAAAAACACTAAATACTACTAAGCAAGCCAGAACTTTATGTTTTAACTCTTACAAAGCAATTATTTGTTCCTATGTGGCACATGTTTTATATGTGCTAATTAGTTTTGAACATGCTGTGAATATAAATGTGTTTATTTCCACTATACATAAAAATGTTGGCTAACAGATGAAAAAAGTAACATGACCGTTTTTCACAGTTGCGACCTTTGCAGCATCCCCAAGATCATGTGATCAAAATTCAGGATGCTTGGCAACTGGTCCCAAGGTCATATGTTAACCTTTTGCAACCTTCTGTTAAGTAAAGTCAATGGGAAAGGCAGAGTCACTTAACAACCAGGTTACTACCTTGTCAACTGCAATGATTCACTTAACAATTGTGGCAAAAAAGGTCATAAAATGGAGCAAAACTCACTTAATAAATATCTCACTTAACAACAGAAATTTTGGGCTCAATTGTGGTAAGTTGAGGACTACCTGTATTGAACAAATTATGATCTGGTTTTCATTGATTGTGTCACATTTATTAAGTACTTTAAACTCAAGAATTTATTCCCATGGTCTAATGTTGGCACAACGCTTTTGAGAATAAGTTAGAATCTTGTCAACCAGCTCCAGATAACTACATCAGTAAATGTAGTATATACAAATATTGTGAACTATTATTGGGTTGGGGGGGGGGGGGTTAATAAAGATAATTGTTATGAAAAAGTGAGATATTTTGCTAATTGCCATTTGGGTATTATAGAAGTTGAGGTTCTAATATGTGTAGTGCTAGTTTAGTTTATTTAACAAACTGTGAGATAAATTACAGTTCAGATTGTCTAGTGAAATGCAGTGCCCTTTAAAAAATATATTATTATTGCCTTGTAGCTTATTTTCATTTTAATTACTTACTAGACAATTCTGACTTTCTGAAATGATGAGGGCAGAATGAGCTTATAGTCTCTGAAAGTAAATCAGTGTGCTTCTGTGTGATTGGTGTCTCCAATAACACTTTGTCATAGGCATCATGATATCATGACGCAAATGAAAGGACTGTAATTTGTATCAGTCATCTCATGACTTCTGATGAAAATACAAAGTTTCATCATTTATGCCATGTTCTGCAAGCAGATGTTTTATCAGAAATTTAATGGGTTTAATGGAATTAATTATCTTCCCCAGAAAAACAGACAAGAAATTTTTTTTCATGAAAGACCTATATTTAGGCTTTAGCTATAAGAACATGTTACTGTAACGCTGCTTCAGTTGACGTGATTCCACAAATGTAGTTTTAAGTTAGCCTTAACAATCTTCTTTTTAAGGAAACTAGCCTGGGTATAAAATCTTAGGAAGCAACAAGGTTCTAAATATGTCTATTTTAGGAAGAATTGTATCTTAAAAGCATTATGAACAAAAATTGGAATGAAATGGGCTAAGTATATTTTATCTATTCTTTAGGAGCCCATAACTCATAATACAGTGTTTAAATTATTAAATCCTTATCATGGGGGATGAGAATGGGCAATAAATATCAAAATGAAGCACAAAATTATTATTTACCCCTAGCCTTTATCTCTGGTTAGTCAGAATCCTAGTGGGATAGTTAATAAAGAGAATGGTTCGGTATGGATGCAGTTTTGCCGAAGAGCAGTAGTAAATGCCAGTTTTCAAAACTGTCATAAAACAGGGTCATGTGCCTGTGGGACAGTGAAAATGGACATAAATGCGGTCCAGTTGCTGAGTGCCCGAAGTGCAGTCATGTGACTGTCAGAGGGGGACCAACCACCGGGACTTCGCATTCAGGTAAGTCCGTTGGAACTTCTAATGGTCATAAGTCAAGGATTATCTTTAGATTGAATCTAAATTTAATATTGCTTACATATGCGCTACAGATTTTCCCTCAGAATTAAGACCCAACGTAGTCAAAGGCATTCAACTTTTAAAAATCTCATATTGCTTTTGTAGTTAGGCTATAATTTCTTTTTTTTATAACCATATTTTATTAATTTTTTATAATCACCAATCCTTAATATTTTATCAGCAACATGTTGTCTGGGTTCCAATATTTAGTTTACTAATACATGTTAAACTCCTTTCTCTCTATCTCCTTTTTCTAGCCATTGATAAAATGTATCCCATGTTCTAAAGCAGGGTTTTTCAACCTGTGGTACGCGTACCACTTGTGGTACATTAACAAGTGGCAGGTGGTATGCAGCCCTGCCTAGCCAAGTGTAGTGGGGGAGGGAAAGAGCCAGCACAGGCAAGGACTTACAGTGAGAAAGTCCTCTGGAGCTGCAGAGACACGGAGGAGAGAAGGAGGGAGGGAGGGAGATGGAGAGTGGAAGGATTCTTATGTGCTTTTGTGACTTTGAAGTTCTGGGATTTGTGCAATGTGGTCTTTGTGTTCTTAAGGAGTGTTTGGCAATTTCTATTTGGCTGATGGCTGATGTCTCGTGTTAGCTTCTATTGCTCTGCTATTGTTAGCTGTAAGTTTTGCTGCAAGGGATTTTGAAGTATTTTTCTCCTGAATGGATTTTGCCTGTAGATTCCTTTACTTATGAATGGAGCCATTTGGGGAGGCTGCCTTAGCTGACAGCCAATACTTACTACATTTTTTTCTTCTTCCTTACTTTCCTTTCTAGCCAGTAGCTAATTCTTAAAGGGGAATGTGCCTTTTTAAGCTAGTTCACTCAGCAGTTTGTCTTTTCTGTTTCTGGAGGCTTTTCCTTGTTTGATGAATATATGGAAGAGAAAAAATATGGGGGGAGGTTCAAATTCTTCCTTCAGAAGGAGGTGGGCATGAGAAAGAGGGAGGCAGGGAAGGAGGGAGGGAGGGAAGTCCTGCCTTAGCACTTGGCCACCAGCAGCCCTGCCATTGACTTTACTTGTCAGAAGGTTGCAAAAGGGGATCACATGACCCTGGGACACTGTGCCCATCATAAATATGAATCAGTTGCCAAGTATCCAAATATAAATCACCTGACCCTGGGCATGCTGCAATAGTCATAAGTGTGAAAATGGTCATAAGTCATTTCAGTGCAATTGCAACTTTGAACAGGGCTTTTTTTTTGGTCATCAAGTTTTTGACACCTTGCTAGGTGGTACTCGAATATTGCCATATCCTAAAAGTGGTACAATCGGTGAAAAGGTTGAAAAGACCTGTTCTAAAGTATTCTGAATCTTCTTTCTCCTTCATTTTCAATGTAAGTCTGTCCATTTCTGCACAGTCCAAAATTTTCCTGATTATCTCTTCCTCCGCTGATAATTCTTCATCTTTCCAATGTTGAGCAAATACAATTCTCGTTGCCGTTAATACATGTAACATTAAATATACACATTCTTTCTCATAATTTCCTGCAATTATACCTAACAGAAATAATTCTGGCTTAAAATCTATGTTTTTTTTTTATCATTTTCTCTAACCATATATGTATTCTTGATCAAAATCTTTTAACCTTAGGCCATGTCCACCAAAGATGATAATATGTGCCTGGTTTTTGTCTACATTTCCAATAATTGCTAGACATATTTTTAAACATTTTTGTTAACCTCACAGGTGGTAAGTGCCATCTGTAAAATATTTTATATAGGTTTTCTTTGTAAGCCACCGCCTTTGTTATTTTAGAGTTTCTTTCCCAAAGTCTTTGCCAGTTTTCTAGCTATATGTTATGCTCAAAGTTTTTTATCCATGTTATCATTGTTTCTTTAACTTGTTCCTCTTCCATCTTTAAACTTAGCATGTACTTATACAGTTTCTTAATCAATCTTTCATCTGATGCCAATAGTATCTGGTCAAATTCTGTCTGTTCTTTATAGAATCCAGATGTTTTAGCATCTTTTTCATATCTCATTTGAATTTGCAGGTGTGGCCACCATGATAGATCAATATCCTGTTCTTCTAGTTGTTGTCTAGATTTTAGTTTTCCTTCAGTATTCAAAATGTCTTTATAAGTCACAATTTGCTCATAGTTAATTAGGTTTGGGTGAACAAATGCTTCCATTGTTGAAAGCCATCCAGGTATTTTCATGTAAATTTTTGCTTTTACCTATAGTGGTTTTGAAAGTATCTATGTATTTTATTCTTCTCATACCATAGGGAGGCATGCCATCCAAGTTGTAGGTCATGCCCTTCTAGATATAGCAATCTTTTATGTCTAAGGGTTATCCATTCTTTTATCCATAATTTCTTGATTCCAAAATAGTACCAATAAAAGAATAACATTGCTCTTCAATTTTAGTTTCCTTAAATTTGGTGCATTCAAAAAAATATTAATCTAAATAATGTTAATCAGTAGAGGTTAGTCCTCAAGAAAGTTTTGAAGTGTTCAATTGATGCTGGCAAAAGTGAACAATTTGTTAAGGTGTATGGCTTGTCAGTATTGACAGACCAATAACCCAAAAACAGGAAAGTTTAACAAGGCAATCCCAGAAGAGCTTTGATTATTTTTTAAATTACTGTTTTTTTTCATCTATCTAAATGATAACCATCTTCAGGCACATTAACATAGAGATGTCACCATAATCTACACACTTCAGTGTAGATTATATAAGCAAGGACCATTGATTGCTGTGAGATTTAGATATGCTTAACTTTTTCTGGGTTACATGATTTGTTCTGCACGTATGCTTAGAATTAGAATTATACTTACTCAAGTATTTCAAGCTCCAATATTTATTTACATGTGTCTCTGCTACTTTGTTTGATCAGTATAAAGCTTTGTCAATTTGCTGCTAAAAGGTGCATTAAATGCTTGATATGAGTAGTAGCAAGGTTAGATTTGTAAGACAGAGTTCAAGAGGTCATTCTTATGTGACAACAAAAATCCATAAATCACAGTGTAGCATCTGTCTTTAAAATGCTTTAAATCTATCTAATTAGTAACCATAACAAGCTATACCCTTTTGGAGCAATCATGTTTTGAAGAAGCTCACACCAATAGGTAGCTGTTAAAGTGACAGAACAAATGTACAATCCCATTTTAATTAAGTTGTTTTTTCCTAGTTGAAGTCCACTTAGTTTCATCCTCATGCCAGCAACAAAAGTTTTAAGACTGAAAACCACAGTTTTTATCTTTTAGCCATTTGATGGATATTAATTAAGTCTTGTTGAATAAGGAAGGAGCATTTCAGACAGCTACCTCAGAGATGATGTGTCTCATGAGCAGTTTCTGGAGCCAACTTACTTAAAATTATTTGAGTTATATGCAAAAGAAACCAAGATCTTTTCAAGAAAACTATGTACTTCATAAAATATCAGTAAATTATTTTTTTCAAATGGGATTTTAAAATTTATATTTTAAAATATTCCAAGAACATTTGCTTAACCTTATATTCTGATTGAATAATCACATAGTAATCCTAAAATGTATTTCTAAGCTAAATTAATACCTCTACCATCTAAACTGTTTAAATTTCTTAATGTCTCTATTTAAACTCTGTCTACCAAATAAATAATTTATAACTCCAATCAATAGGGGCAGTATCATTTAAGAAATGATCATTGTCCAGGCCGACTGAAGGTGATGGGAATTAAAATCCTAGGTCTGAAGAGTTTCCATTTGGCAATGGCTGTTAAATGGGAATATTTTTAAACTCATTTGGAATGGAAACCCAGAAAAAAAATGCAGCAGAATAAAAATGAGATCTAAACATGTTTCCAGGCATGTTAGTCTGGGAACTTACATAATTTGATGATCAAATTTACACCATTATTGAGGTAATATTTGATGAGCACATTGGAAATTTTTATTTAAATTTGTGCTTAAATTGGCTTTTTTCTTGCTGATTAAAAATATAGATTTTTAAGTTCCCATGATTTTCAAACTGTTCATTTTTATTTTCTTATATAATTATTTAGAAATATTTATAATTTGCTTAATATTTACCGAAATCTTGGAGAGAGTTAAGATATAGAATTATAATAAAACTTTTTTTTTAAAAAAATCAATCTCTCTGTGTGTATATTCATTGGTAATAACAGTATTAAATCACAGTAAAATCAGTGGAAAAATGTTTATGCTTTCTTAAAAAAAAATCCATTCAGAATTTAATGGAGAAATGAATGACATTCCATAATTAAGAAAACATCCTATACAAGTAGTCCTCAACTTACAATCACAAAAGAAATCAGAAGGAGATGCATCACAAGACCACATGCAATCTTATGACATTTTTTTGCTGTGGTTGTTAAATCATCATAGTCATTAAGTGAGACTTCATGCGACTGCAACTTGGGACCTTCCTTGCCAGCTTCTTCATTGACTTTGCTTGTCGGAACGAAGCCTGATCATAAGTTACTTTTTTTTTAGTGTTGTAACTTTGAACGGTTATTAAACAAATGGTTATAAGTTGAAGACTACCTGTAAGTTATATCAATCTATTTTCCAGTTACATTCTGTAAAGAAAGAATTTTCCAGCCTGGAAGCACTTTGTATATAGGCAGTCCTTCAGGTTTAAACATACAATCTGTAAAGTTTGTATGACAGTTAGAACAATTAACAGTTAGAACAATTAACCAGTGGAACAACCTCCCTCCAGAAGCGGTGAATGCTCCAACACTGGAAGTTTTTAAGAAGAGACTGGACAGCCACATGTCCGAAATGGTATAGGGTTTCCTGCCTGAGCAGGGGGTTGGACTCGATGACCTCCAAGGTCCCTTCCAACTTTATTATTATTATCATTAAGTTTGAAATACTGTTAAAGTCATACTTCTTAGTTAATTAAAATAACTTTATTCTAATGCAGTAGTTGTTGTTACCAGCTCCTGTACACTATTTTTATTAATTATAATTTAGTTTTTCATATGATTAGCAACATGGCAGATTTGTCCTTTAAAAATCAAAGAAATAGAGAGAGAAATGCTATTTAGTAGCCTGATAATTTCTTTATTTCTTCTGCTCTCTGTAACAGGATTTGGTTCAGTCATGATAATAGCTTAATGATTAAGAGTTTGAGCCATATCCTTAAAACATGGACTATACTTAGAAAATGAAGGAGAGTAGGCATATTAAGATATGATCTAGAGAAGATAACAAGGTCAGTTATAAGGAAGAGATACAGTGTGCCTAACATATTTCCAGGGGAGTTTGAGGAGCTGCAGAAAGAGATAAGAGACATTGTAAAAACTGAAGTGGAATAAAATAGAGGATCCATGTGAACCAGCCAGTATAATAGTCATGCAATGATGAAGTATTGGTCAACTTTCAGTATCAGACAAAGATAGAGAAATACCTTAATCAAGAATATCAACCAATACAGGAATATAATGAAAATAAAGATGATCAGAGAAATCATAGGAAAATTTGCAGCTAAAGTAGAAATATTCAAGTGGAATGACAAATCAGACAGAGTGAATCAGGATAAAGAAATATGGAATTTCTGTTTTCTGAAATTTTTACAAATGGGACTACAGAATGACATATTTGTTGGTAAGTTAAGATGCCTGGTGACCATGTGTGTGGGGTGGGGGGTGGGAAGGTTGCAACAATATGTAAGAAAATTGCCTTCTTCCAGGGCATGTTTTGATTTTGCAGTCTAAATACAGCCCTGGAATTCCCTTGTGTCTCCCAACCACGTCTTAACCAGGTCTGAGCCTGTTTATCTTCAGATATCTGATAGAGGCAAATTAGTCTAAAGGAAGATGGGAAGACTGTACTGAAAGCCTTTACAAATAGGATTACAGATGACAGAAGAATAAATTGCCAGAAACCAACTCCACTAAAAAGTGAGGTACAGCAGTCAAAAGATGAGCTGACAAAAAAGAAAGCAGTAGGTACAGATTAAATACTCACTGAACTCTTTAAAGCTGCAGGAGAAGAAGCAGTTAAAATTAATGGGGAATAGGGGGAAAGGCATGTATGGCATAGAGATTGTCAAACATCACTCTGTGTATCTATATTGAAGAACTGAGGATGTGGGAAGAACTAAATAACTGTATTAATTCTTCACTAAATAAAGTTTAGCTTAAATTTTCATACAGAAGAATAGAGACAGGCATGGAGAGACAAACATGAAAGAAACAGGCAGAAATCAGGGAGACATGAGCAAAGCTAGCTACCATGGTGCAAGTAGAAGAATATGAGCAGATTAACTTTGGCTTCATTTATTATAGTAAGGCCCTAGATCAGGGCTTTTCAACCTGTGATAGGCGTACCACTTGTGGTACATTAACAAGTGGCAGGTGGTACGCAGCCCTGCCTAGCCAAGTGTAGTGGGGGAGGGAAAGAGCCAGCACAGGCAAGGACTTACAGTGAGAAAGTCCTCTGGAGCTGCAGAGACACGAAGGAGGGAGATGGAGAGTGGAAGGATTCTTATGTGCTTTTGTGACTTTGAAGTTCTGGGATTTGTGCAATGTGGTCTTTGTGTTCTTAAGGAGTGTTTGGCAATTTCTATTTGGCTGATGGCTGATGTCTCGTGTTAGCTTCTATTGCTCTGCTATTGTTAGCTGTAAGTTTTGCTGCAAGGGATTTTGAAGTATTTTTCTCCTGAATGGATTTTGCCTGTAGATTCCTTTATGAATAGAGCCATTTGGGGAGGCTGCCTTAGCCGACAGCCAATACTTACTACATTTTTTTTTCTTCCTTACTTTCCTTTCTAGCCAGTAGCTAATTCTTAAAGGGGAATGTGCCTTTTTAAGCTAGTTCACTCAGCAGTTTGTCTTTTCTGTTTCTGGAGGCTTTTCCTTGTTTGATGAATATATGGAAAAGAAAAAATATGGGGGGAGGTTCAAATTCTTCCTTCAGAAGGAGGTGGGCATGAGAAAGAGGGAGGCAGGGAAGGAGGGAGGGAGGGAAGTCCTGCCTTAGCACTTGGCCACCAGCAGCCCTGCCATTGACTTTACTTGTCAAAAGGTTGCAAAAGGGGATCACATGACCCTGGGACACTGTGACCATCATAAATATGAATCAGTTGCCAAGTATCCAAATATAAATCACCTGACCCTGGGCATGCTGCAATAGTCATAAGTGTGAAAATGGTCATAAGTCATTTCAGTGCAATTGCAACTTTGAACAGGGCTTTTTTTTTGGTCATCAAGTTTTTGACACCTTGCTAGGTGGTACTCGAATATTGCCATATCCTAAAAGTGGTACAATCGGAGAAAAGGTTGAAAAGACCTGCCCTAGATAGTGCAGATTGTGTCAGAATGTGGAACATAATAAAGTTGAAAAGAAGGTCAGAAGATATTATTTGAGGAACCTCACAGTGAACAAGAAAATGCTACAGGAACTGTGAGCTTGGAAAAATAGTGTTAGTCAGAATCAGGAAAGAAATGAGACAAGGATGAATACTGTCCTATCTTTGTTTACCATATATAGCGAATATAAGAATGGCAGAACTGGAAAATATCACAGTTGTAATTAAATTTGGTCAAAACGTTAACAAGCTGAGATATGAATATGGTACAGTTTTGCTGGGTAAAAGTGAAACTCAGAAGGGGTCATTATGAATTAAAAGCAAGAAGTTGAAGGATCAGTGAGATTATTTAAATACAGGACTAGCGATAGGTTAATGAGGGGGCACAATATTGATCCATATAATAACCAGAACTGGGAGTTGGATCTGAACTAATGGTGGATACTAAGGGGAAAAAAGCAATACATTTCTCTGTAGTTTATTTTTTAGATTTATAAGGCACCTTTATTTTGTACAACTCCATGCAGCATACATAATGCTCCTGCCTATTTCCCCCACAATAGCAACCCTGTGATATAGATTAGGCTAAGAGAGTAATTGGCCCTAAGTCATATGGCTGATTTTCTTGTCTAAAGGGAGCACTAGAATTCATGATCTTCCAGTTTCTAGTTCTGTGCCTTAACCACTACACCAAACTAGCCCTTGTTTTGTAATTACTAGGGTATTGTATAGTTTTACCTATATATTTATTTTTGAAGTTGTAGCAATTCATTTCTGAAAATGTGTAAGAAGGCAAAAAGCAACCAGGCTGACTTATCAAGACATGTAAACATATATTTTCTGCTCAAGCCTGTTTCTTGTTTCCATGCATCTATTTGATACCTAGTATAACTGTTAATATTATGAGTCAGTTTAGTATATATCAGTAGTATGAAGAGCCTTTGTACAAGCAAATGTGCATGCTATCCATTATTTGCTAATAGTTTATAAAAGAGAAGAAAGGGATACTGTCTGATGCACATTACATTTACAAGGATTTTTTTTCTTTTTTTCATATTTACTGACAGAATTTATATGCTCTTCTTTCATTGAAAAAAATTCACAGGATCGTTTCCCAGAACAAACTGATCAAATCATAAAGTGTAGGTTAAACTTACAGGTAACATATTTTATTCTGCAGAAAGAAAAGGTGTATCAACTGAAAGTTGCTGATGTTGATAACAATAATAAGTTATAGGAAGGAAAAAGCTAAAGTTCAGTACTAAAACATTTCATGGCTGAGCAAGATGGGAATTGTCATCAAGCATTTGGGCAGCACTAGGAAGTTGACTGGTGTCTAGAATTATTGTATCTATTACTGAAAGTGGAATCTACTGTTCCTAAAAGTGGAACAGGGATAATATGGAATGTGGAATAAAGATATAAAATGGCGAAAGGAGTATTTCGATGAGCTTCTTCGAACATATTTGACCTAGGAATAAGAATGATAAAAAGTAATAGTTCTGTAAAGATGAAATTGATGGAGAATTTGCTATAACAGAAAGATGAGAGGGACATAATTAAAATCTTACTTTAGATCATCCTCATTGATTATAAGAACTGAAAATATCTGTTATTCTCACCTAAATTTTAAATATACTGGCAGGAGTTACTGCACATAGTGTTCAGGTTTAGGAGTCTTTCTTCAAACATATATCAGGAAGAGTTAAATCTTTTTGATATCAACGGCAGCATCAGTTGGAAGTAAACAGACAATATTTTAGTGCTAGACAGTGCCTTAAGGCAAAAGAAATTACACTGTCAGGAGGAGGATATGTAGCTGCTGCTATTTTGGTGCTTCATGTCTTTGTAGTCACATAGTTGAAACTGATCCAGAAGAGGAAGAAGAGAGAACTAACAAAAGATGATTACCTACATGTGAGTGGTTACTTTCAGTCCCTGCTTCCTTCCATATGTGTATTCTTTTGAGTTTAATGCTTAAAAGAATCTGTCTTTTAAAAGATTATACATTGCATATTATATTGTACGCCCATTTTATTAGGGTGTATTTATTTGCTTTTTCCTCACTAGAGTAGGCCAGGTGAAAAAGTAAAAGAAAATATGTGAAATACAGGAACATTTGTAAGGAGGAGAGTTTCCTAAATACAGAATAACCCATGAACATTTATTTATTATATTGGTAATGATCACTATTTGCTATAAAATAATATTTTCCTGCTTCATTTGAGGAAATAAGCAAAGTTATAAAATCCAGGCTACCAGCATTTAAAGTACATTCAAATCAAATAGCATAAGATTTTCTGAAGCAAGTTTCTTATTCTGGATTCTTCTGTTGTAAAACACATACTATAGATCTTCTGTTGTTTAATTCTGGCTTTGCTAAGCATATTCAATCTTCTTAGGTATAAAGAAATATACATGAAATATTGTAACCCAAAATAAGGAACAAATAAATATAACATGATTTGGCTATTTAGAATTTCTTTATAGGTAAAATTAATTATTTCTGTCAATTTATTGTATATGCTGGATTTCTGTATGTCATATATTGCTCTATAGAGGATTTTATACTTTACTAAAGGAAGAAAAAATTATGCCATGGTAATCAAATGCCAGGTCTAAAAATATGACTATTCCAGGGATTCAAGATTCTAGGTATAAGTCAATTAACCACGGGAACAAGGCTATGCCTACTCCACCGCAGGCCCCCCCATCATGGGCATTTATTCTTGGCTGGCCCTCTGCCAGCACTCCTTCCCCGCCAATGGTCCACTGGTGCTCTTCCATCGCAACCTCCTCCTGGACTATTTGCCAAAGGATACTTGTCCCCTGCCAATTCACAGTGCAGGACAAGTAACCCTGCATCCCCGGTTTGCGTAACAATGTCCCCAAAGAAGAGGCATTATAAATGTGAAGGACCCCTCCCAGAAAAGGAACTGTCAACCGCGAACCAAAAGCTTCTCTGAGCATGTTCTCTGTAATTGTAGTCAGTGAAAATAAAATGAAAACATTAAAGAAAGTCATTCTCTCAGAGAGAGAAAGAGAAAGAAAGAAGGAGAGAAGAGGGGGGAAAAATCTCAACCCCACCCCCACCCTGCACAGGTAGAACTGGATGAAAGGACATTATGCATATGAAAATGTCCAGAAAGATCTTTGCCACAAATGTTGCAATCCCCAAAAGGAAATCCATTAGCTTCTTTAAAAGAAAGACGGAGCACAATTGAGTTCTTTTTCATCCAAATCTTCAAGAATTTACAACATGCCTGTGTGATTGGGGCCAAACATCCATCCACCCATCCATCCATCCATACATACATACATACATACATCCAATACTTCAAACCACATTAATTATAAAAACATTTTAAAAGCTATAAAAACAAATAACAGATGAAACAAATAACAGATGAAATTAGTAATAATGGAGCTATCTCACAAGTTCATGATTAAGAATCTAGGAAAGTCAGGAATTGTAATATCAGGAAAGGATACCTGGATGTAGAAAGTTTCTTTTAGAGACATTCAGCTTCTCGACATATAGGATGATCACAGTGATAGGACTGTCTTTTCTCTCTCTTCATGTTACCCCTTTTCTTACAGTATGTAGAAAATACAATTTTGAATGCCTGAGGTTAGCTAGGTAGATATTATATGAAGGGTAACTACTAATTATTAATATTAACATGACAAGAATGTATTCAGGGATTAAATTAAATCTAATGTATCATTATTTTCTTGAAGCTGTATGGCCAACAATTGGTATCATTGTTACTAAGAGTATTTCTAATAGAAAACTGACTGATTTAGATTCTGCCTCATATGTTTCCTCCTTTTTGTTTGGTTGTTGTTCCTCCTTTTGTTTGGTGTTTTTAATTGGCCCATTGCTGTAGAAAACTTCATCTCACCATAGATGTCTTTTGTAATTTAACAAGTAAAGCCATAATGTCTCTTGATAGATAGATAGATAGATAGATAGATAGATAGATAGATAGATAGATAGATAGATAGATAGATAGATAGATAGATAGATAGATAGATAGATAGATAGATAGATAGATAGATAGATAGATAGATAACCTTTATTGTCATTTTTTTTACTGTGGGCACAATGGCACACATTAAAAATGAAATTTAGTATTATAATATATTTGTATTATATCATAGGATCAAGCCCAAGATCACACCCTTGTTGATTTTGGATCCCTTGTAATTGGCTTGCATAATCCAGAATTAACAGGAGCCCACTAATTAAAATCTCATTTGAAATATTCTTGTGTGATGGTGAAAAGAATGAAAAATCTGCTCAGTAATATAGAAATCATTCAAAGATTGACAAATCTGATGCTAGATATATTGTAAAATCACTATTAGATTATGATTTTCTGACCATGAGTTCTGGTTTTACTAAGCAATTAAATCTGTCATTGAGTTAAGCATAATCTATAATTATTATTGTAATCAATAATTCATGCTTGTGACAGTTTGGGAACAGAAACTTAAGAAAGGTTACTGCAGCAGCTCCTAAGATGGGAGAAAATATTAATAACACCCTATGATTTGAATGAAGCTGACCTTTATGCATGGATTTGATCCATTATTTATAAGGACACCTGCATTTACATAATGTATTATTTACCTTTCATATCTATGATTATTTAAACAGGAAATAAAAGGGGAGCCCCAAAAGCCTTTGGTGTGGCCCCTAAAGACCTCCAAACATTGTTAACAAACTGCAAACTTTCAGTGTATCAGTAGTGGGGGCATTACTAAATATATGATTGGATGATGTATATTCGCCTTCATTGGTGAATCTAGCTTCCCTACTGATTTTGCTCATCAGAAGGTCGCAAAACATGATCACATGACCCTAGGACACGGCAATGGTCATAGATATGGGGCAGTTGCCAAAGGTCTGAATTTTGATCATGTGACCACAGGGATGCTACAACAGTTATTAAGTGTGAAAAACCTTTTTTCAGTGGTGTTATAACTTTGAACGGTCACTAAATGAACTGTTGTAAGTTGAGGACTGCCTATGTAAGCAAGAAGACTGTATAACTGAACAGAGCAGTATTGACATTGCTAATGCAGATATATAAAGGGCTTAACCTTATTTGGCAATTGGTTCTGAATATTCTGGGCAACTGTTGTATGTAGGCCTCCTCATACTTGTATCAGCTTCATGGAGCAAAGAGGGTAAATCCCAATGACCCTCCTCCATATGTCTGTCAGTGTCAGACTTTGCTATTTACAAGCAAATGAAAATACCTATGACAGATCTAGTGACCACTGGATGGTGTGTTTTATTATGTCCAAATTAATTTGCCCTTGAGAAGCTCTGCAAGGACAGGACAAAGCACACACTTTCCATTTCTCTCTCTCTTTGTGCCTAAACTCAAAATATTTCTTAAATATTGACCACTGTTAATATAGTTTTGTTTTGTGTTATTGCAGACACTTGACTCTTGCACTTTGAACATCTGTGTTTCAGAGCCTAAGATGGGAAAAAATAGTGCTAAGGCTATTTTGAATTATAAAGGTAGAAGAAGATACAAATAGGCTAGGTATTTGATTGATGTCATAGAACCAGGGTGCTCTAGCTGCATCCAGCTAGTTAGCCTCTTTTGAAGTGTTGTGATGCCACACAAGAATCAATATGATAGTATTTCAGTTGTTGTTCTGATGTATATTTATAGTGCTGAAACTATTTTTTATATGTTGGCAGAAGAATTTTAGTATGCTTTAAAGTTATGTTATTAAAATGCTGTGAAATATTATGGAAGCATAACCAGATTTGGCTTATCAGAGTTTATAAGAAAATTATTCTTCTTTCAACTTTTTATATATTTATTTTCACTTGGCCTCAGTAATAAGGGTGGAGTAACTTGAAATCAGTCAAGTATTGTCTTTGGAATTTCAAGATTCTGAAACAGTACAGATCTTTAGAGTAAATTATACTGATTTCTTACAGTGCTTAATTTAGAGATTAAATATAGAATCTATATAAAAAATGAATTAAATATTGTATTCAAAATGAATTGAATAAATATAAATATTAACAGTGATTTTGTTGATTATGTAGTAATGTATTATCAAGAACTATTTATACATCTTTGGTATATTTTTATGCCATATTTTGCCCAGAAATAATGCTACCTGACATTTTTTAAACTATATTTTATGTTTGTCAGCTGAAAAATATTACTTGAAAAAATTTATATAAATATAATGAATAAATATAGTTAAAGTCAGAGAATGCTTGTGCTGAATTATTTTCTGAAGTTGAAATACATACTCTAAACACATTATATATATGTGATATGCATATAGAGTGCTTGACTTGTGAACATTTCAAAATATAAATTGCTTAGCAGCATAAATTCATTGCTTGTGTTTATCAAGAATAAATAGTTCCAAACCAATCTGATCTGATCTCCCTTTTTTGATATATCATCCAGTTTAGTTGACAAGGATAGTGAAGGAACATGGTATATCTTAGCAAAGATACTACAAAGAACATTATAAAGATTTTCATGATATTTTAGTAGAAAACTACACTTGCAAGGCTAATTAGCAAGGTTAATTCCTTGTCCTCTATGCTGACAAGGCATTTTTGTATTTCCTCAAGGTCCATAATTGAGTCAATTGCTGACTTTTACATTATTAACCCCTCTATGATAGTTAGCATGTACAGGTAGTCTTTGACTTACAGCCGCATCACTAAGCAATGCAGTCATTAAGTGAGTTGCATCTGCTTTTATGACTTTTTGTTGCATTCATTAAATTAATGGTCATTAAATGAATCCAGCTTTCCCTATTGACTTTGTTTGTTGGAAGCCAGCTGGGAAGGTCAAAAATGCCAGTCACATGTCCCTGGGACACTGCAACCATCGTAAATACATTGCCAAGCATCCAGATTTCAAATTAATGTTTTCATTGCCATTGTAACTTCAAACAGTTGTTAAACAAATGGTTGTAAGTCAAGGATCTCTTTCTTACTATGTGTACTGGATGACCAGAAGTTGAAATTGTTCACTTCTTGGATTCAGATTTTTCACAGAAGCTTTCCAGAAATATTGCAAAATTCTACTCAATTGCTTTTGCCATTAGAAGGTTTTAGACTTAGCATTTCACTTACATGATTGCATAGATAATCTCAACTCTACTGCATTATTTTCTTTACTTTTCCTTTCTAATATTCTTCTTTCATTTTGTATCACATTGTCTTTAAATCAGTAAAGAAAGAGAAGGTAAAAATTGTTGGCTGAATTATTAGATATATATTCAAGCTGAATTAACCCAATACCCAATGAATGTACATCTGTGGCTTTGTGTCAAGCTGGAAGGAAATTTAGAGTGGAGCACACAGAACTCCATTGTAGGTTCTGTACTCTTCAATGTCTAGTTATCAATGACTTGGATTTGGGTTTAGAAAAGATTATTTGATTTGTAGATGCCCAAGATAGAGGGAATAACAATTCCTTAGGGGATTGTATAAAGATTCAGGAAGCTGGTGGAGTAGGAAGAATGCATAGGGATAGAAAAAAAAAATCAAAGACATGAGTGAGAAGAATTATACTGGTTGGTAGAACAGTAAGTGTGCAAGAAGGATCTGGGTATTTTGGTATGTGTATTTAAATGCAAGGGCGTTTTTTTGCTCCTGTAAAGATGTAACTAGGGACTTTTCCCTGCAAAATATAACTCAAGAGCTCTGAAATTGTTTATTGAAAGCTGAGTAGCTAAAGCTTACATCTTCTTCTTTGTAAAACCTTTAATTTCATATACATTTCAACAGCAACTATGCGAACTCTAGTATAGTATAGTTGGTAAATCTTTAGTAGATGATTTAAAATCAAGTATTTCTCAGAACAGATTTCAAAAATAATAAGAGTAAAATAACCTTTATATTGCAAATGAAAACTGAATAAACAGGTTCCAGAATAATACCTTTTTATGCAATACTTATTAAAAGTTGGAGGTAGAGCTTCAGTCATAGGGAATAAGATGGTGATTGTGCAACTAGTAAACATGATTTCCTTGGAAAAGGGCTTGATGACTGACTTGACCTAACATGTCATAGTCATATTGTACTTACAAACCAATTTATGCTATTTTTATTAAAATTGCCATAAATAAAATCCCATTATCACTGCTGAAAATAAAAATCACATTCTTTGAAATGCAGTACCATAGGCTCTAGAAAGTAAAAGGTATTCACAATTCCAGTACTTCCATGCAGAAGATGTGAGTTGTGAAAATCATCAATTTGTAGCATAAAGATTTTGCTGGGGTATTTTAACCTTTAACCAAAGCATAGCTAGTTTAAGGATGAGTCAGAAAAGTATTCATTTTTCCTATTGCTTGCTTGCTTGTTGCTTGCTTGCTTATTGATTTATTAATTATATTTATATTTCCTGATGGCCCATCTCCGTCAAAATCAATATTTTATTTATTTATGTAATTTATAGTGAATACTTTTAAACTACTTCAGTTGTATTACTTTAATGTAAACACCACTCATACATGCAAAATGCATATCGACTTCCATCTTTACCCTATTACAAATTTGGCAATGTAGTTACCCTATACAAATGCATGCACTAAACATCAATGTAAAATATACAAACTGCATTTATGTACTGCATTAATGAAAACTACATGAAAATTGGTTTGTTGAGGAATTTTTTCAGAAATACACAATGTGCCAGTTGGATGAAATGCACATGTTGGGAAAAATGAAAAACTAATACAACCAAAATAAAAGAATTCCTTAGGAGATAAAATGTAGGCTATATCTGTCCATAAAGTGTTATAGTCAATATCAATTGAACTAAGAAAATTCATTCAGCAGTTGAGGATGCCTATATTTAGAGTTTTCAATTAGATTCTCTCTCTCTCTCTCTCTCTCTCTCTCTCTCTCTCTCTCTCTCTCTCTCTCTCTCTCTCTCTCTCTCTCTCTCTCTCTCTCTGTGTGTGTGTGTGTCTGTTTGTGTGTGTTCATATTTGGCTGAGGAATTAAATCACATAATTCATTTCTGTATTACTGCAATATTTAAACATATATATTGTTGCATTCTTTGGAAAGATGCTTTGGGTGCTCCACTACAGGTAGTCCTCAATTATGATAATTTGTTTAATGACTATTCAAAAATATGAAGTTGCTGAAAAGGGACTTACAACCAGTCCTCACAGGACCATAACAGTCCTGCAGTTATCTGATCAGAATTTGGATGCTTGGCAACCAATTTGTGTTTATGATGTTGCAACACCCAAGGGTCAAATTATTACCATTTGTGACCTTCTCAAGGAGTTTCTGACAAGCAAAGTCAATGGAAGCCAGATTCGTTTAACGACCATCGCAAAAAAGTCATAAAATCAGTTGGAACTAACATAATAATTAATTAGCAACAGAAGTTCTGGTCTTTATTCGGGTTATAAGTCGATGTAGAGTTAAAAACCTCATTGGATTGCTTTGGGGAAGTAAAATATTCTGAGTAACATAATCCTGAGTAACATAATTAGAGTTTAATAGAGTAAAAATTTAGCAATAGTCAAAATAGGTAATAACTAGGTAACAGTGGTAAATTATACATTCTGGTAGATGATTGGTTATTTATTGAAACTTGATATAATTCCAGAAATACTTTCTTTGTTTTTTGCTACAGGAATTGAGAAGGCATTTCTAAATAATACGCCTTCTATGGATTTGCAATCTTCTTCATGTTCAGAGCCGTGAATATGGGTCATTATAGAAAGAGACCAAAGCAAAACTGTGTAAAAAACTTTATCTTGTCCTGAGCTAACCCACTGGTATGATGGGTGTGGTTGAAATAATGTGAATTTTCCCAATCAGTTATAACCTGAATTCATGCCAATTATCACTGATGAAAATCAGCCAGAAGAAGCTGGGATAATTGTCCAACACGCCAACACATTCCTTCAAACGTTCCTCAGAAAATGAAAGCTTTCTATTCATTCTTTGGCCAGTTGCCCACAGAGTCTCCCTGTTTTCCAATATATATTAAAAAAGAGAGAATTACTCCTGTAAATTATATAATACAAGATTTTGCTTATATTTTGTGGTTGACTGCCTGGAGAATTACAGGTGTACTTTGATGATCCTTCATTAAATATAGAACTTTTAACACATTAATATAATAAATGTTTTTAATGTTCTTAATCTTGAGATCTTGCAAAAGCAGACAGTTGTTAAAACAATAATTATAATTTCTGTTATTTGTTCACAGCATTTCTGAATCCACTGACCACAATAGAAACAAGAGAATAAACATATTTTTTTAAAAACAAAAACTATAAAGGTGTCTATTAATGATGTGACATTAATTGTTACATTACATAGATGATAGGGCGAGTCTATAGAATGCCAGTTTGTACAGATTATAGAATATATATGTGTGTGTGTTTGTGTGTGTATTACCTCAAACAGACACCAAATATTTGCCTTAATGGAGTGAATGCCTAGTTACATTTCATGATACATTTGCATGAGTTTATAAAAGTAATACGGAGGTAGTCATTATCATAATCTGGGTGCTTGGCAACTGGCTTGCATTTAGGATAATTGCAGTGTCAAGTGATCATGGTTTATGATCTTCCCTGGTGGCTTCCCATAAGCAAAGTCATTGGGAGAGCTAGGAAGAAAGGTTGGAAGTTGCTGAGGTAAGTGTCCCCATCTGTGTACCCTTCTCTAACCCCTCTGAGGTCACTTTGTGCCAGAAATCCACATATCTTCATCCACTGAGCCTCCCCAGTTACTTGTGCACTCCTACTTGGCAGCAGCTATTCCAAGTCCCACCATACTCACACTGCATTCCTTGTGAGCCACCTGAAACTTGTAATTTCCTGCTGGCGTCCCCACTGACTTTGGTTGCTGGAAGTCAGCAGGAAGTTACAATGAGTTGCTCACTTAATGACCCACAATTCTGGCTTAACAACAGCAATGGGGACTGCAGGAATTTTCATTGCTAAGTAATGTGGTCACCTGCATCACACTTTATGAACACAACAGAAATTCAACAGCAACAGAAATTCAAGTCCCAGTTCTTATAACTTATAACTACCTGTATTTAGACTTCTGGGGGACTTCCTCCACTCCACAAAAGTGGAGCTAATGACTGTGGCAAAGACCAATGAACCAGTGAGTAGATCAGTTCTTTGGAACTTCTCTGGACAACAAATGGATGGGAGATTGCAGTCTTCTGCAATTTGAGTGCTGGGAAATGAAGAGATTAGCCATCAGTTTAAAAAACTCCTGGGTGAGTTTTAACTTCAGTGATGAACAAGAGAAAAATTAAGCTTAGAAGCTTAAAAGTTAGAATTTTGAAATAAACAGTAAAAAGCTAAATAAGATTTTGTTATAAGAAACTTATAAATGAATTAAGGGTCCAGTTAAATTTGGTTTATTAGAATAAATAAAATAGATATTGACTCTTAACCATAAAAATTTGGATTTAGCAGTAAAAAATAAATAGCTTCTCATGGGAACCAGATTTATTTTGGCTATCTTGGATTATTGTAAATCAGAACAAAAACAAGTGACTTAAGATTTTAGAAACTGCACACTAGAGGGGACTAAAGATTCCAAGTAGAAGGGAAAAAATACAAGTTGGGGTGACTTAGTCCTGAGACCTAAAAAATGACACAAAACATCATGACCTTGGAAATATTAATGGATAATAATGTTACTGAGGGAGTGACAGATGTGGATTGAATTTTGTTTGACAAGACAGAGAAAGTACTGAAAGTGGAACTATAAATAACAGGCCAATTCAATCATTTGAAATAGGATGCTTTATTGGATATATAAAAGAAATTAAAATTAAAAGGGAAATTCAAGTGACTAACCAAGAGAATAACCTAGAACAGAGTTCCCTAATCTTTCTGATTTTGCGAACTAGTGGGAGGGGAGAGACAGGATGGTTCTGCGTGAGTGGTGGGCAAGCAAACGTGCGCATGCAGCTCCATTTGTGGGAGTAGCAGGCACATGCACCCGCCACTCGTGCAAAGGGAGTGTGCACCCATGTGCTCGCCCACTGCTCACGCAAGTGGAGATTTGCACACACGCTTGCCAACCACTTCCATGACCTGGTTCCGAATGGCTCAATGCCTGGTAGTGGGCCACAGCCCGGGAGTTGGGGACCTCTGACCTAGAAAATGTTTTCTTATTGGGTCTACAAAAATGTCTTGTTAAAACCTGAAGTCAGTGTGATGAAATAAAGAAGAATTGAAGAGAAATCAAATCCTATGACAATACTTGAATGGACTAAATATTAACACTGTCAAAAATATAAGAAAGAAATATAAAGTTGTTTATTTGATCAAAGTTAAGCCTTTTTTTTGCAAAGTTGTGGTAGCCATTATAGACTTTATGCTGACTCCAGCATTGAAAAGTTGATGTTTTATGGATTTGCTTATAGATAAAGGATGGGTTATGGGTTAAAGAGAGCTCTGTTTGTAATCTTGGAGGGCATTAGGATTTATTAAATTTGACTATACTTATATTTCAGATTGGCAGTTACTTCTTTATGTATTTCTTTTTATTCTTTTTCTTGAATAGTTAATTCTTTTTTTCTGTTCTATTTTCTTTACGTTTATTTTGTATGAGTTTTTGCTATTGCAGTCAAAATATATTTATCCATACTCAGTGCATGTGGAAATTTGGGAATTTTTCCTGATAGAGAATCAGGGAAAAATTATTCATCTCATTAATATGTCATTAACCATTTGTGTGGTTAAGAATATTAAGGTTGCTGTTAAGAAAAATCAAACTTTAGATAATGTGTACCATACGATGTGCACTAATCAAACAGGTGGTAAAGAAGAAGGGAGACTCAGACACAAAACAGGTTATGTAGAAAAAAAACATAGAGTCAGTCAAAAAGGACTCAAATGTCTATAAACAATGCACAAAGTATGAGGAATAAACAGGGTGAACTGGAAATCCAAGTACATGAGGGCAGATATGATATTGTTGCCATTATGGAAACTTGGTGGGATGGAACCCATGAATGAAATATATAATTAAAGGGATTTAAATTGTTTAAAAGAAACAGACCAAATAAAAAAGGAGGTGGAGTTGCACTATATATATAAGAAATAACCATATATCTAGAGAAGTACAGCAGAACAATGATAAAAACTGTCTTGAATGCATTTGGGTCAATATGAAAGGAAAAAAGAATGACATTGCCATAGGTGTATACTATAGGCTACCCAAACAGTGGAAATAGATGAACTTTTTGCTGGTCAGTTAACTAAGATATATAGGAAGCACACCACAATAATGGAGGACTTTAACTACCTTGACATCACTCTGCACCTAGTAGAAGATCAAACAGATTCCTGACAAATCTAGCAGACAACTTTTTCTCCCAAAAGGTAAAGAAGGAAACTAGAGGGTCAGCCATATTGGGCTTAATTCTCACTTCACAGAGATGAAGTGATAGAAG
The DNA here is from genome assembly GCA_023970755.1 of Azemiops feae. Lineage (NCBI taxonomy): Eukaryota > Metazoa > Chordata > Lepidosauria > Squamata > Viperidae > Azemiops > Azemiops feae. The sequence goes on along the minus strand of JALGBA010000908.1, from coordinate 486,892 downwards.
GTGTTGAAGTTACAGGAACCTTGGGAGTGATCATGCAGTATTGGAATTCAACATTATGCAAGCACAAGCAATAAAACAAACTCAAACTAGAGTCTTGGACTTTAAGAGAGCTGATTTCAATAAAGAGAAGTTGTAAAGAATTCCATGGATGAGAATTCTCAAGGGGAAAACAATCTTGGGTTAGATTGGATGTTACAAAGCCTCCCAAAAGAAGATAATGGCAATTAGTTCTATATTGTCACCAAGTTAATTTCATGGATGCTGCCATGTAATCATCTAGAGTTCAGGGTGATTTTAGAGCATCTTTACCTTTTTTGTATGGTATCCCATAATATACACAGTGCTGCTAATGAAAGGAAAATAATAAAAAATGTAATTGGTTTATAGAGTTCATTAATTAGTTGTACATGCCAAAAACTTTTCAAGGTTTAATTCTTTGTCTAGTATATTGTGCTACAACAATTGAAGAGTGAATGGTATTTATAATCATCTTAGCTAAATATAATTAAGTACTCCTTGACAAATAACAATGTTCTATAGTTGAGCTAAGTGCATTTTGTTTATAAAGCCTTAGGGATTACACACCTGAATTTCAAGAGAGAAGTTTAAGTAATAACTAAATGAATCTGGTTTTCAGAATAGCTTAAAGACATGGTGAGATACATTTTTTTTTAGTAAAGACATTTTTCATTACTATTTTTCTTCTATGTAGTATTAAGCAGTGGTAATAAGTACTTGGAATAAAAGAAAACAAGTGCTAAACTTTTTTTCTTCTAATAAACCACATGGGTGAAAATTTTATTCAAAAAGGAACAATTAGAACTGAAGAAGTCAGTTGTTCAATATTTTAGTATTAGTGAATGGTTTTCGTTGTCATATAGGATTCTGTATCTACACACATCCAGTTCTATAATGGATTGGGAGAATGTGGTTTGTATTTCTTTCTGACAAGTTCTATACACTCATTCTGGGTAGATATCTATCCATATCTATAGTATATCTCTATCTCTATCGCATTGTTTGTGTGTGTGTGTGTAAGTATTTTTCTATGACAGCCCATTTCTTACTAAATAGCCTCCCTTAAATCCTCCCTTGATATTTACCATTTAGAAAGCTTGGAAAATGAAATTTTTAGTAGGGCCTTTGAGAGTTAATTGTTATCATATTAAAATAGTAGTTGGTATCTATAGTTCTTTATTAAGTTGTTGTAATTTTATTGTATATTATTTGTAGACAAACTACCTTGTATATCCTAAATCAGTGATGGCAAACCTTTTAGAGACTGAGTGCCCAAACTGCAACCCAAAACCCACTTATGCATCGTCGAGTGCCAGGTGGGTGTGGCCCATTGGCTGGGTGTGGCCAATTGGGTAGGCGTGGCTGCGGTGGTAACGGCAGACTGGGTGGGACTAAAAAGTTCAATCAATCAATTCCAACTTTGCAAGATCTTTTTTTTTCCCCATGAGAAGTTGAAATTGATTGAACCTTTTTTTTTTTTTTGCACATGGCAGTGGAGGCCTAAAGTGAAAAAGTTTTATAAAACCCAGCTGAAGGCCTAGGACTGAGGCGACAGCACGCGTGCCCACAGAGAGGGCTCTGAGTGCCGCCTCTGGCACCCGTGCCATAGGTTCGCCACCACTGTCCTAAATGTCCTAAATGCTGTACCCTAAAAATGTCCCAGTGTTCTATATCCTGAAAATCCTAATTTCAACTTTACTCTTCCCTGTCTTTTTATTTTTATAATTTTAACTTTTAAATTGGTTTTAATGATTGAATTATGTGATTGTTAGTTTGTGTTTTAATTGTGTATGCTGGCCAAAATGAGATGCACATGAAATGGATGGTTATATAAATTCAATAAATAAAATAAACAAACTGAAAACCACTGCTGCAAATATTTTAACTTAAAAATGTGCAATCAGATTTTTAATGCAGTCTGTTTTAGTTAGACCGGGGGTTCCTAACCGGGGGTGCGAGATGATATTTCAGGGGGTGCGAAAACTTGGGTTTTCAAAATCATAGTGTATATGCATAATTCATTGTCATTATTTCAAACTTTTGTAAGGGGTGCGAGAATATATCAGAAGTGTTCTAGGGGTGCGGGGTATAGAAAAGATTGGGAACCACTGAGTTAGACAAAATACAGGGGCTATATCTCCAAGGGCATAGTTATTCTATTATCTTCCTATTGTTATATGTTCCAAAGTTTATTCATACATCTGGTTCAGATACGATTCAGCATAACTGGCTTTATTCTTATAAAATGGCAAAGAATTCCAAAGACATATTGCAAAAATATAAAGCACATTTGTTTAATTCAGTGCATCATTATTTTTAAGTGGAAATGTTTATCACATAGATTTTACTACTGAAATTGTGGGCTGTTTCTAAACACTTTTCCCCATTGCCTGCTAGTCATGGAAAATAGATACTTCCTCTTCCTTTCCATCAGAGTAGCTACAGAGAAACCATCTTCCTTTTTCTAGAACCGTCTTCAAGATTGCTGCACTCATTGTCACCATAAAGGAGACAAATTCTTGTTTTCTTCTCTTTCCTAGCAAGTCTGTTAAGATAGGTGATTCCGCACTGATGTTAGTATGGTAGGAATAAAAGAATTGGAGAAAGATTATCTGAAAAACTAAGCCTCACTAGTGAGGTGAACCTTTTGGGCTCTGTATGTCAAATATTTGAAAAATGTCTAACTTGACTCTGCTGGCATTGTACTCCCTCTTCCAAACAAAAGAGAAACAATTCTTTACATATTCATTTCTTTTAAAAAATCAGGTCGAATCATGTGTGATGCTTTTCATTATATAAAGAAATGTCAAATAACTACAATATATATATATATATATATATATATGTTTTCTGAGGTTTTCACGGGTGTTTGTATATAGGTCTTTGGTAATTCGGGAACCCCTCCAATCCATACATGAAGCAAACTGACACCCACCTTGATGATATGGCACGACCACGAACGCGAAGCCAAACAACAGCAATGCAGCTCTCCATCTCAAATCCCGCTGCAACTCAGACTAATCCGAGCACAACAAAGCCCCCACCCAAACAGAACACACCCCCATCCAATCAGAGCACAGCCAACCCCCCCATCCAATCAGAGCACAGCCAAGCCCCTAACCAATCAGAACACACCTCCACCCAATCAGAACACAGCCAAGCTCCCACCCAATCAGTTCATACCCCCACTGGCAGTTAAAAGGAAGAAACAGCGGCGATCACACATTGCTCCTAGAAGCACGAGGCCGAAGAGACACCAGCCTGAAGATGACGAATGAGACTTCGTCGAAACGTCGCCAAGACACTTCCAATTTTACGCGGGAGAAAACCCGAATTACCAAAGACCTACATATATATATATATATATATATATATATATATATATGAGAAAATCAAACTCATGTTCTGTGTTTTGTGTTCTCTACATCCTCCGAAAATATATATATACAAAATATTTACAAAAGAACTCATACTCTTTGTGATTGAAGAGGTTGATTGTTCATACACTACATTAATAAAAGCTTGGAAATGCGGGTGCTACTGAAGAATTAAAAGGAAATTGGTAGAGAGAGAGAGATAAGTTAGTCTACAATACATAGTAGATTTCTACTGTGTTTTCTAGGAAGCCTATGAAAACTTGTATTGGGTTTGGGACTGTATATGAATCTCTCATTGCATGGTAGGAACAGGCTAAAATAATCTGTTTTGGCATAATACAGAAAGAATCATTAATTTTAATATATCATATCTAGACAGATATGAGAGCTGTCTTAGTCTATGATGGCAAAAATCAAGAGGAATCTGGAAGTCCCCTTTTATTTATTTATTACATTTTTATTCCACCTTTCAGGTAACAAAGTTTATGCATGTTAGTTAGAAAAGGAATCGCTAGACTCCTAATTTTCAGATCACATTTATTGCATAGGTATAAATTCCTGTCAGCTGGAATTTTTGTATTAGTAAGTGTAAAGATGTCCTCAGGCAGGCAGAAGATCAGGTAGTTGTACAGAATTACATTTGAAAAATCTATACAAAATTATTTTTTTAATATTATTGTACCTACCTTTATAGTAAGAGCCTTGAAAAATACACAATAAAGTTGTTGATCCAGTTATTTATATCACTTCTAAGTAGCTTTTGGTGCATCACTGTAACAATCCTGCCTTACATTTTGGATTCATATATCTTTCCTTTGGAACTTTATCTAGAGAATCCCATTGTATTTTGACGATCTTTCAATCTCATTCTGGAGAATGTGATTAAATATAAATTGAAAATCAGTGTTTTTGAAGAGATGAGGCAGGAATGTCTCCCTTGGTTTAAATTAGTCTATGTGTTCTACTGGGTCAGTGCTGTAAGTAATAACAACCAAAGGGTTTTTTCCCCCTAACCTTTTTTGAGGAACATTTTGCTTAAGTTAGTTACACATTGCTCCACAAACATCAGGTTAGACTTTATGGTTTGTTTAGCTCTGAAGGGATGAGAGGGTTGGGGGATTGGAGAGAGGTTTAGTAAAGGGAACTTTGGAATGTAAATACATGTAGGACTTGTCTGCTTTTGTTTAGCACCTCCTTAAACTAAGACAGAAAAATCAAATCAATAGCAGCGTGGTGAAATACCTAAATGTTTGAGTTAAAATTTTTGGATGTTTGAAATCCTATTTGGATCCTTTTCTCAGATCTCGGGGCATTCATATTCACTCAGCAGGAAACTTCATGGAGATACACTTTTGAACAGAAAGTCTTTGGCGGTGCCTTTTTCTTAACTTGTGTCTTTTCTTCTTTTGAAGAAAGTAATGGCTTAAGTCTGACTGAAGAACAATCTCTCTCTCTCTCTCTCTCTCTCTCTCTCTCTCTCTCTCTCTCTCTTTTTCTTTTTCCTTTTTGTATCTTCTTATAAGACTTTACTTATGGTTCATGGGTTTTTACCTGCCATCTATGTTTAGAGTCCTTTAGATTTTAAACAGTATATCCTACTGCAGATACACCAAATTAAAGACTTAATGACATATTGCTCAAAGAATACAAAGCCTGATAAATTATAAAGCAAACAGTTAAAATGTACAAGTTTTTTTTAGAAAAAATATATTTCAGCAACTTAAATTTATCTGAAAAATATAGAAAAAGAAGTAATTAGCATTGATTCTAAATAGTAATATTAACCTTAGTACTTGTCATTAAGAGATGTATAAATAAAATTTTCATGTTATTGTTCTGACATCTCACCATGAGTCATATTAAAAATAAAATTTCCAAACAATTGATGATAAAATATTTTATTTCACTGCTACTAGAGAACAAAACAAATCATTTGGTTTGAAGCAGCAACAGACAACTCTGTTATTTATGGCTTCAGCTACAGTATCTGATCTATGATTTTAGGGATAAACCCATCTAGTATTGTTCGATGACTTTCACTATAATATGGATAAGAAATATTTTTTAACAAATAGCAAGGTTTTTGTAGCATCCAGAAATTAATGCGCTGATCAGGAATGTATACAGTGTTTTTATGCTTTGAATCTTAATTTTATGCATGTTATCCGTCCACCATTGATGCAAGAAAGTTTTGACACAAATCAGGACTATGGAGAATCTCCAGGGATAGGAGATTCTCATCTTCTACATGTGAAAGGGAATTTTAAAAAATGAGGCTACTACTTTGGCTGAATAAGAGCCATTAAACTCATTACACAGTAGCCGTGCATGTATTGCACGTTCAGGCTAGCACAAAGCTCTCTTATAATCAAAGCAGGCTACCTTTTTTCAGGTTTCTACAAGCTTGGAGATAAGCTGCAACTTCTTTAAGAATTGGGCTAGTCAGCTTTGTAAAGCAGAGGCAGCATGATAACTTTACTAACCTCTTTTGTAGCTTCCAGAGAAAGTAACTTGTATTTTAATTTTTCACCAATACTAATAAAAATTGAAGACAGCTTCAGTTTGCCAAACATGCATAAAATCCTTATCCCTGTTTGATTGTGAAATAATCTTTACCATGCATTTTCCATCCTGTAAATCCATAGTGGATTCAGATGAATGTAAGCTCTTCTCAAGGAATAGGAGCATTTTCAACATAGAGAAAATGGGATTTTTTATGGGCTAGAAGTGGCTCAGGAATGAGCTTAGTTTGATAGTATTGAACTGGATTCATAAAATAAAGAATACAGAACAAATAATGGAGCTTCATTGATAATCGGTTCTTCATAGAGTCTTAATTAGCAATAAGTATTGGCAACAACATTTCAAGCAAAAAACAAATAATTTAGGGTTGAATTATTCACACTTGTACTTTAGAAATAGAATCAGCAAGAAAATGCATGGTTGAGTAACAGTCCTGTATTCAAGCTATACCAGCTGATTACAAGGGTCAGGTTTTAGAGGCTGATCAGCAAGATATAATATATGCAACAACAAAAATCAGTTATCTATGAAACAGATTCATAGTTCAAAGAATACAGTATAAGGAAAGTTATTGTTGACTCTGATCCTCCAGAGTAGCTATGCATCCTGATTTTGACTTGGACATGAGCCATGATGTTTTCTGTATGAAAAGTTCTGACTCAAATCCTGAATGGACTTGAGTGATAACTTTTCATACAAAAAACATCATGGTCCATACCCAAGTCAAAATCAGGATGCAAATCAACTCTGGAAGATCTCCTGGCTCCTGATTAGATGAGTATCCCCATGGCACCATTTCTTGAAGGCTTCCTCTGCCTCACCATTCTTTGACTTTCAACCTGCTATTGTTTTCATTAGCTTGAGGGCATGCAACTTTACCAGGTTGATAATCCAGAACAGAGTTGGACAGGTGGGAATTGGTTCTGCCAGGAGTTCTGTGATGGGATTTCACTGAGCAAGAATCTCATCCCTCCGCTTCTCTTATATAAATGCCTAGATGAGGATTGTTCCAGGCAGTTCATGACATATGCAAACTGTTTATATAGCCTGTGTTATTATGAAATTTACAACTGCTGACAATGATAAGCATTATACAGATTTATTCTAAGCTGCTTGAAGAATATTTCACAATTTTTGTCTGTGCAGTAAAGAATCTTTGAGACAGCAGAGAAACTGTAGAGTGCTTTCCAACAATTATATTTACTTTTTGTGACATCCAACCTATAAGGAAATATAAACTCTTAACAGGATTGCCACAGTTTGCCAAAATGAAAAAGAATCTTTTTAAATTTAAGAATGAATATTGTTTTCAACAACCATGAGTGCCAACTGAAGTTAACCTTTATGCATCCATGAAAATAGGCTTTTGTCTGCTAAATCTTACAGTAGAATTTTTTTTTTAAAAAAGATGGTCACTTTAACATTTCAAAACTTTTTGGAGGGATGAATATTTACAATTTGTCTTGATTTTTATCTGATAATTTGATTTAATTTAGAAAATGTATAGGTAGCATTGAGACAGGTTTAGCAAAATACTCTGTACTTGTGTTACTCGTGAGATTTTCTAGCTTTCTAATCACCATTATTATTTGGATTCCCTACCTCACAATTATAAATACTTCTGGAAAATAAGCATAACATTTGTCAGGATCCCTAAGACTTAATTAATAATTTGATTTACTCAACACTTTTGATAATAAATTCTTTCTTACAACTGTGAATTAGATTGTGTTGGTTGTGCTAGAGTGGGTTGAGTGGTCAGGCACCTTTTGATAAAATTGTGTAACTATCCATTTTGTTGGAAAATGTGTAGGCAGTCTATTTTCCTTTTCTGGTGTGCTGGGTTGCTGCGGTACATTTTTTCTCATCTGAATAATGTTCTTACAATCCTCCTTTTGTGGAAGATTGGGTTGTTACTCTGGTAATAGAGCACTTGGCTGTTGTTTTTTGATAGACTTGTATTTCCAATTTGCCCTTGTTTCCTCTGTGGTGATAAGGATATCCAGGAAAGATAGTGTGCTGTTGTTTTCTTCCTCCCTTTTAAATTTTATTCCTTTGAAGATGTTGTTGATTGTTTCATGTGTCTTTTCTAAAGTTGTTCCTTCTTTATTATGACAAAAATGTCATCTACCTTCTGGATGATATCTACATTCCGGATCCATATTTTTGTATGGGTGGGAGTGCTGTAGTTTCTAGATGCTGCATTAGACTTAGTCTCTGTTCTGAGTCTTGAGAATAGAGATCCCAGGTGTGTTCCTCTGATTGTTTTTTGTTTGTTTGTTTGTTTATGATAATTTATAAATGATAGACATTTACATATTTTGAAATATTTAATTAAAGCTGTCTTTCTACATTATTGAAGCTATCCATGCATATTACTTGAAATATTCTACAAATAAAGGAAAATATTCTATCAATAAGAACAATGTAGTCATGTGTGTCATCCTTTTATGTATTTCTACAAATGCTTAAAACATTAATTCTTCATGACACTTTTCTGCATTCTAAATCTCCTATCTCTTGGTTGCCATTCTCTATTAATGACTGGCTGAACTTCTTAGGGCATAAAGTAAGAGCTTTGAACCTTACATAAGACTGCTGTATTAGTTGACACTCAGATTTTTCAGAAAACATCTAGTTCCTGCTTGAGTTTCAGAATATCTTAATAAAAAATACTCAAAATTGTTTTTGCATAATGCACTTGCTTGTACTTAATTTCAATGACACAACATCTCTTATTTTTTTATTTTATTCTTCCTTAAGTTGTATCACTTTGCCAGGCATTGCTCAGTTGTTTTCAAATGTTGTATAATTAGAAGTATGTTCCATGGCATTGGGTAAATACAAAATTGTATCTTCTTAATATAATGCAATTTCAAGAAATAATATATGTAATATTGAAAGCATTCAATCAGCTAAAATATTACAGATGTGAAAGACAATTTTAAAGAGATGTTACCTTGGGGGAGTTTTCCACAGTTTGGGCATCACACAAAAATAGCCCTCATTGGATATTAATGTATTGACAGTCTGGTACTCCTACATAAATAAGAGTCCAAAATGTTTAAGAACTCATCAGGCATCTGCTCCTGATACTACTGATACTGGTATATTATTCCTTCTCAGTTAGTTTGAACTGTACTTATAATGCTGCTATGTTCCTGCCATCGGAAATTGCTTCCAAAGTAAACTCTACCAGAAAATGTCATTAAAGGTGTAGTAGAAAATTAACTCTGTATAGTCCATCTCTCTTTCTCTCTCTCTCTCTCTCTCTTTTAGCCTTTCTTCCTGTTTAAACAGATTTTCCATCTACAAATCCTGCTTGAACATTGAAGAAGATTCAGATCTTCATAAAAGGTTGGTGGGCAGGAAATTATGATTTTCTCCTATTGGCTAGATTCTTTGTCACTTGTTCTCCATTTATAATTTTCTTTCAAACCATATTTAGCATGACACAATTTATCTGCCTTTATAAATGCTGCATGATTTAGATACTGTTGTTTCATATGCTTCACGATAAACCACACAGATTCAAGAAATGTTCTAAAATGAATCCATAACTTCCACTAATTTACTGTATTCAGATTGGCCTACTCTGCACAGTTAACAAGTTAACTAACCTAAGGTGCTACAATAGCTTTCATCCCTTGTGATAATAATAATTTCAGATCTGAAAACACTCTGAAGAGGATAAAACACTCCTAGATGGATAATTCCATCTAGGAATCACTTACTGACATGCTATCTAGTTTGTGCCTTTAAGCATAGTTGAAATGTTTGCAAATTGGTTTGCACATGATATATTCCTCAAAAGAATTGCCACAGTAAGTGCCAGTTGCCATACTAGTTAAGACTTCTGTCTTGGAGCCATTGTCAATTAAACATATCACCTATGTTACAGCACTATTAGTTTGATCACTGTAGTGAGGAGTCATTATAAAAAAGGAGTATTTTCAGATTGGAATGAATAATTAATATAGTAACAAGTTAGGAAAAATGATTAGGTAAGCAGAAAGAGCAACTATCTCATGATAGCTGCAACAGGAAATATCATTGGTTGAATCATTGACACAAAGTTTTGCAAATAAAGACATCATGCTCCACTTGGTTGATAAAAAGAGATGAGAATACCTAACAGTTTATCCATCTTCTCTTTGCTTCAAAAAAATTATTGATAAAAATTGTGCTGTATGCCGGGCACAGTGTCCCCTGGATATTTTTGGGAAAATAATTCTCAGCATTTCCACCCACCATGGCAATTTAGAGAGTTGAACTCTCAAAACATCTGGAAGATGAGTTGGAAAAAGTGATGTATTATGATAATTAGATAGTTGAATAATTCATCTCAGTATCTCATTTTATTTCCATAAATCCTTCCTGATTTTTTTCCTGTTTTTGCAATATATATTAGGTCCAACCTTTTAACATAGTGATAGCCTTCATGGATCAATACTGTTGCGCCTCCAATTTAAATGGAGAAAATACACACACACGCACCAAGTGCATGTACATATGAATTAATTCAATGCCCAAAAGAAAGTCTTAGTACTTGGACAAACATTAATTTAAAACATTGTTATTACTTTGCCCATTGTGCAACTCTTTGCTTGGTAGCCTTCCCATGAAAAAGTTTTTTGTTACGAAATATTAAGTTTTCCACAAATATTTAAAAATGTTTTTCAAAATAGGTTTATCTGAGGATATTGGATCAGTATGGTCACCACAAAGCAACATTCCTACATGACAACCCAATGTTATTGTGTACACTTTGTTTGCATTATACTATCACTTTCCAAAGTCAACAGTAAAGTATCTGAATTAAACAACTATCTACTATTGCCATTTGGAGAATTTCATATTTCTCTCAAGGTGGTTTAATGTTTCAAGCTATTTTCCCTTCCCACTAGAAGGCAAGAAGTTCCATGAAATTGTTGTAAGAAACCACATTTTTAAACTTGAAATAAAAGTTTTTGATACTTGTTTTTATGAAGCCTTGGAGAACAGTGTGTAGACAAGATGGAGCAGTTATTCTGAAATATTTATTATTTTTCTAAAGTTTGCAGACTTTTTCCTGGAAATTCAAAAACAGAATGTTAAAAAGAAAGAAGCACCTTTTCAATGATTTGAGTAAAAGAGAAAAACTTTTCGAGTTTTGGATACAATAGACTACCTCAGCTCCTAAAATATTTGAAACTGTAATTTTGTGTGAATATGACTTCACATGCACATATATTCTTGAGATAGATGTGAAGTGGGATGTCTTCACCAATTTTTGAATGTAGCTAGGCACATGACATGACATAAATATATCAGTAGTAGATTATAAATTAATTTGTGTGTTAATCTATATTACCTTTACAGTGGTTGTCATTAATTGGTTCTGTCAGGCGTGACCTGTACAAAAAATGCTAAATACCAAACATTTTCCCCCTAAGGAATAATGTAAATAAATTTAATGTGCTCCCAAATCAAAGACAATGCATATTTTAAGGCAATAAGTAGAAAGATAGGGTTGTATAGCTTTACTTTACATGATAAATAAATCTAAAAATTAATAAATACTTCGATTAAATAAAATAAAAACTTCACTTTATGTGTACTGATGAGAAAAAAAGTGCAAAAATAGACAAAATGACCACAGAAAATAAGACTGCAAGGGGATGTGCACAGGGCAAGAACTACCTTGTTACTACCGTGTGATCCTTTGTTTTGGCTGGAACAGGTAGCATGTCCTAAGGCAACTGACACCAACAAGTTGTAACTTGTGTGTTGAGTACCAAACAACAAGTACTGGGACAAATTGTTTTGTTAAAATGCATCAAGTACCAAATTCGATGAGTTTCAAAGCAGTCAAGTTCCAAGATGTTTTCATGCATCTTGCACAGTAAGACTTGGCAGTGTTTCAAGCATCAACCTATAAATGGATTCTGATGTTGGGAACAGCATACCCAATTCATTGGATGAAAAATGACTTTTTCCCAAATGCTCTTATTAATGTCACAAGACTTCTCACTGTCATGTAAATCTTTCTGTAATAGTTAATGTGAACTTTCTGACTTAGAACAATATTTTTGTCACTGATTATATTGAGAAATATATGAGGACATAAAGACTCGTGAACTGGATATGAAACAGAATTTTCAATATTACCTGGACAGAGATTAATATGTACAAATAGTTCATAGTAATTGTAGAGAAGTCAATAGGAAGTGTGAGAATGGAAACTTGTAAACAATTCAAGTTGATGGCAGCTTGGATTACTTATGAATGCAGAATAATACCTAGTAGATCTATGTTAAACAGTAGAGACATTCTTTTACTATTATGGGCTTCTCTTACCCATATAAGTTTAATTTCTTGTTCCAAGACATCAGATTTCCTGTTGCTTCAGTTTTGATAGTTCAGCCAACTGGACTTTGGTATTACTTATATACTTGTGCCAAATCTTTGCAGGCACGAAGGTAGAAAAATAAACGTTCACAGATAATTAGAATATCTATAATTGTATAAATATTTATCTTTCCTGTATCCTCAAAATAACTACTATATTTGTGAAACTTATATAAGTCTGCAATGAAAATGGTGATACAGCGGAACTAATTATATGATGCCTTGGCTTCTGATTATGTTCAAAGAAGAAATTGTGCTCATGCTTAAGAATTAAAGACATTATATTTTCCACATATTTTTGTAAAATTAGTCAATAGATGTATACACTGATCCCAGTTTGGAAAACAGCCTGCTTCACATTGGATTGATTCAGAGATCTCCTGATTCAACTCTGGACCCAAATTTGAATCTCAGACTCGAAATCTGATTCTTCCATTGTTGTTCCTAGAAATAAACAAATTGCTCTAGCATTTTTTTTTCTGCTTCAGATATTTGGATGAAAATTGCAGGAGTAAAAGACCAAAGTTAGCATCTGAAACCTTCTAAATGTTAGATAAATACATCTAGTACTTCTTTTCTTTTTGGCAGGTTTAAATTGTGATTGTTTAAAATATAGAAATTATCATGATGGAATTGGATGAAATTTGTAAATAACATTGCTTCTTGTGGAAGGATTAGGAGGTCAGGAGTTTGTATACGTTTATAATTCCAAGGATGCTTATATTGTCCTGATTTTGCTATAGTTTTCTAGGTAATTTTTATAAAAATTAAATATAGTAGAAACATGGCTGTGACTATAAAAATCTGTAGAATTTCAAAGGGTTAGCTAAAATATTGCTTTTCTTCTGCTTACTTCATTTTTATATTCATTATTTATTTTCCTCTTTTGGGGAGGGGAAAATAAGGGAGACAAATTGTTAATAGAATACTGTACTACTTTTATCTCCTAAAATTGGAATACTGAGTTTCTTGCTTGCCAAGATAAAGTTGCTATACACTTGAGAAGGGTTTATGTAAATAGTATGCTTATCATAATACAATGCTTCCTTGCTTTTCTTAGTTTCATTGTCAATTTTTCAGTATGGTCTGACCTTTTTCTAAGTAGAGCCCAATTTACGGCACAGTAATTATAATGAATTTGTTGGTGTTTTCTGGTTTATAAGTTTTATGATTAATTAAATGCTGGACTTAGTGCTTAAATTCTTTGGACTGATTAGGAACTCCCTTTAGATTTCTTTATTGGCTTTTGTTTCTTGACTCTGGATGGCAGTTATCTGATTAACTGTTATCTACTAAACTATGATAGCTTCATTTTATTGGCCTGTCAAAACTATAGGTAAAATTGCTCATTAACATTTGTGATTTGTAGATAATAAGTATTTAGCGTAATGTTTGTAAAGTCTAAGGCTATTGTAATATTTATGTAAAGCTTCATGTCATCATAGGCAGTTGATTCAGCCATAAATGTCGACTGTACCTACCACTGGGTCTACAGCAGGGGTCTTCAAACTTGGCCCTTTTATGACTTCAACTCCCAGAATTCCTCAGCCAGTGTGCCTGGCTGAGGAATTCTGGGAGTTGAAGTGCACAAGTCATAAAAGGGCCAAGTTTGAAGACCCCTGGTCTACAGTATCAGGGCCCTGAGATGGGTATGATAGTGTATTGTTCTGAGTTTCCATGTATTTGCACTGTTAATGAACAATTGCTTTACCTTTCTATGAGCAGAGGCCCACTATGCAAGGAAACTTTGCTGTTTCTTTGGGTCTAAAGACTAAAATGATTCTAATTTATTTGTTGCATTACTGAACATTCTTATACACTGTCATGTGGGGTTTCTTGAATCAACAAATATATATTACTGTTCTATCTTCTAGTCCAGGGGTAGGGAACCTTTGCTCTTTTATGACTTGTGGACTTCAATACCCACAATTACTGAACCAGCCATGCTGACTCAGGAATTCTGGGAGTTGAAGTCCACAAGTCATAAAAGAGCCAAGGTTCCCTATCTCTGTTCTACTTACTGGCTTATAGCAATGTGAGAGCAAATTGTGGCTCTGTTTCGTAAGGAAAGGAGGTCTGTCAATGATCTTGGTTCTGAGTTATGAGAGCCTTGAATATCAAAAATTAATATTGCACCTCATTCACCTATTTTTGTTTGCTTCAACTGAGGTGTAATTGTGATAGTTCAAATATTCTACTCAGAAATCTCCAGACCAAGGGCAATAGTAACCCAATATAGAATACATTTCTGTAATCTAGAAATAATATATCTTTGTAGCTCTAATCTGTTGAATTTAATTTTTAAAAAGATATCCTAAATCTGTGAAATCTTGAGCTTGGTAATATAACAAGGTCTTAACCTAAAAAATTAAATCAATAGTTCATCTCTTGTTTTTAAAATATAATCCTTCTTCAATTGTGTTTTAATTAGGGAAAACTCAAATAACTCCACTTTCCAGATAAGTTGGTAATTTTTTGGCACTTACAAAAAAACATGAGTCAAATGTATTATAAATTTCCCTCAGAGAACAACTTTTTTTCCAGCTGTTTGGATGATCTGTCTAAAACCTTAACAGATATCTATTCTCTAAATTTTCTTTGGGGCTCAAACTTGGATTTGCAGAGTGTTTCTTAATGTCTTTTTATTTTTCCTTACAGTTCCTCATTCTTATAAAACATAAAAATCTAGCTGCAAAAAGATTTTACGATTTATATCCATTAACAAGTAAACCTTATATCTGTATTTTCATTTTAAACAGTCTTTTTAGAACAAACATCTTTTAAACTCGTCCGAAGCCAATTTTGAATGTTATTTATGTAATAACATCTTTGAAATATGATTGTGAATAGATCTGAACTTGTTTTGATCAGTTTTAGTTTTACCAAACAACATAAAAGGTTCTTTAAAAACTCCTGAGTTTCTATTTTGAATCTAGTTTTGGCCAGCAAAGAGGTTATAATTTATGAGGAAGAATGCATTTGCAATAACTACAATTAATACTTCTATTTTCCCTGGCACTTGCCTCTGTACCTAGTTGTAACAGCTTTAAACATTGGCAAGCAGTGTAGTATGTAGTCTAAAGCTCCCTAGAAACATTTGTATACACTCTTTATTAAATCTTAATTGACTCTGTGGAAACAATCTTCAGTCATTAGATTCATTTGGAGCTAGTCATCAATTGTACCTGGAAAAATATCTAATGTTGTTTTGAGTTTGTACATCAGAGAGGGGGGGAAATTGAATGCATTTATAAAGGCTGTCAGGCTTTGGAGGTGTTCTCTTTACATGAAAGGAAATTCCTCTTTTACAACTAATTATGCTTATATAATTGAATAATATACTGACAGTTGTTCTGGAAGACATACACAACAAATGGATGAAACACATATTTCTCCCTCACAAACAAGAAACTTGGTAGCAGTAAGAACTCATTTTCAAGGTCTGGAGCTGGATGCTGTATTCTTTCTCAATAAAGCAGAAGCTCCCCAGGTTTCCCTTCACAAGTGGGAGAAGGTTTTTGGAGTATAATGTAAATAAACAGAAATGAGCAGTACTATAATAGGACTGGCAGTAAATGTAAATTTAAGCACAATTGAAGTCTTATCTTGCCATACAAGTAGTCACTATGAGATTTGACCCTCCAATTGAAAACTTGTCTTGCCATACAAGTAGCCTCTAAGGCAGGGGTGTCAAACTGCTGGCCCGTGGGCCGGTTGCATCATACGGGGGCTGCGCCCACCCCAGCTCCGGCAATGCAAAAAAAGTCGTGATACATTGCGACACGTCATGTGACGTGGCGAGTTTGACACCTGTGCTCTAAGGGATTTGACCTCCAACAAGGGCTGGGGGAACATCAGTTATTTGGAATGAAGCTTGTCATGGTATAAAGAAGAGGATTATAAAGCAGCAGTAGCAGCAGTTTTACATTAATTTTCTCCCCAAGTAAGCCTGATTGTTGATAAATTTTGAAACTCAGAACAGAAACACTTAAGAAATTGTAGATTTTTTACATCTGTGCTAACTATGAATTTTGATTTACTGTAGATAAACCAATGAAATGTTATTAGAAGCCTCAGTTTACCAGCTTGAGTTCTTTTTCTAGCAGCTGAATAATGTGTAGAGCTGGAACTAAAATAAGTTGACTTACTTCAGTGGGCCTCTTTATTTGTGACAATGTGTAAGAGTTAGAAGTTGAGCCAGGAATCTCTGTCCAGTGATGAATTGTTGCCTGTATGTCTATATAAGCTTCAGTCATACAGAGTTATTTTAATTCTTCTTTTATCCCCTTGAGATCCATCTTTTTTTTTGCTCCTTACTTTGTTGTTTAATTGAGATAGGTTTCATTTTCCCCCCATTCTGCTCTTTGAAACCAATGTTTCAGAGATAGAAGACATTTAATGTTTTTGACTACCAGGAACTCCAATGCCTTTTCAAAATTAAAATATAATTGTGCTCTCCCAAAGTAGGGCAGAAGAATCTTCTACAGGAGGCAGAGCATAAAAAATGTTCCTCAAGGTTTGGATGGGAATAATTTGCAGCTGTCTTGCCTTTCTGCATAGGGAATTTCCTCTTTAATGTGGGGTGAAATTATTATTTTTTTCTCCTCTCATTCTCACAGGTGTTCAGATCTTTGCCTGAAGATCTGGCTCCTTTGTTGAGTATATTATGTATTATTACTATTCCACATTTGCTTCTATGAAATACTTGCCAAGGTGTTAACAATTGAAGAGATTGCCAAGGTGTTAACTCTTCTTTTGCTAACTAAGTGCAAGAGTGAGACTATAGCAGTTCTATAAGTTTATATATAATAAATTAATACAATAAAAATTGAGCAAATTTACACTTCATTAAACTTGTCTGCTGCTTTGTTAGGGACATAAAATCTGTTATAGCCCAAGTAAAAAATTATATATAAATAAGGCACAAAAGTGCTTTTCCAAAAGGCAACTGGACTTTCTTGGTTTTTATCTTTGAAACATTTCACTTCTCATTCAAGAAGCTTCTTCAGTTACCTTTTGGAAAAAGCACCTTTGGGACAACCATGACGTGGATGATTGATAATCCCCATAAAAGTAAGAATTAAATCCTAACTCTAACAGCTTTTTCAACATCAGTTATAAGCACTGTCATAAAGCTGAGATTGGTGGAGGACTGCAGTGATGGTTGTCCTGGAACTCTGTCCCATCTCCACACAGGATCTCTGAAGCTCAGTCAGAGTGACCATCAGGTTCTTGGTCACCTCTCTTACTAAGGCCCTTTTCCCCTTACTGCTCAGTTTGATTGGGCGATCTGCTCTTGGAAGAGTCCTGGTTGTGCCAAACTTCTTCCATTTGAGAATTATGGAGGCCACTGTGCTCTTAGGAACCTTCAGTGCAGCAAAAATGTTATGTAGCCTTCCCCAGATCTGTTCCTTGCAATAATCCTGTTTCTGAACTCTACAGGCAGTTCTTTTGACCTCATGGTTTTTGCTCTGCCACAGTATGCATTGTCAGCTGTTAGGCCTTCTATAGAGAGGTGTGTGCCTTTCCAAATCATGTCCAATCAATTTAATTTACCACAGGTCACTCCAATCAAGATGTAGAAACGTGTCAGCAACAGTCAAGAGAAATGGGGGGGCACTGGAGCTAAATTTCAACTGTGGTTGCAAAGGGTCTGAGTCTGAATACTTATGCCAATGTAATATTTCAGTTTTTTCTTTTTAATATATTTACAGACATTTCTAAAATTCTGTTTTCACTTTGTCATTATGGGGTATTGAGTGTAGATTAATGAGAAAAAAATGAATTTCAACAACTGTAGAATCAGCATAACAAAATTGACAAAAGTGAAGAGAGTCTGAATACTTTCTGAATGCACTATACATCAATTTAGAATATGGTTTTGTAAAGATAATAGGATTAAAATTATAACCTGAAAGTCAACAATTTACCTTTTCACATAATATGTCTGGCATGAACTCCTTTAGCCAAGCCAGTATCTCTTGGCCCTCTTTTTCCTTCCTCATTCATATTGTATGCAGTCATATTAGTATTGTTATACTTTACAAGTTGTCTGTTAAGATGGCTGAATATTATTTATGAAGTTTAAAAGGTTATTTTAAAAGCCCTCAAAAACTGTTTAGTATTTGACATAGCGGCGTCTGTTATCATGCTAACACCAAGATGTTTATTTCAAATTGTAAAATCAATGTTTTTTGAACGAATTTATATCTTGAAATGATCTTTCCTGTCTCATCATTGTTCCTAACATTTTGCAATTGGTGTTAATATATTCTGTGCAGAATAACAGTTGGAAGGGACCTTGGTGATATTCTAGTCCAGGGGTCGGCAACCTTAAACACTCAAACAGCCACTTGGACCCGTTTCCCACAGAAAAGAAAACACTGGGAGCCGCAAAACCCGCGCGCGCATGTGCGCGTGCTGGAGGGGGGCTTCATTGAAGAGTTTAATTAAAAAGAAATGGAGGCTGCTGTGCATGACTTCTCTCTCCCTCTCTCTCTCCCTCTCTTTCTCTTCCTCCCCCCCTCTCCCCCTCTCTCCGATCTTCTGCTCACCTGGCCAGCTGGCCTGACGCTGTTCTCCGACAAGCTGACACACATTCTTATTGGGCTGGCTCTCTCCTGCCCTTGGTCTGCCAGTCCTCTTTCCCCACTCAGTGTGAGTGAGTGTGTGTGTGTGTGTGTGTTTGTGTATGTGAGAGAGAGAGAGAGAGAGAGAGAGCTGCTGCTTTCTGCTGCTTCCTGCGGAGATGCAGCAAAGGTAGGAGCCCCGCCCAATAAGCTTGTCAGCTTGTCGGAGAACAGCGTGAGGTCACTCACTTTTTTACACATACACAGAAAAAAGTTAGAGATAGATAGATAGATAGATAGATAGATAGATAGATAGATAGATAGATAGATAGAGAGAGAGAGAGAGAGAGAAGGGAAGCGCAAGTGCCTCTCTCTGTCTCTGTCTCTCTCTCTCTGCAAATGGCGGAGGAGGCTGGGAGCCGCAGGAGAAGGCTCAAAGAGCCACATGCGGCTCCGGAGCCACGGGTTGCTGACCTAGTCCAACCCCCTACTCAAGCAGGAGACCCTATACCATTCCAGACAAGTGGCTGTCCAGTCTCTTCTTAAAAACCTCCAGCGATGGAGCATCCGCAACTTATTAAGAATAGAATCATGCTCCCACATAAACTGATTGAATATATTGTGTGTCAATTTTTAAATGCTCAACAAGGGTTGAAAATATGTTAAACAAAGAGTCTACAAACATTTGAAGAAAGAAATCTTAAAAATGCAAATTAAAAAAAAAAGTAAGTTGATACTAGCTTATGAGACTAAGACCTTCCAGCAAAACATAGTTAGAACAATTAATCAGTGGAACAACCTGCCTCCAGAAGCTGTCAATGCTCCAACACTGGAATTTTTAAAGAAGAGACTGGACAGCCATTTGTCTGAAATGGTATAGGGTTTCCTGCCTGAGCAGGGGGTTGGACTAAATGACCTCCAAGGAAAGAAAGAGAGCCAGTTTTCTTGGTGTGTTTCACACATATTGTAAAGAATTTGAGGAATTGCTTTTACTTTGAGAGTTAAATTCTATTCTAACTCACAGCTTTTGAGAATTTTTTTATTATTTGCCCTCTCATTTTCATTCAGCATTTGAAGAATGAAGTATCACAACTATAAAAAAGAATGCTTGCTTAGCTCACTTTCATTGCAGTTATTTACTATTGCAGTTTTTTACTGTTCCTGAGCTATTTCTAGGAAATTGTATTGAAGTGCGAAATGGATAATACATTGTGTAATGAGTTTTTATTTTAATGAATAATTGACAATTTTTTAAAAAAGTAATTGTCCTTAAATATTTTGTCTGAACCAATATAAATTGCAATTAGTTTAACTGTAATTGTGTTATGAATTTAGCATGTGTTAACTAACTGCACTTAATACTATGAGATGTAGGATGCCAAAGAGAAATGCCCAAACTCCAGATTCATGAACAAAGTAAACTATGTCTGTTTGTTTATAACTTTTGTATGGCTGCCCATTTTAAAACTCATCTTATTTATTATTACCCTCAATAAGAGCAACTATGACTAAAGATTTAATATCCCGTTGCATTTTTAAAATTAAGAAAACTATACAAGTAAATTCTAAAAACAAACTTTATTGAGTATCACTCCTTAAGTGCCTGCAAGGTTATGTCATCAGGCAACTGATTCCAAATTACATTATTTGTGTGGTCTTAGCAGACACATAGGCCATGGCTCTTTCATGATGAAGTCATGATGCAAGCGCCATCATCAGAACTTGTGCTGGATGCCAGAGTGCCCCCTCTTTTTGAGCCATCTTCCCTGAGCTATAAGTACTGAAATTATGCCACCAGAGGAGTGATAGCTTGAAGCAAATGTTCCCATCCTGATAAAAGGGATATATGCAGGAGAGTAATTATTTATGTTATTAATAGGTGTCTTTAGCTTGTTAAAGAAGCACTTAACCACACCTCCTTCCTTTCATTTTCTGATGAAAAGCAATGGGCAGTTGCACCAAATAAAATATTTTGCTGCTGTGTTTTAGTGATACAGTTTTCCCTTGGCTGAGGTAGATAAAATCAATGGTTACAAGAAGGATTTTTTTTTCCCTGTAGTAATCATAGGGCATTAGAGCGAGGTTCCCGAGTCCACTTTTAAACCTAATGTTTGGAGGAGTAATATCCTTTCTGATGCCTGTTTTGAAATGGCTTCCTTATGATTGATGGGTTGTTAATTGTTTAATTAAGAAGATATTGAAATTTCAGCTTTGTGGTAAACTGACTCAAGGTGGATTTTTAAAAAATTCAAAGGCGGCATTGAGCCTGTGGCATTATCATCAACCAAACAGCAATAGGGAAATAAAGTTGGGTCAAGATCTCAGAATGGAAGTAAGTAATACTAGTATGTATAACTCACTTCAAAGGAATTGTTGCAGAACTGGGATTTATTATTATTTTTATTATTATTGGAAACAGGGCACTTGGGGAAATAATCCTTTTCTGTATAACAGGAGACAGGAGCAGTGAGAAAAGAGTATACAGTCTTTTTTAATACTGACATCAAAGTGCTCTTGATTTTGAAGGGGAAAAAGAAAGACATAAACAATCCTAGATCAAATTGGTTTTGGCTTTCATTTGTTCTGCTGCTGTTTAAACTTCTGAAAATATATTTTTTTCTTCGTAATGCCAGGGAACAGTTATCATATAATGAATGGTATGAATGAATATTTCTACAGTTTCCATTTAGTTTTGGTTTTTTTCATTATGAAAGATGTTGCTTGCTTGATCAAGTCTTCTATTTTTGATGATTATGGTCTGTGTTTTGCAGAAATGAGATGAATTTAAAGACTTACATAATATAAAGGGAAGTAGGGTTGCTAATTCAATAGGGTGTATAAATCTTTAGAAAATCGGAAAACATATTGACTTATACTTCTCATTGGTGATACACTAATCCTTAAGTATGGAAAAAACCAAGATGCCTTATTAGAAAGAAAAGAAATATTATTTAATTAATAATATGGAGAGATTTACTCAAAAGGAAGAATGGCAATAAAAAGAGAAAAAGTTCTGGGTTCTATTTCTATTCAGAAATCCAAGTGAATCAGTTTGGCAATTCTGTAAAAGAATATTAGAAATGAAGAAAATAATAAAAGCAGTGGTGTTTACAATGAGTTGCCCAACCTAGGAAGAGATATGAATTATGCTTTCAAGAGGCTATTGTCGCCATTTGCAAGAGAAATAAACTTGAGAGGTAACCGGTGGGATATTGAATTTGATGACTTTCTCTCCGAGCATGTCCTTGATAGTACATATAATGTAATATTAGAGTATTGATCTAAGAACAGGGAGACTTCATTTCATGCCTTCCTCTCATTCATATATTCATGGGACACTTTGGGTCAGTCACTTGCTCTCAGCTTAATCTACATAGAGATGCTGTGAAGCTCATATAAGCAGGAGGAAGAGAACCTTAAGCAATTTGAAAGCAAAACAATATATTTATACAATAGAGATGCATCAGTAATTGCCAGTCAATCAATTTCAGGGCCCATATAAAATACAATTATTTACTCAAGCTTTAGTTTCTTACAATGTATTTGAGGTTCACTGCTATAGAAGGCTATATTGTCCTGCTTTATTGTTCTGTTGGCAGTATTTTATTGTTACTTCTATAAATATAGTAACTGGTAACTTTCATGATCTGGATCTTTGTGTAATGAAGCAGAAATCTTCATGAGGAAAATGTTTTTGCCATTTTTTTGTTATGAATTTGGATTGAAATCGGCTTTCTTATTCTGATACCCTCCAGATATTTGGAGACTTCATTTTCTAACATTTTAAATCATGTGGTTCATTCCAAACTATTCTGTTTTAGATTAGTAGTATTAAGGGCATGCTATTCTTTGTAAACTTAAAAATTATTTAGTGGTCTGGATGTTATTGTGGTTTGTGATTGTGTTATCAAACTGTCCATTCTATGTGACAAGATATGAATCCAATCCTGGCAGAGTAAAATATATTTCTTCCTTAATAGGTATTGCTCTTTCAGGATTGGCCATTAAATAAATTGGAGTGGCTGCTTTAGGCTGCAAATGCTGGAAGTTGGGGAGTGTAGTCAAAGTGTTAGAGACAGAAATATGAGTTGTATTTGCAACATTAAGCTACTTCACTATTTTTAGATGCGATGCAATATTGTATCCTCATCATCAATGTTTCCCCAGACATTAAATTATTTATTTTCTATCAATACAATATTCATCTTGGAATATTTAATAAGGGATGGAAACCAAAAATACTTTGTCCTTGTGAAGTGCACCTTTATTCTTACTGTCAGGTCAAACATTCATTTTAAGGAGAAAACTGCATAATACATATAATATTATACATATAATAGTTCTTCATATACCGTCTTCTGCACATTTTACCTCAAAGAAAAACTATGTTCATTCCTCAAATAATTGATTGATTTTATCAGTTCCTATAGGTCACGGGTTGGCAACCCGCGGCTCCGGAGCCGCATGCGGCTCTTTGAGGCCTTACCTGCGGCTCCGGAGCCTCCTCCGCCATTTTGGCGAGCGCATGTGCGCATGCGCGGGCGGGTGCGGGGGGTGCGCGTGCGGGGGTGCGCGTGCGCGAACGGGCGTGCGCATGCGCGAACGGGTGCGCATGCGCGAACGGCTCGCGCGCATGCGCGAACGCGCGGCTCCCAGGGTTTTTTTTTTTTAGGCCAAACGGGTCCGTGCGGCTCATCCGACGTTTCGGATGGCCGACCCATGCTATAGGTAATGCTGAACACAAAAGTCTTAAACATTGAAATCTCATTTTACTTCCAGATATTATTTACATGTTAGTAATACATTCCTGTGTACATATTTCAAAGGTGTCAAAGAATCTTTTGAGTAAGAAATCAGAGGTCATTGGTATAAAGGGATTGTGTATACTGCAAAGAGAATAAATAGTTCATTTCTCAGAGAATCCAGATTGGTCTTCATGCTACTTCCTTGTGTGATATTAGCCCTTATTCATTGTTTCTAGTTTAGCACTGTGAGAAGCACTCCGGTAAATAAATGATTCAGAGCTTACAATGTATTATTTAGTTCTTTAGATTACAAAAGAGGCCAACATTTTGCATTCATCTACTAAAACATTCCATTTATATCAAAAGCAAAAGTAAGTGTCCTTTTTCATAAGGATGCTTAAGTCTGAATCTCCATTTTTTAATATACTGTATATATTTTATAGCCACTACAGCAACGTGTGTCTGTCTGTCTGTCTGTCTGTCTGTGTGTACATATATACTTATACACATCCAGACACCTTGTGTGAGGATTGTAATCCCCAAAATTCCAACAACATTGAATTGGCTCTCCTGACACATTTGGAAAGCACCAGTTTGGAAAAGGCTCTATTAGAAAGTTAGTTTATAGTAGAAGAGTTAAGGGCATGGCAATCTTCCAAGTTCCCAGAAAGAGGTGAACCCAGATGTTACCTGTCAAGATGCTCATGCTTTAACCGATCTGTCACAAGGTCAGACAAATACAACTTCCCCTTTACTTGGCTTGGCTCAGTTTCTTAAATCTTCAATTAAGAACAGTGGAAGAGTTCATTCACAGTCATTGACCTTTTGTATTTCGTTCTGCTGCTGAACTCTGATGTTTTTAAAAATTCTGACATATATTGGCATTAAAATACAAAAGTAGTATAACATAAATCATATTGTGGGTAGGTACTACTAATTTCAGTCTATTTTGAAGTTGGTTTGTCAATAGGACTAGTACATTTTAATAGTTTTCTAGGGTATACATTTCATTTATCGTTCAAATTGCACATAGCTGATAATTTTCAAATCATTTGTTTAAAAATTAGCTGAAGGAGGAAGAAAATAGAGACCTTGATATAGTAGGATTCCCCCCCCCCCAAAAAGAAATAAATAAAAATTGCTAGCAGCCCTGTTGGAATAAATATGCAAACTACAGGTAGTCCTTGACTTACGACCACAATTGAGCCCAGTATTTATGTTGCTGAGAAATTTGTTAAGTGAGTTTTGCCCCATTTTATGACTTATTTTGCTACATTTGTTAAAGGAATCACTGCAGTTGTTAAATTAGTAATACAGTGGTTAAGTGAATCTGGCTTCCCCATTGACTTTGCTTGTCAGAAGGTCGCAAAAGATGATCACATGACCCCGGGACACTGCGACTGTCATAAATATGAACCAATTGTCAAACATCCGAATGTAAATCATGTAAGCATGGGGATGCTGCAATGGTCATAAGTGTGAAAAATGGTCACAAGTCACTTTTATCAGTGCCGTTGTAACTTCAAATGGTCACTAAACAAACTGTTGTAAGTTGAGGACTACCTGTATTACTGATATGATTTAGCAAATACCAAAATAATTATTTTTAATTTCAGCATCACATGTATGCGGTACTACTAATGGATTTAGCAAAAATTTAAACTCGATGTAACAATTTTAGGAAGCTAAAATATTTAGTAAGACTTGTTTTAAAGAATTATATGTTTGGGGCATTTTTCTTCTTATTATTATTTTTTAAATGTAGACATAGACCTGAACCTGAATAAAAACTGCAATTAATGAAGCATCCTTAAATATATCATTTATAATATGGCTTTTTTACGTTAATGTAAGATGATAATAGATAACACGATAAATTACTTATAAAAGATGCTTTTGAAGCTTTTAAGGGATAAATTTGAGCCTCATCTCACTCCCGAGGTTGTGGACAGAGCTTTTCTGTGCTGTCAGCTCGACCACCTGTTTGCTGGGTCCTGGCTAGGGAGTTGACTGTAGTTTGATCAATGCTATAGTATTGACTTTTTTTGATGGAGGAGGTGGTTTTCCCAATTTTGAAAGAGGTGGTATGATGCATCCCCCTCCTCAAGTGGACATCCTTGGATTCAACAGTCTTTGATAACAACAGTCTCCTGCCTTCCTTTTTTGAGGAAGGTAGTCAGTCTGCAGCTGATGAGAACCCTGGAGAAAACAGATTCTCTGGACTCATTTCAGTCAGGTTTCAGGCTAGGATTTAGTTCTGAGACAGCTTTGGTCATCCTTGTTGATAGTCTGTGGTTGAGTTGAGATGGCCTTAGTGCATGCATTCCTGTGCTCCTTGATCCCTCAACCACAACTGACCTGGCTCCATGGGTTGTGTGCAACATTTTATGATGGTTCTCTTATTTCTCTGTGTCTGGTTCCAATCAGTGTTGGTTGGCAGAGGAGATTATCTCCTAAGCCCCACATTTGTGGGCTGATGCAGGATTGTATTGTCTCGCCACTCCTTTACAACATGTATGTGAAACTACTAAATAAAGTAACCCATTGGTTTGGAATTTAGTATCTTTCAGGTCCAGGCTGTCCAATTAATCCTCATGATAGATTACTAAAATCCAAATTAGTGGAAATGTATTGGAGCCTTGGGAAACTTGTTCTTTTTTATTTATTTATGTAATAAATGTATATGGCTATTCATGTCATATGCATGATTCTGGGTGGCTAACATTTAAAAACAGAATAAAAAAATAATAAAAAGCAACCAAGTTTAAAAATAACAGATAACATAAAATAACAAAATAGCCGAGAATGCTCAGTTAAGACAAAGAAGACCAAGAAGTGGGCTCACCCATATAATCAGGGCACCAGGCTTAAAGGCAAAGATTTTCAGCAAGATTGGGGCAACACTAATTTCTGGAAGGTGGTCACCACAGCAGAAAAGGTTTTTTTCCTGGGCCCCGCCAGTTGGCAATCTCTTGTGAACAGGACCTAGATGATGCCTCTCTTGCTGGATCTAGGGATGAGTAGACCCCACTGCAGAGAGACAATTCCATAAGTAACCTGCCCCAAGCTATGAAGGACATTGTGACACCTGGAAGCATCCTAATAGCCAATGCAGCTTACAAAACAGAAGCATCACATGTGTTGAATGACCAGCACCCATAATTGCTTACACCACTGCATTTTGCATGAGCTGAAGCTTTGAAAGAACAGATGAAACATTTCCAGAACTAGTAGGTCATAAAACCAAAGCCACTCAGAATTGCTAGGGTTGACCCGAAGTGTGTTGTTTCCATCCAGCCCCTCCCCCCAGCCTCTAGATACTAAGATAGGACCTTCACAGTGTTGTGACATCCTTTTCAAGACCTATGCATAACGTCCTATGGAGCTCTCAGGATTCTTTGTATTTTCTGTATTCTTTCCTGTATTCTGTATTCTTTCCTCCTATTGTCTCTTAATAGATCTACATATCTGAGGTACTGTTGCCTGCCACCCCAAAAAAAGAAGTAGACCCAAAGAAATCCTCTTTTTGAGCAAGGAAAGGTGGTGGTAACTTGACTTAAAGTACTTTGTAAAAAAAACAAAAATCCACTTCATTTGGGTTTAAATTTAAATGAATGGAAGCATGAAATGGTCTTGACTACCACAATGAATGATCTTTTACAAAAAAAAGTGAGAATTGCAACCCTTCTACTTCTTAGTGGCCTTTCATACAAGTGTCTTATTGAAGAGGTTGGCCTCAGTAATACTCTGGTGGTACTGACCAGTAATCTGGTAATTTCTGAAATTGCTGAAAGATTAGAACTACACAATAACAAAGAAGTTATTAAGCTAATGCAGAATGAAACTGCCAGATTTATAATTACTATATCTACGTCTAAGTATATGATACTAATTCTAAAGCAGCGGCTGCTTACTGTTTATAAAATCAATCTTTTTTTAAAAAATCTTTATTTGTCCAAACATTTCAGGTACAATTATGCTTATCAGACTGTTTGCTTATTTCCTTTTCAGCTGCTTCATTATGAAAATTTTGCTATTTTGATGTTTTCTTCTTATCCATGCTTTGTTTTCATGTCTGCACAAAAGAAGGGCAATTGAAAAATATTTCAAATAATAAATAAATGCAGCACGTAATAGAAAAACCTAGTCAGGTTCATTTGTGTTTGCTATAAATATTGAGCTGTCTGCAATTGCCTATTGCGTGGAAGAACTTGAATATCATTGTTCAAATTTAAATATTCTATTACTAGTCTGCTGTGAGACAGTAATAAAAGCATATTACCTTTCTGATCAAATTTTATGATCTTTCTCATTTGCTCTCTAGACAGTTTATTGTTCCACATTATTCTTTAATTTCTCCATTGTTAATCGGTTTTAGTTTCGTCTCACATTGACTCTGTGCCAAGCATAGTCCCCTGCTATCTTTTTTGAACATCTGTTCAGGCTATTAATAGCCTTACTATTAATTAACTATTAACTATTTTTTAGACAGTTGTGAATATGAAGCAATGGTACAAACCTGCCTCATAGTTTTTAGTCCTTAATATTAAGTAGGTTGCTCTCATCGAGAAAACACTTGAGTTCTTTTATATGTAGCCTCCTCTGTTAAAAACCTTACCCAAATCTGACCTTGCAAGAAACAGTCCATAGATGGATTCTGCATGTTATCCATTGGTCATCTGTATTTTCCTGGACTCTTCAATTATCATCTTGGTCCTAAATTCATTTCAGTTTTAATAGCAACAATATCTACCTACTGTCATAAACCTGTTTGAGATTATCTATGCACATATAGGAAAGCAAGAAGATTCACTCTGTGATTGCATTGCAGCAAAGTAATTTCTTTTCTAAGGTACCCTGTTATTAATTCTGTTCCCTTCCAATCGCCATGTAAGATCAGTATCTTTTTTTTATCTTTAATCATTTTTTGAGTTGTATTTATGTTCCTTTTATTCTGATAATAATAGATTATTGTTGTGGTACTGTTTTTTTAATGAAATATTTGTTAGACTATTCTGATTTGCTATTCCACTGTTATTGCTCTTCCACTGTTCTGTGTTTTTAAAAAAACTTTGAGTGGCTTTTGGAGAAAGGGTATAACTGTGAAAATATGTAAGTCTCTACCCTTTCCTGACTAAGCTTAGCAATCACCATTTTCTCTCTCTTAGCTAATTGTCCATTCACAATGTACACTGATATACTATCACTATCAGGTTTGAGACCAAGTGTGTAGTGCAGATTATAAACTAAAACAACAAAATTTAGTAGTTTTGTTGTTTAGTTGTAAACTCTGATTAGACCAGAGTTCAGATTTTGAATGGATTTGCAATTTGCAGACAAGTATATGTATTTATATATGTTTATAAACCTGACAACATCATGCATCGTTAAAAATTCTCGATTCTACTTCATTTTTAGTAATGAAAATTTCCGCCTCTTCAAATATATTTAAAGTTCCTACTGTTTGAAGATTCTGAAAAATATCCCTAAGAATTATGTAAGAATTACTTACATATCTGTTCACTTCAACAATATTCTATATCTCCTGTCTGTCTGTCTGTCTGTCTGTCTGTCTCTGTCTCTGTCTCTGTCTCTGTCTGTCTGTCTGTCTGTCTGTCTGTCTGTCTGTCTGTCTCTCTCTCTCTCTCTCTGTCTCTCTCTGTTTCTTTGTTTCTAAAGAATAGCTCTCTTTATCCTAAAACCTTGGCACCCTATTAAAAAAAAATATTTTATTGTTTGTTTTATTTGGGGGGAGGTCTTTTCTCTCCAGTCTCCTGGTTGACCATGATGAACCAAGGGATTCCCCCAGATTATTGAGGAATAGAAGTTAGAGCTTTCCCTCAATATCACCCTCAAATGCATAAAATTATTGGTAGATTAGTTTTCCTTTTCCCCAACAGTCTGCATGTAACTGATAGGAGGGAAACAGCAATACAGATCCTATCAGTTACATACAGATTGCTGGTAACAGCAACCAGGGCACAGAGGTATATTGGAAACAAGGGTGGAGCCGCCAGAATGTCATCATGAGAGCAACAGATTGGCCTGTCTTAGATCAAAGATATCTTTTGAGAGGGTCCCTGTGCTCTTCACATAGTTCTTATGATTGAGATCCTTTAGCTTTATTGCAAAAGTATTTCCTGGCTTCAGACTCTGTCATATTCTGCCTTGTAATTGAATACATTTCCCCTCCTTTTAACCTTATGACAACTTAATTTAGATGCATCCCAGCACTAACACACATTAAAATGAATTTGTTTTGTCCTTCAACAAGTGTTTACAGCTCTAACACTAAAATAGGTTGGTTCTGTCCTTTACCAGGCCTGATTTACTCAAATTCTGTGTTGTTTTTATGTGAACTGCATACTTCTCTAAAAAAAACACCTGCAAAACTGGGTGGGGGGTATATCTTCATTGTTCAAAAATGTAATCTGATGGTTAAGATTTGTAAGGACTTATACTCCCCTTTTATTTAATCTAAGATGAGAGAAAATAGGGGAACAAGGTTCAGCAAGTATAGTAGTTGATTTTAAAATTTAATACACCTTATATTTTCCTTGTATCATTGAGTATCGGAATTTTAGGCACAAATAAATGATTCATCCCTATCTATTAGTCTATGCATATTTGTGTTTTATTCCAGTAGTTTTTCCAGGCTGATTTGACAGCCATGTATATGCTATGAAGTTAACTGTCACAGCAAAATTATAATATTTTGAAGTTAGTACCTTCAGGATGTAAGTGAGATTTGAGAATCTCCATAAGATTCAAATGATACAGATAGTCGAGTTTTTAAGGATGCCTTAATGTTGCCTAATTGTTTGTCTCTCTTGCATCGACACAGTCCCTAGATAGTGTGCTTGATGGACTTTTTGGCTGATGTTTCATACTGTTTCATTTCCTAAGATCTTTAGTTCGACATGGGAGGCAGAATTCTTGTCACCTGTGTTCAACTATAAACACTAGGTTAAATTATAAATTATTAATTGTTGGAATAGCCTTGGTTCTTCTCCAGCTCCAGAAATACATGAACTGCCATGCACATTCTTTAAGAATTATTGACAGTTGGCGATATTTATTTGGCCTTCAGCTAGAATTCTTTTTCCCCTGCCTTTTGAAATTATTGTTTCGGCAATTGTTTCATCAAGAGCTTTATTTCTTCAATCAGAGAACTGCGCAAACTCATACATAAAGTACTGTGGAATGCAAAAGAATATTCTGCATTGCTAATATCTCTCAACACAGTTTCACAGTTTTTTTAATACTGTAGGTAAAACTGTGATTGTTCTTCTCTTTCAGGTTGATAGGTCTCCTTAATTCATGGCCAGTTCTTGGAATGACACTTTTTGTCAACTATCAGTTTAACAGTAGCATATTTTATCAATTTCCACATACTTTTATTACAAATATAGTGACAATTTTATAGAATATGAATATAAAATTGATTGAATATAAACATTTTTTTTCATATGTATTCAGATAGTCCTCGCTTACCAGCCACAATTGACATCTCCTTTGCTAAGCACCATGGTCATAGGGGAAACATCATATGACCACACTGGACTTACATCCTCACTTCTTCTATTGTTAAGTGAAACACTGCAATTGTTAAATGAGACATCATGTAACCATAACTTGCAATTTCACCTCCACATTCTCCATTAATTCTGCTTGTCAAGCTGGTTGTGAAGTTTGCAAATGAGGATCACATGACAGCATAATGCTGCAGTGGCTATAAATATGAAGGTTGAAATAAAGCCATTTTTTCTCCCAACTGTTCTAACTTCAAGTGGTCGCTAAAAAAGGCAATTGGTAAGCGAGGACTATATATAATGCCAATTTTTGCTGTGACCCTTCTCAAACAAGGTATTATTTTATTCCATTACGTACTCTGAAGCTGTGTTTCTTACAGCTATCTTTTTTTAGAGTCTTCCTAGGTGACACACTGTATATGGTATAAAGGACAAGATTCATTCCTGCAATTTTGCAGCTGTAAAGTAAAAGAATATGCTTAGATTTTTGGGATAGATGCTAAACATCTTGTGGCATAACATCAAGCTTTTTGAGATCCAGAATTCAAGTCTTCTCTATTTTGAAATCAGCTAACAAATGTGTCGTTCCATTATGTCCCACAAATCTTTGTGTTACACATATTTATTCTTCATTGTTACCTTCATTGCTTTCTATTCAATTTAGCATCTTGAATTTCCAAAGGCTACAGTTTGGATTAGGGGGAATTTTTTTAAATCACAAGTAAATAAATAAATGTAATGGGATGAATATAATGTATGTACCTGATCCAGGCAATTGGCCAAATTATTATTTATGTTAAGCCTTATCAATTTGAATGGATGCATTATAAGTCTGGATCCAATCTAATTCTAGAATGACAATCATTTTAAGATAATAAGATCACTGTAGTACCATAAGTATTTTATACATGGATGTGCCCTAAATCAATGGCAGTTGTACATAATGTTTTTCTGGTTATGTAGATTATTATTTTCTTTCAGACTTTTTTAGAAGGAAAGTATAATCCCCCCAAGTTCAAATAAGACATCAATTGTGATAAAGTAGTTCAAAGTTTGTTTCATAGCATTCAGTATTTGATGATATCTGTAGCATTAGCAGAGAGGAAGAACAACTTCTGTTTGTGAACATTCTTATGTTTTTATTTTAAAATATGTTTTAGATGCAATAATACTTAAAGATACCATTGAGGCATCTCCAGGATAAGGGTGGGAAGAATGGTAGATACAAGTAGAGGACTGCTTTCTAAAATGATACATGTGAATACAGGTGTACATATGAATACATGTAAATATACTATGGAGAAACTCGCAACAGCTTTATGCTGAATGTGTTGAGTGGTAAACTTGGGTTGTCTATGTAACAAGTACTGTCATTAATGCAAAGGCAATCAGTGTCTAGTTAGGAAGGCAGTAAGTTATGTTTTGTAATACCAGTTATTGGGAAACATGATCGGGATGATGCTTGTGTGATCTCTTAACCTCTTGGGGATTCTCATTGGCATCTTATTAACTACTGTAAGAATAGAGTAGCAGACTAGACATTTTAATTCGAAAGAGCTCTTATGTTCTTCAGTGCATATACTAAAGGTATATACTCCCTTTGCAATAGAGGTTTTTTTCCCCTCAAATGCTACATTAGCTACAATCAGGAGTTTAAACAACAAAATCTGTTTTTTGCATCCATCTTTACAGAAAGAGAAAAAACAGTCCAACCTATCAAAAACAGTACCATAAAAACAGATTAGAAACACAAGTTAAAATAGGCAATAAAATGGTAAGAGAGCACCTGTCCACCCTAGATGAATTCAAATCACCTGGACCAGATGGATTACACCCCAAGGTTCTGAAGGAACTGCAGATGTGATCTCAGAATCACTGGACTATATCTTTCAAAGATCCTGGAACACTGGGGAACTACAGAGGACTGGAAAAGAGCTGATGTAGTTCCCATCTTCAAAAAAAGTGGGGGGGATGGATCCAGGAACCTACAGACCTATCAGCCTGACCTCAATACCTGGGAAGATTCTGGAAAAGATAATCAAGCAACAAATCAACGAACACCTAGAGGCAAACAAAGTCATAACCAAAAGCCAACATGTGGTTTGTCAAAAGCAGATCATGCCAGACAAATTTTATTGCATTCTTTGACCAGGTGACAAAATTAGTGGACCAGAGAAATGCTGTGGATATAATTTACTTGGATTTCAGTAAGGGATTTGATAAGGTAGACCACAACCTACTTGATAAGATAGAAAAATGTGGGTTAG
This sequence comes from Azemiops feae, assembly GCA_023970755.1. Taxonomy (NCBI): domain Eukaryota; kingdom Metazoa; phylum Chordata; class Lepidosauria; order Squamata; family Viperidae; genus Azemiops; species Azemiops feae. Next base: position 453,471 of record JALGBA010000908.1, on the reverse strand, counting down.
ACAGCATCACCACCAGATGGATTCGTAACTTGCTGACCAGCCGTACTCAGCGTGTGGTCCTCAATGGAACTGCATCTACATGGAGGGAAGTGTGTAGTGGGGTGCCCTAGAGCTCTGTTCTGGGCCCAGTGCTCTTCAACATCTTTATCAATGATATGGATGAGGGGATAGATGGGGAACTCATCAAATTTGCAGACAATACCAAGCTGGCAGAAATACCCAACATTCTAGAACAGGGGTGTCAAACTCGTGACGTGTCATGACGTATTGCAACTTTTTTGCCATTGCTGGCCATGGAGTGGGCGCAGTTTTGCTATGATGCATCCGGCCCGCGGGCCAGCAGTTTGACACCCCTGCTCTAGAAGATAGGCTTAAGATACAGAAGGATCTTGACAGACTTGAACATTGGGCACTATATAACAAAATGAAATTCAATGGAGAAAAAAGTAAGGTTCTACATTTAGGCAAGAAAAACCAAATGCACAGGTATAGTATAGTTGGTACCTTGCTCAATAATAATAACTGTGAGAGGGATCTCAGAGTCCTAGTGGACAATCAGTTAAATATGAGCCAGCAGTGTGCTGCAGCTGCCAAAAAAGCCAACAGAGTGCTAGGCTGCATTAACAGAGGGATAGAATCAAGATCACGTGAAGTGTTAATACCACTTTGCCAGTTTTGGTCACCACGATGTAAAAAGTTGAGACTCTAGAAAGAGTACAGAGAAGAGCAACAAAGATGATTAGGGGATAGAGGCTAAAACGTATAAAGAACGGTTGCTGGAATTGGAATCTAGTTTAATGAAGAGAAGGATGAGGGGTGACATGATAGCAATGTTCCAATATCTCAGGGGCTGCCACAAAGAAGAGGGAGTCAAGCTATTTTCCAAAGCACCTGAAGGCAAGATAAGAAGCAATGGATGGAAACTAACCAAAGAGAGAAGCAACCTAGAACTAAGGAGAAATTTCCTGACAGTTAGAACAATTAATCAGTGGAACAACCTGCCTCCAGAAGTTGTGAATGCTCCAACCTGGAAATTTTTAAGAAGAGACTGGACAACCATTTGTCTGAAATAGTATAGGGTTTCCTGCCTGAGCAGAGGGTTGGACTAGAAGACCTCAAAGGTCCCTTCCAACTATTATTATTATTGTTGTTGTTGTTGTTGTTGTTGTTGTTGTTGTTACTGTTACTGTTACTATTATTATTACTATTATCCAATCATACAGTTACCAGTAGTGCTTTTACTTGAAGAATGAAATATAAGTATTTTCACATAGTGCTTCTACATATATATGGTAAGATAAGAGATTTGTGTAAGTTCTTCTTGCCATATAATTTAAATGCATGCTTTTGTGATGGTTTAGAAAGGACCTTATTGTCCTTGAGATAGAAATAGCAGCATAACTTAATTGTATGCAGCCTCCTTAGTTCCTGTATGGGGCATGACCACAGTTGATGAGTTTCTCATTCAAGTAACCCTCGACCTCATAAAATTGGACTCATACCTAACCCACCCTTTATAATGCCAGATTTTTTTCTCATTTTCTGTCCATGCAGTTAACGTAAACGTGGTTTTAAAATACTGTTTTAACAGAATCAATTTCATGGTGAATGCATCTAGTCAAACAAGCCATTTAAACAACATCTTACTCGTGTGTAGCAGACCATTTTACAATTACTTGATAGTTTTACAAGTCTGTGTTTCAGACAGGGTAATTGGTTGTCTCTGATATGTGAGTTTGGGAATTAAAACTCATTAACTTCATTCAGTGATCAGTATATTTCTTAGCAAACTTTGTTGTTCTGTATTGGTGCCATTTTTAATGGCAGTTATATTTTAATATATAGTAGAATGCAAGAAAAGAAATAAATTAAGGAGCTAATTATATATCAAGTCACGGGGGTATATCTTTCTAATACCTATTATAATTTGAGTACTGTTTAATAAAATTGGAATTTTCTATGATATTGCAACATAGCAAGATAAGCACTTGGTAAGATAATAGAACCACATTTTTCTGTCTTCTGCATTCTATGAATAAAAGGAACAAAATAATTTTAAATAAATTTTCTTAGACACAGGGTTGCATTTATGTACTTAGACTAAGTGTTGCTCTTTGAATAAACTTTCATTGGACATACCTTGTACTTTAACAACTATATTTCAAGGCCATATTAATTGCTTCTAAAACTTTGGCAACCTTTGACCATGTTCCTTTTGCCTTTCATTCTCTGCATTTCCTTTTAGACTGTCCCCCTGGGTGTGCAGTTAACAAGTAGTCTGGCTTGGTCGCTCAACAGCGAGACACTGGTGAAGCGGGCACAGCAGCACCTGCATTTTCTACGTCACATGAGAAAAGCGCATCTTCCTTTCCCTGTCCTTACCACTTTCTACAGAGGGATGATTGAGAGCATCCTGTCATACAACATCACAATCTGGTTTGGAAGCATCACTGCTTCAGACAGGAAGGCGATGCAGAGAGTGGTGAGGATGGCTGAAAAGATCATTGGCAGTTCTCTCCCTTCCATCCAGGACATAGCATATAAGCATTGCTCGAGCAGGGTCCTCAAGATTGTCTGGGAAACTACATACCCTCTTCACGACCTGTTTTCCTTGTTACTTTCTGGGAGGAGGCTCTGTGGTATCCAAAGCAGAACATCCAGATTCACAGTTTCATTACATACAGTAAACTCGCAAGCTTCCTCTTTCCGCTATGTATTCAAGATGGACAGTGATTAATATTTATATGTTACTTATATGTAAGGGTGTAGGTCTATACCTATGTTGTATATAGTATGTTTAAATGTGTGTTATGTATGTGTACACTTCGAGAGCAAGCAACTAAATTTCATTTTTAATGTGTGCCATTGTGCCCACAGTAAAAAAATGACAATAAAAGTTGTCTGTCTGTCTGTCTGTCTGTCTGTCTGTCTGTCTGTCTGTCTGTCTGTCTGTCTGTCTATCTATCTATCTATTTGGCAAATACAGATCTCATCTCGTTAATAACATTCTAGCTGTAGGTTATGTTTGTCAGACTTTCATTATGTTAAAATTAGGATTATGAAAATCTCAGTTCATTATTTTTAGTCAGCTAAGTATTAACTGGCTTTGTTATCAACTAAGTTAAAGATAGTTTTTTTTTTGTTTTCACCCTGAAAACTATTGTTCACAGTTTGATTTGCCAGAATGAGCCACTGTGATCAGTTTTGCTCAAAACTGGTCAGAGTTTTAACATTCACATCCAGCTTCATTTTCAGGTATGTCAGACGTATATTTCACAATGCTATTAAGAACATAGCGTTATACAGCAATTCAGATTCTTAAAGTAGAATAGATAACAAATTTTATGAAATCATTATCCTAACTAGGTTGTATTTTAGTTATAATAAGGAGTCAGACTCAAGCCTTGATGGGACAAATTAAACATTACTTACTGAAGTTTTACTATTTTCAGTGATCCATTGGCTAAATTAAATTAATCTGGATTTATCCTAGACAATATTGTAGGCTTTTTGTTTGGTTTGGTTCTTTATTTTGTTTCTGGGGTACATTCCAGTCCCAGTGTTGCTCATGTGGTTACTGTAAGTCACACTGACTGTAATTAAGTGAGGTATAGTATCGTGTTTCCCCGAAAGTAAGACCTACCCCGAAAACAAGCCCTAGTTTTGAGGCAAGGTGCATGCCTAAAAATCAACCTACTAGGGTGGGGGTGGAGTTTACAATTGCAGCCAGGCCTCCCATGGATCGACACTTGCCTCGTCGGCCCACTTCTTCCGCGGCCGAAGGAGCAGCTTCATTCTGCAGCTGAGAATGGAGCTCCGGTCTGCATTTCACCATCACAGGCCTTTCCAGAAGGCATCTGCAGCCGAGAACCGAGCTCGGGGAAACACAGTACATGGCTTATTTCATCATTTTTCAAGAATTTCATTTCAAATATCTGTCAGAGACAGAACTGACTTCATAATCATAACCAACACAATTAATACATATTAAATTTACCAAGTGGTAAACTTCACACACAGTGTATCTTGAGTAGATATTAGGGCTGTGTAAATCTTTGGGAAAAAATGTTCTGCAACTGGAATGGAAACTCTGAAAATGTACAGAGCTGCATCATAGGCAAGACTTGTGCGGTTGTTTCAGAAGAGGCTACTGACTTTCTTTGCATCTGTGTGCATGTTCATCCATTTTGCTGAATATGCAAAAATAGCTGGAAACAGCTTCCAAACCAGATGTACAAGCTTTAGAAGTACCGCAGTTAGAAAGAGATGCTACGCGTGCATTCCCATGTGTTGCAAAGCATCTCTTTCAAAGGATTTGTACAGCTCTATTAAACATGAATTTATTCTCCCTTACATTTGGAATTACGTGCAGGTCTTGGATAATGTTCTCTTTGGATCTTCTGAAGTATGTGGTAGCATCACAAAGGTTTGATGTAATGACCTGTTCCTAACATCATGCGGCTGATATAAAAAGGAAAGTGTTGGCATTGATTATCAAAATTAAGGAACTCTATTTAAGTGTTGTTTACTGCTCTATAAATTCTCTAGGTACCTTAACCATATATGTGTATTCTGTTGAGAAATCTCATGAACTGCTTTTAATAAAGGTAACGCTTGACTTACAACCATTTGTTTAGTGACTATTCGAAGTTACAATGGCACTGAAAAAAGTGACTTATATAAATGATCCTCATACTTTCAACTATCGCAGCATCCCCTCAGTCAGATGATCACATTTCAGGCACTTGGCAATCGGCATCTATGTATGACAGTTTCAGTGTCCCAGGGTCATGTGATCACCATTTGCGACCTTTCCAGCCAAAGTCAATGTGGGAAGCTGGATGTGCTTAATGGCCACATGATTCATTTAATAACTGCAATTATTCTCTTAACAACCATGGCAAAAAAGGTTATGAAGTTGGATACAACTCACCTAACAACCACCTTGCTTTGCAATGGAAATTCTGATCCCAATTGTGGTAGTTTGTATAGCACTTTGGTTAAGATATAGTATCTGATGATGTTGCTACTAGCATTGTTGTTGTTGTTTTACCGTTCAGTTGTGTCCTATTCTTGGCGACTTTATAGGCAAGTGCTTTCCATGTTTCCCTGTCAAGCACAGCTTCTTTCAGTTGTTGAATGTTCATCTTTGTATCAGATCAGATCAGAAAAGGCAGGCAAGATGGACAGTGATTAATATTTATATGTATTTATATGTAAGGGTGTAGGTATACATATGTATGTATATAGCATGTTTATATGTGTGTTGTGTATGTGTACATTTTTGAGAGCAGGCAACAGAATTTCATTTTTAATGTGTGCCAGTGTGCCCACAGTAAAAAATGTCAATAAAGGTTATCTATCATCTAATTTTTGATGGTATCAAGCCAGTGTATTCTTTGCTTGCCCCTTCTTCTTGTTCCACTAACCCATAGGTGTCAAACTCAATTGCATCACGTGCCGTATCGTGATGTATCGTGACGTTTTTCGCCTTTGCGGAGCTGGGTTGGGCGTGGTCTGCGCGTGACGCATCCGGCCCGTGGGCTGCCAGTTTGACACCCCTGCACTAACCATTCCTAGCATCATTGACTTCTTCAATGCATTTGCATTAGTATTAGTTTTTAATACTTAGAATTAACTATTTAATACTAATTAAATTAAGTATTTTAATCGTATTCAGTTAAATACTATTAATACTAATACTTCAGTATTAGCTATTAGTAACTTTCTTTTTAATATATTTCTACAATTTATTGGTATACAAAAAGAAGAATTAAAGGGGCATATCTCTATTATACAGTGAAATGTACAGTATTTTTTAGATGGTAGAATATACATTGAATCACTTTCTTCACAATTTAGTCTATATGCTATCTTCATCTAAACATTTAGGGAAAAATAAAGCCTCAGGATCAGTTGCCCCATTAAACAAAGTTAATGGGATAACTTAGACTGCAAGTGCTGGGAAGGGAACTTAATAAAAATCCCTTAAGTCATTTGCTGTCCTCAGATGTGGTGGATATTATTTTATTATTGGATTTTATTATTTTTTATTATTAGTAAGACTCAACTAATTTAAACCTGTTTACTATGTGAATGGAAGACTTCCACAAAATTCCAGGTCTATAGACTTTACTAAAAAGTTGAGAAAACATCCCAGGCAAAGGCAGTCCACTTCTATATTATTGCCAAGAATACAGCCTGAAGGTCTGCAGTAAGTCACCAGAATTCAAGCTTAACTTGAAGAAAGCTTCTATAGTCTGTGAGTGGAATGGAAGAAGAAGACCATTTTATACTTTGTACTGGGCTGCAAAATTCTTGGTCTCTTTCTTTACTTTTCATATTTCATATTTGGGTGTAGAATTTGGAAAGAAGTCAGCTTTTGTCATACCATCACCTGTCCTGAAATCTCAGTGATTCTTCGAGTCAATTCAGTTAAATGCAGAGTAATCCTTGCCATTGCATAATGTATATATGCTTTCAAAAACGCACATTGAATTGGTTTTGATAGCTGTTTATACTAGATTTGTAACTTTTAGGTTGTGTGGAATTAAATAACTTTCAATCTGCTGTCTGAGGGATATTGACATGCAACAAATTACAAAGAATAAATTAAAAAATTATCTGATTTACTAATAATCATTCTGAATATTTCCTGTCATATAACTTTAAATGGAATTTGATGTTTGTCTATTTCATTAAAATTAGTTTTGGGTTTGTAAATATATCTTTATATTATCTTCTCTTAGGGAATTTGAACATACTTATTCATCTAAAGTATCTCTAGTGTCTCTAATTTAGAAACTTATTGTATAATGTATTATATAAGGGGAAAGTAGCATTTAGACAAACTAGTTATCCATAACATAAACATATGCAGTGCACAACATCAATTTTGTGTCAAGAACAGCAGGAAATAACTCCCAAAAGGAGCATCCAGCCATTTCTATTTTGAAAAGAATAAATGGTAAGCCAGCAAATAAACAGAACTAATTTTTTTAAAAAATGCTTCTTTTTCTCTTTCTTAAATAGATCAAAAAGTATTTGGAACTTGAACCACTTGCACGAGGGAAACGTTGGATACTTAAACCCTGTTCCTTGGATGACATGGAGTCAGTAAAAGACAGCTTTGGCTTCCTGATAAATTTACTAGAAGACAGAGATCTTGAGCCTTCAAGGATGTGAAGAAAACAAGAATGGCTTTCAGATAACATTGTACCTGTTTGTCTCTCTTTCAGTGAATTATGGTTTGGTATACAGAAGGATGTATTAGAGCTTGTAATAAATATATTTTTGCATTAATCCCAGAAAGTCTGTTTATAAATTCTGTGAATCAGATTTATGATTATTTTCATTAATGGCGCCTGTACTACTGAATCGTGAATTCTTCTTATTTACCAACAAATCAGTTCACTGTATGAGTTTCCTGAATTGTAATAGCCATAATGCAGAATTTGTTGTACGGGCAAAGTTTAAATCCAGCTGTAAATGGAAACCCAAAGTTTTTTGAAAATGTAGTCGTTGAGAACCAGACTACATTTTGAAACCAAGGAATTCATTTTGATGCAAAGAACACCAAACTTTTCAAAGAATGTATCCCACCTCCACTTTTTAACAATTACAAATTGATTTTAAAAAAAAACACCATTAATTTAGTAGGAAGTATGGCAAAAACATCATTTATCAAACAATGAAAATATCAGTATTTTGTTAATATTTGGAAGCCTCAAATGCAAATTGCCTTTGTAAATTAAAATTAAGTTGATAATTGTGTAAAATGATGAAATGGAGGCTACCTTTTAGTTAAAAACAAGAACAATAAGGAAGATTAAATAATCACTGGATGTATTATTCTTCATGACTAGTGTTATGCTAGAGTTCCTAGCCTTTGGAATTATTAAAAAAATTCAGTGTCTCTGAATTATATTCGAAAGTCTATTGTCTATATTTTTTAAATACCCCTATTTTCAGGGGCTTAGATTTCTTTTAAATTTCGTTCCAGACTAAATATTGTAGAAAAAAGCTTTTCTTCCTGAGAATAGAAAATTTTGTTGTTGTTTTTATACATGACAACACTCCAAGAATGTATCAATCTTCCAGTTTTGCTTATTTTGGAAGAATGCTTCAAAATTTAAAACTGCCTTGTTCATAATACAGTACTGAATTGCTCTTAAGTTGAATTTGTATATTAGATATTAGAATCCTTGATCAAAACTAGAGTGGAACAGGTCTTGAGATACTGCAAGATTTGGTTTTGTTTCCTCATTTTTGGATTGGTTTTTCTTTAATTTTAAAAGACAATTGAAGAAAGAAATCACTTGCAAATAATGCCATATTTACATAATTTACACCTGTACATGATTGAGAGGTAAAAGTTCTAGCATGTGATTTCTTCTATAAATCTGCTTGTTAAAAACATTTATATCCTCCCCCCCAATCATTAGATATAGGGGAAACAGCCAGTTTTATTTTGATTATTCCTGATGCCACATGTATATAATTATATGTATATATTAGTAGTGGTGGGATTACGTAGAAATTAAAGTAGACCAAAAACTAAGAATTGTAATGCTAATTGATTTTTTGACATCACCACTTTTTCCATCCTGCAATGCCATTTCTATAGTGATAGGCATTTTGAATTATACAGAGTAATGCTTGTTTGGAAGGCATGTGGTGGTATACAAATTAAATAAATAGGTCCTTTCAGTTCATATTTTATAACTCTTTAGATCCATCACTAGAGACTAAGATTATATATGTATGTGATAATTTTCATTGACTCAAATCATTCTTCGTTTACATTGGCAAAAAAAATTCCGTTTATATAAATATGATTAAAATCATTTAAGAGGAGACAATGGAGCTAACTCTGTAACAGTAATTGGGCCCTATTTGTGTCTTTAAAAGAATGCCATGACCAGCAGATGAGAGTCAAACAACTTTGCCACCTCTAGTCATGAATTTACCCCTGATCTAGTTAAAAACTTATAAAAGAAAGTTATTTAGGAGCAAAAAAAAGTATCTAGATCCTTTGTAATATCATTTATAGACTAGGATTCTATTCCTAACTATAATTAGGAGTGAGCAATGTATTCTGTGGAGTTTTCTTATGATTAACATATATACAGTCCAGCTGCAGAACTTTTATGAAAATACATTTTACAAAAATTATTTCTCTAAGAATTTTCATCAAAAATGTTTGACTTCTGTTCTACTTGATAAAAAAGATACTTCAAATCTGCTATGTGACTTCAGATCATCCCTTTCATTTTTAATGTCTACTGGATTCCATTTTGGAGTTGCAATTAATATCGTAACATTTTTGTATTCTTAAACAGCTCACATTTCCTAAAAATATATATAAAAAAGCATGACCTACTTAAAGTGTTCTTGAATGTATATTAATCAGTAAGCGGTTTTTACTCTGCTCTATTCCCCTCCCCACCTCATCTGGGACTCCATTATAAATGACATAAATTTCCCCTTCCATATTCTAGCTCACACTGCTGAGAAAAATTCACCAGTACTGAATATTCCTACTTTGCTTTAATTGAGGAAGTTGTGGTGCTGCACTCTTCCAGGCATCTGTTAAATTACTTTCTGGGTGCCCTTGTGAGGGTGCCGGTGCCCGTGTTGGGCTTTTTCTCAGACTGATGACTGCAGCACTTGAGCAGTAAGAATGAAAACACGATCAATCAGTATCCCACTGCAGCTGTTTGGACAGGTTTCTGCCAGGTTCGAATGCTTTACAACGGTCAGTGGCTCCTTTTGTCTGCTCAGAGTGTTGCTTGATGTTTATATCGTGTGCTCATATTCCCCCAAAGTGCTTACATTTTTAAACTTTTAATGTGTTCAGTGTTTTTGCCTGTCCCGTATAATGTGCCTCTGCCACATGTCTGCAATTACATATTAATACTGTAACCCAATGTATGTGTTGTATTATTGAGCTTCTTGCATTTCATTATTTATAGAGGTTAATAGATTTTTGTACTTATCTAGTTAACCCAGATGCCCTTTTTTTGTAACAGCAAGTAATTTATATTATAAAGATTTGTATCTCACTGTACTTAAAAACAACGATAGCTAACTCTCCATATATCCCTGACTTTATACTAAAATACAGCATTGTTAATAAATTTCAGGCAGAAAACTGCCATGCAGAAAGAACTGTTTTGTGATTTATATAGTTTACACTAACCACAATGACAATAAATGCTGTGTAGCACATTTAAGTATGTTATGTTTTAAATTGGGATTCATATTCAAGAATGTGTTTGGGATGGTTATCCATATCCACAAATGTTTTGAAAGCACCCAGCCATTCCATGAAATGCAGAATACAGAAGCAAGTTTCAATAGATATCATACAATAATTACCCAGTTAGAATAATCTAGACATCAAATTAAAGGCAATGCTTAACACTAGCAAGAAAAGGAAATACTCTACCTTAGTCTTTCCCAAACCAGTGCTCTCTAGATCAGAATCAGTATAGAGCTGGAGGGACCTTGGAGGTCTTCTAGTCCAGCCCCCTGCTCAAGCAGGAGACCCTATACATTTCAGACAAGTGGCTGTCCAACCTCTTCTTAAAAATCTCTAGTGATGAAACACCCAGAATGTCTGAAGGCAAGCTGTTCCACTGGTTAATTGTCCTCACTGTTAGGAAGTTTCTCCTTAATTCCAGGTTGCTTCTCTCCTTGATTAGTTTCCATCCATTGTTTCTCATCTTGCCTTCAGGTGCTTTGGAAAATAAATTGACCCCTCCTCCTTGTGGCAGCCTCTCAAATACTGGAATACTGCTTTCATGTCCCTCCTTGTCCTTCTTTTCTCTAGACTGGCCATACCCAAATCCTGCAACCGTTCTTCGTATGTTTTAGTCTCCAGGCCTTTAATCATCTTAGTCGCTCTTTTCCCTTTTTTCCAAAGTCTCAACATCTTTTTTGTACTGTGGTGACCAAACCTGGATGCAGTATTCCAGGTGTGGCCTTACTAAGGCTTTATAAAGCGGTACTTCAAATGATTTTGATTCTATGCCTCTGTTTATACAACCAAGGAGTGTGCTGCCGCCGCACACTGCTGGCTCATGTTTAAGTGATTGTCCACTAGGACTCCAAAGTCCCTCTCACATTTACTGTTTTAAGCCAGGTTTTGCCTAATCTATACTTGTACCTTTGGTTTTTCCTGCCCAGGTTTAAACCCTTGCTTTTCTCCACATTAAATATCATTTTGTTGGATAGGGCCCATTGTTCAAGTCCATCAAGATCTTTTTGGATCCTGAGCTTGTCTTCTGGGGTGTGGCTTTTCCTTCCAGCTTAGTGTCATCTGCAAATTTGATGAGTTCCCCTTCTATTCCTTCATCTAAGTCATTTATAAAGATATTGAAGAGTACTGGTCCTAAGACAGAACCTTGTGGTACCCCACTGCTTCCTTCCTTCCATGTAGTTGTAGTACCATTAAAAACTACGTGATTTGTCCAGCTCATCCATTATCCATAACCATAAAAAATTGTTTACACTGGAATACAACAGCCAATAAATCTTATAGAATGATAGATAGAATCTCAAGCAGAAATTATATTTGATCTTGCAGAATCCACATGGATTGTCAGTGTTCATGTCTGGCTGTTTATATTTCCCCAATAAATAAAATGGTTTCTTCTCCCATGGAAAATAAACATGCCTCAGTGCTTAAGTTGCCTGACTTAAAAGTTTGTAGACTTTTTTCCTCAAAATATACAGTAAGTGTTCTCAAAATTGTTTTGAAATACAAAAGATGCCAAATTGCAACTTTCAGCATTACAGCCACCTGAGGAACATCAACAAGCTATCAATGGCCAAAATCTAAAGAGCTTTTTCCCCCCTTTTGAAATATCCCCACTGGAATATTTGATGCATTTTAAAGAGGTTCATTCAGGAAGTCTTTCAAATTTCCCTTCATAGAAAAAGCAATTTGCTATGTAACATAGGAAGCTACTCTATAAGGAAAATATTGTTATTACTTATGAACTTATGGAGTCTATGAAGACTGGCCGATGATATATTCAAAATGAGTCACTATTTCCATATGCTAATATTTGTTTTATACAGTAAATATAGGAACTTAAAAGGGGGCATATAGTGGAAGTGAAAGATAGTACATTTCACTAATGTTTCCAATGAAGAGAGGAGTAAGAGACATTTGTCATACTGCCTATATTGTAATTCTAAATGATACAGTTCTTGTGTGAGAAAGATTTCACTATGATTCAGTTTTGTAGGGAGGGGGGTTTGTTCTGAATGAGGGGCCAGAATCTTAATGTATTCTCTAATATTAAATATTCCAGTAATGTTTTAGAGGGAATAAGTGTTCTGTACATGAAATCACAATCTGTATATATGTGCTGATCCCAAATACTCTAAATGCATCCTTATATGCAAAATAGATGCACTTCAGAGTCTTACTCTAGAGATAAAATTTTGTGTATCTAGATTTTTGTATTTTCTTTCCAATGACTGAGTTTTATACCTCATCTGGCAAATATTTCTCACACTGAAAATTGCTTTCTCCTCAATAAAATGCCCAGCCATAGTCTACATGTATCTACATTGATCAGCTGATAATATACTCCATCTGCAAATAAATATATTAAGAATTTATAGATGTTTCTTTTACAAATCATTTCATATAATGCTGAAGGTGTCAATGGTCCCCACCAGACTATTTTAACCCGATGAATTTGCTCACTAGGAATGCTTCACTGACTTGCTTCCCTACCTTTAAAAGTAATGAGTATGACCTTAGTGTGACAGTAAATAAGGTAACATACGGCTGCTAAAATAATGACATGCATTAACGGTATAAAGAATGTTTACTCTGCATTCCTATCTTTTAGTGTCCACAATTAACCTGCTCCACAGCTGCAAAAATAATTCTGGCCAACAGTGATAAATTGACAACACTTCTCTCCATGGATGTGGCAACAATATTTATAGAAGTTACTACAAACAAATGTGTACTAAGACATAGTGACATGTTTTGCTAATTTTAGGAGCAGGGTTGTGCCATGAGTACAAGGTATCTATGCTCTTTTAGTTAAAAACAAATTCATTCCCATGTTATTAAAATTGGAAGATTTAGTAAGGTTGACTTGCTAAAAGTTTGCGTTTTTTCTCTCCTCTCATTTGTGTTTGTGGTACTTGCCACTAACTTATCCAAATGTCTGATATGCCTAGGAGATATTCATATGCATAGGTCAGAGATGGGAATAATTCCAGATCCACTTGATTCCCATTCTTGATCCATAATAAGATTTGCCCCTTCCTCTTGCAGCATAGATTGTAAAGCAGGATCATGAACTCCCTGCTTATGTTTTTCCTTTCCAACCTTCCCAGTTTTTCATGATTAGGATCTGCACTCACTATTAAGACTAGCCCTGTGGTTTCCAGTAAAAAGTGACCAATTTATGAGCACTTGGTATAATAGATGATGAATAGGCTTTTCCCATTTTCTTTCTACACAATTTATCTCAGAATGAATGTCACATGATTCTTTTGGTACGTTGATGCATACTTTGGCTATTAACATTTAAAAATATGTGGTTTGAAAACCAAAACTTCCTTCTCGTCTTGTTTTTACAATTCTTTTTATAAAGCTTAAAATCAAACAAAAACTTCAGCAAGAACTGTCTTAGGATACAGCTGGACAGCTGTTGTTATGTTTTGTAGCTGCCATCTGAATATTCAAAATCCTGAATGGAAACGAGACAGAGAGATTCATTCATATATGAATGGGCATATCCTATGAAGCTATAATGCAAAATACATTAATGGACTCTACATTTATTTTCTGCTTCACACTGAACAAATAGAGGATGTTATAAACCAAAATTTGGGGGGGGGGCTTTAAGTACATCCATAACTGAAAAATTGTATGGTTATGGGGTTTGTTAGCCTTAAAAGTAATGAAATAATAACACAAAAAGCCAGCAATAATGTATTTTACTTTGCATCAACATATAATTTTCTTCACAGGTAAGTCATTAAATCAAGATTAATACCAGTTTGGTGTAGTGGTTATGGTGCTGGCCTAGAAACTAGGAGACTGAGTTCTAGACTCACCATGAAAGCTGGCTGGATGACTTCGGGCCAGGCACTCTGGAGAAAATAGAAAGAAGAAGCTTTAAGTATGTTTGCTGCCTTGAGTTATTTATAAGAATAATAAAATCAGGATAAATAATAAGTAGAATAGTGATGGAACAGTTGCACAGTGCAATCTAGCTTTTAAATTCTCAGACTATAATTAGGAAGATTCAGATTTTAAATCTGCATTCTGCATTCACTAATTTTCATATATACATTTTCATTATATATATATATAGTCCAACCCCCTGCTTAGGCAGGAAACCCTACACCATTTCAGACAAATGGCTGTCCAGTCTCTTCTTAAAAATTTCCAGTGTTGGAGCATTCACCGCTTCTGGAGGCAGGTTGTTCCACTGGTTAATTGTTCTAACTGTCACGAAGTTTCTCCTTAGTTCTAGGTTGCTTCTCTCCTTGATTAGTTTCCATCCATTGCTTCTTGTCCTGCCTTCAGGCGCTTTGGAGAATAGCTTGACTCCCTCTTCTTTGTGGCAGCCCCTGAGATATTGGAACACTGCTATCATGTCCCCCCTCATCCTTCTCTTCGTTAAACTAGACATACGCAATTCCAGCAACCGTTCCTTATATGTTTTAGCCTCCAATCCCCTAATCATCTTTGTTGCTCTTCTCTGTACTGTTTCTAGAGTCTCAACATCTTTTTTATATCGTGGTGACCAAAACTGGATGCAGTATTCCAAGTGTGGCCTTACCAAGGCATTGGTAAGTGTGGCCTTACCAAGGCATTGTAAAGTGGTATTAATATATATACATATATGTATGTATGTATGTATGTATATATATATATATACATATATGTATGTATGTATGTATGTATGTATGTATGTGTGTGTATATATATATATATATATATGTATGTATGTGTGTGTGTATATATATATATGTGTGTATATATATATATATATATATTCATACATATATATATTCATATATATATATATATATATATATATATATATATATATATATATATATATATATATATATATATATATATATATATATATATATATATATATATATATATATATATATATATATGAATATATATATATATATACATATATATATGAATATATATATATATATATTCATACGTACATATATACATACATACATACATATACATATATACATGTATATACATACATATTCATATATACATACATATATATGTATATATATCCCACTGTCTATCCCTATTAGTGCTATTTCCTCCGATTTCCTCCCCCGCACTAATAGGGATAGACAGTGGAAGACAGGAACAACGGGCAGATAAACGGGATGGAAAGGAGGGGAGCAGCAATGGGAAGGTATCTAAGACACCGGATCTGGGTGTAAGGCCCTTCTAGAAGCACGAGGCCGAAGAGACACCAGCCTGAAGATGACGAATGAGACTTTGTCGAAACGTCGCCAAGACACTTCCAATTTTACGTGGGAGAAAACCCGAATTACCAAAGACATATATATATATATATATATATATATATATATATATATATATATATATATATATATATATATATATATATATATATATGTCTTCAATGACTGCAAAAATACGAATCCTGGGCATATCTGTTCAATAACACAGTCCTCGATCTCGATCTCCGGGAGAAATATAAACCAGCTGTTTATTGTTAAAAAAGTTTAAAACAATAAAGACAACTATTTACAATATTAAAACAACTTAGCTTTCGCTGGTCCACAGAGTGAAGTTTCGGGGGTGGAGATTTCTTTTATAGACCTTGCTAGCCTAATTGCTTACTCATTGACCATGTGATAGGGCCATCCATCCTGGCTGACCGTAATTGCCTTAATTGTCCTGCCTCCTCTTTTTTGCACTCCAGTTCTACAACCTTTCTCCCTCCCATCCTTGTCAATCTCCTCCTTCCTGGTGCTGTTGCCGTTGGTATGCTTTCTAGCCGCTCCCACGTGCTCGTTCTGGGCCGCACATCCAGATCCGGTGTCCTAGATGCCTTCCCATTGCTGCTCCCCTCCTTTCCATCCCGTTTGTCTGCCCATTGTTCTTGTCTTCCACTATCTATCCCTATTAGTCCTATTTCCTCCGGTTTCCTTCCACGCTTGGATATGCGTGCGTGAGTGCAAAAAAGAGGAGGCGGGACAATTAAGGCAATTACGGTCAGCCAGGACGGATGGCCCTATCACACGGTCAATGAGTAAGCAATTAGGCTAGCAAGGTCTATAAAAGAAATGATTATATATATATAATCCCTAATTACACTAAAAATACGAATCCTGGGTAAAGCCATACGATTAAAAAAAAACACTAGTTCGAACACCAGGATAATATTAAACCAGAAGCTGTTTAATACAAATGCTGAGCTTTCGTTGGCCAACACTGCCGACATCATCAGAGCATAAAAACAAGGTTGCTGGGAGTTCTTTTTATACTGCCGGATGGCTCTGCGCCCGGCTTCTCGATCTGGTCATCGGTCCACCCGTTGTCTCTAGTTGTTCTGTTTTTAAAGGGCACGTGTTTCTTGCTACACTGATATTTTCCGAGGTTGCTGTCTTTTCTTCCCCTTTCCCTTTCCTTCCCCCAATCCCTTTCTTTCGGCTGTCTTGTGCAGGGCGCTTTCGCTCACTTTCACTTTTCCCCCTTCCCGGCTCCGTCCCGAGATCTATCTGATCTTCCTCAATGGGGCTGTACGTATGTATATCCGGGGGGGGGGTGCGTTAAGTAGGTCTGGGCGTTCATCCGGGCGGTCTCCGGTAAACGTGCTCCCGCGTGTGTTCTCTCGCTCGGGAGCGCTACCCTCTTCCATAGATGTCCGCGGGTATGTTGGGGGTCTTCCTCCAGCTGCTCCCTCTCATCACTTTTTCTCTCTCCCATCACTCGCCTCCGTCGTAGGTCCGTATGAAATGGATGTTGCATCATAACAGTTTGGCACTCATATTATTTTAATGTAGTTGGATTATACACAGGCATACGCCCAGTGGTGAGATTCAAATATGTGAACAACTGGTTCTCTGTGTGGATGCCGCTTCTGGAAGTCCATTTTGGGCCTGGGCAACAAAAAATTAGCTACCGGTTCTGCCGAAGTGGCATGAATCGGCTGAATCCCACCACTGCATACACCTGATAAATATATTCGCAGAGTCCTAGATTAGAGTCTTACATAGTGGAAAGAAACCATCCTAAATTCATTATGATTGATGCTTATTGATTATGAGTAATATGTTCTCAGAAGCCTGGGCAAATAATAAACCCATTATTTTTGACACATTTTAACTGGGACATTTAATTTCTGCAGTGAAGTCTGAAGTTAACATGATTTCAGATTTTTAAAGTCATTTTGTTTTTATCATACTTTGTGTATTCTTTTCATGTAAGGGAGGAAAGTAGATTACTGATCAATTAGATTGTGTTCATATAATAATTTATGTAGAGTAATTCCTATCTTGCATTACTTCTGTGTCACTGTAACAGGTTTTATGTCATAAAATTATAAAGTTTAAAGGGTCCATAGGCCTATCCCACCCATTTATTTATTGTAAAATAAATAAAATCAAAGCATCATCTTGCCTGAACATATGAAGGGAGGTGAGGTTACCACTCCTCTAAATAATTGGTTGAATTACTCTTGAACTGGAAAGTTTTAGCATTAAAACATTTCATCTAGCTTTTAATCAAATCTGCCTTCCTATAATTTGACCTTCTGTGTAGGGTCAGGTTTCTGAAGAATGCTGTCTTATCCTGCCCATCCCACCACCAGTGTTATTTTCCCCCCTCAAGGTTAAACATCAGTTCTTTCAATTTCTGTATATAGCGCATAGCTTTGAGACTTCTGATCATTCTTTCTGCCCTTCTTTGAATCTGTTCTGGTTTCTCTGAGGATTCAGTTCTTGTATATGGCAAATATGAGAATAAAGTGGAAGAAACTATACCTCTGTTGATGTTTATTATGGCCCACAAGTTGGGAAGATTTCTTGGGGAAATCGATTAATCCTATTCTTTTAGTAAAGAACATTGAAAATTGAAGGTCAGGGATCCTTCACACCATATTTTCTGCAAACATTTTCTCTAGAGAATCATGCCACTTGGATTTAAGTATTGGAAAAGATATGCTATATATCTTCAAACAGAACTAGCATGTATAGCAGCATTTCGATTGGATTTTTTTCTTTTCCAGGAAAGAATAATTAACTCTATAGTCTTAGCACGTAGAATAAAACAGAGCTGGAAGGGACCTTGGAGGTCTTCTAATCCAGGCCCCTGCTCTAGCAGGAGAACCTATACCATTTCAGATAAGTGACTGTCTAGCCTCTTCTTAAAAACCTCCAGTGATGGAGCGCCCATCATTTCTGAAGGCAAACTGTTCCGCTGGTTAATTGTCCTCACTGTTAGGAAGTTTCTTCTTAATTCCAGGTTGCTCCTCTCTTTTATTAATTTCCAACCATTGTTTCTTGTCCTGCCCTGTGGTGCTTTGGAGAATAATTTGAGCCCCTCTTCTTTGTGGCCCCTCAAATACTTTCTGAGTTATTGTATATAAAGTGATTTATAGCTACTTCCAAATTGTTGACTTACAATTTTCACTTAACAAATTAGAATATTTCATCTCCTGTTAAATCAGCTAATCAGACACACAAGGAGTCCTGATTCAACTGGCTCATAGGATTCTCAGAATATCATGGCTGGGAGGATGGAAGTAAATGATTTTTGGGAAATTTGCTGGCTTCAAGAAAAGAACAGAAGATGAAAGGCCCTAACTAAGAAGTAACTTAATGTGTACCTGACTCTTTCAGCATGAGGAATGGATTATCCTCCATTACATCTGAAGGAACCTTAGGGTACTTTCTCATAATATCTCCCAATTCAGGGAAATGCCTCAATCTCTCTCTCTAAAAAAGTAGCAACATTATGAAGAAGGGTTGGGAAATCTGCCATTTCATCCCATTGCTTCATGTCACAGGAATGTATATTAGTGAATAATGTGAATTGTTCTTGAAAACAGCAGCCCATCACAATCCATGACCACAAAATCATCCATAAAAGTGTCATCTTTGAGCCATGGCATTTCCTCCATAGCCAGCAGAGGGCAGCTGAAATGCACATCTGATTTAGTAGTGGTGTCTTGCTACAACAGCTTGTAGAACCACCTCTGCTACCTAACTATGGCCAGTTGAAACCACTTTGGAGATACCAAGGCCTAATGATGAGGGTGTCTATTAAAGAAAAATTGTAGAGCATCCCAACTTCTTGTATATCAATGCAACTAAAATACAGCAATATATAAAAATTTTAAGGAGTTATTCTAGTATATATTTCCAGGATTATTTCTTACTATTTTCTACATGAAATAGTAAGGCTTGGTAAGAGTTGTCCTACTCTGAAACAAAAATGAACATTTTGCCTACAAGTAGTCTGTTTAATTTTCCCAGTAATTCTTCCATTAGGAACAGAAATATCCGCTGTCTTGGATTTTTCTTGTCCATCCTGTCATGTCATGAAAGGTGATAAATAACCACTGTTAAAAGAAACCACATCTTGGGGCATGTTCTCTTCGGTTTTGTTTGTTTTGTGATGACTGAGATTCATGTTACTGTTCAAAGAATATTGAATTATGCCTGTTATATTGAATCACAATCCTTGCTGTGCAACTTAACTTTAAGAATCCCAGTAGTACTGGTTGTGGTGACTAAATTTCTACTTAGTAAACCAGGCCAGAGCATTTTGGCTATTGAAAATAAATAGAAATGAACAACAACAGTAATAATAATAATAATAATAATAATAATAATAATAATAATAATAATAATAATAATAATAATAATAATAATAATAATAATAATAATAATAATAATAATAATAATAATAATAATAAAGTTGGAAGGGATCTTGGAGGTCATCTAGTCCAACACCCTGCTCAGACAGGAAACCCTATACTATTTCAGACAAATGGCTGTCCAGTCTCTTCTTAATGAATAAACCAGTTCATTCCAGAGGAAAAACATAATGTAAAGCAATGAGTACTGTGAACAATTTCAATATGATGGCATTTATTATTAGAGAATCACCAACAGTGGCTATTGCACCATATGAGACTTTATTTTTCTCAAAGAAATAGTAAAATATACCATAATGAATAGGTCCATGCATGTGTGAGAGCTATGCGGTTTGTCGCATTGACGTATATGCAAAAGAAATTTTATAACGTTTGAATGAAAGATATGCATACATACATATTCAAAGAGTTCAGCTGTAAATAAAGGAGTGTTTTAAAGGAATGTTTTGGAAATTGTTCCATTAAAAAGAATAGAATTGTTTTTTTCACAGGTTTTCTTAAAGATGTTAAAAAAAGATGTTGAAATGTATTCAGTCTACAATGGCTTTGTGGATTTAATCAAGGACTCAAAAAAAGTTTATATATACTAAATATAACAAGCAAATATAACAAGCAAACAATTGAGTGCTGGAATACTTGTTCTTTGAGTAAGAAGATGTATATATAATGAATGAATATAATATGCATGCCCGTATCTTATAGTACTGAATTTTGGAACTTGTTTGTCATTTTATTCTAAAAGATATAACACAAAACTTCAAAATTCTTTTTGAGAGCCAAACATAATTCTGCCCAAAAGAAAGCCATTAAAAATGAAATGCAATGGATTTCACTGAGACCTGCTAAATAACAGCATGGAACCAGTCTTGGCTGATCTCAAAAAGCCGTGCAGCATAGGCCTAATTAGTACTTGAATAGGAGAATAGAATTAAATAGGGTGGTTTTGAACTACACTGAGAAGTTGAAAACACATTTCAGACATTTGCAATGGCAGAGAATGTCCCTAGTGGTGCCAAGAAAACTATATGGTCATGAAGTCATTATGAAGTTGATGATTAGGAACTGAGCTGAGTTTGACTTGAAGGAGGATTTATCTTTGCTTTAAATCGAACCAAATCTGAATTTCATGTTATTTATAAATAATGATTCATATAAATGATATTTAAGTATTCATATAAATGATATTTAAGTATTTTATTCCATACCAATCAAACAAATGAATACCTGTAATGGGATTTGGTTAAACAAATATTTGCATTGCTTAATTTTTTCCTTAATACTTTAATAAAATTATTTTCCATTACTTTAGTTCTATTGGGTGCCAATAATTAGCAAATATTATAGGAGTAAGGCTCTATAGCATACCTAACCAAATCTAGACTGCAAAGATCTAGACAAGCATCAGATTCATAAAATCATAGAAATGTGCATTTGAAAGACACCACATGGATCTTCTAGTTCAGGAGTCTTCAAACTTGGCCCTTTTTTGACTTGTGGACTTCAACTCTTAGAATTCCTCAGCCAGCGTGCCTGGCTGAGGAATTCTGGGAGTTGAAGTCCACAAGTCATAAAAGGGCCAAGTTTGAAGATCCCTGTTCTAGTTCAACCCTCTGCAAGAGACTGGAATATTAATTAAAGCACTTCAAGAATACCAATTAAACTATCCTCAAACGTGCCCAGAGATGGAGAAACCACATTCTTTCTGAGAAGACTTTTTCATTGTTGTATGGATCTTACTGTCAAAAAGGTTTTCTTAGTTTTTCAGCAGTGGAAAATAATTCTTCACCATCTTCACAATGGCATCCTTCCACATACTTGAATATGTCTCCTTCAGTCTTCTGTTCTCCAGATTGAATATTGCAAGTTCAGCAGACTGAATATTACATTGAATCCCCAGAACCTGGGGATCTGAAGGCATTTAAAATAACTAGAAATTCCTTTATAATAGTTTATAGACCTACAGCCTCTTCTGTTGTTTTAACTTCCCAATGTGTGCTGTCTAGTTCTTTGCTTAAATATTGTAAGCCGGCTTACCTATAGTGTAGTCAAACCCTACAAATTTAGTTGAGGTAGTCCTCAATTTATTACCGTAATTGGGACAGGATCTTCTGTTGCTAAGCAAGTAGTTGTTGAATGAGTCATAGCCAATTTTATGTTTTTTGCTATGGTTGTTAAGTGAAGCATGTGGTCATTAAATGAACCCAGCTCACTTTGAGTGAGTGAGTGAGTCACAACATATATAATTGCTGGCTGTTTTACCGATTGGATAACAATGATTTTCTGTGGAGGGAATGAGAAACATGAAGGAAGGTTGGACTCACCATATCCCATCCTACCAGCCTTTGACGGAGTAACTCTTGCTCAACCATCACTTTGATGGGATGGTAACGTGAGTTTTCTTTTCTTGGCATGGAATACAGAATGGGACTAATCCTACAAGGCATCTATATGTGAGTTATACAGGGATCATGCTTGTTGGACACAGATGACAGATTTTCAAAATGTCCTTAGTAAAATAATAAGCATCACATCAGTTTTCTTCTTCAATCACATACCCTTCTTATTCTAATCCTTCCAGAGTATTGAATTTACTTGTGGAATTTTTCAGGAGATGCTTGTATGTGTGGGTATGTTGTGTGTGTGAGTATGCATTTGAGAAAGCTGAACAACATTTAGAAGGGCAGATTGAGGGGGAAAAATAGACTCCCCCTACACTTCCATTTAGGAAATTGCTATGGAAACCACTAAATGGTAAAGAGTTTCTGATTCTGGCTTTTAAACAACCCCAAACATTGAGTATGAAGAGAAAATGTGAAGACAGACTGTTCTTGGTTTTGCCATTAGTTATTAACTAGAGAGTCTAGATCTCATGCCAAAAATTCCAAAATTCTACTTGAAGGAATCATAGGTTCTGAGCCAAGAAATTTCAGTTTCAGCATTCAGAATAAATTAGGCACCAATATATGTGGTTGTTTTTTGGCTTATGTACCAAATTTTGCATACTTTATTTCAACCTAAAACCATAGTTTTATGTACTTTTTTATCCAATGGAGAATTGTGTTATTGTTGTGCAAATTGAGAAGTAAATTTGTATGTGCAGATGACTGGCAGAAGGATTTTATTAATAAAATAATCTAGAAGATTAAGGGGAGACGTATTTGAAAATTAGCCTTAACTAAAATTGATTTTAAATTGGTATTAATTTGTGAAAATAGTAAGAAGCAAACTTCACACAGTCCAAAATGGCCACAAAGGGAATTAGAAATAACAGGTTTTCCTTTGTATAAACTATTTATTTACTTATTTTATTATATCAATTTATATAGTTTAGTGTGTTGTTCAAACCCCAAGTTAAACTTTCCTATAATGTATGGAAATAACAGCTTTATAAATAATATTTTGGAGTTGGCTTGTACATTAGCCGTAGTTAAAATTACTATTTATATAATTCAGATAATATAATTAATCAGATAATCTATATTTGCTGAAACCAGCAGCAAATTGCTCCCATAACTGATTTTTTCCAATAAAAATACTGTCATAAATGTTTTGTCATTTAACATTGCTGTTTACCATTGAATGAAGGCATTATAACATTTGTTTATTTCTAGTTACCATTTGTATGAGCTATCCATTGTGGTTTGTAAAGCCTGATTTACATTTTAATCCACGGTATGAGGTTGGCTAATTATTGCTTGCTAAACAAACCATGGCTTGGCAAGATGTATGAGCCTAGACAGAATCCTATAGGATTTCCACTTCACTGACCAGAAGCTACATTCCTCAGTCTGATAATACTCAGCATGCATAGCTGTATTTCTATGGCTAGAGCAATGTAAGAATGTGTGAATGTACTATCTGCCTCATCTCCACAATAATTGGGCTTTAAGGGAACTGTTTTACAGAAGTTCTGGTCCTTCCTGTTAGATGTATAATTGCATCAACATGTTGATGCAGTTAGCAGCCGCTCAAAGAATCCCCATGACAATAAACTTAAAGATAAATAGTTTGGTAAGTCAATGTATCCATTTGTCAAAAATTATGTAAACTGAATCCTTATTTCCTTCTTCAATAAGTCTGATTATTCTGTGAGAATCTGCTTCACTGGCAGCTGCTATGGGCATAACAGGGTGTTCTTCTCAACACTAGGTCTCTGACCTATGGTTTCCTTGAGAGATTTATCTTATCCCCCATTCTATTCGCTATACATGTGAAATTTCTAGGGAACATTACTTGGAGCTTTTGAGTAGAGTGTCAACATCTAATGTTGGTTGGGGCTATTTTGTAACTCTTTCTATGCACAGAGTAGTTCAGGCAAAGTGACCAGAGGCAAAATTCCAAAGGCTTTTGTGTATTGCTTTCATGTTTTCTTCTTCTGGGTAAGGATTTCCATGCACTGCCAAGCTGCTTGGGTGTTTTGGTTTTTAGTGGCTGCCTTGAAACAATGATTTATTTGGCCTAGGATGTGATGAGGCAAGAGCCTTCTCCCTCCACCAACAGGAGAAAATAATTTATGATTCACTTTGCAAAACATTCAAGGCAACCCTCAAAGCAAACTTCAGAAAGCAACCCTCTTCAAAGGACTGAGACCAAGTCTTCTGGAGGGTTATACATGGCTCCCTTGATATGCTAGCATATCCTTGCATAAACAACAATAAACAGTTACACATAGTGAAACAAAATTATTCTTCATGCAGACTTGCATAGAGACCACCTGACAAAGCCATCAAGCAGCTACACCGAGCCCTTCAAAGACCGCTTAATACAGGTCCCTACATGTTGAAATATACACTATTGTTCTGGATCACAGTCAGATCATTGTTTTGCCTGGTTAGGTATATTCCATCAGAGTTTATGGAAGAGGCTCTTTAAGAGATATAATGTTCTGTATAGTGTACTGTAGGCAGTTTCTTGGAACAGAAGTCTATACCTGCTGGAGAAGATTTCATTGAAATTCTTCACAATGTACCTGGTTATAGACAAGGAATAGAAATCCCATAAAATTTTTCTCAGTTTCTTGAAATGTGAGCATGGATACTTTTGTGAGTTACAGCCTATTCTTTCTTGAGGCACTATAATTTTATGTGTTATCATATCCCTATTCTTTATTTATAACAATGTTTTGCTAATGTTATTCATCTGTTTCCCAGTCAACGTTTTAGTTGCAAAAAAATACCATAAGGCAGGTTAATCTAAAGTATGGTGCTCCAAGATGGAGTATAAATTTGAAACTGGGACTATCCATCATTGATTCAACAAATGACTTCACTGTACTGTAAATAGGTCTTATTTTGTATCATTGGAGACTGGTGTTTCAGTCTGGAGAAAAATGTATTTTAAGTAATAAACTTCAATTTATCAAAATAATGTCTGGACACATAATACATATTTATACCACAAAGTCAAGCTACTATACAATTGAATGGATTTTGCTGTGACTGATCAAATGTAATTCACCTCATTGCTTACTAGATCTTTCAAACTGTTTAAGTATGCATTTAACTCATTGAATGATGGAAATTTTAGAGCTACATATTGTAGAAAAGTGAGTTATGATTTTAAAACTGTTGAAAATCATCACTTGGTAGAAGCAATACTTCAAGTCTAGAACATGGCCTTTTTAATCACCTCAAGTTTAGTTCGCCATGTCTCCAGTTGTAGGGAAAAGACTTCAATTCACAAGATGGAGGAAAAAAAGGAAACTTTTGTTGAGTTTCTCATTTGCTCCCCTGCAGAATCCTTAGGAATTGCACAAGTAGGTAGAGCTGATGGTGGGAGTAATTTTATACCTTCTGCACATAGACATATAAAATGAGGAGTTTCAATTGTACTTATTTCAGCAATCACATCCAATGGATGGGAGGCTTTAGCTCCCCCATGTTCCCCAGCAATCCCAAAGGAAAGAAGATTAAGCAAGTTTAAAATTTCTTTATCTTCCAAAATTGTCATTAAGCTTTCACTTTTCCCACTTCTAGTTGCTACAGGGCAACAGTCTGAATATAATGGCTATACAAGAGGAGAAATTCTTGTATCCATCCATCCATCCATCTACCTATTCGTTAGTTTAATTTCAGTTTTCATTTCTTTTCTGTTTTTTTTCTAAATTTGTTTTTGTTTTTATTTCCTTCTATAAAACTTGCTAAATTCTTTAATTATTATTTTTTTTAAAAAAAACCTTTCATCCATCTTATACCCCAATGATCCTGACTAAGATGGTGGCAGGGCAGAGGACAAGTAAATATGATTATCTTTGCAAATCTTTTCCTCAGTATAATTTTCATGGAAGCAAGTGATGGAAGAGGTGTGAAAAAGAGATTAAAGCAGAGATAGGGATGATCAACAAAATTTTCGCTGCTGTTGGATAACAGGCAAAACTCTTTAGCATGTAATTTGCCTCCTGAATTACCCGTGGATACTGTAGACCAGTGTTTCTTTATCTTGGCAAGTTCCAGATATGTAGACTTCAACTTCTGCAATTCTCTGAATATTTTTGAGAGTGGAAGTCCACACAGCCACACAACAAATGTTTTTAATATTGGGAAATACTATAACGCAAGTATGTTTGTTTGGTGTATGTATGCAAAATATGAGTTGATGGTATATTTGGACTATAGTCTATCCACCTGCCTTGTAACAAGCCAATATCTTGCTATAAATAAGCATCATATATGTTCCTATATGTTTCAAACTCAGATAAATGTACTTAGGAGTAAACTTCATTAAACACAGTAAAGGTTTGCCTTAGGAATTGGATTATTTTGTAACAGTGCAGAAAAATGACATACTTGGAACAACTTCATTCTAATGTAAAATGGTTGTACAAGAGGTATAGTTTTTGATGTAACTGCAGCTTGCAGCTAATTTTTCAAACCTCTGGCTGTTAAAAAAACAAAACCTGATGTGGTCCAAAGGAGCAGAGCTAGACAAGACAGAGATTATGTAGGCCAACAGAAAAGAAAGAGGGAAGGAGGGAGGGAGGGAGGGAAGAGAAGCTATGTAATTTGAGGAGTTTGGAAAAATCTTAAGCTGTAAAATAAACATAATAAATTAGGAGAGCTTCTGCAGAGCTTCAGCTATCTCTTGATTATAAGAAGAAAACTGACCATTTATCATTTTGGAAGAACATTATGAAGAACTACTGAACTGCCAGTGAGAAACCTACATGTGTGTCTGTGTGGTTTGGCATCTGCAGTTAGCAGGACCAGGATAAATTTCCAGATTTGCTAAGTGTCCCTTAAACCATATATAGTCTATTATGTCAAGGCCTAATGTTAGGAGCTAAAATCAAAGTTTTCAAATAAACATTTCCTTCAACACAAGTTCCAGGAGAAAAGTTTGGCCTAGGGTTATTATGATGCCCTAAATGCTTGTTTTTCTGCATGGAAAGCAGGATGCATGGTCGGAACAGGAAAAAGTCTCAACCTGGCTCTAGACAGAGAAAAGCATGTGAAAATGGGGTCCAGAGGAAAAATTTGGAAGAAAGAAAAAGATTATAGCTAAACATGACTGAAACCTTTACTTGACTTATTAATTGAACCAATTTGTTTTAGAAAACAAATAAAATGCTCCATAGATCTTTATTCAGCAAGCATTATATTATAATATTTTCCCCTCTTTTGCAACCAGGAAAATGTATTTGTATATCATGTAAAAATAAATAATGTATGTTCCTTGTTTTGCTGTTATTGTTCTTATTGAGATGCACATTGAGCAGCTAAAGCTCATGGTCTTGAATTAAAATTACTTTGATAAGAAGTCTTACAAATAAAAGAAAATGTGGAAGTTTCACACCAATTCTGTAACAAGCATAAGAATTAAGGTGTTTGGGGAGTTGAGTCCATGAAAAGAAGATCTAAGGATTAAGATCTGAGACTAAAATCTTAACAAGGCAGCATTCATTCTGAGACTATTCATAAGCAGAGTTGTAAAACATTTAACGTTTGTTTATTGCATATTGCAATATTCCTTGACATTGTTTTATAAATGTACCAGTGACAACAAAACAGATTGTTTATATAGCACAGAGTAATTTATACCACTTGCAACCTCTTAGTTTTGTTATGGTGCAAGAAGTTAGTTTGCCCTAAAATGGCAATTTTCTTACAAGCTGTATTGATATGCACGAATGAAGGCGAATCTACGTGTCCCAGGATAATGTTGCAGGATCCAATCTGGGTTGGTCACTGGGATCGGAGGTTTTGTCTTCTGACCTTTCAGATCCATGTTGGAGCCCATCCTCAGGGAACTTTTCTGGGGTCTAGGCTGCTCTGTGTGTGATACCACACAGTGTTCTGTACCACACACAGAACAGCCCAGAACACACAAAGAAATTCCCTGAGGATGGGCTCCAGCATGAGTCTGAAAGTTTGGAAGACAAAATCCCTGGTCCTGGTGATCGACCCAGACTGGATCCTGTGTTGATATTAGTAACCTATTGTCAGATTCGCATTACTGGTTTTGTAATATGTTCAATGGGCACATGTGAATCTAGCTAGCTAGAATACTCAATTGTTAGTGATAGTAGGCCGGCTTGTTTACCATGGATGTTATAAAGCGGTTGGGCTTTTTTTCAACCTCCCCTGTTGTGTACACCCTTGCTATTCTACTTTTTGTATTTAAAAAGGCATTGAAAAGATGTGAAGTATCTTTCCTTCCTCTCTTTCTACAAGAGCAGCCGACTATGCATTTGACAAAATGGTACAATCTCCACAAAAGCACAAGTCTTGGGGGTCACTGGAATGGAGTCTCTGCACAGAATAAAATTAATATTCGCCATGGGCAAGACCTTGGCTAGTAAGTATTTTGTTGAAAAAGGAAAGCTGAAAAGACATGGGGTAACTTAACAGGATTTCATCCAGTATGTTTGTATTTATGTATTGGAATCAAGAATAAATAATGTTTTGTTTATAACTTGTATTTCTACAACTGGGCTTCTGTGAATGCCAGTGTGTCCTCTGATAACATCTTTGGTGCTCAGAAAGCTTCAGTTGATTTCATTATATATTTTTAAACATATTTTTTTTAAAAAATGAATAGGAGTACTATTAATTTTTGCCCTAAAGGTGCTTTTTCCAACTGTACTGTCTTGGTGTTTTTTTTGGTTGTTGTTGTTGTTAAAAACATTGCAGTTCTCGTCCAAGAAGTTTCTTCAGTTTTAACTGACTGGTGGAGAATGGAACGATTTATATTCTTTGCAGTTTTCTGGTTGTTAACATTCTGAGAACCACTAAGGCCACTTGGGGTTTTATCTGTATCTTCAGAGTCACCTGATTCAGAGTATAAATGGGTGTGGAACCTTCTTGGGACTGCTGAAAGGACTGTGTCATAAGCAGGAGATAGATGGTATCGTGTCCTTCCCTCTCTGTTGAGGGAGGGCTGCTCAATTTTAACATAGATGGCTTTTTTGACTTCTCTTTCAAACCAGAATGTCTTCTCTTTTCCAGAATGTGAACTTTCAAAAGAGTGACCTTTGTCTTTCAGATGCAGATGGACTGCTGAATCCTGTCCTGACGAGTTTGTTCTCCTGTGTTGTGCCATGCATTTGTGAAGTGGTTGTTTTGTTTCCCCAATGAACAGGGCTGCACATATCTCACTGCATTACACTACATATACAATATTGCTCTGTTTGTGTCTGGGTATGTTGTCTTTTGTTTTGATACAGATAAATGCCCAAGTGGTCTCAACAACTCTCAGAGAGCTAAAGACCAACCTTCAAAATGCTAATGACCAGATGACTGCAAAGAGCATAAATCCTTCCATTTCCCAATTAAAAAAGCTTTTGGATGAGAAGTGAAACATTTTCAAAGAAAAGTCCAGTTGCCATTGGAAAAAGCACCTTTGGGACAACCATGACCTGGATGTTTGAGAACCTCCATAGAAATTTTTATTGCATTTGTATAGCTGCCCATCTCACGGAAAGCAACTCTGGGCAGGCACAACAATCCACTAAAAGAGTAAAAATATAAAACACTCATTACCTAAAACATTTATAATTCTTCAAAAGCATTGAAAACTATAAAAGCAAAACTAAAACCAAAAAGAAAATAAGGGGAAGAATATTAATAGTATGTGAGCCACCTTGTCAGTTCACCTCTCCCCTGGGGTTCCCAGACTTGCTGATGAAAATAAGCCTTGTGGGACCTTCAAAAGATCAGGAATGGTGAGGCTGACCTCATCTCTGGGGAGGAGATTCCATAATGGGGGCATCATGTCAGAAAAGACCTACCACCTAAGGCCCACCATCCAATTTTTTTAAAAAAGAAAAAAAATCCAAAACACTCAAAAAACTGGAAAACATTTGATTTTAAAGCTATGCCTGCCAGACTTTTTATTTACTTTCTGAAAGGGCCTATGACATACTCTCAAAATTCCAGATATCTAGATGGCAAATCCTGCCTACACCATTCAGACATTCCCCTTTAAAAGAGTCAAGAGGGCTTTTAAAAAAATATGCTATGTCCATGTATTTTCCATGCCTAAAAATCTCAAATAATATAGGACTTGCATGTTTGCATAATGATGATGTTACCTAATTTGGTAATGAAGCATCTGCAAGAAAACCACCAAGCTCAGAGAGCACCAAGGACCCCACAGTTCAACCCTGAGCTACAAATATTTTCTTCTGACCAAACCCATAATATGCAAACAAAGCCTAAGTCAAGACTATTTTCCCTCTCCCCTCAGCTGAATTGAAATAAAATAGTATTATCAATGGAAGGTTTCTTTTAAAAAAGCGGGGGGAAAGAAAACAAAACATTCCCATAGGTTATTTTAATTTGCTTTTTCCCAGTGTTAAACTGATAATAATTCATAACTACAAAACAATTGGCTGAAAGGATACCCATTTCATGAATTATTTGCTACGGAATCCATTTCCTCATAAAAGAAAAATTCTATTAGTGACCCCTGACATTTTTGACATTGAAAAGTACATATTTCAGTTGTTTCAGTTTATTCTTATACTGACAATATTTTATTTCTAATTGGATACCTTGGTTTGGAATTTGGGAACATTTTTTTTTTGCTTTCAGTTTTCTGGCTTGAATTTTTTGTTCTGTTTGTCTTCAACTTACAACTTGTATCTTGTAACTTGTTGAAATTTTGGGTCCTGGAAGAATCATACATAGAAGGTAACAACAGTCCAATGTACTCTCCACAAGCACAGTGAACTGATAGATCTCATTTTCTCTTGCTGATGGCCTCAATGAAGAGCCACAGCTCTTCACAGCTCTTGCAAACAACAGCAAAGTGGCGGCCATTTTCTGTTCATTGACAAGATCCTGCTTACCACTGGCTGAAACTACATTCTCTGCCACTTGCAGCACCAAGAACAAGATGGCTATTTTTTTCTTTGAAAGGAGCCCATGCCTCTTTTGTTGTCTTCTAACTCCAAAGAAGGAGGGATTAAAATAACCAGTTTTCAAAGGAAAAAAGTACTGTGTTATGCAGATAACAACTTTACTATCCTATTCTACCAAACAGCCCAGGTAATATTTATTTATTGCTCTGCCTCATTAGCAAAATTGTACAGATGGCCACCTTATTAAATGGAGGTATATACTTCATGACAAGGCTACAGCTTAGCTATATAATTTTTTATATCCATCTTAATTAATTAAATGAAAATTGTAATTATGTGGTGTCTGCAATGTTGCATTAATTTACAAATGCCTACTTAGCATATAAATTCAGAAATGTTTGTTTTCAGGGATTATACTTTTAAACAAAAGAGGTGCCCCAAATTCCAGAGTCTTTGAAGTTGCCCACCGAAAATGTATTCAAAACATCAGGGGTTGGCTGCAGCTTTGCTGAAAGAGACACAACTAGCTAGAAAAACAGCTGGTTGGTTAAAATTAAGAAGATGTCTAGAAATACTTATATATATATATATCTTTGCTTCTAGAAAAGTATACACTAAGCTGAAATCTCCTTAGTGGATCCTTTTTGAGTGAGATGTTTGACCACCTAAACCTTAGTACTGAATTAAAGCTGCTTCACTTCTGTGCTCTCATTTTAGGTTTCTTTCTGACTTTTTATCTCATTTTTTCCTGCAGAAATAAATGTTGTTTTTTGCTGGTAACATGGATAACTATTGTTAAAATATTGGATTTGGAATGAAGAGGTACAGGTTCAAATCCACCATTAGCAATAGCCATAGCATATAGGCAGCTGGGCTGGGGAGGGGGGTGACAGGGGAACTGGGCTGCATGAGCGGCGAGCTGGTACACATGTGCACATGCATGCAGCTTGACTTGCGTGAGCAGCACGCTGGTGCACATGTGCGCGCAGTTCAACTTGCCCAAGTTGAACTTGGTGTGCATAGGTGTACGTGTCAGCCCGCTGCTCACCTGGCCCAGTTGTGAATAGGCAACAGCCCGGTAGTGGGCTGTGGCCCAGAGATTGGGTACCCCTGTATTAGAGAACAGTCTGAGATGCTATAACTATTGCATAGAAAAGTTGACATAATTTGTTCAACGTATGTGTGTATGTGTGTGAGAGAGAACATTTGTTTCATCCAAATTTTAATAAGTTTTTTATTTAGATAATACTGTGTTCATAGATTTAGAAATTCTATTTCTTTAGAAAAAGAAAGGAACAAAGATGGACTGCTGAATCCACTGTGTAGTAACATTGGGTGATCTTGGTAGATGTTTCTCTGGTGAAAGGCACAAGCCATTTCTGCCTGATATGGGCCAAGAGCTTTAGAGACAAAATTCAGTAATTTATAGGTTAAATCTTCTGATTGTATCCAAATAATTGAAAGAGAAAGAAAAGTAGCTGTTAATGCTGGTTCAGATATGTTTGTGCAAAAGTTCACAGTGTATCAGTTAGGTAAAGTTCATGGAGTTCTGCTTGTAGAAAAGAAATTGTGCAAGATATTGCACAAATGAAACAACAACATTAGATTTAGAGTCCCTTGTCTTGTAAAGTTTCTAAGCAAATTCTGACTCACAATAACACAAATTATAAAGTTTAACTTTGTTATATCTTGCATATGTTTCCTACAGAAAGGGTTTTTTTCCCCCCTTAGCCTAGGAAGACTTTTGATCCAAAAATGTTTTCTGCTGGTTAAATAAGGGGAAAGGCAAAGTTTGCAGTTTTCAATTTTCTAGTGACTCTGAGAAACCAATTGTAGGAGTGGGAGAGCTAAGGACTGCAGAGGGAGGGAGAATTAGAAAAAGAAAAGAAAGAGAAAATGGATTTTGCATCCCTGACTGCCAATGGGGAATTTTGCTTGGGTAGTTTTTGACTGTGGGAACAAAACATCCTCTCTCTAGCTCATTGTCTTTTGCCCTGTTTCATCATAAACTTTTAGAGTTCATCTGTCAGCTTTAGTTTGGGAAAAACAGATCATATATGAGTAAATAATCAGTGAAACAGGGTTGTATGTTTGAGAGATGCTTTTAAGAAAAGATTAGGGAAATGTAATATTCACCCAGATGTTGTCATCTGATATGTCTTTTTTTTTTTTTAATAACATCCCACCAAAAAACAGTATTTGCCAAAAAGACCATTTTTATAAGTAGGGACTATTTTTATAAGCAGGGACTAATCAATTATAAGACAATCTGAATTACTGTTATTTGCTAATCTCTTCATTTATAATCCTTATAAAGTTTATTCATCAGAGTTTTACAGATATTCCCAAGCTGCTGAGAGATATGAAATAATACTCATGCTATGCAAGAAAGTGTTAGAACTTTCTGGATCCAGGCTTTTTGGAAAACTGGGAAGGGGATGGAAAACAGGCATTGCCTCCTACTACTCAAAGGGGCACATTCTAGATGTGATAGTTTCTTTGGTATGAGCTACTAATTATTTTGTTGTTAGAAATTACTCTATAAAAGGCATGCAAGAGCAATTCAGAGCTGTTTCCTTTTATCTGCCTTACCAATTGATGTCTATACAGAGCAAGTGAGGCTCCCCAAACACATCAGTCTGCCTCAAATACTCAAGATTAAGTAGCAAGTGACATTCAGGACCAACCAGCCCACCCAGGAGAAGAGAAACCAGCGGAAAAGCTGTCAGATTCCCCCTTTTCTCCATTAATCTTGAAGCTTTTCAGTGCTGCCGGGTCTCATCTCCGTCAAACAGGCTAGAAAAAGTGTCGGGGTGTTTTCTTTCTGCTCGCTCTCTTTTCCTATCATACTCTTCCAGTAACCCCTTTTATGCTGGCCTCTGTTGTTAGAGCTCCCAGACCTGCAAATTACCTTTATTAATGAAGGACAGAACATAATCAACGTGAACATCAAGGCTTTAGAAAGTCAGCTCAGAAGAGATTCTATGGGGTTGTTTCTTTGCTACATACATATCTAGATGTGAAACAAAATGTGAGTCTCTACACCAAGTTCTTCAGATTGTTTAGTTTTCATTTCTGGTTGTATAATCCTATTCCACTCTTTTTTCCCAAGGCTTATCATGATAAAAACTCATTTCCGTGGTTTGTTTACCAGCATGAAAGAGAAAGTGAAGATTGATGTTCATTTAAAGAATGATTTAAATACTAGTTTCCCTTTTTAAAAAAACAAGGAAATGCTTCATTTGCACAAATATTTTAATCTTTTGAAAGGAGGTCATTTATATTGCAAACTAATGATAGTTAAGGGAATATTATAGATATATGGCAATAGTAATTGTAGATGTTGTTTCTGAAAACTGAGATTCCAGTAAGATAAACACCTCCATTCATGATCCCATTACAAGTACAAACTGTCCCTAATTGGCTCTCATTAGATTTTATGTTCCACAGGCAATGAATGATGTGTGACTGAGGACCCTGACATTGTGTTGCACAGAAAGGGAAAGGACTGCTGTGTCTTCGACATGCATGGAAGGAAGCCTGTCACTGTGGTTATTTTACCCAGCAATAAAGAACAAAACATCAGGTTAATAGTTCAGATCAAAGAGTCACCTAACCTAGTACAGAAGTCCTGAAAAATTCCAAGTTAAACAAGTTCTCATAGACTACCTCTCAATGCTTTCATTAGGCAAAGAAGCTCATATTGAAAGCAATAAGATTAGTTTCTAAGAAAGACGACTGGTCATCACACTCAAGGGATGGGATTAATGCCTTTCTGTCAAGGACCATTTCTGACTGCTACTATTGCATATAAGAAAGTGAACATCAAACATAAAAAAATTCAAATCCAGGCAGAATTTGAGAGATACAGGAAAAGAAAATGCATGATTGCAAAGATAATTGGCCTGGGAGTTCTGTGTCCCTGTATATAGGGGATATATAGAGGCTTATAGTATATATGCAGTATATAGAGGCATGGCAACATTCTGAACTGGAAATATGGCAGATGCTTGAAAAGCTAGAGCAATGTTTCTCAACCTTGGCAACTTTAAGATATGTGGGCTTTGACTCCCAGAATTCCTCACACAGCCTGGGGAATTTGGGGAATTGAATTCCACGCATCTTAAAGTTGCCAAGGTTGAGAAACTCTGAGTTAGGAAATAGAGCACTGTTCTTCTGAAAGAGCCACCAGCCCAACTTAAATTGACAGGGTCATATGAAGGTAAAAAGATGACAGGGTTAGGTGACAATCTGACAGTGACCCTTACTCTCATACGTACATCTCAGCCATAATAGGAAGTGCTGTAAGAACCTGGGTGGAATTGGTCCTGATAACATCAAGAATTTCAAAAAGCATTCTGCATAGTGATGTTTAATACCAATTAATTTCCTAGATTTTAAACTTCATTTGAAATCTCTGTATATCGAAAGCTCTCTCTATAATGAGAGCCAGTTTGGTGTAGTAGTTAAGATGCCAGGCTGGAAAGCCAGACACCATGAGTTCTAATCCTATTTTAGTCATGAAAGCCAGCTGGTTGTCCTTGGGCCAGTCAAACTCTCTCAGTCCAATTCACCTCACAGAGTTGTTGTTGTGGGGAAAATAGGAGGGAAAAGGTGTGTTGGATATGTTCGCCATCTTGAGTTATTTGTAAAAATAATAAAGGCAGGATATAAACAAACAAATATTGACAGTTCTCTAGATACAAAACCTGAAACCAAATATAGATTGTACTGGGAAATATGCTACCACTCGTGGGCTATGGCTTGTTGCCAAGGCTTTCTGTCTGTTATCTAGACAGTCCTGAAGCACTGTCTGCTAAATAGAACTCCAGGTACCACAGCTGAAATTTTATGTCAACACTTACCTGAAGTTACTCAATGCCAATCTTGATATCATTGCAAGAACTAAACTTTCATTAATGTCACAAGAATTGTCTTGTTTGAACCTCTTACAAGGTGAATAGGATACAGAGATTTAAGCCTGCCCATGCTCCATAATGCCTGCTCAGGCACCCACATTCCATAGTGCCTGCTCATGGTATTCATCTGCCCATGCTCCATAGCACCTGCCCATGTCACCCACCCACCTATTTATACTCCATAATGCCTGCCCATGGTACCCACGCACTCTGCAGCTCTTACCCACAGCTCTTACCCAGTGGCCTGCTTGCCTCAAATTCCTGCTTCTTCCCACGTTGTGGTCATGTGAGGTCTTGGTTAGTTATCTGTGCCATTTTAGATTTACAACAGCAATCAGGACTTCCTGGATTGTTGTGGTTAAGTGACGTGGTCACATGATATCATGCTTTATGACCATATCACATAAGAATAGAAATTTCAGTCCCAATTGCTGTTGCAACCCAAGGCCAACCTGTAAAGCAACTGCTCAAACCTAGAATGAATGGGGTGCTTTCTTCAGAGCATTGAAATGGTTGGCAAAGAAAGGTTGCTTTGCATCCATTTTTAACAAGCATTCACAAAAGAGTTCCAAAACAAAATGTCTATGTGACGTCTCCTCTGTCTGAAAGAGAACTACTAGAGTACATGATTGCATTTTATGGGTAACTGTTGCATTTTTAGTACCAGGTATCTGGCAATTGGCGAATTTCATGGTTCTGTAATTTAGAAAAATTGGAGGTGATAGGGACTGCAGAACAGACAACCCACAAAGTTGGTGAGAAAATACTACTCTCAAGCCCGTGACCTGATGGGGTGGGTGACAGAAGGTAATATTAGTTTCTGATAGTGAATTGTAATTTGGAATTGGAAATTGGAATAGCTTGACATGTTAATACCCTAGCTGATGTTTTCTGACATCACATCAGACATTTGAATGTGTATGTTCTTTCAAATCACTTGATGTTTCACGTTCCATTCATACTAAGGGTTAACTACAAAAACAACAGCTCCTTTAGTTGCTGTTTTTAACTCAACAGAACAAGGCTCAACCAAGGGAGTTTTGTAGCTTTTATACCCTCCTCATTTTTACTATGGTCTTTGTTTCAGATGTGAAGATTCAAATTGCCTACAGGGCTTTCAAGAGTACATGTGTGGAGCAGAACAGCAAGTTTATTCATCTTGAAGGGAATGTTTAACAATGGTGGGAGACTTCATTACCAAATAAAACAGTTCTGCAAGAATCCCCCACCTTCATTAATTT
The DNA here is from genome assembly GCA_023970755.1 of Azemiops feae. Classification (NCBI taxonomy): domain Eukaryota; kingdom Metazoa; phylum Chordata; class Lepidosauria; order Squamata; family Viperidae; genus Azemiops; species Azemiops feae. Next base: position 416,066 of record JALGBA010000908.1, on the reverse strand, counting down.
TAATGTATTTTGTTTCATTCAAATAAGTCATGATGCTGCCAAGTGCATTTAAATGATTGCTCAATCCACAATCAGAATGAATTTTAGAAAATTCTGAAGTAGTACTTCTTTTTTCTGGAAAGAGAGTGTAGCTTGTTTTATGTTTCTCAGTTGCAACTGCACTTTTCTTGATGACACTTTCAAACATTATAAAAAACAGGAACAATCCCAATACAGGAATGTCTGCATTGCGGGCAGGTGATGATGGTGGGAAGAATTAAAACAAAATCAAAATGGCAGCCACGACCACATGATCAAAGCTCCACCTCTTTTTTGCAACTGTTCAGAAATATATTGGATATGACCTATAAAGCTTCAAGAGAGTTGTGTAGGCAACTAGCTGACAGCTTTACCATTGTCAGTGAAAGTACCCACCTGCTAAGCAGACCACAGGATGGTCATGAGAAAGAAAAGAAAGAAGTCTCCACTGTAATGTATTTAAGGATACAATATGTTGTTCCTGAACAGGCAATAGTTTAGTGGTTGGAATTTTGTAACTCTATTCCTTTCTTCTCCATAGATCTTGCTGAAGAGGTGTAAATTGTCTTTGGAAGAATCAATGAGTTTGAAAAGAAGTGACAGGCCTTTGTCAACTTTTGAGATTTTTTTTTTTAATTTCCTCTCTGTTCTACAAATTTAAAGATGGTTAAACAGGATGAACAAACAGCTTCTGGGCGGTAAATGATTCCAAAATATAGAAATCCTTTTTGGTACCAGATGATGAGTGATAGCATATTTCCAGCTGTTTCGATAGCCCATATAATGTATTAAGTGTATCCTCCTGTCCCTTTGCATTGACTGGTACTTTACTTTATCCTTGATTTCCTGAACATATTAGATAATTCTTAGAGGCTTGGCAATAATTATTAAGGGGCTCTGAAAAAGAGTCCTGTTGATAGCAGAACAAATAGGGCTTTTGTTTCAAAATCTATATTACAAGAAACAACAAGTGCAAAATCTGAAGTAATTTCTTTCTTGAAAGTCCTTGTATGTGCTGAATGGTGAGAGTAACTTTTCAATAAGTCTTTTAAAGAAAGTATTGCTAGCAAATGAAGGGTAAGAAGCCACTATTCTTCCTTGTGGTCAGCTGTTAAAACAATAGGAGTTCAATGGAGCCCCCTCTTGCTGAGTGAGACCCTATTTGCATACGCAAGCTTCTTCAAGCTGGCAAAGCAGGGACAATCCGTTTGTGTTTCCTTTGTTTGTACAGTTGCAAATGATAGATATTCTTGCCACCTATGGCCTGTGCTTCTGACAGATTGCTTCCCTTTCTCTTTCATCCATTGGGTTGGTAATTACACACAAATAATGGTCAGATTAGCAAAGCTGTATTGAAATGCTTGGCACCATCTTTCAGCTGGATGGAATGTAAACAATGCTGGCCTAGGTCTCACCAGGAGTACTTCTCATTCTCAGAAGATGGGGCGGAGACTGGGGAAGAAGCAGGCTCTGCTGTTACCTTGACCATTTGCTGCAATCTGTGTTTCCGGAGAAACTTATAAGGATTCAAAGAAATATCTTCAAGGCTTTTCCTTGGTTCATGAGACTGCTTGGCTCAAGCAAAGATATACACTCATTTTTGTGTGATACAGTAAATCTATTACTACCTTGACTGGTTACTGCAGTTTGTGTTTCCCAAGAAATGTACAAGGATTCAAAGAAATATCATCAAGGTTTTTCCTTGGTTAGTAAGGCTGCTTGGCTCAAGAGAACAAATATACATGTATTTTTGTGTGATATAGCAAATATATCACTAAGGTTGAAAGACTGAAATGTAAAAGGATGCCACTTAGCAAAAGTGGTTAAGATTAGAGCACAAAGATTGGGACAAGGCCCATCAGAGATCATTCTCACCAGAGCTGCCAGCAGAATATAAATAACCCTTTCGCACAATTTTCTCTGGCGTCTGATAATTGAAAGCATGTTGCACAAAATCTAAAGGTAAAACTGACTTTTCAAGAGGAGGAGTTCTCTTCTCCATGAGCCTATCCCCTCTTTTGAAAGCCATCAAAGTTAATGGTCATCATCATGTCTTCTGGTAATGAATTTCACTGGTTAACATGCCATGTGCGAGGACAACCTGCCACTTTCCATCTGTTTTAAATTTTCTTCCAATCAACTTCACTGGGTGGCCTCAACCCAAATGTTTTGAGAGAGAGAAAGAAAAACTTGTGTACTTTTTTTATGCCACGTCTCATCTCATTCACCATTTCCCAAGAAATAGTTAATACTAATGGGATGTAAATGTCAACTTAAGTCCATTTATCCCAGTAAAATATCTGATACAGGTAAGCCACATCTCAACCCCAAATAACACAGACTGAAAAGTTAAACTGTAGATTTATGATCAAAATTAAACACTGCCTTAACAGGAAAGGTGAAAGTGCTACCACGACCTCCATTCTTGCATTTTCTGCTACTGTTTAGATGTATAGCATCTTTGTACTTGCTGTTTCTATTCCCATATGATTGTATTGTTTTTCATCAAGTGATAGCCATACTTTGTTGTGTGAAGTAATTAAAGTGGGAAAATGGTAACTCCTTCTATAGCAAGAATGGACAAAATGTGATCTCAGGAAAAATGTTGAATTGCTACTCATAGCAGTCATACTACCCCAGCATGCCTGGTGGAAATAGATTTTGATTGTTCAGATAGCTACCCATCACATTTCCACATTGGGTATATACACTCTCTATATATGTGTTTCATTCTCTGTAATTTTATGAATATAACATTTATTTGAAACAATTTGGAAGTGGTTCGCAACTGCCTTTGGGGATTTTAAAAACAAATCTAATCTGGGCACATGTCTATATCAACATTTGTTTTTCCATTTTAATACTAACCATGTCTGAATCTGCTCAGCTGTTGGATATCAACTAAGGTCATCTAAGTGCTGCCACCTAGCTGGACTTGATCAGATACCCATTTGCTTATCTTATATTCCCCACAATATTTAAGAAAAATAAATACAATGAAATTTCAGTTCTGCAATTGCAAAATAACAGTAAAAGATAATTCAGCAGTTACTTCTGCATTTGTACTATTAATCATACTTTCCTGATAGACAGTACCCCCAGAGGTATCCTATTCCCATTCCCGTGCTTAAATTTTTTCAATCTGACCAAAAAATAATAATAATCCAAAAATGTGCCTTTGATGACAGCTCCATGGCACCGGATGGCCTTCTATGGCAAAGGCCTGAACTTTGGATCCTTAGGAAGCAGGCACATTCCAGGTGAACTTGACCAAGGTTTTTCAAACTCTGCTCTGTGGAATTCTAGCATTCCATGGGAACTTGATGGGTTTTCATGAATAACTCAAATTTTCCATCACTAGAGCTTTGTCTCTTGATCAGAGGTTTTAGGAACTGTTTGAAAACAAATGGGTGGAAACTAATCAAGGAGAGAAGCAACCAAGAATTAAGAAGAAATTTCCTGACAGAAGAATTAATCAATGGAACAACTTGCCTCCAGAAACTGTGAATGCTCCAACACTTGAAGTTTTTAAGAAGAGACTGGACAACCATTTGTCTGAAATGATATAGGGTTTCCTGCCTGAGCAAGGGGTTGGACTAGAAGACCTCCAAAGTCCCTTCCAACTCTTCTCTTCTCTTCTCTTCTCTTCTCTTCTCTTCTCTTCTCTTCTCTTCTCTTCTCTTCTCTTCCCTTCCCTTCCCTTCCCCTCCCCTATTCTATTCTATTCTATTCTATTCTATTCTATTCTATTCTATTCTATTCTATTCTATTCTATTCTATTCTATTCTATTCTATTCTTATTTCTGCATCTAGAAAATATTTGAAAGACTTCAATTCCTAGATTGGTTGATTGCTCACATTGACTGAACTTTTAACAGCCAGAAAGCACCAGGAGGAAGCCTGTAGATTAACTAAGGCAATTTTAAGAATATTAAATTTATTTTTCAGAGCAAAAGATACTTAAGAGAAATTACAAGTGTGTTTGTTACTTCATCACTATTATCATAGTGTGGCCAGTGTTCCAAATGAGTTATCCTTTAAAATTCTTATAGATTAACCAGTTACCTGCAGCTTTTACCCTTTTTTAGTATTCAAAATAATAGCTGATCATAAGAGCTCTGCTGAATCTGAGTAGTAAGCCTGCATCAGATTCTGAGTAATGGCCAATCAGAAGCCCCTGAGAGGCATTCATCAGGAATAATCTACCGTGTTTGTATGTTTCTCTCCCTATTGCTCCTTAGCAGATATTCTGCAAAAGAATGGTAACTGTGAACCTGGAGGTTGCATATCTTTATTATGGCCAGCCTTTGCTGATGGATTTATCCTTCATAAATTTGAGTAATCCCTCTAAATCTATCAAAACTGGTAACCATTACATCTTCTGACTGCAAATGGTGAAATTTAATGTTACAGCCTGACCGCAAAATGATTTAAAGTTACCCCCTCAAAAGGGAAGAAAACCTTCTCCACTCTCTCAATATTGAAGTGGTTGTGTTGTTTTGCTTCCAGCCTCATCTGACAATTCCAGTAGCTAAAAAAGGCTTTTGTGCCTGCTTCCAGATGGGCTTGAACAGATTGCAAGATGGCCCAAAGCAACCCAAGCCATGGGAATTGCAGTGCCTCCTCTACTCTGCAAGTAGAATTTCTTGCTTTTCTGGCATGAAACCTCTTGTTGAGTTGGCCTTAAGATGTATTGTTTCCTTAGGAACTGGATCTAAAACTCAGAAAATCTCTAAAATTTAAGCTTGCATGATGCTGTGCAGTTTGTACAAAAGTATCTAAATAATCCTGTTTCTTATTGTGCAGTATGTGTAAAAGACTTTGTGACACTGACTTTTCTTTTAGACTATTACCAAATGCTCAGATATTCTCTTTATAGCTATTTTTGAAGTGAACAAATACAACTGATGTGAACAATTGATCAGTCTGGGAATTTCTGAAATAGAGACCTGGTTGCAATAATTTATAAATTCTTGTAGCGAAACATTGGATTTATCGCTTGTTCTTTTACTTCAGAATGAAATAATTGAAAGAAATAGCAATGATTCACTTATACCAAGGTATTTAATTTCAGTGAGATGTATTCGGCCTTACACATATAAATATTGTAACAGGAAATGAGGAATGTGCAGCCTTAAGGGTATCAACAACAATACAACTTTACGCAACTTTGGATTACTAAAATATTGTATTTGTAAATTTAGAAGCACAACATCCAACATTTGTTTTCTTCTTAAAATGATAGAAATTTCTTTTATTTCTTCTAGGAAACACCTAGAAATTAAATTTTTGCAAATTTGTCAGTGTCACCTATAGATGAATGTCCTATATCCACAACATTCCTCTCTTTCTTCTCTAAGGCTACAATCTTTTAACCTTATGGATATATCACAAGGGCATAAAGTATTTTTGGATCTAACCTCTTGAGCTTCCTCATCCCCAGCTAATACTTCTCCAACATTTACAAGCCAGAAATACTTTGGATGGGTTTTGGATCGATACTAGGATCCAAATCCCTCCTGTACTTGCAATATGCTCTAGAAGAGTGTTTTTCAAGCTTGGGAACTTTACAAAGTTATTTGAAGAATAACATCAGTTTGTAAACCATGTTTCTTCACTGGCATCCCTCCCAGCTCATGGGAAGATGGTAGTTAAATAACATGATTGGTGGAAGAAAGATTATTGAGGGAAGGTGCTTTTCACTTGTTGCACTATTGCACTATTGACTCTGCTGTTTATCAAAGGTAACATTGTACTTCTATACAATTTATACATTGTGCATTAGATCTTCTGTAGTATTCATTCATGCAGGGAAGAGAACAAGAGATGTTATTTAATAACTGCACTTCATACTTGTCTTCTAGCTGATTTCCAGCATTTCTTAAACCTTGCACATTGCAATCCACACATAAATTTTAATCTACCTAAATAAATATACATTATATTTTATCCCCCCTCCTTTTCTCTAACATTAGGCTTCATTGAAAAACCAACAAGCTTACATCGATATTTGGCTGTAATTTTTAAAGATGTTTAGATTAAAAGTGCTTTTCTGTATTTTAATTAGGAAAGGATGTGTAAATCTATTAATTCAGTTTATTTTAATAAACAATGAGGTAACATACTTCTTTAGATTAATATAGACAGTTCTCTGTAAGGCATGGTAGATTTTAGCTTCATTAGATTTCAGTGACAAGAAGTCTAAATAATTTATTAAATGACTCAAAGTTTAGAAACATTTGAAAAATGGAAGCGGAACAACAGATGGAGCCACACATTTATTGTATTCCAAAACTAGATTCAAAAGGAAGTAATTTCAAAAATCCCAAGATTAGTAGTTAATAATTTTAATGACACCTCTATGAGAATCAAGACCTATTAGTAGCTTTATCATCCTTGGTTTCTTCTTTGCTACTCTGATTAGTTTGGAGAGGTGCTTTGTTTTATATTTCAAAGTAAATAGGTTGACTGATAATTTTTAGCCAATAGCAAATTTTGGTAGGTTGAAATGCAACCAATACCTCATTTCTAATAATGCAACATAGTTCCACAAATAATTAACTCATAAAAGAAAAATTAAAGGAAAAAACTTGATATGAGGGATCTAGCATGTGCCAGTGATGTTGTTACCTATCACTTAGGATGTTACCTACCATAGTTTGGGTAAGGAAATATTTGCGAGAAAACAATCAAGCTCAGAGAGCACCAAGGATCCTTCGTTTCAACTCTGAGCTGTAAATATTCTTTTATTAGAACTTGATGTTGCTCTAAATTTGATTTTTTCCCCCTCTCCATACGAATACTTTGAAGGGCTTCCATTTGCAATTTCACTTACAGGATAGAGTTGTCTAAAATTGCCCATTAACACCAGACATTGTAGTCATAATGCCATATAGCTGCAAACACTCAGATGATACGATTTAAATAGCTTTCAAAACTCAGAATCTTAAAAAAAAGGAAATCTGCTTTTTCACTAGGTTTGTCTATAGCACACAAGGAGTGTTATGGGAATTTTTTTTCTCTTGCAAATCAATAGTATGTTTTAATCTTTAACATAACAAATATACCTGCTGTGTGATTCCACTTTGAGATTGATGTAGATCACAAATGAACTATTTAGGTGTTTAATATTTGTAAATATGTAGCTGAATTTACAATTCCATTAGGCTTGCAAGTAGGTTGGCTGCCTTTGTATTACAAAAGTCTTTATTACAGATATGATTTGATTTTAGGGATTACAAGAGGCACTGCCCTTCTTCCTGGTGTTCAGCATGATGATGAATGCTTTGGCCCCAGTTTTGAGTAGCAGCAAGAACAGTCATAACTAACTTCCCCCAAATTCGTTCTTTCAGATTTGAAGTGCAAAAGGTTGCAGTGGCACTTATTCCTTGAGAAAGAAGCTGCTTACTTTTACTGTAGCCATCCCAGGAAAGTCATTTGTTGAAATTCATCATGGTCTTGTATTTTGGTGCCTGTCTTGATGCTACACTGAGAAGCAACACTGGAATTGGTCACTGCCTCTCTGAGAAGAGCTGGAATAAAGCTGTGATATTTTTATCTTAGTTGCAGAGAACTTTTCAAAACACCCTTAGCAATTCTTGACTGGAAAAGTCCCAATATGCACAACAGGATGGTAGGATGTGTCCTTTTCTCTTGCACTAATGGAGCACAGAGTTTTACTTGGATCCTGATAGGTTTTCAGTTATATATGAACAAGCAATGACAGGATTTATCTGAAAGGGTTTAAGCATGTTCTAAATATGCCCTCAAGTTCTCAAAATATAAAATCTTTCATCATTTTTAAGACAGAATGGCATTGAAAGTCAGAAGAATGTAAATTTAATCTTCCAGAGGGAGCTGTTATTGACTCAAGAAATCTTGTTTTAATAAAATAGTACAATCTTGTACTGTATATAACAAGGTAAAAAAAGCCCCACAAATGACTGAAGATTATGTATTAACAGCTTTTCTATGTGAATATATATATTGAATTATAAAATTATTCAAAAGCCAAGGCTTGGTCTTTAATGCTGCAGCTCATTTCAAACATTCCTTTTAATGAATTCCACGTACAGCAATTTCCTAGAGGTATGAACACCCCAAATCTCCTCTCTAAATATAGGGAAGTTTGTAACAGGTTCAATTGGAGACATCAAAAACATTTTAAATAGATACCACAAGACGCATGAGTAGTTTAAAGGTCAAATTTATTAGGAGATTAAGAGATGTATTATACATGGACTATAAATACAGCACAGCTGACTTTATTCACAGTCAGATGCAGAGACAACCAATGCCAACCTATTTTGTGGACACCCTTGTTCTTTTGTTCCAAGAAAAGTTTGCGCCATAAGACTTGGATTTAGGTTTTGGAATCCTCTGCTCTTGAACATCATAGCTCCAGCCTAGGAAAAAACATGTTGAGAATTCTAAACAACACACATATAGTTGGTAATAGTGAGCAAGTGCAACACAAACAAAAGTAACTTCAAACTTTTAAGAGCTAACAGAAAAGAAATACCAACATATTTGATATACAATATGCAATTACTAGTTTATTCTTTTGCAAAAGGCAGTGAACAATAATCCTTTAAGACAGATATGCCTTAAATGTGACCTACACCTGTTCCCAGGTTTGTCAGATCTCAGGCACTGTGTGTTCCAACTTTCACCGCTCCTGCTGATGGACCAGGACCGACAGTTGACACATGAAGGCTGTAATCTTATGCATTCACACCTCTCTATCAGATGTCAAGCCAAGTTTTGAAAATATGCCTGGTAGCAGAGGATCCCAATGCCACAAGGAAGCAAGAAGGACAAAGAGGTGAGCTTTGGAGAATTTAGAATGTGATCCCTGAATTCAGAATCAGCTGCTTCACATAACAGGAACCTTGCTAATTTTTCCACAGCTTCACATTTAAAACAAATGGAATTGCCTGATACTAGTCTTTTAAAGAGTTGTTTTCCAGCTGTAAACATTATTCTGATTATATTGCTCTGTCAGATTCAGAAAATGGATTTGCATGATGATAATTCCTTTCCCTACAGAGGCAGAAAGGAATGGGCAGTCCGAGACAGACACATGGGATCAAGGAAGGGTAAATGTGATTAATAGACTATTCACACCCCAGTAAAAGTGCAGTAATGATACTCTGCACTTGCTTCTGAGAAAGTTACCTGGGAGTGGGAAAGGATAATAGGGAATGAATCTTTTTTATTTTATTCACTTTTATATGCAAGATGTAATCTAGAGAAAATTCAGTTTCAGATCTATACATTTCCATGCAAATGTTCACTAGATTATCCAACTTGGATCTCTCTAAATCTTTTGGCCTATATTCCTTAAACTGCTGTCAACATTATGTGTTATTAGGGATAATTTAAAGAAAATTTATTCTGAAGTTAATATATATTAAACAGGGAGGCAAACCTGTGTTAGGCTCCTAGGGATAATTTCAACTTTTGACTCTAGTTCAGGAATGAAATTGAGTTTAATAACTGCATGTTTGCAGAGTGTTAGAAACAAGCACATAAAGAATCAAAGGGTTTGGCATCATTTGATCTGCCTGAAAATCTCTGCACTCATGAGGCCTAATCATGGAATAAGTGAGACTTGTAAACCAAGATAAAGATGCCCTGGCACGGGCAGATGGTAAAACATCTCTCACTCACATTCATTGGAATTAGGCCAATGTTCTTAGTTCTCACTTTAGCAAACTGATTTTCTTGTCAAATATTTGTAGGAAATGAGATAATGTAAAATGTACAGATTTAGTTTAACACCAACATTTATGGGATATGAAGGCTTATAAGAACTACTCCCTAAAAATTCTCAGTGTATTTAAGATGCCAGGAGTAACATATTCAATATGTTTTAGTTAAGAAAATTGCTAAATCAACATTGTCGGTCCTGCAAAATGGAGGCAGATGACCCCCAGTTAGATTTTGATCCAAGAGCTGATCTCCCACTAAAAGCAACAATATTAACTACAAATACTTATTATGCATATATCAAATTACTTATTAAGAATCTGCCCCTTGGTGCTGGTTTTAATCTCTAAAGCCATAATGGCTATCTGCAGGACCATTTACTACAGATGGATCCTACCCCCTACCCCCTCCGCGACCATGTCCTCATTAGGGATGATAAGGATCCTCCCTCCAAGATGTTTTTCTCAGTACTAGCACTATGGCACATCCATCCTGTCTATTGATGGCAAAATTGTGTCATAATGTGACGCTATTGGGGAAGACAATGTTGGATACAAAAACTCCCATGAAACCCAGCACCAGAGCTTGGTATCAATGAAGGTAAATTTCCCTTTTCCAGTTGTGTCCAACTCTAGGGGGAGTGCTCATCTTCATTTCTTACCTGAGGAAGTCGGCGTTGCCCGAAGACATTTCCATAGTGATGTGGCCAGCATGACTATACACCAAGGTGCACGGAACGCTGTTACCTTCCCACTGAAGTGGTACCTATTTATTTACTTGCATTTGCATGCTTTCAAACTGCTAGATTGGCAGGAGCTGGGGCAAGTAACAGGAGGTCACCCTGTCACGTGACACTCAGGTTTGAACCCAGGCTGTCAGCTATCCAGCGCAGCATGTTTAACCACTGAACCATCGCACTCCCTTTTGGTATCAATATTCCAAGCTAAATGATACACAAGGGAAAAATCTGCCTGGGATGTTTGCAAGGTAAGACACCAATCACTCTTTGCCAAGGTAATATTTTTTATTATCAACAATATCAAGTCACATAACTAAGTCAGAATATCAGCAAATAGCCCGAGCCTGCAAAGATGAAGTGAGGAAAGCTAAGGCTCAAAATGAACTAAGGCTTGCGACCAAAGTCAAAAATAACAAAAAAAGCTTCTTTCAACATGTAAAAAACAAGAAAAAAGTGAAGGAAATGATTTGTCCATTAGTGGGTGAAAGTGGCAAGAAGGTGACAAGCAGCAGGGAGAAAGCAGAACTATTTAACTCATTTTTTACATCTGTCTTTACACAAAGGGAAAAAACAGACCAACCTACCAAAAATAGTCCCATAAAAAACAGAATAGAAACGCAAGTTAAGAAAGGCAAGAAAATGGTAAGTGAGCACCTGTCCAGCCTAGACGAGTTCAAATCACCAGGACCAGATGGATTACACCCCAGGGTTCTCAAGGAACTGGCAGATGTGATCTCAGAACCATTGAACTATATTTTTCAAAGATCCTGGAGCACTGGGGAACTACCGGAGGACTGGAAAAGAGCTAATGTAGTTCCCATCTTCAAAAAAGGAAATAAAATGGACCCAGGAAACTACAGATCTATCAGCCTGACCTCAATACCTGGGAAGATTCTGGAAAAGATAATCAAACAACGAATCAGCGAACACCTAGAGGCAAACAAAGTCATTACTAAAAGCCAACATGGGTTTGTCAAAAACAGATCATGCCAGACAAATCTTATTGCATTCTTTGACCAAGTGACAAAATTAGTGGATCAGAGGAATGCTGTGGATATAATTTATTTGGACTTCAGTAAGGCATTTGATAAAGTAGATCACAACCTACTACTTGATAAAATAGAAAAATGTGGGTTAGACAGCATCACCACCAGATGGATCCGTAGCTGGCTGACCGGCCATACTCAGCGTGTGGTCCTCAATGGAACCGCATTTACATGGAGGGAAGTGTGTAGTGGGGTGCCCCAGGGCTCTGTTCTGGGCCCAGTGCTCTTCAACATCAACGATTTGGACGAGGGGATAGATGGGGAAATCATCAAATTTGCAGACGACACCAAGCTGGCAGGAATAGTCAACACTCCAGAAGACAGGCTTAAGATATAGGAGGATCTGGACAGACTTGAAAACTGGGCACTATCTAACAAAATGAAATTCAATGGTGAAAAAAGCAAGGTTCTACATTTAGGCAAGAAAAACCAAATGTACAGGTATAGTATAGGGGGTACCTTGCTCAATAGCAGTAACTGTGAAGGACCTCGGAGTCCTAGTGGACAATCACTTAAATATGAGCCAGCAGTGTGCTGCAGCTGCCAAAAAGCCAACACAGTGCTAGGCTGCATTAACAGAGGGATAGAATCAAGATACGTGAAGTATTAATACCACTTTACAATGCCTTGGTAAGGCCACACTTGGAATACTGCATCCAGTTTTGGTCACCACGATGTAAAAAAGATGTTGAGACTCTAGAAAGAGTACAGAGAAAGAGCAACAAAGATGATTAGGGGACTGGAGGCTAAAGCATATAAGGAATGTTTGCTGGAATTGGGTATTCTAGTTTAATGAGGAGAAGGACAAGGGGGACATGATAGCATGTTCCAATATCTCAGGGGCTGCCACAAAGAAGAGGAGTGAAGCTATTTTCCAAGGCGCCTGAAAGGCAGGACAAGAAACAACGATGGAACTAATCAAGGAGAGAAGCAACCTAGAACTAAGGAGAAACTTCCTGACAGTTAGAACAATTAACCAGTGGAACAACCTGCCTCCAGAAGCGGTGAATGCTCCAACACTGGAAGTTTTTAAGAGACTGGACAGCCATTTGTCTGAAATGGTATAGGGTTTCCTGCCTGAGCAGGGGGTTGGACTAGATGACCTCCAAGATCCCTTCCAACTTTATTATTATTATTATTAAGTGTTAATCCAAACTTCAATTTCAAACAATGTAAGAGAATGTTAATATATGAATGTTCTACTTCAGAATCATATAGCAGTTCCTGTTGTGCATCACTAGTACACTAGGTACCGCTACTCACAGAACACATCTGCCAAGATGAAATTTCAGCCCCATGTCACTGCCATTTCTTTCTGCTAGTAGCTCAAACTCCCCCTCTCATTCAATAGCATGCACTCTGGTTGCTGCTGTACATACCATTTTTTTCAGCAAATGCAATAGCATCTTCTTTTGTAGAGAAAGTTAGCTGGATATTGGACAGAGGATCCGCTCTGTAAATAATAAAACATGGAAATAGCAGGTAAACATTTAAAAGTTGCACTATGATTTCAGAAAAACTATTAAGATAAATCTTTTCTAGTGCCAAAATGGCACAATCATTGGCTCTGGTCTAAAGGAAAACCTCTTCCTGTAAATTATCTTTGTATCTCTGAGAAAAAAGGCACATGAAGTTTCAATAGAGTCACAAAGGTGCTTTTTCAAAAGGCAACTGGACCAAAGGTTCAAAATCTGAAGAAGCTTCTTGGATGAGCAGCGAAACGTTTTCAAGGAAAAAAAAACCAAGAAAGTTTAATTGCCTTTTGAAGCACTTTTGGGACAACTATGACCTGGATGACTGAGAATCTCCATAGACAGTTTCAATAGAGATTCTTAATGGAGATATACAATGGAAAGATACTGTGTAGGGTTTTAATGAGTGTTCTGAACTGAGTTGGGAAACCAATGGGCAAAGCCTTTGCTTCTGAAACTGAGTAATAAAATTCACCAATAAAATTCTAACAACCAAATTCTGTACTATTTGAAGCTTCACAATACATTGCAGTAATGCTGATTGATATTTATTAAACATCACAGTATCTAGACATTAAGAGATAGCAAAAATGGGCAAAAGTATTTGGGTCTATAATAACAGTACTAATGCTGTCATACTGGGAACTTGAGGACAATCCTATCCAGAACTGAAGGATTATCAACTCCACAAATACAACGACTGTTAGCTCACAGCACTTTCCTCTTCTTATAGTTCAGCTCCTGTTTATTTACTATCACCTAGTCCATTGTCAAAACCAGACACTGGTTCAGCAGCTCCATGGCCTCACCTGACTCATAAGGCAAGGGAAAAGTGTCATCATATGCTGATCACATTTAACTCCAAATCCCTAGATGACCACATCTAGTAGTTTCAGAGAGTTGTTAAAGAAAAACAACAGATGGTATAGCATAGAATGGAAGCTTGTGGGCACAACACAAGTATGCCTCAGGCCTGGCTGGAAATCCCACGGATTTTTAAAATACAGATCTGGCTAGAACAACCACACAACCTTGCATGCATTCTTTATTTAAATTTAAATCATATTCTCTATCCAAGAATTGAGACAAATTGCTAGCTGCCTGCTTCTAATTCTAAGTTTCACAACATCTTATGGTGGGTTAGAAATGCATTTTATGACACCAGAAAAAAGGAAACAAAAATAATCTAGTTTTTCTGTGTGCATTCTGATTTTTTATTTCTAAGGAGGAGGAGAAGGAGGCTGAACCACAAAAGAGCCAAGAATTCTTAGCCTTCCATTTTCTGAGTAAGCCAAACATCCAAACCCACAGTCCGGACTGAATGTTAAACATGTGCTTACTTAATTTTTCAGAATATCTCTTTCATGAATAACACCACCACAATCACTAAAATAGAACTTCTAGTACTACCAAGGGAAGCATGATGAATTCTCAGAATTTATGAGAATAAATCTGTTACAGCAACTCTGAAATTATGTAAAATGTGTCTCAAGGTTATAAAAGTCTGTGTGCAATTGCTTCATTGCAAAAAGTCCTTTTGATCTGCAACTAAATCTTCATAAAATCTGCAGTACTTTCTTCAGTGATGCAGAACTAACTTTCTGACTTTAGAAAACAAGGGAATAGGTGACAGACGAAGACAGATTGTAAACCAAATGGCTTCTTTCATTCATTTCATTGATATAAAATTTAACAAATTGTTAAAGCACTATGGAGATACTACCACATATTGAGGGCAGCGAGTTTTGAGCTAAGAATCTGAGCAGTTATAATACAAGTTGGAAACTCTTATTTTTTACTGAAGTCCAAGATCCCATGCTGCTTTACTAAGATAAATCAAGATTGATTTGTTTTCTTAAGACACAACTCTATCTAATACAGTAAAATAAGGTAAACTAAGAATGTTCCCAAAGAATTTGCTTTAGCCAATATCTAAAGTGGCATAGTCCCCAAAGAGGCAGCCTAATTCTAAAAGTAAGAGTGTTAAGGAACCCAGGTAATTACTTTAAGAACCTAGATCGAATATTACCTAAGCTGGAAGCATCCCTACTGATACATATCTGCTTGTCACATCTGTTTGCAACTTTTAGCAATGCTTTCACTGGAATGTATTCTCTATCTGACTGAATTGATAAGATGTGGGGATTTATCATGTTTATATAGTCTACAGATAAACCAAAAAATTGTTGGAATATAGTGATTATTTCACAGACATTGCTTAGTCACATGCAAAGGGAACAAATCAGATCCTGCAAATTACCACAAAATGTGTTTTATCTATAATTAGTAAATTATATATTTTATTGTAATTTCTTTAATTGTTGTGAACTGTCCAGATTCTGCGCTAAGATCCATTAGGCTATAGTAAATAAAGATGACTGTCTGTTTTGGCCTCTCATTTCTTTATCAGTAAAATTTAACCTAGCTTTTTTTCCTTTCTGAAGCATTTTCTCACAGGTGCAAGGTCTGCTTTTTCAAATCAATTGAATGTTGATCAATTGATTGGACAGGAATTGACCAACCAGTTTGTCCCTTGAGCCTGATGTCATGGGCTGAGAGTGAGTGACATTGCCCAAAGTTACCCAACTGGCTTTCATGCCTAAAGAGGGACTAGAACTCACAGTCTCCTGGCTTCTAGCCTGATGCTTTAATCACTAGACAAAACTGACTCTTATGTAATGTAGCGAATAACAACAATTTGATCTTGTCTGACTCTTGGAATTTTCATGGCCTATTTAATGCAACTATCCATGGTCATTTGTACATTTTACCACCCGATGACCCCCTTTCTCGAGTGTGAGGATTGCTTCAATTTCACATTTAGAAGTTAACAAAAAATTCCCAAATAAAAAATAAAATCCTTGGCAAAAACATGTTATTAGAACTTTTAAAATGCTTGGTAAATGTCTGTATTAGTTGATCAAAGAATAAACTTTGAAAATGCTAACTATTTTATACTTACGAAGATGCCCAACCCATCAGTGGGTTTTCCCAACGCTCCCTTGTGTCAAATTCCATTTTCCATTTTTTTGTGTTATTAACACCAGCTTGCATGGCATTACGGGCTGGAACAAAAATATAAGCTTTTCTTGTTTTAATATGCTCTTCCGGAACACCAGTTAGAGGGCTAATGTCCTATGAAAACAAGAAAGAAGAGATAAACAAGTGCATTTTTTAAAAATGCCAATGACCTACTTTGGGGAAAGTTAATTTTCATTGAGAGGAATGAAATGCAGAGGTTCCAAATCTATTCATCATTCACGTATAGGGTAACAAATATTCAAGAGTCTTTTATACAGCTTACACAGTCTTTCTGGAATTACAATTTTTCACTGAACAGAAGATCATTAACATTTAAACCTCAGGGATGCTATGGTACCTTTGCAATGCCCTGCTGTAAACATTTCTTCTGTAGTGTTTAGGCTAAAACATGTAGCTCTACGGGGCACCCCAGAAGTCTTAATGCAGCTTAACACCATACATTTATCTCAGTGCCATGACTAAGCAGTTTTGCAATACCATTACAGGTAGTCCTTGTTCAGTGACTACCTTGCTGTGACTATTGTGATGATTCCAAATTCTATATTTCGCCTCCACGTTCTACACCACGCTTGACTACAGCTTTTGCCCAGTTGAATGAAGAATTTTGGAAAGCAAAAAAGTTTGCACATTTTTGTATTAAAAGTATTGACTAACTTTTGGAGGTTAGTTTCAGTTCTTATAGGCCAACACAACTATTTCTGGTTTTAGCCAGTAAATGCTGCATGAATGGAATTGGGGTGATATGATTAAAGCTCAATGAGCCAGATATTTTGCATAGGTCTGAAGCAAGCACTTGGTTATACAAAAGGTATTCTCTATAATTTGAATCCTAATCTTCTAACATCTGTTGACAAAAGCTCATATTATCAATGCTTCCTCCCAAAACGACCACATTAACCTAGTAGAGTAATTCAAAACTACCACCTACTTTAGATTTTTGCCTGCACAATGCCAATGGGAATGGCTTGGACTTCTTTCTTCTGCCTGTCTCCAAAACAAAGGCTGATCTGATGCAAGTCCAACTCTTGGCAGACAGAGGTAATCCAAACCAGTGATGACATGATTTAAATTTAAGGAGGCAAACAAATTTAAATAGCACACTGTGATTTTAAAAAATAAGCCTCCAGCTACCAACCTCAGTGCATCTGCTGTCAAAGAATTTAAAAGCTGTTCTCAGCAGACCATTCCTGGAAAAGGGGAGGCATGTCTTCCACTCCCCCCTCCCCTTTTTGTTTCACTTTATAAAATCAACTCCGAGAGAT
This sequence comes from Azemiops feae, assembly GCA_023970755.1. Classification (NCBI taxonomy): domain Eukaryota; kingdom Metazoa; phylum Chordata; class Lepidosauria; order Squamata; family Viperidae; genus Azemiops; species Azemiops feae. Next base: position 398,776 of record JALGBA010000908.1, on the reverse strand, counting down.
CAGTCACAACTGCCAAGTGTGAAATGTTTGTCTTGCATTTAGAACTAAGGGGGGGGGGGAAACCCACAGGAAATTACAACAACACATAAAAGCTGAGCTCAGACTACCTAAAGCAAACTGTCAAAATATTTTAACTATTTAATCATAAATGTTTCCTTTGAGTCCAAATAGTGTTTATATTAAATTCCAGACTAGTCAAAATATGAAGACACACCAATTATTAGTCAAAAAGTTGCAACATAGAAAACTGCACTCTCTTCTGACAGACAGGCATTTGATTGCTTAGAAAGAAATATTGCAAAGGTTGGGCAATCAATTGTAGTACTTCACACAATTTGTTTCACCAATGGTAAAAATAAGGCGAGGCTTAACTGTTGCAGCTTGTCTGTTTATAAAAATCAACTGGCAATTTATTTACATTTACACAGATACATTCTTAAAATTAGGATTTGTGTGCCTCTGCATAAATATGTAACTGACAAAAAAGCAGTTTCTGCCGATTCTAAAAGGGATGCCACTAAATATGCAGACATATACATTAAGGAAAAATAACTTTATGTACCCAGCCTTCCTACTATTTACTTTTGGAATAAACTATGTTATGCAAAGTGTAGAAAAATATTAAGAAATTGTAAAGAAAAAAATAACCCTAAATATGAGATGAGAAAAGTAGCTAAATTTAGTTTATACCAACACCATTCACAACATTTTTTCATTCTTTCAGAATGTCCTTGTACCGCTTCATACACTGCTTTTAAAACTTCTCATGCCCTTCTTTTGCAGGACCTGTCAACTCCATCCAATCACCACTTTCAACTGGGAAGTGATTAAGGCATAAGTGACAATGACAGACCATGTCCATATATCACTTCATACATTGCCTTTTGTTCTTTTAAATTTTTTATTTGTAAGATTCATTAGCTCCATCCAATTACAACTTTCCTGGTTCTTCCCATTCTCTTGACCCATTCACTCTGTTTCCAGGTATTAGTTTTATGATTCAGTCCTTATTCATTCTCTCTATATGACCAAATCCCAACAAGTATTTATGTCTTTGAATTAGTCACTCACTTTTGCATTTAGCCTTCCTTCCTTCCTTCCTCCCTCCCTCCCTCCCTCCCTCTCTCCCTGCAAATTCGTGTACTTTCTGTGGAAGTCAGTTAAATTACTGTTGCTAGTCTTCATTGTCCTGTCAAAAACAACTATCTTGATCATTCATACATTAATTTTCTTATTATACATTGCATCATACAATCTAACATTTCCTGTAAATACTTCAGATTCTTAACCAACAATTCAGGATTCTCCACATACAGTCACATCTGTATCCCCAACCAATGTATGTAAATTATCACAACTTTCTTGATATATTTATCAATAAACAGAGTAAACAACATATACCAATGTGGACTAATTTGCTAAGTGTTACGCTCACTAACTTACTCTCATAAATGATTTACTTTTATCATATAGTGTAATACTGGTATTGCATTTAGCAACCAATTTTTCCTGCTAATAATATGGACAATACCATCAGTTTCAACATATTTTGGCCACAAGCATAGTCAATGCTACAGTCAAAGCCCAGTTTTAATGCACATAATATCATGTCATTCTATACAAACTAGAATCTTTAGAAACTACTTTGCAAACCATTGTATTATTGTTCATATCCTACCAACCATAAGATACATAAAATATGCTTTGGATGCAATAGCCACAGAGGTGTTCCTGGAAATAATGTGTGGCTGCAGCCCAGTACATTTTTTTTTTAGCTGCCACATGCATCTTAAAACAACGAAAAGAAGAAAAAGAAAGTTGTGGTGGAGAAGGCAGCTGCAAGATGGGGCTAGGAGCAGCTTCTCCCATTTGCCATCTGGTTAATGAGATTTTTATGAATGGCCACAGTGACAATTATTTTGCACATGTATAAGCCTCCTCATGGCAGTTTGTTAAGAGTTCCCATGGTATGATTCAAGATTCCAAATGTGTTTACTGGTCTTCAAAAGCTACTCCTGCAAAAATCTCCAGATCTTTATTGACCCCAGAGATATATTTGGATAAGTGTGCATCTGAAGTTAAGACATCAAGGAGAAAATACTGCAACTTCATTTTACATATTTCTGAATTTTCTTCCTGAACCAGAAAGAGAATATTTTATAAGTAATCCTATCTCATGTAGGATATGTGAAAGTATAATTCAATGAGAATATCTCATTAAAGGAAATTAGATCACTACTTGAAATAAACAAGAAATGTATTAGGCTGTTTCACCTCCATGGTCTACCCCTGTGGTACTTGGTAAGAACGGGTTCAATGCACAATTTCCCTGTGTTTGTCTCCAATGGATGCTATGAGGAAATAAGACCATTTTGACTAAAAGTAGACACAATGAGGGAAGGCAATCATTGCCTATATTCATTCTTTTAAAATGAAACCTTTTCTGGTTTTCTCAGACATCACCAGGGCATTACTGCTCTTTCCACAGGCTTCACTCAGGGCACTTACAAAGAAAACATTGAACACAGAAGTATAGTAAGATACATGCCTTACAAAAGCTGCTAGCATTAGCAAATTACTTTTCAATCTCAGTTTTCACTCCACTAAATCAATTTGCACAATGGATGCAAACTTTAATACAGTGGATCACAGTGTTAACATACTTAGGTTATGCTTTACCAAATAGCCACCATGAAGAGGTATACATTAGAAGCTGCAATTTAGCAGAAAAAAACAAATGTGAGCCACTATTTCTTCCATGGGAAAAAGAGAACATAAAGACCTGTTTTGCAAGGCTGGAGGGACTAATCTGCTTAACTAACGTAATGTGTGTCACTCAGGAGCATTTCACAAGCAAAACCCAGACATCTGAACATTAGCTGCTGGAATAATTTTCATCTTTTAACATAATTAATAAACTTAACTTTTAAATAAATACCAATCATGCTTTTGTATTTTTTGACAAATTACTAATAATCATCTTTTCTTCCATCAGAAAGTTCTATTGATCTTGAATACCGAGAAGCATGTTGTATGGACAAAAAAAAATGTAGGAGTTATGACTGATACTAGAAACTTATATTCTGAACATAAACCTCCTTTGATTTAAGGAAGAATAGATCTGACTAAAATTGAAATATTCACTTAGTAAATTCCTAAGCCCTAAGAACAACATCTTCCACATAGCTTTAGCTACTGACCAAAGAAACCATCTTTTTAGTCACATTTAAAGGGGTTAAATCTCCTGCTTCTAGATACTATTTAAAATATTTTAGGAATTGGGAGGAAAAAAACTAAATTCAATTCTCTACTATGTCACATCTCTGGAGGGGGCTGAAAATGGCTGTCCACCAACAGTCGCCATCCAACCTGACTGAGTTTGAGAGGATTTGCAAGGAAGAATGGCAGAAAATCCCCCAATTCAGTATGTAAAGCTGGTCGCGTCATACCCAAAAAGACTCGAGGCTGTAATTGCTGCCAAAGGTACTTCAACAATGTGATTGTCATTATGGGGTACTGAGTGTAGATTAATGAAAAAAAAAATGAATTTCAACAACTACAGAATCAGGCTGCAGCATAACAACATTGACAAAACTGAATACTTTCTGAATGCAGTATGTATGTATGTATGTATCCATGTATCCATGTATCCATGCGTTTGTGTGTGTGTATATGTAAATATATACTGGGAAAACTTTATATATAAAATGAATTATTATGGCACATAATTCTTTCTATTTTGAAGCCTATTCTCAGGTGTAGTGATCTAAAGGAGAAACCTTAAATATTCCTTTTTGTTTTCTTTTTTTAAAGAGTTAAGTATTCTATAATAGGACTTTTGGAGATTTAAGAAACTCCAATATAATAAATACTAGTATATAAACTAGTATTTATACCATGTACTTCCCCAAAGGCAGGGGAAAACCAATGGGATTACTAACTCAAAAACCAAACAAACAGTGAAATAATGTCCATTACTATGATCTTGCTTTAGTTCTCAATCACTTTGGCCAACTTATTATGACACACAAGTTCACAAGGTGAAGGATTAAGTAACATGATAGAAGTAAAGGGTTTAAAGAAAAAGGCAGAATAAAACCTTGTTTCTGCCCCAAGTTATTTATGGACATTTAAGCGTCAGCAGTTTGTGTTTCAAGAGACAGAAATACATCCAAAATTTCCCATCTGCACAATCCCAAAGATACTGTATAGCATCCATGTGAGCAAGTAGCTGTTTAACATTTTCCTCCTCTCTAAATAAAGGAAGCTGGGAACAAGCGACGGGAAGTTGATGTCAAAATGCAGAAAACCTCCCAGCAAGCTCCCAGCAGCCACCCAAGATTCCGAAACTTGCTAGCTGCCCTCTTTTCAATGCCAGAATTTCACACATTTCAATGACCATTATGACTTCAAAGAATCAAATTTTCATCATTGTCCATCATCTGCCAGTTGATTTGTATATAAAGAAGTTCTGCATGCACTCAAGACAAAAGGCTCCTTACTTCCATGGCTATGTATCAAGTTTAAAAGTACTGTTTGTGACAGTTGTGTCTGTGGTAAATTGGGATAACACTAAAGAAGTGCAGCTGCTCTGCAGGAGCCTCCTTTTTGGCTGCATTTCAGTTAAATAAAAACTGAATAATTAGTCCCTGCTTTTATTAAACTGAAAAAATGCCAGTGGCCTTCATAATTACTTCCGGTTCCCTAGCCTACTTCAACTCCATAATAGATCCTTGGATTAAAAAAGAGAAGGATTAAAGACCAACAACCTCCCATATTTTTTGACAAAAGATAGCACAAATATGCAAAAATAATTTAACTGTGATCTCAAAGGTGATGCAAGTCGGCTTTGCTAGGATGGACACCTGAACAACGTGAACATTAAACAAAGGCGTATAACAAATTTTATCTGTTGATCTTCAAAAATACTAATGTGAAAATTTGGGTTGCATTAGTTTAGTTGCTTTTCCCATTGCACTGCAGCCTTCTCCTACCCTTGATGGATCTCCATCATTTCCAGATGGGATGGTCCTGTTGCGCTTAAGTTTAACTATAGATCTGCTGGCTAAAAACTGAGGAAACTGCAGGCCCTTTTGAAAAGCCTTCAAGACCTTTGTATGTAGTCAGGCCTGGAATTTTTATTTTGTTGTTTTTTATTTGTTATTTTTTATGTGATTGATTTGCACCACAGAGTCACTGAGATTGATGGCTGTATAAATTTAGTAAATAAATCTGAAAGATATTCAGGCAGACATGTAATTTCTCCTACAGAAAGAAGTGAAGAAAAGTTACATAAACAGGTCTCCTATGAGGAGAAGCAACCTAAGTTCATTTCCATATACAACACTGTTCAGTTGTGAGTTAATTCTCACAGACAAACAGGTGCAAACAGGTCTGTTCCTTTCCTGTGTAGTGCAGTATGCACTCTGAACTAAGGGATGTGTGAATATCTCAGGGGTTCAAATAGAAAGACTCCTGGTTATTAGGACAACTGAAAACCAATTCCAAAAGCAGGTCCATCCTCTGAAAGTCTCAACACAACTGCTTCAGAAGTTTTCCTATAATGTTTATATACTTATGGATGGACTACACTGCCATGAGGACTGTCAGAAAAGGGGCTGTATATTTATTATTGAGACAACTTGGGGAAACTTTCAAAATAGTTGTACCAAGAGCTCTGGAGCATGCAGCTGTGTGTCAAGACAGCAGGCCTTTTAAATCACTCCTTCAAATGTTTTGTAGAACCATTGTATAAAGTATACCATACAGTATTTTTCTGCCTCTTTGTATCTTCAGGCTTTTGGAGGATTTTAAAATATGTGGGAATGTGTATAAAATTTAGCCAAAAATACAAGGACCTATTTTAAAATAGCAAGAATGTTACCTGATAGAAGATTTGTGAGATACATGCTAATTCTTTAGTTGATTTTAAAGAATCACCATCCTACAATAATCAAACTTAATGGCCTCGCATAATTTACCTTTGATTCCAACCTTAAAGTAGCATGCTACTGATTTGCTTAGAAAGGAGAGTATAAAAAAGTTGTTTAGGAAACTCTGTAGTTTCCCCATTTACTTGCCTTACATAAATGATTATGTAGAAATTTTAATATCTGCTTTAGCATCTCTGCCCTGAACTCCCTCCACTGGCACTATAACTAAACCATAAAAATTCTCTGAGAATATGTATCCTCTGAAGCATTTGGATATGGACCAATTTCTTCTTCACATTAATTCACCCTTTGTGCATTTATCCACAAGTGCATTAAATTCCACTAATAAATTTCATAGAATCTTAGAGCTGGAAGAGACCTTGGAGGTCTTCTAATCCAACACCTTGCTCAGGGCAGGAATCTTATACCATCCCAATCAAACAGTTGTCCAGTCTATTTTTGAAAATGTGCAGTGATGGAGCACCCAAAATCCCAGGAGGCAAGCTATTCCATTGATTAATTGCTCTTACTGTTAACTTTTAAATTTCTCTTCACTTCTACCTTGTGTCTCTCTATGACAAGCTTCCACCCATTACTTCTTGTCCTGCACTATGGTGCCCTAGAGAATAAATCAACCCTTTCTTCTTTGAGACATCCTCTCAAGTACTGGAAGACAGTTATCATGTTCCCCCTGATCCTTCTCTTCAATAGGCTAGACATATCTACCTCTCTCAACCATTTGTCATACATTTTATCATCTTTGTTGCTCTTTTCTGCACATTTTCCAGGGTTTCAACATCTTTTTTGTATGGTGGTGACCAGAACTGGAGATACTAGCCCTCTGTTGATGAAGCCTAGGACTGCACTGACTTTTTTGCAGCTGCAGCACACTCCTGGCTTATACAAGTGGCTAGATCCCTTTTACAAGTACTACTGTTGGAGGGATCTAGATGTCCTAGTGGACAACCAATTAAGTCAAGAGACACAAGACATTACTGCTGATGCATGTTGGATAATTAAGAAAGATAAAGAAAGCAAAAATAAGTCACTATATACTTTGTTGATAACAGAAAGGCCTTTGGTTGTGTCAAACATGTCAAGCTGTGGAATATGTTCAGAAAAAATGGGAATCCCAGAGTATTCCACTGTCCTCATTGAGAAACTTTTATACAGGTCAGGAAGCTTCACTATGGATAAAATATGGGGAAAAAGACTGAATTGAAGTTGCAAAGAAGTGCAATAAGACTGTATACTATTATTTATAAATAAAATTATGCTCCTTGATAAAAGTCAAGGAGCATAATGGAAAAATGGGACTAAAATATAGAAAAGACCAAACTAATGACAATGGATAGAACAACTATCCTTAAAATTGACAATGAAGATGTTGAAATGGTAGGTAGCTTCTCCTTTTTAGGATCAACATCAATACTAAAGGAACAAGCAGTCAAGATTAGCATTTGATAGAATAGCCATGAAGGCCTTGGATAAAATATTCTGTGATGTTTCTTTACCTACACAAATCAGAACAGTGCAGGCAATGATATTTCCCATGAAACTCTATGGAAGTGAAAGTTTGACTTTGAAGAAACAGGATAGGAAGAATATTGACACTTTTGAAGTTTAGATTTAGAGAAGACTCCTGAAGAAATCAACCCAGAGTTTTCACTCAAAGCACAAATGACCAGGCTCAAATTATTCTACTTCAGACCCATTATGTAAAGGCCTGACTCTCTGGAAAAGATTTTAATGCTGGGAAAGATGGAAGTAAATAGAAGAGGATAACCAGCAGCAAGGTGGATGGTTACAGTGGTGATCAAGCAAAAGCAAAATTTTCTAATTTCCTTCATGACAATAAGGATGGTAAAACTTATTTTTCCACTCACGCTATAGATAGCCAACCAGTAACCTTGTTAAGGATACTGTAGATCTGATATTTCCTGAGAAGAAAGTAGGAGAAAAATCTGCAGGATTGCTGTAAAGAATATTTATTTTTTAAAAGCGTTTATATAGCCACCAATCTTATAACCAACTCTGGACAGCTCTCAATCAATATTCTCAGCATCTATAAAGAAAATTCACTCAGATCTGTTTGGTTTATCTTTTGGTTTTTGATCTTTAGTCCTTTTCCAATTGCTTGATCATTGCCTTCAAAAGTTGCAAGTAAGCAGTTCAATACAGGTAGTCCTTGACATACGACCATAATTGAGCCCAAAATTTCTGTTGCTAAGTGAGACATTTATTAAATGAATTTTGTCCCATTTTATGACTTTTCTTGTCACAGTTAAGTGAATCACTGCAGTTCTTAAGTTAGTAACACGATTGTTAAATGAATCTGGCTTCCCCACTTTGCTTGTCAGAAGTTGCAAAAGGGGATTACATGACCCCAGATACTGCAACCATCATAAATATGAGTCAGTTGCCAAGCATCTGAATTTCGATCACGTGACCAGGGGGATGCTGCAATGGTCGTAAGTGTGAAAAATGGTCATGTCACTTTTTTCAGTGCCATTGTAATTTGGTCACTAAATGAACTGTAGTAAGTCAAGGACTACCTGTATAAGAGTGCAGATATGAGAATTTCATAGAATTTCATACAAAAGGAAGTCCAGTTACTATTGAATATATTTAGTAAAATGAACTGTCACAAGTACAAATTTAGTTTCAAATGAATCAAGTCCAATTATTCCTTCATAAAATACACAGGTCTAAATAATTATCATAATTAAAACATATGAATAACATTACATCTCTATTTCTATTTAATAGGAAGACAATCTCAATAATATATAAAAGCTTTATACTGCAGTAAACATGACAGATTCTGTTGAAATATTTTTTAAATTTTTTGTCTAGCATAGAATTTTAAAAAAAATTCTCTTTACAATCTAATCAAGCAAACAACCAGAAACTGATTCTGAAAATAACTCACAAGAACGTCACAATGTTTTCAGATTATGTTGATAGGCCTGCAAACAAACTGGTAGATATTTACAGATTCAACAGTAAGCTAGTTTACTTGGTTTAAAGTTTGTGAGAAATTGTAATATCTTTTATGATTCTTGCTTTTGGTTAAATATGAAAATTTTTCTTAGCATATACATCAATGCAATAGGAGAATCTGATTCTTATTGTTAGTTACTACTTTTGTTATCATAACATATTTTAAAATAAACATGTTTCAATGAATGATATTTAAGTGGGAGAAATGATTCCAGATGAAAAAGTGACACCATAAAAGAACTCTGAAACAACTCACTATAAAAGATATGTATATCCTATTTTTTCTTAATGGATCTGTAAATCTCATGCTAGACAAAATTGCCTTAAATATTTAGAAATCACATTTGTGTTCATACAGTATACACACACATACACCCACGCACCTATATTTGTTTCTACATTCTCAATTTAAATTTTATTTGTTGTTCCTACCCTTGGTTACTCTTATGCACATACTGACTTATTTTTTCTTTTAGTTTTGTATTTTTTTTTTAAAAAAAAGTATTTTGTGTTTTTCTTTAAAAAAAATAATCAGAATCCCTCTTCCTCTAACTCCTAAATAGAGGATGTCATTATCAGGCATTGTTCTTCAAATGTAACCCTACTGTGATTGCCGATAACAGAAAGAGGCCCCTTTTGGGGATAGCAGTCTTGTGGGGGAATGTTTTTCCTAGATAGGATCTATCTGTATCAACTTTGAATTTTCTTTAGTACCAGGTAAAAACTACTGCTCTTCAGTATGGCTTTTGAGGTCATGGCTTCTTAAAATGTTAGACTTAATTGTGTTTAATTTTACTGCTTAAACACCTTTAGTGATGTTATGTTTTATATTATAATAGAATCTTTATTGTTAACTTTAAATTTTATTAATATTTAATTTTCCCCATGTTATGGAGTATCACAGAATATTATTAATATAAATAGCAAAGTCAAACACAAAAAGTAAAATAGATGCTTTGCAAAATACATATTTCAAACTGAACAATCTTAAAACCTACACATATATATTCAACATTAAACATTTAAAAGACTGCTCCGAACTGCCATCACACTACCGTCTGAGTTATTCTTTGATGTAAAGCAAAGAAACTCATGAATTAAAAAAGACTCCTGTCTGCCCTTCAAAGAGAAATATCCTTTGACCCAGTGCTCCAGACTAAAGCCTTGAAATATCTGCACAAGAACCTTCTATGAGAAAAATCCAGACAAAACAGACACTTGAGATTTTTTTTTTAAAAAGCTCAATCTAATTTGTTCCTATACCCCAAAAGAGATAGCAATGCCAATGTGAAATTGAAAAGGCAAAATAAAACTCTGATCTTCTATTCACTTTGCAAACCAAATGCAAATATAGTATGCACAAAAAATGTCAGGTTAGTAATTCAAATTAATAGTCTTATCCTCTGAAAAATCTGTCAAGATTAATTTTTGCAATGGAAAAGAATATGTGCATTTCTTATATATCACTTTTTCAATTAAAATGTATCCCTTTTAAACAATAAAACTATATATATATATATATTGTTATTTGAAGTGTGACAATTACAGATATAGTCTGTCGTCTAGCAGAATACTCGTTGCCTGCAGTCATTTTACAGAAAGCTCTGTATCACTAGCCAGTTAGCTGAGCTAGCTAACACTGCCACATGCTTAATCACAGTAATTACTTACAAAAGCAAGTAGCAGCAAGCACCGGAGGCTGAATTGAGATATGTTATTCTAATTAAAGAGGGAATTAATTGACAAGTAATGAATTGCAATGAATTAGCGATCTTTTTTAAAAAAAGTGAATATATTTATCTAGATATAAATATGCATGCATTGGTTTAGAGCAGGGGTGTCAAACTGCCGGCCCACGGGCCGGACGTGTCACGCGGAAGCCGCAGCCACCCCATTGCCAGCAATGGCAAAACTGTCCCGATACGTTGCGCGATATCACGTGACGTCGCGAATTTGACATGTCTGAGGATGGCTTTAATACCTGCATAATAATCATGTTTGTTTTTCTTTTCTTAATGTTACTTTGTAGTGTTTTCTGCAGTAGACAAACATTTGCAAGTTACAAGCAAGCTGTACTTACTATAAAAGAAATGTACATGATATCAAAAGGTAGTATTCTGATAATAGTAATAGCTTTAATATCTATTTTAAGAAAACTTTTGAAAATTTGTGGCAGACAAAAGACATGAGAAATAGTGTACTGTTTCTACTAATAAAATGTTTGGTAAACATGCCTAAATAACCAGGTCCTTATATGATAGGTGATATCATAGAAAAGATAGAAAGAAAAACAGCTACAAACAGCTACAACTAGTCCTCGCTTATTGTTCAGAAATTGTCTGAAGTTGTGATGGCGCTGAACTGGTCCTTACAACTGGTCCTCAAAGTTCCAGATGTTGCACCAGCCCCAGTCATGTGATTGTGATTTGAGTGCTTGGCAATAGACTTGCACTTATGATGGTTGCAGCATCCCATAGTCATATGATTGCCCTTTGTGACCTTTCTTGCTGGCTTCCCATAACCAAAGTCAATGAGGAAGCCAACAGGGAAGGTCGCAAGTTGCTTGGATAAGACTTCCCCACCTGGCAAGCAGCCACCCCTGGGACTGAAAAGACTTAACCGTGCCATTACAGCCACCTGGCAGCAGCCAGTTACCTGCCTGCCAACCTGATTGCAAGCCACCTGGGACTTAAAACTTCTCGCCAGCTTCCCCTCTAATGTTATTTGTTGGAAGCTGCAGGAAGTTGTGAGAAAGTCCTCGCTTAATGACCCGCAATTCTCACTTAACAATGGCAACCGAGACTGTTGGGACTGTTGTTGCTGAACGATATCACCTGACATTGTCCCTTTACATGGCATTGCTTAGTAATGGAAATTCCAGACCCAATTACTGTTATTAAGTGAGATTACCTGTATTCGCAGAGCTTATTTGTAAATACATTTTGTTTCCACTTTTCTGTTTCCCTTCTGCAATTATTGCTAGAGGGGAGACAAAGCCAGTTTCTGGTCACACAATGATTCAGTCTTGATGGGATTCAACTTGTCTTTTTTTTTTTTCTATCCCAAACCTTAAAGCCTCCAGGCACCAGATCTTTTATTGCACCTGTGTTTCAAGTAAGTATATTGAGAGATCATGAGACGATATCTACCTCTAAACTGAAAGATGGCTTAGATTTTAGCTATGGACCTGTTGGGTGATTAAAGATTGGAGTAGGTAAGATCTATATTCAAAGCCTGAATTTTGTCTCATTATTAGCAGGGAATTATTCTTAGCATATAATGTCTTCTGTCCAAAACGACTGAACATCTTGCAACTACTTTTGACCTAATTGGTTTCTTCTTTCTTTTTTTCCAAGGATTCTTTTTTAAACAAACTCAACTAATCAGTACCATAGGACAGACACCCTCACAATCCGTTACACAGATTTTTTCTATGTAAAACACTGACTAGGACTAAGCAAGAACAGCAATATTCTTCTAAAGCGTCCAAATGCTATCAAATAAATCAATATGTCTATGGAGATTCTTAGTCATCTTCATGGTTGTCCCAAAAGTGCTTTTTCAAAAGGCAACTGGATTTTGTTTTTTCTTAAAGACGTTTCACTTCTCATCCAAGAAACTTCTTTAGTTCTGAAGAGAACTGAAGAAGCTTCTTGGAGGAGAAGCAAAACGTCTTCTAGGAAAAATGAAGTCCAGTTGCCTTTTGAAAAAGCATCTTTGGGACAAATAAACCAGTAATTTTAATAATCTTGCAGAAGAATGACTGTTGTTGGAGGAAACTTGAAATCAAGTAGCAGGAAACAAAGGCAGTCAATAGTTTTTGAAGATTAAAAGCTAGGCAAGCTCACAAATATAACAAACATTTACAAATATTCCAAGAATTGAGATAGAGAAATTGTCAAGAATAAGGATTTATTATTAATTCCAGCTATTTGACTACTATTCCAGCTATTTGACTACTATTTGAAATGTATTTATAACTAATATTTCTCAAACCACTTCCATTCCAGATTGTTCTACTTCAAATAATTTATTACTGATATTTCTTTGTTTTGTAACCGGATTTACAGATTCTTTTTCTGGCTGTCATGAAATTAGGAGGTATTCTGGATTATTCAAGATTAAATTAGGCACAAAGAAACGTCGTAAAAAATTATGTAAGTACATAAGAATCCAGGAACTTCTGATGCTCATTTTGTTGATACAGAAAAGCTAAGAAACTATTATGAAAGAATTGCAGCAGCTGTTCATTATCAAGTTCTATTTATAATAATTAATTTTTCTGGGTGTGTGTGGCATCTTTTTCTTTTTGAAATAAAGTGTTATTCTCTTTTAGATAAGTATTACAGTTTCTATCCCGCCACCTTTTTTTGGTAAAAGATCAAATTTCAGGTTTACTGTTGACAACTAACTTTCATTGGGAGACAGCCACAATTCTTAATTATACTGCTCAGATTCAACCCATTCAGAAGACAGAAGACATTCAGAAATTTCCTATTATGTGTGTGTGCGCACGCATGAGCATATGCACATTTATGTATTTATATTAGATTGAAATACATTAGAAAAAATGGAAAGAAAGAAAGAAAGAAAGAAAAAAATAAAGATCACACAGACATTCCATAAAACTGACTAGAATAGAAAAATATTATTAATAAATGTGGCAAGAATGCAAGACTTGATTGAACTTTTTATGAAAATACAAGAATTATGTTGAAATAAAACAATAGAAATAAAAATAATTTAAAAGTCATTTGAAAATACAGTGTACATATAACCAAAGTTGCACTGTGTCATTTGCCAATTGACTTAACAAAGACTATACTTTTTTCTATATTTTATTTCAGTAAATCTTTGTCAGAGGCAAAGAAGAAAAGACTCTTTTGTCAATGACACAACCTTCAATTTAAATACAAAGCTTTGGTCATAAGGTTATTATAATCCTTCCACTGCCTGTGTCCAAGGTACAGCTGTCCTCAACTATGCTTTGAACTGGTACTAGCTACAAAAATATATCTGGATGGACATACAACAGTAAAGCAAATCTTCAGTAGCTAAAAAGGGAAAACAAACAGAACTCTTCAGAACACAAATTAAACAACAACATTATTCTTGGCTACGCAAGGTATTCTTGAGTAGTGTTATTCAGCATAGGGATGAGCAGCGAGCAAATAGCATTACAACCAAATAGCATTACAGCATATGTAGTTGGATTGAACTGGACTGTCCATTTGAGATAAATCCTCAGTAAGTAATATGAGGGACTAGGCTTGCACCACTGGAAGTAAAGTAGTAGTACAAAAGTCTGTGGCCTGTTCCATATGTAGACTGTTAGGTATCAACAAATGCAACCTATTTGTTTCCTATCCATATGTCTACATTTCTGTAATTCTGCTACTTCACCTCAACATATCTGATGGCACAGCACAAATGAATTTGCATACTGTATTGTTTCCAAGGATATTTAAGGAATAAAATGACTCCAAGAATTTCATTAACATTTTTGATTTGTCCCATACTGGTGATGGAGAGGTGGAGCGTTCATTTGTTTTACAAGATTTCTAAAATTCTCTAATAAAAGCCATATGCAAAAGCCATAATGTAGAATTCAAGAAGAAGAATGTTTCTGAATATGTTGATTTTGAATCCCAGAAGAAAATAAAGCCCCAAATCCTAAGTCATAAAAGCCCATTCCAATTTACTTGTTCTTTTCATTTTATAAGCTTAATTTATGTTAATTTAGTTTATGTTATCCTTGCCTTTGACAAGATTATCAGTTTAAATTTTTACCAGGAAATCCCAACCATTAAACTTAAAATAATGAACACATTTTATTACATTATCATATGTCACTAAGTTCCAGAACATTTACTGAAGTCTACAAAAATTCCCCAAACAAAAGTCATGATGAATCTTCTTTTTGGGCCTCTAAGCATAACCAACCCAAGATAAAGACAAATATTTCAACTGACAGTATTCATTCATCTGCAGGCTGAGGTCAAGCAGATCAAAGAAGCAAACAAGGATCAGAGAAATGCTTTCAGGACCCCCACAGAAAGAGAGACCATGAAAAATAGTCTTGCATTGCTGGTCCTCACTATCACTAATGGATGGACAAACCATTGATTAGAAGAGAATAAAATCTGCCTTCTCCATTCTATGAATAAAACCTGAACTGAACTTAAAGTCACCCTCTAAGTTAATTTGAGCTGAGTTGTTTTAGCAAAGGTAGCCTAGACTGGACTGAGACTAGATTACACAGATGGTATAAAAGTGCTAATTATCTATTATGAAGTATTATAATGCCCTTCCTTTTATACATAAAGTCACACATTGTTGTGATTAACTGGTCAAATCTACATCAGAATATTTTCTGACTGAAGTCCATAATTTTAGAAGATATTTCTCCTCTTTTTTCCTTATGGAAAAGTAGAGTATTAGGGCAACTAGCATATTAGAAATTCCACTTTCAGTATTCTAGGAGGATTTATCTGATACAATAATTTACAATCATTTATGATGCAAGTTTTCCATTAATAATTAGACACTAATATTAATAATAATCTTATAGTATCTACTATTAACGTGTTATTTTAGCACCAAGCTGAATAAAGACAGCTAATTCTATATGTTTCTGATTTTAAATGAAAAATAATGAAATAATGCTACCAATAAATTTAAAATTTGAGCTGGATTAACAGATATAATGACATGGTGACTCAGGCCAAAAACGGTTGAAGGCAGAAATGGTTGAAGGAAAACCATATGTAACACACAAGGAGAAACATAATTTATACAATAGCATTGGAACTACTTTTGTTTCAATGTGAGACAGTAAATCATTTTAAGCTTCACTGAGGGAGATCACCACTGAAATCTCACTTCAGCAACAGAGAAACCCTACAGGAACTACCTCTAACTCTTAAGATCAAATAGCTTTCAGCTCTTTAGGCCACACTCCAGATCTCTAGAACTCCAACTGATGGTTTAGACGTAGCTTGCTGTTAAGTAGTAAGAAATGCTACTTGTTTTGCCTGTCATCCAAAAAGCTTTTTCAGTTTCTGGACCTTTGGTCCAACTTATAAGATATACAAAATTTGATAGCAAAATAATTTTCTACTAGATATAGAATTCTGTTCATTTAAATTGAATGAAAACATCCAACAGAATATATCATATAAAATGGAGTCAGTCCCACATTCTAATCTAGTAGTTATTAGAAAAATGTTGCCTCATTTACTAATTCTAAGAATTACTACTATACAGAGGAAAATAGGAAAAATAGTAGTTACAGCTAGTAAATAATTCAATTAAAGTTATACAATACATTGGCTTCAACATGAAAAGTTGAAACTGCAACTGATAAAATATTTGAAAAAAACAAACAAAATGCAACTGAAGTATATATTATTAAAGAGAAATGTCATATACTCAATTAAACTGTCACCTCTTTTTTATTTAATGACCAAAAATGAATAGTGAAAATTTCTCTAGAATACATCAGTTATAACAGCGATAAATTCAAACAACAATAAAACAAACTTCCCTTAATGTTACATATTTTCCTTACTTTTTTGCATCCCAATCCAGCCAATAAGATGAAAAAATAAGAATACTTTCTTCTGCTTTAAACTTTAAATTTATGGAATAGCAGTTGCAAATCATCACCACCACCAATAAAAACGATGGTGATGACTATGAACTGAGCTTGCATTGTGTCAAGATAGTAGTCTATAGTGACAAAATCATCCCTGCTGAGATACATTATACCAGCAATACATTATTATTATAAGTTTTTAAAACTCATTTTTAAGGAAGTGACTTTATACAGTTCAATTCTAAGTGTGTTTTGTATTTGATTGAGATTTGTTACTGCTTTTCACCTCCAAAAATAAAACACAATAATGTCAATGGAGATTATTATGTAAGCCATCATATATTAAGTCCCTTGAATGCTTTACAAAAAAAATCTGATTAATGAATAAGCATAAATATTACAGCATCACTGTTTTGGTAACAGGCCACACATTGTAATATACTGGAACTTAAAAACTGCCAAAATTATGAACTGGTAATGATTAGCAAAAGAATGCTATACAGTTGTTTCTAATTATGATCCTTCAAGCACATTTTGGACAGAATATATGAGCAGATTTTACAATTTATAAGGTGCATTTTTATTACATTTCTTTTTAAAAAAGGTTCAATCTAACAATTTTAATAAGTATTATTGAATCATGTATGACTTCATTACTTCATTCAGAAAAGTATTTCAAAATGGCACATTGCATATTAAAACATTGCTTCCTAAACATAATGTAGTATAGTGGTACGTCGGTACTTGACTGCTTTGAAACTCGTTGAATCTGGTATTCGACACATTTTGACATGAAAATTTTGTCCCGATACTCATTTGTTTGATACTCAACAAGCAAACTAGAATTTGTCAGTGTCAGTTGCCATATGACTAATACATTATTTCTTATGGGAAAAAATTGGTTGGTACTCATCTTTTTTGGTACTTATTGTACTTCCCATCATTCCCAGAATAATGAATACTCAGGTACCATAGTAGTCATAATACATAATTTCATAATACATGATTAAATATATGGAATTCATATATTAAGCTTCTATGCATCCCTATGACCTTTTTCTACTTTGAACGCCTTTTGATAAGTTACCACAGTATGAATTTTACTTGAAGAACTTTGATATCTGGCAATTGCACTTACATTGTTTCTCAACTACAGTATACAATTCGTAGTACCTGATACACAGAAACATCTTCAAGAGAGCATATACATCAGAAAAGCCTTACCAATTTTTGATCAACTGTGATAAGTTGTGTATCTTGGGTTTGGTCCTGTGCCAGCGGCCACGTGGAAGTCTTCAAAGGCCTACAGTGCAAGATTTAAAGTGAAAAATGATTTGTCCAATGAAAAAATAGAGACATACAAATATAATAATGATTTCCAAAGCACAGTTCAGCTGAAGTCTTAATTGTAGCTTGGAATGAGCAAATGATGACAGCCTTAAATTGGATCGCACCTAGGTGACCATGAATCCTGTAATGTACTCTGGACGCAAGAGATGTCAAGAACAGTGTTTCTCAACCTTTTTCCATCTGTGAACCCCTTCCATCCTTGTTTTTCTCCTGTGTCCCCGTGTCCAGGACCCATCACTAGATATGGACATAAGGTGGTAACTGGTGTGTTTTCTGATGTCTGTAAGGCAGCATTTGCTTCCCTGTGGCACTCTTGATACATGTCCTGACCTCTTGTTACATATTTTTCACCTGTGGCCTTTTTCAAATGTCCTAGGGTTCCAAAGAGGGCATATGATTCCCAGATGAGGATTGGTGACTGAAGCAGTACTGAAGCAAGATGAAGAACGAATCCTACTGGGCACAGATAAATGTCTACATTAGGAATATTTTTTGGTAATAAAAGTAGTGAAATGGACTTACTTCTCTGCTCTTATGAACCTGAAGGTAGCTGTCTGTCTCCTTATTTCAGATGATCAGATCCCTTTTGGGTACAAGGAAGCCTAGGGACTTCTTACTGGATCACTGTGTGGACTAATCTGTTAGATAAAATTACTCAGATTCACTCTGAGTTGAACTCTGGCTGGTTCTATAGAAGTGACTGATGTATGACTTTGTTCCATTATCTGGGACAAATTCCAGCTTGTTACTCCTGAAGAAATGGACAGAGTCCTTGATATTATGATCTCTGCCACCTGAGTTCTGGATCCATGTCCCTCCTGGTCAAGGACTCCTGAACAATGGCATGCAGTTGGTTCCAAATGGCAGTTAATACCTCATTATGAGAGGAGGTGGCTCCACTTGTCTTGAAGTAGGCAGTGGTCCACCCCTCCTTAAGAAACCAACTGTGTTTGATAACTGTCACTCAATCTCTTAACAACTTCCTTTTTAAAATAAAACTGATTAGAGGTGGCAGATAATCAGTTCAACAGGCCCTGGAGGAACAGGTTATCTAGTTCAGCCAGGGTTTAGGCCGGGTCATAGTACCATAACAGCACTGGCCACATTTGCAGATGATTGTTTATGGAGATTCTCAATCAACCTGGTCATAGTTGTCCCAAAGGTGTTTTTCAAAAGGCAACTGGACTTTCTTCATTTTTTCCTTGAAAATGTTTCATTTTTCATCCAAGACACCACTACCCAGTTGCCTTTATAGAAGGGAGGGTACCTTCTGAGATGTTTGCCATGCCCACATACCTTCTGCAGGCTAAACTCCACCACCTGTCTCCCAATGTCATTGCCCTGTTCCATTACAATTCTCCCTCCATCCCAATTTAACATCTACCAGTAGGCAAGGTCATTTATTGGCACAGGAAAAGACATCATCAAAATTATTATCAGACACTCAGCTGTACATTTTTAATCCAAGGAACTCTGTTGAGATGTTTAATCCAGTGTCTGGAGGCTTTCAGGATCTAAAAAGGGACAAGCAGACTGTGACTCAACCCTAGCAGGTGGGAGTAGTCTTCGGGTCCCCTGAATCTGGGGATTTTTCATTTCAACATTTGATGGGATAGCACTCTGCAGAGAGAGCTGAATTTGAAAGTCCTCCTGGCTTTTACTTGAAGAAGAGGTGGCAACCAAAGTTGGGGGAGGGGAGTTTGCACAAGGAAGCAATTCATTTTGTGTGCAAATTGCCGCATTCGTGGACTGGGAGGTGCTGCCCACAATTATTCATACCCTAGGGCAGGGGTGTCAAACTGGTGGCCCAGGGGTCAGATGCGTTATGTGCAGGCCACACCCACCCTGGTTCCGTAAAGGCAAAAAACGTTGCAATACATCACGATACGTCACATGACGCGATCGAGTTTGACACCCGTGCCCTAGGGACTTTCCAATTGGATTGCTGTAATGCACTCTCCGTGGAGCTATCCTTTACAAACACTCAGGTGTCTTGGTTTAAATGATAATTTGCATGTTTTAGGGGTGTTCTGAGTCAGACGGCAGCATGTTGGTTGTTGTTATTTATTTAAATTGTTGCCAACTGCCTGCAGTCAATCACTCATGTAAGTCTTTAAAATTAATTAATTAAATAAATAACTGAAATCTGTATATTAAACGGCTGACCTGTATGAGATTGGCTCTTTCCACTGCAAAGGAAATCTTGCCCAACTGAGAGCAATAAAAAAACAACAACATAACCTGATCTTATTATCCAGTGGAAATCCAATCAAAGCTAGTACTATAAGAATCCCTTGGCAGTTAGTGACATTCTGTGAGGCTCTGTGTGGTAATAAAACTCCCTCATCAAACTGGACTCCTTGTGAGCCAGATGGAGATATCGATGCAGTTTTCTTGGTAAGGATATGGAAGTGATTTGCCTTTTTATGGGGATTTTTTTTAAAAAAACTTCCCAGTCTAGCCTACAGCCTTCAGGTTACCCGAGAATACCTCCTCTAAGTAATAATCAGGATTGCCCTGCGTAGCTTCCTATACCTACATATATAAAAGCATTGGAATGAAGAAAACAAAAACATCTCTGACAGATATTTTCAGTAAATGGGAAATGTAGCAGAACATGGTAGCAGGTGTTAAGGCATTGGTTGTAATCAACTTTATAATGACTGGATTCTGTGATTTGTACTAAGGTAGGTGTTGAGATAAGAAATATTTGCAGAGCACAGCAGTTGTCCTGAAAGTGCAAGATATCGCTAGGCTAGGGAGCATGTATTCAACATGCCTTTTCACTCTGACCTGTTTAACCTTTACTGAACATCCAAGGCTTCACTATTATTCCTGACCAAAACACTATTATTTCATGGTGACATGAAAAAAAAGTTGACAACATCTAGTTCTTGATGTTAGTTTTAACCGTAATTTAGTTTTCCTAAAGGTATGTTAGGAAATGAGATGTAAACTGTCCAGAATCATAATCACACAAGTTGGACAGTCATATAAAACTTCTAAATAAATTAAGAAACAAATTTAAAATTGCTTTAATATACCTGAATAATAAGCAGATTATATTTTTCAGTAATTACTGCTTGGAATCTTACTCACTGGAATTCTGAAAAAATGGTGACAGTTTCAGCTGAAATTGATGCAAAATTACTAAGGCAATTGTTTAATAAAACCTCAAAAATTATTTCAGAGAAGACCATAATATGAAACATAGAAACACATCACAGAAAGTGAATCATATTTTCAGATTTCTATTAGCACTGTTGAAATCGCTCTATGAGAGCTAAAACAAAGCCATTTTAAATTAGAAGAAAAGAATTTCTTGATTATTTTTTTTAAATGGAAAAATGTATTTTCTGTGGCTCTCTCCAAAAGTCCTATCAATCATATAGACACACACACTACTAGCACTTAAAATTAACCCTGGCTCAAATCTCAAGCAGCAGATTTTCAGTGCCAAATTACACATACTGAAATTACAGAACTGTTTTTAAAACCTATCCCATCTATATTGCAGTAGTTTAATCTAGAAGTTTCTAAAGCATGGAGAATTGACACCAAAATTCTCTTTTCTAGCCATAGCAGATAAAAGTCATCACCTATATCACCATCACCTACAGAACACTTAAAAGAGCAAAAACCACAAAGCTACTGAAGTGGAACACAAACCACCCATACCAGAACAGGGTTTTTTTAATAGAATATTTTCAAAGAACATGGATAACTGCTCTGAAAATCAATTTCTGATATATCTCTATTCTATCTCCACCATTTTTTTTATTACACAGTAAGGCATTATCAACTCTATTTATCATATCAAAAGTGTTTTGTGGTATCAAATATTTAAATTTTGGTTTAAATCATTACCAGGAAGATTCAATTTAATGATTTAAACAGTAATAATCATATTTAGCGACCGTATAATATCAAGACATATTTTTCAGTATTCTGGAAAAGATGTAGACTTTTTGGAGGGTATATTATCATATATAGTAATCATTCATAGAATGCTTTCAAATTATTTTTTATCAAAAGCTGGAATAATCAAACAGATTCATAATAGTGAATAATTAAAATATCCCACTTCAAAGTTAACCTACCAATATTGCATTTATACAAATGATCAGACTCCTCTTTTCCAAATACATGAAAGATTAAGAAAATAATATCTATGCAGATTACTATATGACTAGTATGAACTATGTAAGTATTTGGAAGTGAGGAATTCCTCTACTCATTAGCTACACTGATGGCATCTTATTCCATTCCAATGTGCAAAAGCAAAACAAAACAAAATATTAATTCAGGCCACCTTCCCATTCATACATCTACCTTAAGAGCTGTGGTGGCGCAGTGATAAGAATGCAGTACTGCAGACTACTTCTGCTGACTCCTGACTACCAGCAATTCTGAAGTTCGAGTCTGACCTGCTCAAGGCTGACTCAGCCTTCCATCCTTCGAGATCGGTAAAGGACGATCCAGATTGTTGGGGGCAATATGCTGACTCTGTAAGCCACTTAGAGAGGGCTGTAAAGCACCATGAAGCGGTATATAAATCTAAATGCTATTGCTATTAACACTTTGCTATACAACTCAATTCCTTTTGATTTCACAGATATATCCATAAAAGTTTGTTATAATAAGACAAAAGTAGTTTCTTTTTCCAGGATATTTTCTTTATTTCTCAATCTAGCCTACAACTATAGTATCCGGTGGAGTCTGCCATCCAAATACCAACCAAACCTAATCTGACAGTTTCTCAACTCAGATAAAGTAATCTACATGTTGCCTCCTGCTGAAAGGTTTTTTTCTCTTCTAGAGTTAAAAAAAATGCGAAGTGTTTTGAAGATAATTGGATTAAAAACATGGACTTGAAAAATAGTCATACTTTAAACTAGGTAACACAAGTACTTAACACTCTCTTTTTCATTCTCTCACACACATATCCCAAACATGAACAGAAAAATTGCCTACATTCGCCTTTTAAGACATTAACTTCAAAAATATGCAGATGCTGCTTTTCTGAGATGTAAATAAATACAATAAAATAAAGCTAATGTTAACACTGGCTGTCAAAGGTGAAGAACATACATGGTCTCAGATATCAAAGTCAATCAGTATAGAAAGTTCACCTGTCTTTTGTAATTGAACTCATGACCCCTCAAGTACTAAATACATTATTAAGAAAGCACACAATTAAAAGGGATTCAATTGGATATTGCAAACAACTCTATAAAATTTAAGTCTGTCAAAGGATAGATACCATTAAAGAGTTTTTTTTAATTCTTCCCTGGTATCAGATGTCTAAATAATTCATCATCAGTAGTCTTTATGTATATAGTTACTTATGAAAAGAAACAATACAGTACTTAAGACAAAGCTACCTGCTAATATCAAACCAATTACCAATTCTGACTGGATTAACAGGCAGTGGCATCAGTTCCAAACTTTCTATACCCAGAACATGGAAAGAATAGTCTTCGTATGGTAAACAAATTAAAGAGAACAATTATTGTGCTCATTCAACCATTTTTTTGTTACTGAAATTCTGTAATTGTGGGCTGATTGCTGGAAACTGTGAGAAGAATGGGGTGTGTGGAAGAATTATTTGCATAATACCACAGGTGACCCTATGTTTTGCCCTGCATGTTTTCTGAAATGTCAAATGTCTCCCCACAAATATATTCAGATATATACTAAGTGTGCTTTAATTATCACAATGTAACTCAAAAGTCAAATTATTTAATTCCAGAAGTGCAAGGAATTAAAAGCTAATGTTCTACAATCCACCTCACATTGGAAAAGGCTAGGTCCTTTCACTGTTCAGAGTGCTTTAGAACTGCTACACTTTGTTATTTATTTGTAAAGCATCATATTGTGTGCAGGCATATACAAATAGGATATTTGTACAACATTCCAAATAACACTAGGATATATGTTGTGTTATGTACTAATTTTCAGTAATGAAATACTTGGAGCTAATTGGATTTGGCTATAAACTGACATAAATTCTTCAACATTATTTTTAATGGTTTTACATTTCTGAAAACTTTCACCTGGGAAAGTTAAGAAAAATAGTTTTACACTCTGGGTAGAGGAAATGTTATTGCTCATTGTACCTACTTTTTATATTGAAATAAAAAGATCACGAAAGTCAGTTTGATGTAATGTTTAAAGTATCAGACTAAAAATTGGGAGACTGTGAGTTCTAGTCCCACCCTTAAACACAAAGCCAGCTGGGTAACCTTGGGCCAGTCAATTTCTTTCAGCCTTAAGGAGTTAATGGCAAACCACTTCTGAAAAACCTTGCCAGGGAAAATGCAGGAACTTGTCTAGAGATCTCAGAGAGAATTGGAAAGATTGAATGGGGAAAAAAATCATGAACAATATTGTTCTAGAGAAGAAAAGCAATAGTCTATCATAGCATCGGAAGCATAAAACTTCTGTATACTCAAAAACTCATTTCTAAATACCTTTGCAGTACACTGGCCATAAATAACAGACAAGCTATTTATGTGGAATAATTTTGCTTTCTAGCAAAAATATACAATTTTACATTGAGAAGAAGATCTATACTTTCTGAACAAAAATCTAAATCTATCTAAAGAGAGGCCTGATGTCTCAGAAACGTAACCATGATAAAAAATTCTTTATATACCACTTCTATGTTTTGAAATTTTGAGAGTATCATTTCAGTAGATGAAACTTAATTGACTGTTTACTAGAAGGAATAAATTTTATTAATTTTTTATGCCATCCATCTCCTCTACAAGGTGACTTTGAGTGGATAGTTATTTCCAGAGAGTGGTCACTTTTTCAAAAACCTGGAATCTAAAAAAGAAAGGGATCTGAAAATATGGGAAGCTTTAAAAAGCATACATATCAATAAACTGGACCACATTCTAGAAACATAACGTTTATCATAGACACGAAAGGAAACGTATGATTTTCATTCTTTTCTCCTTCTACAATCGGGAAAGGTAGCATTATCAGAATGACTGCTGTGGTGAAAGATCTATCCTGTTTGGACTGATAACGACACAGCCCTGCAGCTTCCATTGCTTGGCTTTCAAGCTTCCCTGTTTCAGCCTGCAACCACGTGTTAGAGGGAATCCGATCAACACGCAAAACGTTTCACGCACGTCTGAGAAGTTCTACTCAAGAGCATTCCCCGCTTAGTTTCTTCTCAGATGCCGCAGGGTCCGCTTCGTTTTGACTGACTGCCTTCCGCTACCTCTCCCTCCAGTCTCAGAGATGGCAGAGGCGGGATAAAGTCCGCTTCGCCGGGGTCTCCTGGGGGGATTCCAAATAGGGAGCGCAGCTATTACGGCCAGAGAGGCGAAGCACCCCAAGGCCTCCGCTGCTGGTGCGGCCTGGCGGCTAAACGCCCTCACCTCTTCCATGTTCGCGGGACAGAGGACGGATGGGCAGGAAAAGATGCGATGGGGGGATCCGCCCACCCAAAGAGCCACCCGTCCCTTCTATAGATACCTGGCCCCAATGCCGAGGACAGCTTCGCTCCTTTTTCCTCCGCCTCCCCCGCGCAGCAGGTGTCTCGCCGCAGCCCTTGTCATTGAGATTTCCCGCAGCAGCAGCACCGCCGCCGCCATGATGGTGTGAACAGCTGCTTCCGGGAAGGAGTGCCGCTAGGGACAAACTACCTCGGTCCTCGTCAGGAAGGCGAAGCGAGGCCAATGAGTCGCCGACGCTGGCCGAGCAGAAGAGGAAGGCGGGTTGGAGGGTGTATACGGCCAATGCAAAATAAAGGGCGGGATGGTGGCGGGCAGGGCGATGTGTGAGGGCAATACTTTGGGGGTATATACCTAGGTTAGTCCCGTTTGAGCGTTGGGTGGAAGGCGAAGGTTTAGGAAGTGGTTCTAGAAGTCGGGGAATTAAATACAGCCACGAATGAGTTGACTCTTGCAGCTCCCTGAAAAGAAGCAAGTTTGTTTTAGGCTTTCTGTGTGTTTTTGGTGCAAGACTTTTTTTCCCTGTTATGTCGGTTTACGGAGGAATAAACATTTGCATTTTATGGGACCTCTTCCATGGAAAGCGCGTATAGAATTGCAGCTAGGGTGGATACATAGGTACCTCAATTATTTTTGAAGGAAATGCATCAGTAAAATATCGTTTGGCATAAAACGTGCATACTGTCTATCACGAACCAGTGAAGCATATTACTAGGTTCAGAAATGTATATGTAAATGTAAAGAAGGAAAACTGACTTTCCTGTGCCTGATTTGCTGCTTGGAAGAAACTTCAGCCATGTTTCCTTATGTTTGGATTTGATTGCGCTGCACTTCCGCATGTACTTATTTTAATTGCATCCATATTTCATTAAATAATTTTGCAGGGTGGTGTCTGAATGGTGGGGTCAGAAGAAAAGATAGGTTTAAGGCTAGTCCGTCAAACTACCTGAGTTCAACTTGTTGATTTTAGACCAGGATCTTGAAGATGTCATGTTGTAATCCTTCAACTGAGGAGCACTTAACATTTTTGCGCTCTAAATACCACTCAGTATTTTATAGCTGCTTCCTGATTCAGCAAATAAATAAAACTTTCAGATATGTTTTTTTGGATAATCCATGATTAGGTAAACAATGAGTATGAATGAGATTTGTCTTGGCGGGGATAGCAAAATGTAGCCTTTGACTATTGTTCACAACTACACTTCTATCCTACAGCAAGGATAGAATCTAAAATTGGTTTTGTTTCATTTACATTTAGAATTGATTGAAACTAAACCAGTTAGGATTGTATAATTAGTCTCCAGACATTTAATAATTTCCCTATCAAATTGCATGTTTTAAATTCATATTTTTGGAGGCTGCCTCCCAGTTATGACGCCCTCAGACTGGGAACTTCTAGTTTACTGTGTTGTGTGAACACAATCTTCTTCTCTGCACATAGTGGCAGAATTGGGCTGCCAATCCTTCCTATATGCCAAAGACAGACCACAGATTCAGGAAAATTTATTAAATTTTGCATCCTGATGGAAGATTCGCAACTTACACGTACAGTATTGCAGCACATACACACAATGGATGGAGATTGCATTACAACACATGCTTTATCAAGAAAAGAGAATATTTGTGCTGAAGATGTTACCAAGTTGGGTAATGAAATGTCTGCAAGAAAACAACCAAGCTCAAGGAGCACCCAGGACTCCATATATTATATCATTTGCCCCCTTTGCTTTCCCATTCCAGATGCCCATGCTGCTTGGAGAGACAATGCAGGTAATAAAAGGAATATATCTAATACTGCTCTTGGGACCACTTCTGAACTCCCAGTGCACTCCCAGTTCATAACAGTTCTAG
This sequence comes from Azemiops feae, assembly GCA_023970755.1. NCBI lineage: Eukaryota > Metazoa > Chordata > Lepidosauria > Squamata > Viperidae > Azemiops > Azemiops feae. The sequence continues at coordinate 371,573 of JALGBA010000908.1, read as the reverse complement.
CAGTGCTAGAATCATAGAAGAGACCATTTTATCTCTCAAATCAGACCTGCTCTGTGCAAGAATCCAAATTAAAGCACCTTCAACATGGCTGTACAAAAGTGATCTATTTTTTTTAAAAGAGAAACAAGATTTGGGAAAATATCAATGACCTTGATATAATTCCTGAGCAAATTGATAAAAGCAGTAATCAAAAGCAAAAATAACGGAGAAACCACTGAAGGAAAATCAGCACGAATTCTACCAGGGGTTCGCCAACCTTTTGAGAGTGTCAGTAGGCATTTGGTGGAGATAATACTATTGGTATTGTGTACATGGACTTTCTAAAAACCTTTGAGTAGCTTGCTCTAATTTAGCATTGACTTAGATACTGTATAATAAGATATTTATGGATTGTTAACTGGTTAAAAAATAAAACACAAATGCAATTTTCTCAATGGAAAAAAGTGAGAAGTGACATCCCCCAAGAATCTCTGTTGGGACTAAGACTTTTCAGCTTCTTTAGAAATTTTCTTGATTACAGATAAGCAAGTTTGTTGATAATATCAAACTAGTTAAGATAGTGAAAATTAAGAGCGATTTCTTTAACTTAGGTAAATAGATAACTGGTAAAAAAAAACATTGTGCAGCAACTGCTATGGAATGGATAGTAAAGTAGAAAATATCATTGCCAACTTAGTGATGTCCTTATATGTCTCCATCTCGAATATTAGATAAAGTTTATCTGCCATATTTAAATAAAGATATAATACAGCTGGAAAAACTGCCTGTCCTGCAGAAAATGAATAGAGTAAAGGGTGCCTCCTTCTCTTAAAATAATAGATTCACTGAATCATTGAACAAATCTGACTGGAAGGAGTTCTAAAACACTCAAAAAAAAATAACCTGTGGAATTCATAACAAGGTCTGGAGATTGCCATTTACCTGGTTGCCTTGAGAAGCTACTCATAGCTGTTTGTGGAAGGTAGGTCCATCAAGAACCTTTGGTCTTCAAGACTTAGGGTTATATCTTTGTCAGGACAGTACATGCCTCCAAACATCAATTGCAGTGAAGAGCAACAGGATAAGACATCTCTCCAGCTTGTGAGTAGCCCAGAGACCTCTAGTTTAAACATTGTGACAAACAAACTATTGAATTAAGATGACTCCTGGGTTGATTCAGCAGGGTTATTTGTATGTTCTTAGCCAGCAAAAGGGAGTTCACTGCTGAATACATCCAGTGAAGGGGCCCCAACTACCTCTGGATATTTGGTTCTGCTGTCAAACTGCTATATTCTTAGGAAGCTTTTTGGAGTATAAGTTGCTACAGATCAAACTGTTGCACAAGATGTGAGAGAAAAAGTTGGCCACTGTCCCTGGCATGTTTACAGTAATTCACTATATTTCATAGGCTGATTGATGAAAGTTATGCAATAATGAAATGTTTAGTCTTGAAAGATTTGGTGAGAACTTTAAATAGCATTGGACTAGTTTGCTGCATGTTTAACGGAAGTTAGTCTCAACTGAATTCTGTAAATATTTCCCCCAGTATTTTCTATACAGTATGATTACTATTGTGCATATGTACTGACTACATTTATTTTTTAGAGTAAGTCTCAATATGATTAACCAGAGCTGTTCCCCATTAAACAGCTTTAGGAAGGATGGATGGAAGGTGATAGATAGATAGATAGATAGATAGATAGATAGATAGATAGATAGATAGATAGATAGATAGATAGATAGATAGATAGATAGAAAGAAAGAAAGAAAGAAAGAAAGAAAGAAAGAAAGAAAGAAATACACATACAGATGTAAATAGATAAACACCCACAATATATGTATACTTATACACCAACAAAGCAAGAGCTAGAAACCAGGAGCCTGTGACCTCTAGTTTTGCCTTGGACATGAAAGCCAATTGGGTGACTTCAGTCACTCTCCATTAGCACATGATGTCAGGATCAGGCAACAAGCCAGTTGGTTAGTTCCTGTTATAACCAATGGATCAACATATGGTTGATCCCCCCCCAAAAAACAGACCCCGCACTTGTGGGAAAATGCTAGAAAGACAGATAGATTCTAGCTAAATTTGTGTGTGTGTGTGTGTGTGTGTATTCTGTTGTTATATATATAAAATCACATAGTTTTATCACTTGGTTATTTCCACATGCAAAGCTGTTTTTCCTGACTGTAAGGATTTGAATAAAATAACTCTTACTTTGCAATTCTGTTAGGTAACAACAGATCTTATTTTTATACTCCAACAATTTTCATAATTCAAAATAAATGAGGGTAGACATCTGACATTTTATTTATGATTTTATGCACTCCCCAAGCAATAGTCAAAGAGTGGATGAGAATGGGACGGAGTGGGAGATTTGTTAAGCTTGCTGGACTGCACATGAAATTCACCATGAAGTCAGAACTATCTGGTTCTAATTTCACACACCCCCACCCCCACACACGGTCCCTTTTGTATGAGTCTTCCATAAAATATCACAGTCCATGGAGGAAAGGAAAAATTAAAAACAGGCAACTTCTGCTAAATTGTCCATTTCATATGCAACCAAGCATATGGCATAGTCCTATGAGAAAATTCCTCCTTTTCCCCCTGCCAAATAAATTAAAAGAAAATATATAAAACACAATTCATTTTAATGTGGATCATTTTGAAGCCACATACCTATAAGCCTTTCAATCATACCCTTTCTGTCCAAATAAGTCAGAGAAGATTGTTTTGAGTAGCAGCCTGTTCCCAATGCTTTGTAAAAGTCCACTTTAACAGGCAGTAATCTGGAAAAGGGTGTAAATGAAATGGGGGAATGGAGATTCTTCTGAAGATAACAACTCTGCAACTACAATATGGATTCCCTCATGTGAAGTTAGAAATAGCTGGAACACCTTCAATGAATCATAGTAACTATTATGATTGTTCACAGCTCAAACAATATTAAATCTTATGAGTATTATTGACAAAAAACAAATAACTGATTTGTACATCAGTGGTGCTAAACTCACCACTTTTCATTAAACAATGGTGGAATAGCATTTAGCAGATACATTTTGCACTGTTTCAGGAAACTCTATTTTCTGGTGATGGTTGGAGGTCCTTCTAGCCCAGCTTCTTTTATTCCGACCAAGAGTAGTTCTCCAACATTTAATACAGAAATTCCTGAAGGTTCTGGAGACTGAGAATGTTTGCATCAAAAACATGGACTTTTTTCATTCAATCATGATCCCGTTCCTCAATACTGTCACGGAGCTACATGAATGTTGTATGTTATGATCCCACTCCTCAGTTATAGTCCTACCCCCTACTTGAATGATGAACATGCAGCAGATCATAAATATGTAGGTTTTCACAAGGTCATAATGAGACAAGTTGCATATTTTTTAATAATGGTTTTAAATGTTTCAGTTGACTGTTTTTCCAAAACGCCCTATTTCTAACAATATAACTTTTAGGTCCTTTTTTTGATAGAGTCTATAAAGGAAGATCTTAACTTATGACCACAAGTGATACTAGAATTTTCATTTCTAAGTCAGGCAGTTGTTAGTCACGTCTAACTTTTTTGCCACAGTTGTTGAGGAAATTACTATAGTTGTTAAGTGAATCATGCGATCATTAAGCAAATCTTTGTTGCAAGCCAGCTGGGAAAGTCGCAAATGGTGATCACATGACCCTGAGACACTACAACGATTGTAAATGCATGCCAGTTGCAAATGTCCTAATTTTGATCACATTGATGGTGAGGATGCTGGCACAATTGGTTGAATGTCACTTTTTTGAAGGCCATTGTAACTTTGAATGGTCACTAAATAAATGGTTGTAGTTGAGGATTACCTCTATAGGTCAATTGATAACCACAAATGCCAGTTCTAAGTGCTTATCTCTCCTTGTCCACAATAACTAAACAACATTGCATTCAGAGCCTTTCCATATATTTTTCAGCAGCAACCAGTAATTTACAATTTAGATAGGAAAATGTTGAAAACAAAAATTATGACGCATTATGGATTGGAGCAGCTGCTGCTATGGCATGAATGCTTTTAGCAGCAACTATTTGTATTTGGTTCTGCTTATAACTCCAATCATTTATGTCAGTGGTTCTTAACCTGGGCGATATGGCCCCCCAGGGGGCAATTTTGTTTTTCAGGGGGGCGATGGAACAAAAAGGGGTGACGCGGGGGTGAAGGAACGAAAAGGGGGCGATATGGGGGCGATGGAGCGAGAAGTTTGGGGTTAGGGTTAGGGTTGGCTGCATCGCCAAGCCTCCCCTCGCGCTGCCAGCATCCCCGGGCTCAAGTCGCGGGACATCTGCGGAACGCCCCATCAGCTGCATCACGAGGAGAGGCTTGGCAACGCAGGTGACGGGCGGGGCATTCCGCAGATGCCCCGTGGCCCACGGCTAGAGCCCGGGGACGCCGGCGGCACGTGGGACGGCCTGCCAACATGACCGTGAGCCGGGGCGTCCCCGCAGGCCCTACGGACAGTGGAGCTGGGTACCTCCAGCGGTGACAGGGGGTCTGGTGAGGCCACCACAGGCCAGGGGCAGGCCCACAGTCTGGAATGATGTTGCCCAGGGAGTGGCCCGGGGACGGCCCAGGGAGCGATGCCCCAGCCGGGACTGCCGCCCGGACCGGCTCGGGGAGACACGCTTTACATAGCCTCCCCCCACCCCACTGTTCCGCCCCAGTCAATTGCCCAGCATCTGACGTTTGGCTGTGAAAAGCAGCCATCCGGGATCCAGCCTCCCTTCCGCCGCCATCCAGCACAGGCGTTTCTCCCTAGCTGCATCTCTCACTCCAGTCCCGGCTGGGCCAGCGGCCGGCGGGGGCATTGCTCCCTGGGCCGTCTCTGGTGCCCCGGGCGCCTTTCAGCACCTTCTGCAACCTCCTGCCCCCCCTCACTGCCCCTTCGGCGCCGTCTGCCTTTCGTTCTCTCTCTCTCTCTCTCCTCACCTGGAGAAAGAGAGGGGGGAGGGAGGGAGAGGAAAGAGAGAAAGAGAGAGGGAGAGGGGAAAGAGAAAAAGAGAGAGAAAGAGAGAGGAAAGAGAGAAAGAGAGAGGAAGCGCAACTGCCTCTCTCTCTCTCTCTCTCTCTCTCACACACACACACACACACACTGAGTGGGGGAAGAATTATTTGCATCGATATGTCCTGATGACAATTTTAAAGAAAACAAAAAAAAATGTTTGCATAAATTGAAGAATTATTTCCTATGTTGTGATTGAGAGATTATGTTGCGGGAGGGGGGCGATGACAACTTCCTCATTGGCTCAAGGGGGCGATTTGTTCAAAAAGGTTAAGAACCACTGATTTATGTGAAGTTTTTTGATATAAGCAATTGGCAAGTGCAAAAGACCGGCTGGTCACTATTTTTCTTCCTGATACAACATTCATAGGCTGCAGTTTATCACTTCAAAACAAAAGGTGAAGAAAGAAAAGAATTTTCAGTGTTTAAAGACATCTTAAAATTGCATTTCTTTGTTCCTTGCACTTATGTACTGTTCAAAAAATAAGTTTGTTGACAACTACTATTTTATAAAACAATTCTATAGATTCCTCCCCACTCCCAGTTATGTTTCTATGTTTATTTCTGTCACTTTTTATAAAGTTTATAAAGTTTTATAAAGGAAGACAGCTAAAATTCTTTTATAAACTAATATTGCTGACCTAACAGGCACAAAGAGACACTTTTTTTCCACTTCAAACCAGCAGGATGAGTGAATGGTAGGCCATTAGTTTTTTCAAAGTTAAATTTATTTCAGGCTTGTTTAGTGGTTGACGGAATTTAGAGACTGTTCTCATTGTTTGACGTAAGGCAGGGATTTTCTTTTCTTCTCTTTTTTTCTTTTCTTTCTTTTCTTTTCCATTCACTGCACAAACAAGCCCCCTCTTTCTTATAGCTTCTTCCATGGGGGTATATTTGGTTATGTTTTCCCTGAAGAAAATGAGGTAGAACAGATTTTTGTCTTTGAATTTTTAGAACCATATGCTCTAAGTTCTTTTTTCAGATCTTGTTTTTTTAATATCTTGGGCGTGCCTAAATCAGACTTGAGCCCTGTGAACAATAAAAGAGAAGCTACTCATAATGGCTCTTGTGCCTCAAGCAGCGTAAATCAGACACAACTTGGTAGATAATAATGTTAAATGCTAATCGTTCTTTGCTGAGAAGAAAATCTCTCTTTGTTGTTCTTTTTGAAGTCTGGTGGTAGGAAGAAACAGAGACTTTTGAAACTGTTTTAGCAAAGCCCCAACATATTGTACATTTGACGGGTGCCTTGTCTACTAGAGCTCCCAGCTCAATGCTAAATAGACTCTCTTTCGCTGATCCATCTTTAGAATGTCTGATATTTTCAACAGTCTGTTCCTTCCCCCTCCCCCCCTCAAGGGTTGTCAACAGGCCATCAGCACAGCTGTTGAGCCAAAGATCTTTCTTTGCTGTGTTACCTGAGATGCCCATGTTTGAATGTGGTGTCTCTAAGTTTGGCACTATTTCCTATTCTCACTAAAGGTGAAGGCTTATGTAAACATTTTCAGAGCACTAAGGCTTGAGCTGGAAACTTGCATTACCTTTCACTTCCTGGCTTGAGCTTTGAAAAGAAGCCTTACAAATTTGCAATAAAAGCCAGCTGTGGAAAGTGCTGATTGGTTAGTACTTGTGATGTCCCCAAATCCCCTTCTAATCCTTGTTTTTCAAAACAATCCAGCTTAAAAAAAAATGGACAAGGACATAGACAAGTAGACAGACCAGATAAATGTTTGTTGCTATTTAATAGTCTATTGTGAATCATCTATAAATTCTTTTAATTGAAGAATTCTCTATAAAAATTTCAAACGAGTACATGGTTTTAAAAAAAGAAGCAATAGCAGACAAAAAATATGTGAGAAAAAGCAGTTACTGCTGAACCGGTGTTGATTTGCTATTATACAAAGTCTAAATACCTTGAGGGTCTTGAAAAACACATTGAGAGAGGTTATTTTTAATTGTAAGTGAAACTTCAGCTGGGTTAGGATATACTTACATAAATGAGTACGAAAATCCAGTTCCTATCCTTTGGTTTTGGATTAAGTCATGTAGCATAAAGTGTCCTAAAATTATTTCTTATTTCTAAATTACACGAAATTGTTTCTTAGTTACCATTAGTGATCTTCCTACGCAATCCATAGTTCAGCATGTTGCTGTCAGATGTTCAAATAACATTCTCACCTCACTCAAGGCCCAGTAGATCTTAACAGCAATTAGTGTAATCTGGCTCTTACTGGATTCTTCAGTGAACTTTGAGGATAATTAATTAATGCAATGTTTTATTTTTGGAAACTCAAGGTAATGTACACTTTACCTTCACTACAGCTCTATTTTGTAGATTGGAGTGGGAAGTAGTGACTTGTCCTAAATTACCCAATGAATCCGATAGTCAACTAGACTGTATTCAGACAACATGCCACATTTGATTAGTATTAATCATGTTAAACGTTTTGTCGTTTTACCCAGAAAAAATTGTCTGTTATGAAAACCCAGAAAATAACTGAATTTAGGTTACATGAATCATGGGAAGATAGTCTGTATTGTTGTGATGTTTTCATGAATTCAGTTCCTTTTATTGTTTGTTTAATCTGTTTTGCATATTAATAAACCTCAAAAAATCCTGATAAATCTTGAGAGAAGATTCATTATTGCTAATATTTTTCTTACATATTTCTTTCGAGTCCCTTCTTCTGCTCTTCCCCCTCCCCTTCTGTTTAATGGACAGTTCCACTTATTCTTGTATCATCATCATCATCATCATCATCGCAAAACAATTGTAAAAACTTGAAATTGTAAGCTGGCATGGGAAGAGGTTGATTCTTTCAATTTCTCTTCTATAGCTGCTTTTCTCCCTGCAAAATGAAGTCTATACCTGTCAGGTGTTGCCAGCACTGCAGTGTTGCTATGCCATATTTTTCCCTGCTGGATGGAATAACCACTTAGAGCAGGTTTTCCCAAACTATGAGGTGTACCACCCTTTGGGAGGTGCAGACGCCATCCAGGGGAGATGTCAAGAACCCTTTAGTTACATTGTTACAATAAATCCATCTTTCTTGAAGTTTCATTGCATTGTTTCCATTCTTCATTTGTGTTCATTTTAGTGTTGGAATTTTTAGGGGAGTTTTATATGTTAAGATTACACAAAAGAGAGGTGTGATGGCAAAAAGTTTAGGAACCCCTGATTTAAAGGACTGCTTTTGTTTGCAAACGATAAGAACAGTTACATGCATTTTCAGTTTTACACGCACGCATACACACATACACGCTGATGAAATAAAATTCTGTACTGTATTGAAATTGGTAAATATATTTGTTAAATGCTAATGTTGACATTGTTTTATATGGTACTTGACTGGATTTTTATGGTTTCATACTAATAGAAATAAATTAAATATCCACTCATATTTCCTACTATACTCTTTATTATGTGGTAAATACCACATTTTAAATCCTCAGATGCATTCCATAATTATCTGCCTACTAAGGACCACATACTGTAATATTTTTTTATTTTTTGTACAGGTATTCCTCACCTTACAACTATTCATTTAGTGACCATTTGAAGTTACAACGGCACTGAAAAAAGTGACACGACTGGTTTTTACACTTTACAACTGTTGCAGCATCCCCATGGTCATGTGATCAAAATTTGGGTGCTTGACAAATGGCATGCATTTATGACAGTTGCAGTGTCCCAGGGTCATGTGATCACCATTTATAACCTGCCGACAAGCAAAGTCAGGGGGGAAAGACAGATTCACTTAACAACTGCAGTGATTCACTTAACAATTGTGGCAAAAAGGTTGTAAAATGGGATGCAATTCACTTAACGCTGTCTTCTTTAGTAATAGAAATGTTGATCATAATTTCCGAAACTACAAGCTCTACCAGGACCTTTGAAAATATTGTTGTTGTTAATGTTGCAGTAGCAGTTTTGATCTGTTGCAGTTTCAGTACATTGCATTTCTTTATGTGCCTTATTGTAGTTACCTAAAAGGAAGACAGTTTATTTTCCAATTATTTATTTTTTTAAAATGTGAGGATATTTCTTAAATTTCTTGAGAATATTGTACTGGTAAAGTTTTTCTTTCTATCTGTTTTTGAATAAATATGGTGTTCTCCAGTTTTATTTTATATTTATTTATTTTATCAGGTAATTAGGTAACATATGTTAATCATGAAAGTGAGGGATATAAATTAAAATGGAAAATGTGTCATATCTCACATCTCATATTCCAGCCTTTAACACCCCTAACAATGTGTACCTTCTATTGAAAAGTGAGACATATTGAATTCATTGGAGCTTATTTGCCAATGGAGCTATCTTTTCTTGTGATCTCCTAAACTTGAAACAAGGTGGGTGGGCAGTCATTTTTGCTGGCCATAACTGAATAACATCTTAAGGTTCTTGGATAATGTTCAGTTTTCTGAGAGGCCTATTCAGAGGATTGACTTTTGGACACAAGTATATGATTGCAGCTCTGTGCTGTTGTCCTGTTTACACAATAAACCCCAGCAAATCCATTGGATCGTCTGTTTTGGCATTGTCCAGTGAAATACATTATTTGCTTACAACCCTAGAAATTAAGTAGATCAACCTGTGTTCTTCTTAATTAGGAATTCCAGTTATCCAAACTTTGATTTTCATTCAGGCCATGTAATAAAATGAAATGTGGGGTAATATAATAAATATTATAAATGCATTACCAAAACAACAATATATAAATGAGATTTTTTAAATTTTATTTTACAGTACCTAAGTAGAGATTCAAACTTCAGAAGTAATTAATAATCATGTGATTCTTCTTTTTCACAGTGAAGTGGAATTTATACCTGACTACAGAAAAGTATTCTGATAAACTTGTCAAAAATTGATTCTATTTTTATTAATATATATTAGACTTTAAATTATATCAGCTTAAATTATACAAGCTTACATTTCTTTAAGTCAAATTATAAATCAGGGAGCCAAACTATAAAATTGGAGAGAACAGGATGGTGGTATCCCATGCTATTAAAAGGCTTAGCATATTAATAGCCCTTTGACATTATCAAGCATTCAGCTGCAGGATTCTGTCATAGAGAAGAAAAGACTTCTTAACCCAACAGGAAGCATTGGCAAAGCAAAAGTGACATTAATTCTCTATCCCATGCAACCAAATTCTTGTTTTTGAGAGGCACCATACTTGAAAACACCTTCTGCAAATTATGTTTTGTAAAATCTATATATTCCTAGACAGTATTTCTTTACCTTATTTTATGTTTACCTTATTTATTTCTGTCATTTTAATTTGCAACATAAGAATTCCTGTTACAGTACCATTCAGATCACAACACGTCACCTTTTACAAAATTACAAATGCACATTTTTCATTATCCATTTATCAAGGTTTCCTCTGTCTGCTCATCAAGTAATTTGCCTAAACTGATCCTTCCAGTTAAAACAAGTTCTATTCATTCTTGTTAAAGAGTATTAATGTTATTTTTTAGTATTACTATTCCAAATTTTATCAATGGAACTTTGGGGAAGTTATGAAATATTAATTTCATTTAAAAGTGTCTTTCATGTATGCATTATTTTTATAAATATGTTCCTATCATAGCTGTCCTATATTCTTTACATTGCAAATTATTTTTCCCTTTCCATTAACATTTCAAAAAAAGTCAAATAAACATTAAATACAGATCACCACCTCTGTAACAAATCAGAAAATCAGATTTGAATAAGACTGGCTACATCAAAGATTATTGCAATCTTCCCATCAATTCCCATTAGTTTACAAAATTTATTTAAAAAATCCTTAAAACAAAATAATTATGTTGCTCTTTTTATTGAATTCATCACTTTAGTATTGCATAAATGCCACTTAGTTAATACAGTAATTTAAATTACCCATGAAGTTACATTCATTAATATGCAGATGAATTAAATATTATTGTACACATCCTTTGCTTCTTTATATTTTCAGCTTTAATGAAATTAAAATTTCTTCACCAATCTAGATGAAAATACATTCAAATATTTGAATGATAATCAGCCATATTACCATGCATAATTAAAAATGCTAGTTATAATTTCTAATGCCAGATACTGCTTAGGATCATGGAGTCTGGAATACTGCATGTTCTAACTCCATTTTTTCTGACCTTTCAGATATGTGTAAGATGTTTTGCTTTGCTGTCAAATGTTCATTGTGTGAGAACATGGGAGTCTTCTTAGATATGATATTCAGCCTGGAGAACTCCCTAACAAAGGAGATCAAATTAGTTCCTAACATGACATCTTTCTATTTACATGCAAAACAATTTTTACTTAGGTAGATCTTGATATAGGTAGGTATGTTATTCATGGATTTGTACCATGAAATTTTAAATTCCAAAAGCTCCCTATGTAATAGAAATTAATTTATTAAAGAAGAGAGTCTCTTAAGAACAAATATTAAATTTGCTTACATAAAAAATTGACTGTTACATGAAAATGCTCACCTTAACTTTGCCATAATGAAAGTATTTAATGTCAGTATTTCTGTCAGATATATTGTTTTTATTTACAGTTCTTATGTACCTTGGTCTGAGCTGGCTTAGGTTAGGAGACTCTGGACAATACATCCTTTGGTGGATTCCCTTGTATATCTGCTGGAATGGAAGTATTAGGCAATGGTTCCACTCATCCTTTCAATTTTTCCTAGTACCTAAGAACAACATTTGATTTACTTGTCTAGAATTGCTGAGAATACTGTGGGGGAAAATTAAGGGGACTACATTATCAATGGAGTTTGTTAGAAGTCTGAGCTTCAATTCATTTCTTTTGGAGAATAATAAATTTAGGTGGCAGTGGCACATTTGCCTGTTTTCCTGATCTGGAGAATAACGGAGGCTAGGACTAGAATTAAGATTATAATAGTAAAGGCAGAAATGAAGAATAATGATGGATATCAGGCCATAAATTCTGCATTTCTGATTAAACATGCATAGTTTTGACTTATTCAGCAGGTTGACTATTCAAAATGAATGCACGAAAGCTTTTGGATTTACAAGATAACAAAACAATATTGTACAACCAAACAAAACAAAGCAAACGTAATGCATAAATGTCAGATTTACTTTGGTTCATTACACACAGGGCTACAGGGCCTCAATTTAAAACAGGATATGGGCTGGGTTTGTTTTCAAGATTAAGAGTAAATTTCTTTAAAGTTTAATTAACATTAACTCCAGTTTCCATATTTTTTTCAGCTTATGGAGAAAGACTATTATAGCTGGAGGACCAAGAAAAATAGGGGAATTTAGGGGGGAAAGTGACATTCTAAGTGTAATAGAAAATAAATTACCGACTTTATTGGAAGGTTTGCCCTTGTACAAACAAGGTTCCTTTTTACAGATGAACAGGGCTAGATTTAGACCGGCATCCGACTCCAGTGTAGCGTTGCCAGCCTGAGAGGGCACTGGACTTGGAAAACACCTGTTGTGGGATGTGCATGCAACCATCAATTCAACAGCTGAAACAAATGGTACATGCAGTTTATCTTTATTTGTAAATCTGACAGCACCTGTCTGACTGGATAATAGTGCTTTCAATGTCCTTTTCTTTCTTTCTTTCTTTCTTTCTTTCTTTCTTTCTTTCTTTCTTTCTTTCTTTCTTTCTTTCTTTCTTTCTTTCTTTCTTTCTTTCTTTCTTTCTTTCTTTCTTTCTTTCTTTCTTTCTTTCTTTCTTTCTTTCTTTGAAAAATATGATTTGTGGGAAAACATACAGGATTGGTGACAATGCAAAAATCCTATGAGAGTGAATCAGATTCTGGCAAGCTATTTATTGTCATCTATGATGGAGCCATATCTAGCAGGCCAATTGTGAATCAGAGTATTAAACGGCTGCAAAAACAATAAGTAAAATTTAATAAATATTGAAGAAGCCAAGACACTTTCCTGGAACTTTATATGGCTTATATGTGCATTTTTTCAACTGGTGTTCTCCAATAAGTCAGGTCTGTAAAATCCATAGTCCCAGCTACTGTATCATGGCCTAGTGTGAGTGGATTAATCTAAAGGACTTATTTATTTTTGTGCCTTTAAGTAATGTTGACTGCTGGCAACTGCCTGTACTGCCTGCAGTTTTCTTGGGAAGGTTTTTCAGAACTGGTTTGCCATTGTCTTGTAAGGTCCCAGTCCTTTATGTGAACTTGAGATATCATATCAATCTAATCAGATAACCCAAGCGGAGACTTCTTGATCAAGCAGCACTTTATATGATCAAATTAAGCAGCTGGCTGGCCAACAATCTGGAACGCTGGCAGAGTTACATCCAGAAGTGCCACACCTTAGAAAGTTAGTAGCATTGCTTTATAAACTTTGTGAAAAGTTTATAAGTTTATGAAAATCAGACAACAGAGTCATTACATCATAAGGAAGACATCAATAATTCCTGTACACTCCCTTATTCCCTCCTTCAGTACATCCCATCCATGTACATGATTCTCATGCCTGCATGAGATTTTCCTGGTGTAAAAGCCGATTACAAAAAGCAAGAAAGCAACAAGTTAGACTAAACAATTTCCCTTTGTTCCAGAACCTTTTCAGTCTTCTTCCTGGAACTGAGAGGGTGTGACTGGCCCAAGGTCACCCAATTGAATTTGTGCCTGAAGGAAGATTAGAACTCATGGTCTCCCAGTTTCTAACCTGATGCCTTAACCACTATACCAAATTAGCTCTCTTCTCAGTGGTACTTATGGTTAAACACATTTGGATATGTAAAGCCAATCAGTATAAGTCTGCCATTAATATTTTGCCATAATCTAGACTAGCATTACTTTTCTTCCATTCATTCATGTCTGATTCTCAGAGATTACCTGGACAAGTCCCTGCAGTTTTTTTGGCAAGGTTTTTCACAAGTGGTTTGCCATTTTCTTCTTCTTAGGGCTGAGAGAACATGACTGACTTGAGGCCAGCCAGCTCTCTTTCTAAGGGTCTGCAACCAAGCTATTATTTTCTTATTATATTAGTAACTCTGATCTTCATTATTATCAGCTTATTGACTCCTTGCTAAAATCTTGACCTTACTGGGCTTTAGACATGTTTTTAATGAAGATCATTTAATGGAAAATGCTGTTCTCAGTAAAACAGAATGATTATATGTATATATAGAATATTGACTTTAAAAAAAAAATTTTTTTTTTCACAACCTCAAGGGCACTAGTAATAAATCACGGGAGAAATTGCATGACAATCTTTCTCTTTATGTTTATTTAGATTTTATTTATGTATTTATTTATATTTATAAAATATTTATAACATGTATTGGCCACCCATCTTACCTCAGGGTAACTCTGGGTGGAGTTTATTTGATTCTAAATCGGATTTCCTAGTACTGAAAATATGACATATAAGACAGACAAGGTTAATTAACTTCAAAATTTCATCAACAAAAGCCACATTGTTTACTAATAATTAATGGCATATTATATTTAACATGAAAAGGAAGCAATGTAGAAATGTATTGCTCCTAAATTAAATATTCATTTTTCCTAGTCTGTTAAATGATTTGTTACTATATATTTAGAAATACTTGCGTTAAAATTGGCAGCTTTTATTTTCTGCTTTCTAGTACAGTATTCTTTGGCTTGGATATAATCTTTTCTTGTTAAAGTTTCTAAAAAGAAGCAGGAGAGAATAAACTCTCTGATTTGGATCCTAACTTCATTGTGATTTGTCTGTCAGTTCACTGGATTCAAAATCTTCCGTCACAATTAGCACCAGATTTCCTTCTCCTTGAATGCTCACAAGGTTCTCCAGTGATGGCTTTTCAGTGTGAAGACCTGGAACAAGAGGATGAATTCAATAGCAACCCAAATTGGTGAATGAAGACTATTCTTAGGCTATTGTGCTGGTTAGTAGCATGTGGGGAGGTAAGAACAGGGTATTATAATCTTCCTTAATGTCTCATCTACATATCAGTCTCTTGGGAGCTGAAATCTTTTCAGACAGAGCTTTCCAAAATAAGAGGTATAGATTTCCCAGGACTGCCAGTGTGAACATTAGTCATATAAAATAAGTAAAAACAACACTTAAACAACACTTGCCTTTTTTTTTAACTTCTTGTTCCCCGATCTCAAGATACTCAGCATATCTATAGCATCAAGGATCAAGCAGAAGTGAAGATCAAAAAAATAGGACTACAAAATCTAGTTTTAAATATAAACAATTTTTTTTAAGGCTAGGTTTTGCATATAACTTGTTTCAGTTTGCTTTGGAAATGAGTAAGCAATCCCAAACTCACTTCACATTAATTCAGGACTTTCAGGATGGTGGTGGTAGACTGCAATATCAGAACAAGGGTAATTTTTCTGTTAATTTAAGGAAAGCAAAACAAAACTACCCAAATCCTCTCAGTTATAAATCTGGCTCAGACCGAAAGGCCCAGCTTAGATTGGGCCAAATGTTGCCCAAAGTATTCCAGCTAATATAAAAAAGGTACAGTATTGCTAATGCTTAAGGCAGATATTCTCCAAGGCGCCTGAGGGCAGGACAAGAAGTAATGGATGGAAACTAGTCAAGGAAAGAAGCAACCTGGAACTGAGGAGAAACTTCCTGACAGTTAGAACAATTAACCAGTGGAACAACCTGCCTCCAGAAGCGGTGAATGCTCCAACACTGGAAGTTTTTAAGAAGAGACTGGACAGCCATTTGTCTGAAATGGTATAGGGTTTCCTGCCTGAGCAGGGGGTTGGACTCGATGACCTCCAAGGTCCCTTCCAACTTTATTATTATTATTATTATTATTATTATTATTATTATTATTATTATTATTATTATTATTATTATTATTATTATTATTATTATTATTATTATTATTATTATTATTATATTTTTATTATAATGACACAATCTTGACAGTCACTTAAATAATCCTTTTAATGTAGGAGTCCCCAAACTCTTCAGCTCATTGACCGCATTGGTGAAGTTTTAGATTGTTTATCCAACCCAAACATTTATTATATAAAAATAATTTAATAAATACTCTTTTAATTAATTGTACTACTACTACTAATAACATCAGTAATGGATAGTCCCACTGACCCTTTGCAATTGATATTGAGCATTGTGAGGGACCATGCACCAAAGTCTGCTCATTGATATATAATTCTATATGAACAATGTTCAACTTTGAACTGATCATTTCAAAGCAAAATATTTCTCCATTTCTTCTATATAAGTTGTGTAGATCAAAGTTCCTGAACCTGGGGCCTTCCAGTTGCATCCTTATAACTGCTGGGACTTATGCTGAAAAACACCTGAAGGCCACCAAATTGGAGAAGAAAAGATTATGCTAGCTTATGTCATCATGAGGTTTATAGAGGTAATGTTGCTTTGTAACAGGGATTTTAAAGTTAGAAATGCTACAGTAAAGAACAACACGGTGTCTTCTGCACTAAGGGCTAACTCATTTTTTTTTTTTTTTATGATATCTACATCCAAGGGATTAGATTCTATTTACTTTAAATTATATATGAACACAAAACTCAAAAGTATGACAAAAATACTGTGCACAAAATGTATTAAAATAACATATAATTTGCAATATGCATGAAATAAAATAGGTTTCTTTAAAAATTATCATGCACATCCCCCCTAAATGAAATATTATAAAACATGTTATATACAAAACATTGAATAAAAATGATAGATACTGATATAAAATGTAGGAGTTTATGATTATGATGTTCGACTAGGACTAGAGGGAAGAAAATTTTATACTGGAATTCAGGCTCAAGCTTGGAAGTTGACCGGATGACTTTGGCCAGGTGCTCTTTCTCTCTCTCTAACCCAATCTCCATTTTGTCTAACTGATTGGTGGGGACTCAATAACACAAAGCACCTTGAAGAGAATTGCATTTTCTGTTCCCCTCAACAAAAGAAGTACATTACTTCATGATGCAAAAGGTATCATTCAGATAAAGCTCAGTCAGTCTGCACAGACCTACTGTATATAGTAAAGTCTGCAATATATAATATTTTTTTTTATTCTGGCTTTGGTTATTGAGTTAATTGGCTTGGGCCAAGCATCTTATTGTGAATGGATTTTAATGTGTACAATGACACAAGTTTCTTGGGATTTTGTCATCAAGGAATTTATTTTTCATTTTTAATCCTATTTTTTTTAACACTGCTTCCTCTCTCTTTGTTGTTATCATCAGAAAAGTCCAGATGGAATAGCTGCACAATATTTTGTAATGCTAGGAGCTTTCATGTTGGTATATTTCATGCTACCTATTTCAATATTCATATAAGTATCTTTAAATACCATGCTGTGATTTTTTTTGAAGTTACAGATGATTGTAGAACGTATAAAAATGCATCTAAAAGCACAATATACTCTTTAGTTTTTCCCAGCAAAATTCATGCAATTACTGTATGAATATGGATGCAACATGGAACAGTTGGCAGGTTAACACGTTTATACATTTTAGCATGGACACCTCATATTAAATTCATCTGCAGCTTTGTTACCTCCTTTAATCTGCCTTGTTTATGCATTCAGCTAGTCTCCCGTAGGAATAAGTGTCTCACACATTCCTTGCATTTCCGAAACAGAGCGGTAACTCTTTAAACATGTGGCAGACTTGATCTCATAATGGGACTCAACCATTCCAAACTCCACAGCTTCACCTACCAATTGCTATATAATTTAACTGCTACAGTGATTATAGAATGCTTTGTTTTTGGTTGTAGTTCTATGAAATATAATTACATGCCATGGTGGAGGAAGAGATTACTAATGGATCCTATTTCGCTTTGTCATTTCCCCGAAAAGTGTATATCAATTGAAATTAATCATTAATCAGATTTTCATTACTCAATTTTACTAGTCAACCCATTGGGTTTCAAGGAATGAATCTGGTAACTGTGAATTCAAATTGTAATTTATCTTACTGAATTATATAGCTGCCTTCAAATTACTTATTTGCAAAATGTTTTTGCTTCTCCCCAGATCCTGTCTGACCATAATGCTGAATTTTAATGGCATGATTGCAGCAAATAAGTAACATCATTCCCACTAAATTAAGACAGAAAATGCTGAAACTGGGTAAAATACTAAAATGTAATTAAGAAGCAAACAAACTCCAAATCTTGAAAGACATTAAAGAACCATGGTCCCACTTATGCATTGAAATGACTCTACTCACTTTGCATCTGTATTCAATCCTTTTTGAAGAAATATGAGACACACCATGTGAAAAACTGTATGATAAACTTAATCCATATTAGTGATAAAGAGCTCCCCTCCTCAACTTCACATCCGATTGATTACAAGAGAGGTACATTATATATACCATTCAATCTCAGATCAGTGGCCAATATACAACCTCAACAACTTTTTCTACAGCTGACTGTTAGCTATGTTGGGGCTGAATGAAGTGCAGAAGCATTATTAGATAGTGTTTTATTTCAGTAGCCATGCAGTTGGGATCAAAATCAGCAAGAGGGCAGATGTAGTGCCATGATGCGGCCCTACTTCTGATGTTCATGGGACAACATTGCTTGTACACTGAAAAGGGCAGAGCTTGTATCCAGAGCTTGTATCAATTGTGTTCTATCTGCCAAGCAGCAGAAGCTGAGAGGTTTCCTATTGATGGTAGATTATTGGGTGAGTGAATGAATGAAACATTAATTGCCATTAATGTTAAGTGTTAGATATTTCTACTCTACAGAGCTTTAGGATATAAACACACGTATGTGAATATGTGTGCATATGTCTGAAATTTACTATTTATGCTTGCATATTACTTACTCCATAGATTAAAGTCAATTATAAAACAAAATCTAAAATTATCAAATTATTCAACTTGATATAAAGGTATTTATAAGGGAGGAAAGAAGGTTTCAAAACATGGCAGATAAGGACTGGATAACACTTTAGCTTTAGCTCTTAAGAGAGGCATCAGACCATTGATTATGGAATCTTGGTGAAAGGGGGACAAATAGCAGGATCTATAAGTCCAACAGAACATCCAGTTCAAGAGTTGCTAGTTCAGATGAAGCACAACCATCATTGGAACCAAACAGGAGCTCTAATGTTTTCATAAGAACAATCTAAACTTGTTTGGGATTTAATTTGTTTCATTTTATTTGGTGCATCACAGCTTGCAGGAAATTACCTCTATTACATCTCAAATTGGTCTTGGAAAGGTGATATAATAGAGGCATAAATGACCTCTCTCAGAAGTATCATGTATATGTTAAATATTGTAACATTATCACAGGATCAACTTCTCTTGTCCCGTGACAATGCTTGGAATTGCACAGTCAGGAAGGAGCAGATTCACTGTAAAAAAAGTATTGCATTCCCCAAACCTTACAGGGAGTCCAGAGATATATTAAGGTCAATAGTAATGAACAAGAGCAAAAGGGACATAGTCCCTCCTTTCAGGTCTCAACAAAATTAATCCACCAGAACAACCAGTGTAGCTTTGGTCCCAGACTCACTTCATCTAAGATCCTCTGATACCCCTCAATAGCATTCAAAATATTTCCCCAAAGTTGAAGATTGGAGACAGGCAGAAGTTATATAAAGGAGCTGGACTGAGAGACTGTGCCTTTGTGGCAGTGGCAGGAGAGAGCACAACTTTGCCTTCTTTAAGGCAGTTGGTATTTGTTTTTCTCAAAGAAGCATTGATCTTCTCCTGAAATCAGCCACATATATGATTGTTGTCCAAAGGACCCAAATGGGGCGTGAATGGCTGAGCTCATACCCTGAAGAGAACCTGGTTTACTTATTCACTCTTCTAAGGTTAAATGAAATCCAATTAACATTATAAGATAGTGCCCTGGTTGGAGTTAGACTTGGTCCCAGTGGCATC
Source organism: Azemiops feae (assembly GCA_023970755.1). Lineage (NCBI taxonomy): Eukaryota > Metazoa > Chordata > Lepidosauria > Squamata > Viperidae > Azemiops > Azemiops feae. The sequence goes on along the minus strand of JALGBA010000908.1, from coordinate 351,710 downwards.
TAAACAGAGCAAATACAAATTAGCCACATATATGATTGTTGTCCAAAGGACCCAAATGGGGCGTGAATGGCTGAGCTCATACCCTGAAGAGAACCTGGTTTACTTATTCACTCTTCTAAGGTTAAATGAAATCCAATTAACATTATAAGATAGTGCCCTGGTTGGAGTTAGACTTGGTCCCAGTGGCATCTAAACAGAGCAAATACAAATTATTTTGTCTGCAAAGAATCTTACAAATGTTGCAGCCTCATCTTTTCCTCACGTCCTTTCTGGGAAAAGAATCAGTTTTCCCTACTTGATACTCTCCAGATGTGTTGGATTACAAGTCCCCAAATGGCTACTCAACATGGTCATATGTAGTCAAATACATTTGGGAGTCGGGGAATTGTAATTCATCATATTACTGGGCATAAGCTTGGAGAAGCCTGCAACAGAGCATCTCTTGGTAAACGAAAAGACCCTTGGAGCCAAGGGCTTAATTCTCTTAATAGTTTAAATCCTTGTTCGTGTTTTTATTTTTTCTTCTTTTGTTGAAGGAAGTCAGAGCAGCATGCAGAATGGATTTTTCCTTCTAACCACACCAGAATCCAGTGATCTAGGCAAGGCTGAGAGAAAGAGGAAGAGAGAATGACTGAGTGAGTAAGGGGGAAAAGAACATTCAGTGAGGGGAGACTTTAGTTGTCTATAGCTTATAGAATCCACACTAGCATTCATTCAACTTATATCATTGTTTTGCATTTTTTCTACCCATCCTCATGTAATTTGAAAGTGTTTCCTAGAGTGTGACAGCCTTGCATTGTTTTTAGTTATCAGGTGACTAAGAGGTACATGTGTATGTCTTGACTTTCTTTGGATCCATCCTGTCTTCAGCTAAATATCAAAGGAATAACAGAATAACAGAGTTGGAAGGGACCTTGAAGGTCTTCTAGTCCAACCCCCTGCTCAAGCAGGAAACCCTATACCTTTTCAGACAAATGGTTGTCCAATCTCTTCTTAAAAACCTCCAGTTTTAAAAACCTTCCAGGAGGACTTCGTAAAGAAGTTCTTCCCATGAGGCTATTTTCAGATGTGTGAGTAGCCAGTGATGGGTGCAGTCTGATCTGCAAAGGAATACTACCAATAGCATCCTTCACTAGTTCTAAAAAAGAAAATGTGCTCAAAAATATAATCTGCTTTCAAGCTCTCTGATAGTAAAGGAGAAGTGGCAGGATGGCCAATAAAGAAGTGGCCAATAAAAATGGTGTCAGAAAATTCTTGAGGAACTGCAAAAGGATGGGCAAACCATAAGTAACCCATCTCTGAATTAATCTGCTAGAAAGAAAGAACCTGCAAAATTTGTATCATATCACAAATGAGGAATTCTGTAATGGATATAATGATTATCATAAGCTTAGTTGCTTTGAAAAAGCCAAATGGAACTGACTACAGTATATGTAGTCTTCAGATTTCAGAGACTGCTTGCCTATGAATATCACTTCCTGGAGATCAGTAGTGGAAAAAATTAATAACTTTTATTTTTCTTTATGGACTTCCTAGAGATATTCAGTTGGTTGTAGCTGGGAGATATAATGCTGGATTACAGGGACTGTTACTATGATTCAACAGGATCTTTTCTGTTTCTTATCCATGACCACAGTATGTTTTTTATAGAAATCTATTTACAATTATTTGTAAAATAATCAGTTCACACTAGAAAAAAGAAGGTGCAAATTGAATGGACTAATTTATATAGTTAGATGTATTTAATTATTATAAGATGTACTGACATCAGCAATTATTGCCATCCCAATTGGCAAAAAAAAAAAAAGCAAAGCTCAGGACCATATTGGTTAGAAACAAGCGGAAGAGGCCTTCATCCTGCAGTGGCTAAAATTATGATGATGAAGATGTACTGATGGCTTGTGCATTTGAATGAGATATAGATTAAATATAAGATATAAAAATTAACACCATCTCAAGCATATGCTTTTCAGTAATATTAGCTAATACTTTCATCTGTAGGCCATCAATACCAATGAAATTAAGTTATTATTTTAGATTTTCATAGAATTGCTATGTGTAAGGAATATACAAGAGCAATTCCTCAATAAAAAGGCTTAAATATATGATTATAATTTCAAGATTCCAGTGTCCGTCAGAGAGAAACTTTATTATCTTGGCAAAATACCTCGCTATAGAATCTCATGATTTTATGAAACAGAGATAAGTTCTATAACTTTGAAGGAAGTTTAAAATTGCAGTGAAATTTTGAAGGTATAATGAAACACAAATAATGCTAATATTATAATGTTGTTTTATTAGATTTATATACAGTATTTTCCTTCCTGTAAGAAACAGGGAAATATACATAATTCTGTCCTCTTTGATTGTATCCTCACAACATTCCTCTGTGGTTTGGATTTTGAACCTTGAATTTTCTAGTCCTAAGTCAACATCCAACTTGAGTATAGTATATTCATTAGTTTCAATATGAGATAGTGAAAACATAATAAACTGGGCTAGAGTCCTCTAGATTGTAAAAATACCTTTACATTAGAATGAAATATTTACAATGCCATAGGGCAGAATTTTCCTCTCATCAAGATTGAGTAATGAAGATAGATTAAAAATTATTGAACCTACATTTTTTACCACACTCCCAGACAACTACTAACTACAAATTCAGTTTTTTGGCATATAAAATCTTTGTTTCCTTTTTTGTACTACATAATTCCCATTTAGTCACCATAGATCACCTAGAATGTGAATATTGTCCAATGGAGTCCAAACTAATGCTGAAGGAACCTATTTAGCATTCACTTTGCATGTTTTACACCCAAGCAAAAGTTATGTTCAACTTATTAATTTAACTATTACATTTATATTACCCTTTTTCCATAATAGAAGCACTCCAAACAATTTTATTTGGTGGTTTTCTATTTAGATATTAACTATTTGGCAAAGACACATTGCATGATGGACCTTCAGAACAAAACCTAGAATAACTTTTTACAAATACTAAATACCCTCTTCATTAATCCCCCTCCCCACATTTAAAAACCCATTCTCGGCAACCTTCTTAACCCAACCAATAACTGAAGTCAATATATACAGATTTGGGGGAAAGGATATCCATTTTTTTATTTTTTTCACTCATAATTATTTACAAATACACATTATAACTTTTATATACATTGCACATTTACATGGTAGAAAAGTACAAAACTATATATTTAAATGAATTTATATTTAACTTGTCATGTTTGAAAATATAAAATTGCCTCAGAAAAAGAAAGTATTATGAAAAGCAAGAAACTTGAACTGATAAAGTTTTGATATAATATTCTGTTAACATTTGAATGTGAAACAAAAAAAAATGTTTAAAAAATGGAACGCAGGACCATCTGCGAGGACAGACCTAATAAAACATTGATGCTCATGACAATGTATTTTCATTTTTCTTCTTTTTCTTAAAAAAAGAAAATAATGCTTTCTTTACATTTAGCCACATAGCAACTAAAAAACCCTTCATAATCCGATCTTTGGGTTTGAATTCTCATAGTACAATATAAACGTTCAGGATTTTGAGATCCTATTACTACATGATACAATCAGAGAACATAGGCAGGGAAAGAGGTTCTGTTAAAGCTTTCCCGCTTTCCATCTCAAATATATACTTAATTCAGTTTACAGTGCCTTTTGGTCAGTCAAGATTCCTTGTAAACAAATATCCGAGGGATCATGTATTTATATACAGAATTGGCAAGAAGGAAACACAATAAATAGAAAATGTAACTGAAACTATCATGCAAAGTTTTGTTAAAATGGAAAAGAGTTAACATTGGCAGAAATAAGGAGCTGAAAATTGTAACTGGGGAGGAGGGTTAGGCTCTAAGGAATGGATTTATAGTTTACAAGAAAAAAAGCTTTACTTTACAAGCAAGAGACCTCACAATAAATAACACAGCTCATCCCATAACGATTACATTTCTTTTTCTTCAAAAAAAGGTGTACAGTCAATCAGACTTCTTTAATGTATAAATTATAAAACATGACACAGTATAAATAAATGTCTACAAGATTCAACTATATGTATACTTCTTTCTTCCCCAAATAAATAAGCATACACGTATGTACAGTATGGACATTGTAATTCTAGCCCAATGGCTGTTTCAAAAGGGATGGAAATTTTACCACTCTAGAATGGAAGATATAGGAAAGCTGTAGTCCTGGTCATCATCTTCCTCCTCTTCCTCAGGATCTTCATTGATGGCTAAATAGGAGAATACAGGGGAGCTCTTGTTTAAATACGGATGACAAAGCGCAGAAGCTGTCTGTGCATGTTTTCAAAGCCCCCTGCATAGCCAAAATAGGATGTGGCATGTTTTTTAAAGCGTAGATTGCAGTGAGATGCACTTTGGCACCTGTGGTTATACAATAAAGTTGATTGTGGGTTTTGGTTTGGTTTTTTTTTTTTTGCATGTATGTGTAAAGTGTGTGTTACATAATCTATGAAGTCATAACTGCAGCAAGTTCTGGAGACTCAATGGCTCAGGTTTATTTGGCAGATTCCTGAAATTAGATAAAAAGTGCTCTTGTGTTCTAGGTTTTTATACTGCTGTTGAGTCCTTCATTCAGAGGCCATTGTGAGCAGATAGCAGCCCACATGGTTAGGGGTTAAGCTAGTTTGGGAAGGGTTGAGGTGAGGGAACAAATATGTTATAGCCATGTGTTAATAAAGCAGGCAGCAAAGCACACTCAAGCAAACAATATTAACGGAAGGCAAGAAACAGCTGGGAAGATGCATTTAAGGCAACTTTCTGATGTTAGACACTTCCCTAAAAAGAGAAAGGACCTCCAAACATCTGGTTTTTCTTCTCATCAAGCACAAGATTTCTGCATAATACATAAATCTTTCTACATAAGATCTCACTAATGCATAGTTTTCTTTCCTGTTTAATAAAGGTTTCCATCCTCATCTATTTCTAAGGATTTTTGTTTGTTTGCCTTCAGAAGATTAAAGTTCCTGCAAGGTTAAAAATCTCACTTACAGTTGCAAGATCCTGGGTGTTTTACTTCCAATAGCACACCCAGGGAACAGGCTGCTTCCTTCATGGCACACTCACTTGGATAAGTGGTGTTATCACTGGCACAGACAGCTTCGTCTGATTTGCTTTCTGGACATAGCTCATCACAGAGGGCACACCGTCCTCTGCCCACTTTGGAATCCCACAAGCATTTCTTCCCAGTGCTGCACTGGATATCTTCACAAGATTTGGCTTCTATAAAGAGTTTTCATTAAAAGAAAAATGGGAAGAGTTAAGGGTTAAAAGAGCAAAAGGAAAACAATGCTCTCAAAAATGTTGGGGGTAGTGAATCCCACCCCCCCAAAATAGAGGAAAGGCAAAGGTGGAGAATTTGAATTATCACCAAGTGTTGGGGTAGAGGATAGGGTCAAGGGTGCTACTAGGAAAGGCAGCTTATGAAGGTGGTTGAATTCTTCAGTTGAAAAGCAAAGTCACTGTGACTGCAACCTCTATGGACAACACCTGTAGTGTTGCAGAAATGATGCCCAACCTTCAAGACAAGACGCATAGTACTCAAGACCAGTTCTGAACTCAGTTTAGCAGAAAATATTATACCTCTTCCTATTCCCTGCTGGTATAAGTAGTATTATCTGAATTCCAGCCATGCTTGATGTAGAATCAGCAGAATTAATGGGACTTAAGTGAGTATGACTAAAACTACTATCCAACAACACTTGGGAAGGTTACCCAAGAACCATGCAAATCAACATATTTCCTAGCCTTAAGTTGGGGAGAGACCTCTGACGGGAAATAAAATGTTGACAATCATCTTGTACTGACCAGTAGCCTCAAAGGCTGATTCTTTTTGACACTAAAAAAGTTAAATCTTGGAAAAATCCAGCTTTAACAAAAGGAACAAAAGGAATGTTCACTAGGTTTCTTTGCCTGATAGGATGGTGTATTCATTACAGCAAAGTCCTTTTAACCTAAAACATTTGCCCAAGTAGACATGTAATCTACATTGGCTTGAAATTAATTTATTCCTTTCTTTTAATTTCAGTTGGAGGGAATTCTTTAAAAAAAAATGGTTGGAAAAGACAGGAGAGAACTTTAAAAATCTGTTTCTTAATTTCTGCCCTAGTGACAGTAACGATGCAATATATACTCTCAGAGTTGTTGACATCAGAGTTCTTAGGGTGGATCGATGGAGGGGTGCACTTTATTATCAGTAGTGATAAACTGGTAGAAAACTATCAATTTTATTTGATGCCCATCTTGCGGTTCAAGGTAACTGAAAGTACTGTGTATTGTGTTTTCCTGACATGTGCACACAAAAGGCATGCTGCTCACAGAAACCAGATTTAATGAATCTAATGGCAAGAATGTTCATAAAAGTTGAAATAGCTTGTCTACTCTCTGCTGATGCTTTCTTTGCTTTTGTTGGCGTATCCATGTTTATGCGTGCATGTGTGTGTGTGTGTGTGTGTGAGAGAGAGAGAGAGAGAGAGAGAGATTAGGCTATAGCAAGCTTGGAGCTTGATCATTCAAAACTACTTTAGTCTGAAGAGCTGATATTTAGCTGTAATAGGATAGTTCTCATACATGGTTATACTTTTAAAAATGGCATATACATGGCATGACTTCAGTGTTACTCTTTGACCTAAGAAAGGACTTAGGATGTCAGGAGCCAACCTATTTATTTTCCCAGTCTTCAGCATTTGTCACCTAAGCCAGTGTCATTAAATACAATAAGAGTTAAGTTTGAATAGACATTTAGAATTTAGTCTACATGATTCCTTATTTAATATTGGTCTCCCAAACTCCTAGTCAACAGATCTCCCTACATTGCATAGTGCTCAGGAACTGCTGAAGCTCACTTGATCTTGGATGTCAGTGTTCACAGTTTAAAAAAACAAACTGATTTTTAAAGTGAAAGGCATGTAGTATGGCAAACGGGGAAGAAATGCTTTGTTTCTTGGAAAAATGGATGGCTAAATGACCTTTTTTAAAAATCATGATCAGATGTCCTAGTGTACTGGCTACAGTCTAGATTTGCCTTCTGAAACTGGTGCCTTCCTATTGTGTCTAGGCAACAACTCTCCAAAATCTTGGAGGTCATTGAGATTGGGACTTCTGGAAATAGCCTTTCCAAGGCTTTCAAGGGTTGGATCCAAAGAAAGGACTATAACATGACATTTTAGAAAAAGCCATTTATAATATCTTCTCTATCGGTCATGTAATGAGGGTCAGATAACAAAGATCAGCGTTAAATTAAGAAAGATTATGTTATGAATAATCTGGTGATTAGCTATTGAGTTTATCTCATTACACTGAAAGCTGTACCTCACATATCAAGGCTTTGGGGCCTCTCCACTTATTTTCTTTCTCTTTCTGATAATACTATTTGATGCAACAAACACAAACATTAATGCAAGAATACTACAAATGTTACACTTTGTTTGATTTTGAATTCAAAAGAAGATTGAAAAATTGCAATAAATGGACAGATTAGCCTTTTGAAAAATCAGTCTATAAAATTATTCTATTAAGTTTAGCGTACTAACCTAGAACCTATGATTTAAGAGTAGTAGTTGTAAAAGCACAACTATTTTGGAAAACTGGATATGATTCATCAATGTTCAGCATTTTAAAAAGTAGGTTATTTAAATGGGGAAGTTAGGCATATATACCCAAAACCCAGTTATTTATCGCAAAGTGCCAGGGCCGCATCAGCATTGTGGTGCCCTCGGGGGGACAGGGAGGCGCCTCTGAGTGCCGCCTCTGGCACGCAAAAACCGGAGGCGCAAAAATGGGCCACCATGCTGCAAGGCGCAAAAACGGCCGCCGCAGATACAAGGCACTGCACTATGCAAGAACGGGGCAGGGCTAGTGAGTATCACGCAGGCACTAGCCCCACCCCATTTGCAGTGTGTGTATGCTCATGGCCCCGTGCACGCATGCATGCATGTAAAATGCTTCCCCGTCCCTTTTCTTCCAGTCCACCAATCGACAATGGTTGGTGACCTCTGCTCTACCACCTCTACTTGAGCTTGCTAGTCGGGCGCTTTGCCTCCTTTGTGCTGGGTGGGGCTCCTGCTCTGGGCGGCGGTGGTGGCCTGATGGACCTGCTGCTGGCAGCGGTGGCGCGCGTGCCAACAGAGAGGGCTCTGAGTGCCACCTCTGGCACGTGTGCCATAGGTTCGCCATCACTGTCCTATAGCCTGTGCCTATGTTGCAGACTACAGAACAAGCAGACTCTTGTTTGCTATATTTGCTTACTTCCTTCCCAAATTATCAATCATCAGTTAGGGTTTACTGCTTCCTTGTTTCTTTGTCATAATGAGGAGAACAATAATCTTCTTTGTGGCACAAAGAAATAGGTTGTGTGTGTATTTTTGTGTAATTGTGTTCATGTGCAAATGCTTGCTTACACTACAATTAGATGTGGACTCAGAAATATTCAATTTGAATCCTCAGGGTTTCACATGGTCCCTAAAAACTTTGAGTATAGCCTCTAGAATCCATGCAATAGTTGCACCTGAACTTTAATATTTAATCTGACAGGAGATCACCTGGGGAATAATTATATTAATGTTATGATATTAAATTATGCAGCATTTACTTTTCTGATGGTACTGCTTACATTGTGGAATGTCTTTCTTGGCTTGGCAGATCATTCAAAGGACAAGTAAATTGTTCTACAGACCTGTTTTAGAGGAATCAAGTCTTAATCCAAATGTAATTTGATGTTTCTGATATTTTAGTGGGAAATGATTGTATTTATTGTTTCTATTTTATCAATGTATAAGCCACTTCAAGATGCTGATACAGTTTTGAGGATTAAGTTTGGTCATGATTTTAGTACTTGCAGATGTCCATTATAAGCATGACCTGTTATTTATTATTTGTAAGGGAGAAAAGCGGTTTTGGATCAATCCAATGTGTGTTTCCTAAGCTTTCTTGCCTAGCAAAATGTTTCCATTGGAATCCAGTTGAACTGAATCCTAAGCCATGTGGTCAGAAAATGTCTTCAAAGACTTGGTATTCACAAGTATCACAGATTCCAGTGGAATCAAGGCCAAAGACTAGTCTTCAATAATTGTCAACTAGATTTGGTGGAAAGTTTTTTGACCAAATTCTATCCTTCTGGATCCAAGGAGTGCATTCCTATGAGTTTTTAAAATATAATTTTGTATATAATAACATTTTTCCATAGCAAGGAAATAACTGTGATGTGGCAGATGTAGAGTGGATTGCTTTATGCAAGAGCTGTGCCAGGGTCCCCCCCCCCATTTTAATAATTTGAAGTCAGAACTAGCAATTTTTGAAAATATCTACTTTTTCTTATCATGTTTGCCTCCTACTATTTATTAGGAATATTTATTAGGAATGATTTTAACTCATCTACTTTTTTCCTTATTCCTAAATAAGTCAGCCAGTCAGAGATTGGGTAATAGTTTTATCTGGCCTGTAGGCTTTGACTATATAATGCTATCACTGAAGACAAGTTAGATCAATTCAACATAAATGACAGCAATAAAATAAATCTCTTTACAAAGACCCAGAACTTTAGACATTGTAGGTATTGGCAAATATATTATAATAAATTAAAAATGGCTATTATTAAATATGGAAGAACATGCAGATTTATAAATATGAAATAATCTGATTTGAGTATAACTGGTTAAAATGGAATATGTCTATCAACCAGTGTCAATATAAATTATGCAAAAAATCCCTCACCTCAATTAGCTAACACTGAACTAGGATTATTTAAAAAATCATGATACTTCATTCATTTCTGGAAAATAGCTGAAATATTTGCAAACCCAATCCTGATACATTATTGAGATCATGACAGGGAGTGATTCATTTCTAATCTTTTGGGTAAACATCCAGAACCAATTTATTCACCTAATCAACTTCTTCTGACCTATTTGGGTTTATTGCTGCCCCATCAGCATCTATAAGAGAACAAAAGAAGGGAAAGAGTGTTTGTCATTCCTGGTTTGTCATTTCTGACATATTGCTCTGGCTGCATTTCAGTGGACTATAAGTTATATTGCTCAGTCAAACAATTTCTGTTCAGGAGAACAGAAATGGAAGAGGTAACGGAAATCAGTGAAGGTGACTGATGAGAGTTAAAGAGTGGCCAAAAATATGTGGATCAGGAGCTATTAAAATATATAGCGAATAAGGAAGGGGAAATAAAACAGACTTGCAAGATTCTGTCATTATAGCCTATCTCAATCAACTATAGTTCTAGTCTTTCTTTGGAGTCAGTTTCCTGGTCTGGGTTATCTAGTAGGGCTGACATCAATCTTGCAAGCCTTATTGTACTTATTGTACTTTATCTCTTCTCCTTCTTACACTCCATTGAATTTGAGAGGCATTTCCCTGAGTAGCTTCAGAATATCATCTCAGTCTCTAGGACAGGGGTGTCAAACTGCCAGCTTGCGGGCCGGATGCGTCATGCCAAAACCACGCTCACCCCATTGCCAGCAATGGAAAAAAAGTCACGATACATCGCAACATGTCACGTGACGTTGCGAGTTTGACACCCCTGCTCTACAATTTAAAGAAGAGTTCAGCTCTCTTTGCCTAGGTAACAGTTTTTGCATATTTCTGTCAAAGTCATCCCCTTTGCTTTCTATAGGGCCTTAATATTAGCTTAATACTATTATTATTATTTTTAATTATTTATTTATATTTATTGGCTGTCCAGCTCCAGTGGTTTCTGAGAGATGTACAAAACTAAGGAAAACACATTAGAGGGAAACATTATGAATTTTCAAATTTCATATTGCTTAAAGTTGGAAGTATGGATTTTGCTATCAATTCAGGACTAGGGAGGGATCTTGTGGCCAAAAGTTACTAAACAATGTTTCCCAGCAATCCTAGTCAGCACAATTAAAACTAAAGTATTCTGAGAATTGTAGTTTAGCTATATTATCCTAAATATTGCTTTAAGCAGCACCTACCATCTTCTCTTTTGGTTTTGAGAAGCCTGCATTCTACTTGAGACTGTTAATTAAAGAGACATGCTACTGGATCAATCTATGTTTGATAAATAAACATAATGATATATTTGTAATTTACTGTCTATAATCTGAGATAGGCACATAAAGAGATTACAACTTTTGGTAATTTACCCATCCGGGGAGTTCTCTTGGCAACAATATGCAAGTGGTTTTCCACACATAAAGTGGGTTGAAATCAGATCTGTTAACTTACTCACCAAACTATCCTTCTCTGTTTTAATTTGTCATTTTAAAACCGGAAGTAATATTTCATAGCAGAACATATGGGCCAAACAAAAGGACCCCTATATAAGCAGTATGATTTTTCCTATTCCCTGAGCTGGTGCAAATAAGAGATTGAACTATAATCAGAAAGCTTCTAATTTCAAACTTGCTTCTGACTTTCACTCATTTTAAGGGGCTTTTAGTAAATTACTCTCTCCAATTTGGTAAGATAATAACACCAATGGAATTTATGGCAGAGGATAGACCTTCAGATGTGGCTGAATCATTGCTTTCAGCAGCCCAAACCAGCAGGAAATTGAGCTCATCAACATCTGGAGTATCCGAATCCTCATGCATAATTCTTGGATGAACGGCCCCTATCACCACTGCCACATTTTCAACACCAGGAAGTGATATATAAATATTTCATCTTTATCATCTCTTTTATTATTTAGCAGCATTAATTAATAAGATTACTTTGGAAGAAAGAAATTTCTGTTTTAGTTTATTCTTCATTCTTCTGGTCACTAACACAGAGTATAACTAAAACTGTCACTATCTGGTAACATGGCTTCTTCCAGCTTTGCTCTCCATTGAGACCTTTATGTCAATTGCCTTGATTTCATTTTTACACAATATTATTTGGCAGTGCTCCTTTTCTCCACCTGTCTATCAGATCAAATCACTTGCTCTGATTTGACTCCTCCCTACTCTGCCCATTTCTGCTGAGGTTAGAAAGTGAAAACAATTGTGGGAAACAATTAACATTTTTTGATTCTTAGAAGACTACCTTTATCATTAAGCAAAATGAATTAGTTACCCTGTAGATTTTTTTAAATTGGGAACAATGAAAAAAAATTGTATAATGTGATCTACTTTCCCCATTATTTTTAACTTTTGGAGGCTGGCCCTATCCTTAAGTAGGTGCGAGTTAATCAGCTCTAGCAGTTGTAAGAGGACAAAGTTGTACTCATGGATACCTATACAGGTAGCACAGAGAACAAACAAGCATTGTAATGCCACAATACAAGCTCTGCCTGTTTCGTACATATATTGTGACATCTCATGGATGTTTGTAAGAGGTGGATCTTGTGTCATAATATTGCAGCTTCACTATTCTGATAAAATTGTCAGATAATGTAGATCCTTTGGCTATACTATGGAGTCTCCTCTAGTAACCTTAAGTAACCTTCTGGTGCAATGGGAAGCTATCCCATTGCCAGTAATGAGAAGCAATTCTAATCCCTGGTTGCTCAGGTTCTGTATAGGCAGTCCTCCCTTAACAGGCATTTGTTCAGCAACCATTCAAAGTAATGAAGGTGATGAAAAAAAATGGTAGTTACAGCTGGTGCCCCATGTTTTGGCTGTTGCAATGACCCTGCATTCAGATGATCAAAATTTGGGCAGTTGACAGCCCATCCTTATTAACAACTGCAGCTCCCCCCACTGACTTATCATCTCCCCATCTCTGCCGTTTGGCCACCCAAGACATTGCAAGGCCTACTTAATGCTGTACAAAGTCTCCCCAAAGCCTGGAGAAATCTTTGATGCATTACAGAGGTCTTCAAAGGTCCAGCAGCTTCCTTGGCTGGGCATTTTCATCAGAAGTTCGTGATGCTGCGACTGCTGGGAGAAAGCAAGGGTAGATGGTGGTTGCAGAATGCAGAGTGGCCAAAAGAGCAGCGATAGGGAGGAAGATAGGCAGGCGGGGAGAGTTGAAGTGGAATCCAGCATGGCAGAACATGGGGAGTGTTTGGTCGTTGGCTAACAACTGCAACTGGAACTATTGGAACTATTGTCAGTAAGTGGTACAGTTACATGATGCTTTGCCTAAAGACTGATTTATTTAGCGATGGAAATTCTAGTCCTAGTTAGGGTCATTAAGCAAGGACTACCTATATGTGTAGTGAAAGGAAGACCACTTGCCCTTTGGGCCATCCCTATCTTCAATGCCCCTGCGTGACATGTAAGATCAGGAACCTACATTTCTCTCATAACATTCCATCTTCCCTTTTGTGAGCCCCTCCAGATGTGGTGCAATCTAAGCAACAATCCCAAGAATCAAGGTAAGGGCAAATAAGTCAGTTATATAAATAACTGATAACAATTCAGCTTCAACACAATGGATTTAAAAGGTAATTTGCCCCTTAATTCTGACAGAAGACAATCAACTGCTTTATATGGCATTATTCTGGTAAGGCAAGAAAGATTTGTATCTAGCGATGCCACATCATGTGTCTGAGACTTTCCAGTGGCTGAGCTAAGTCAAGGATCCTAGAATTTCTGCTGAGGTTTGCTGGGGGAATCTGAAAACAATAACTAAAATGGTCCTTGAGAACAATAGCCAGGAAAAAAAACTGAACTAAGTTTGTGCTATGAAATAAGGTTTCCTGATCAGATGGAAAAACTTCTCCCTTTGTGTATCTCCTCTCATTTTAAAAATAGAAGTGTAATCTCTTGTTCCATGGTACTTACTGACACATTTTCCTTCATAGGCTAGGCCAATGGATCTTCCAAGCAGGCAAGTAGCTTTTCTTAGATGACAGGCACTTGCATATGTTATTCCATCATTCCCGCAGAGATACTGTTCAGGTAGAGTTGGCTCGGGACAAATCCGATTACATGTCACACAGTTGGCATTATTATTTTGATCAACCACGCATGTGGAACTGCCTGGGCATAAAACATCCCTACATGTCTCTGAAATAAATAGTAGGGAAAACATTATGTGAACAATAGGGACATCTGGGACATCAGAATAAACACAAATAGCAAAAACTGAAAAGCTTTGATTAAACCAGGGGTAGGCAACCTTGGCTCTTTTATGACTCGTGGACTTCAACTCCCAGAATTCCTGAGCCAGCATGGCTGGCTCAGGAATTCTGGGAGTTGAAGTCCACGAGTCATAAAAGAGCCAAGGTTGCCTACCCCTGGATTAAACTAAGGCAGCTGGACCAGCAATCTTTGAATTTCCAATGAGTTTATACTCTAGCTGCTGCATGGATGATCTAGTAATTATAAGGTCCTGGACTTGGGATCAGTGATCTACAACATAGTAACTCTTGTGATCATCCTAGAAAAAGCATTAGGACTTGGCATCTGTCAAAGTGCATAACCTTGAAGAAGCCCACTGTCAATGTCACAATGGCTTTGTCATTGTCCAGTTTGCTGTTTCCACTTCCTTGTCACCTACTCCCTAGCCAACAAGAATGAGAAGTTGTAGTTTCAGTTGCTCCGAAGTGTTTCACAGCATCTGGAGGTAATCAGGAAGACCTCCAAGGAAGGGATTCTCATGCTAATAAGTGGCTAGTTATGCCTCCTCCAAATCTAAAACTGGCATGTGAAAAAAACTTTCAAGGCTGCAAGTTAATGGGAAGGACTTGTAGCTCACTGGCAGGACCACAGTGTCTCACTAAGTCCACAGATTCCTTTCCAACTTTAATAGGAAGGAAAATAGGGTGTGTACTTTCTGAGAACTGGTATAAGACTGCAGATTTGTATTCTTGGCATGTGGTTTTTCTTCGCCTTTGTAGTTTAATGATGGAATCCACTGCCAGAAGATGCAGTGCAACCATCAACTTGGATGACTTCAAATAAGTATTAGACATAGGACAACTAAGATGATCAGAAAGTACCATCTTGGTGGCTATGAACTATATCCAATATTGTAGGCAGTTACTTAGAAATGTGGTCAAGATGCTATTATTGCTTTCATGTGTTTGCTACTGTGCCTCCATGAGACATTTGTAGAAACTGAATGCTGGCTTAGACAGCCCGTTGGTCTGACACAATTTACTTGCAAGTGAAAAGGCAGCTAATTCATCAAGGAGCAACTATCTAACATTTTTCCTCATTTTTAAAAAAAAAAATTGCAGAAAGTGTATGATACAATTTAGTCACCTCAGGATTTTCTACTTTGTTCTGCTGCAGAAATATAAATAGGTTCTATAGCAAGCATGTCAAACTGCCGGCCTGCGGGCCGGATGCATCATACTGAAACCGCGCCCACCCCATTGCCGGCAATGGGGAAAAAGTCATGATACATCACGTGATGTCACGTGACGTCACGAGTTTGACATGCCTGTTCTATAGGAATGGCTTTTGTTTACTTAGTAAAGCCTTTTCCAATCTGGGCATTCTCTAGATACGCAGACTTCAACTCCCAGAATACCTCGGTCAGTGTGGAATTACTGAGGATTCTGGGAATTGAACAGCATACATCTGGGGGCACCAAGTTTGACACGTCTATGGTAAACTTGCCCATCCCATCATCTGTGTTTAGAACACCCCTTTATTATTTTTTGAATGCGAACACAATTCACAACCTGTTTTCTCACTTGGTCCTATAATCGTTCTGCAAAATAAATGGTTTACAGGCTTATCTATACATGCTTTCTATCCCTGATTCTAGGATTGAGAAAACAGTGTTACTATAAACATACTTTTGCATTTGCCCTGATACTGGATTTCAAGGTCTGGCTGTTCTTTACATTTGGCTTTCAGAAGGGCACACTCATTCTTGTAGGTTTTCCCATCCAAGCCACACACTGGTCCCTTCCATGTGATATTTGAGCAATCTGGAGCACAGACACACCGAGGTTTGTTCTTCTTGTTCATTTTACATTTCTTCCCAGGTCCACAGTCCACATTCTCACAGGTTTCTAAAAAGGAAATGGAAGGGGAACGGAGAGAAAAGAGTTGGGCAAGTAAAATACAATCCATAAACATTGTCTAATAACATCTAGGCAATACATGAGAATATTGTTGACTCACAAAATACTACTTTTCCAGCAAAAATATAAAATGAAATCAAAGACAGAAGCCTTCTATTTTCTGAGCAGAAAGCTTGCAAGAGGCTATGAAAATTGTATAAATGATCCCTACAGTGATGCTGGAGTCACAAAATAATGACAGTGAAAATTAGCAAAAAAATTCCCTAGAAAATTAGTCTGTTAACTTGCAATGAAGTGCTATGCAATTTTATATACAAAAAGAGTAGTAGCAGCTAAACTTTAAAATCTCTCTAAATATACTTTGGCTCAGGTCATACTTTGCATTAGCATAATGTGGTTTGTTGGATGTTGTACAAATCCAATTTTATGAAGTGCAAGCTATGTTTTAGAGCAGAGTTTCTTACTCTTGACAACTTTGAGGCAGCATGGGGAAATAGGGGAGTTAAAGTCCACAGATCTTAATGTCAGGGCTGAGAAACCAGTTTAGAGGTTATCATGTTGTGGGAACTCAATTTTGGTTTGTTTAATAAACTATGGCTTAGTAAAATGTGTGAGTTCAGACTTTGAAAAGATAGAATAGATTAATCTCTCATTGCACTGCTAAGTACTGTATATGTCAAGGTGACTAATTTCCATTAAAAAACATGCTGTATGCCAGTTGGCAGACAGGCTACCAAAGCTGCCTTATTTTTGTTTCAGCCACCTCCCCTATCTACCCCATCATTCAGTGCAATATCATCTCTGCTCATATGGTGCCCTTGACATGAGCTGAGTTTGTTCTCTAACATCCTTCATGCTGAAGGTTACTGGAGCAGAGATTTCTCAAGGTTGCAGGGTGAAAAGCTTTGGCTGCAATTCATAGTTTTTACTTTTAGTAAAGTATCCTGTTCAAGATGCATTCGCCAGACCAAGTTAAGTGAATTGGGAACTGCATTTCCATTGTATCATCTCTTAGCTTTCTTCAGTACTACCCTGCTGGCACCAAGGACACACAAATTGTAATATTCTCAGATACACAGCTAGGTCTGTTTCAGCTAGGTCTGAAATCTGTTTTAAATGCTAGTGCATTTAGATGCAGGTAAAGGGTTCTTCTTTACGTCATCCTCTGGAGGGCAGGGCCCTCTCCTTACAACAAGCTGGAAGCCAATCCTGTTAAAAAGCTTGCTTTACAAAACATAAAAAGCACAGAGACTTTAGTGATTAAGAAAATCACAAATAAACCTGCCTGAGAAATAGGATACCTGGAGAATAACTTGAGTGGGGACAAAATACCTTTCTGTGTGAGCATACCAAGGACTAGAATGAGGGAGCAGGTCAAGTCATGCTGCTTTCAATAAGTTGAGCCATGGAGGGAAATGTGTACTTTGAAATAGCCTTAGTTATGATAAGGAGGAGAAAACATTCCACTCGAATTACCTTCTTATTTGGGCTAAGTAGTTGCACACATTCTTTCCATGCAGAATTGTGAGCTTAGGTGAGAGGAAGGTCTCCTTCCAGTTGGGCAGGTAGAACACAATTCAAACATTTTGGATAGGTTTCTTGACAACAATACATTGTCTCCTTGGATAGGCTCTGTTGTGTTTTGCTTCCCAGTCTAGTCTACAGCTCTGGCATTCTCTGGTAGCCCCTCATCCAAATAGTAATCCCTTCTCATCCTGTTTCTGATCAGCCCAGGTGTGTTTTTTGTTTTTTTAGATCAACTAGTCAACTAGTGTTACTAGATAGACTCTTGAAAATTATAAAAGCCAGTACCATTCATTGTAGAGAGATAGCTAATTGGGAAGCCTAATAATTAAATTTGAGGTAACACAGAGTCCTACATTCTAATAAATGCTTTTCTCTGACTACACTTTGGGGTTTCCCAATGAAGAGAAGAAATGCTTAAGCACAATTTCCATCCCTTCCAGTTGATTTTGTATGCTTTATGTACAATCCTTGGCACTGAAAATAATCTTGCTTATCCTTTTCTCATGGGAGGAGACAACAATTCAGCAATGGAGTTTCACATCTTCAGGGACTGAGACTACATTCCTAATTGTAGAGCTAGGGAACCTCTGTATCTAATGTTGCCTATGTAAAGGCATTACTAGATTTAATGAACCAAGACACTTAAGTCAGTCTGAAGCAGCTTTCTAGCTTCATCTATTAACTTACAAGCCCTTCTAAGAATCTGACTATTTTGTTTTTTTTAGCAGCGCCCACCTTTGCAGGGGATGCAGTTGGGGGCCCCTCCGCTAAAAATCATCCATTTGAAAAGCACGTGGTCGCTGACATCCTCCTCCGTCCAGGCAGTGGTGAGCCTCCCTGTTTTGCAGCACTCTTCCTTGCTGAGGCCGTTTTTGTAGAGGACCTGGCAGCGACCGTTCCTGGCTTGCCGGAGCCAGCAATTCCCAGCTAGTGCAGGAAGAGAAAGAGGGAGAGGGAGACGCAGCCAGCTCAGTGTCAGTTACCAGCGACCCAGACATAACACGTGCGGGTTTAATTGACTTTTACTAGACTGTTTACTTTTATTCGTCCCGTTTCATAACCTGAAGCTACTCCTCTGAATCAAACGGAAGCCCTGTTTCAACAACTTGATCAAACCCGTTCGACGCCTTGTTATTCCACCCGGGGAAGGCAGACAACTGCCAGCAATTTCAGAGAGGGGAGGGGTTAATTGCGCACGGCAGGGTCTTGAAATAGATCTGGAGCATCCAAAGCGCGTGTTATCCGTGTGCGTGTGCGAGAAAGGGAGTTATTGTGATTGACGAACCTGTCTTCCCACCCATTAGGTTGATCTCATCAACCCAACTCCTCTGTTTATAAGCACCCTAAACCGATAAGCAACTTTTTAACACTAAACAGAAGTGTGCACAATAAACTTACGGGGACATTTCACTACAACTGCTCCCACCCCCACCCTCCCCATCGATCCCCCGAGATGTAGGATTTAATTATGAGCGCCTGGTCCTAGCAAGGATAAGAGGCGGCTCTTTCGAAACCTTTGAATTTCGCCTACTTCAGAAGCAAAGCAAAGAAGAGAGAAAAAGCAGTTGGGGAATGAGCGCTCAAACTCCGCACACGCACTCCAGCAGCGATTTGCAGCAGCCCCACCACCAATGGGATAACATAGAAGGACGTGGAATAGACAAGTTGGCATGGACTTTATGGAGGAAAGCAACACAAGCGCACTTACACGCAACACTGACACCAACAACCTTGAGTCTTGTCTGTTACTGTGGGAACCGAGCCAAAAACACTGATCTGACCTGTCCTCCTATTCCTTGAGATAATCTAGAGAATTTTGTTGGAGCCAGTTCTTCGTGAATCATCAGTCTGACCTCCAACAAATGCAGACCAAATCGAATTTGTTTCTTTACACCCCAGGATGCCAGGCAGAACCGACCCTGCTCTCACACCCCAAATCCACCCATTTTAAGGTGGCGGCCGGCAGTAATATCAGCAGTACCAAGGGACCTATCAGCTAGGAAGTTCTTTTCATTACCACTTGCTTAAAGTTACAATGATGTAACACGAAAGATAAATTTATGGATGGGATACAACAATAAATTGTGGGCGTAATGTTATTAACCTCCCTCATAGACAACGCAAACCAATTGGGGCGGAGGAGACTATTTTCAGTTTCCAAAATGTGGGTTTCGTTTACTGTGTTTTACACGAAGCCCAAGGTTGCAAACCTTCACTCGCTTACCTGGAAGCAAGTTCCACTGAACTGAAGGAGGAGCTTATCCTGGAAAGGCTCGTCTAGATTGCCATTGCAAGTCATGCTTGCAATTGTGAAATCCAGCCTTCCGAAGTTCATTCCCAGAGTGACGTGAAACGAGGAGGCCATAAAGAAAATCCTCCAAACTTAACACCTCTTTTCTGCTCTCTTTCTATCCCCCTGACCCCGCGCCCGGATTTGTGAGACATAATGCGAAGATTATTTTGCACCCGTAGAAGGAAGCAGCCTCAGTGATTTTTAGAAATGTAAATATGCGGATAAATCACAGGCAGGATGCAACCTCCGCGGTGGCCAAACTCGGAAAAGTTCTTAGCTGATGCTGGAAGTTTAAGCCAGGCAACAGCGACGCCAGCTTTTTAGAAAGCGCTTTAGAGCGAATGATGGAGAAGGTGATTAAGATGATAAAGCTGACGGGAAGAGGGATTCTCTGTCCAGCGAATCGTGGGTTTTCCTTCTCTCCAGTCTCCGCATTCCCAGAAAGCCCCCAGTGCAAAGCGATCCTAAGCGCTTTTCTTTCAAGTTGGAAACCCCCGAGAGTTCAGCGGGAGGCTCTGTTTGAGTTTAGGACTGGAGCTGTAAACGCGTCGGGCGGATTGAAGAAGGTAAAGGCGTCGGGTGAGCTAGAAAGGGAGGGCTAGCAGGACATGCAGAGCTAGACCGAGGCACATCAGCAGGGAAATGTGTGAATTGTATCTTACCTTGTGCTGTCTGATCTTCTATGAAGTGGCAGAAAAACATCAGGAACAAAACCATGCCCGGAAACCTTCTCTGGTTTAACATCCTTAAATTACTTCCCTCCAGTGAAAGAGACGAACGCAACCTCGAGTGGCAAGAGTCAGGCGAGGGAAAGAAAGAGCACGCCCGTCGCACAGCTGCTTGTGATCGCTCTATCTATTGAATGAATGTCAGCCTCTGAACGCTGTCTCGCTTTAAATCGAATGGGGTCTTAGTTCTGCGGTGGGCGGTCTCCTAACGTGTGTGTGTGTGTGGGGGGGGGAGTATGGGAGAAAGAGGGAGGGAGAGAGGGAGGGAGGAAGGAGGGTGTGTATATGCGCGCGCGCGTGTTCGGGTGGTGGGGGGAGATTTAAAAAACTTCGGCGTGAATCCCTTTCCGATTGTTTGTCTCCAAAGGTGTGCGCGCACGCGCGTGGGTCCATCCAGTGGCTTCCAGTCACCTCCCTCCCCCCCCCGCTGCTTTGATCAAATCGACAGGAGGATCGCTGGGGCTTTGGCACCCAGCGGATCGGGAAGGAAGGAAGAAGTGGGTTTGCGCTCGCTGCCAAGTGGTGGCTTTAGGGGAACTGAGTGTGGGAACCCAAAACCCAGCGCTCCCTCGCTTAAAGAGGGAGGAGGGAGAGAAACGCTTCCTCCGCTGCAAGCGAGGCGGCTGGGCGCGCGGAGACGCAGGCGAGACTCTTCCCTGCAAGGGTTCCCGGGGCTGTTCTCGAGTAGCAACCACCAGCCTCGCTTCTCTCCCGAGGGAGGGCAGAGGCGCGACCCAGACTCTCCCACCTCGTTTCTCCCTCGCGCTCTCCCAAATCCCGTTGTCGAGGTCGAAGGTGCCGCCTGGTGCCATTGCGGAGAAGGTTCCGCGACGGCATCTACAGTCCGTGGGGACTGGGACGTCCAGCGAGCCACGCTTCTAATCCGGCACGGAGCCGTCCCCTGTGCCGCCTTTGCCCCTGGGCGCCCTGCGAACGGGCTCCCTCCCCTTCGCACCCCCGCTCCCCGCCCAAATGTTGTGGCTACTCCTCATAAATCTCCAACCCTCACACCTCCAAACAGTAGTTAAGTGTCTGGCGCGCCCGCATCTCCCTCTCTGGGACTCGTCAAAAACAAATCAGAGTTTAATGCCCGGTTTAATGTCCCGCGTGTTAGTCTCTTGACTCGAGGGCGTCTGGAGCTGGAGCGGGAAGGCGACGTAGGCGGTCCTTTTCGGCGGAGAATGAAATAATAAGGATTCTCGGCCATTAGGAAGGACGCGCCTGGAGCGGGCCTAATGAACTTTTGCGGCGTTACTCTATTAAGCGCCGTCTGGCAACTCTTCCCTTCTTTCAAGGAGAGTTGGCGGGCCCGTTCCTCATAACAATTTTTGGCACTGCTGAATGAAACTGAATAGGCGATATTTCCTTTTATACCAAATGATTACTTAACGGGAAAAAAAATATGGGGCGTGTGGATTCAAAAAGCCGCCTCTTTAAATAAAAACAATAAAATAGAAGGTGGGGGGGAGGGAGAGGAGAGGAGAGAAGAGAAGAGGAAGAAGACGAGGAGGAAGAAGAAGGAGACTATTGCGTGGCCGCCTGCTTCAGAGCCCCTATGCTCCCAGCCGTTACCAACAAGGCAACAGACTGCAAATTATGCAGACTGAAATTCTTGCCTATTGCCAGGTCACGGTGCTTTCTTTCTCCTGAAGTCCTGCCCCCCCCCCCCTTCCCCATTCCATTCAACCGGGTCTGCCCCCGCCTTCCTTACTCCAGTCTCCCCAGTGTGTCTCTCTCCCCCCCCTCAAACGCCCCGCCTTGCAACTGCAAATAACTCAGTGATAACAGATTTTTTTCCACCAACTGCAGGAGATAGTGCTAATCTTTTAATAAAAGATCCCATTACAATAGGATCTGTCTGGACAGACTATAATAGATCTAGAAATACAGCCGTGCTAATATTAGAAGACAGTTGTTTGGGTGCCTCAGACTGCGCCGCCGTAGTCCTAGCTTTGAAAATGGGCAAGAATCACAATGCAACTCCCAGCACCCACGGCCAAAACCATTCACAACCAGACTGGTAAACGACTGATCTGTTCTTGCATTTTTTGGGGGGTGGGGTGGGGGTATATTTTTGTGTTTGGGGGAGACAGACATTGTGACCTTTCCTATCAAGCATTTTGATTACTTCAGAAGCTTCTTAACAGTTTACATCCTTTTTTCATCGGGTCCACCCCTCTGTTCCCCCCCTCCCCATTTTAGTACCACTACTCTCATCTTTTCTTCTCTTCCACGGAATAGCCTTAATGTGGGGTTCTTGAGCGCCCTCTTATGGTAGATGGCATTATCAATTTATAAGGGGAAAATAAAACCCACCATCCTTGTGCAGAAGTTGTCACATTCCTGCCCAAAAAAGAATAACAAGCAGTGGTGGGGTTTGAAATTGTGATATCCCAACATGGTTCGAATAAAGCAATTTCCACCTCTTGACTTTCCTCAAGAGGATGTCAAGAAGAAAAATTTACTCCGCAAGCTCTGGCTGATGACTTGTAAATGTATTTCACTCTGCACCAAAAAAATGTCTAATTTTCTGATTTGGCTTTATGAACTCCACTCCTAAATCGTTAAGGCACAATGATGAATGTTATGTATGGACTTTTTGTTCTCTGTCTCCAGGTACTCTTGATAAAGGTACAAGAAGCATTTTCTGTACCTCCCTAGACGTTTGCTGTCAGGGGAGCAGCATGAGATGGAAAGTCTGCAGGTTATTCCAGCTCTCCATCCCAGACAATAATCTGACAAGAGACATGGCTTAAACACCACCTATATCTCTTTCCTGTTCCATTATCAGCTCCAAATCTTCAATGATCTTGCCTAATGAAGAATTCTCGAAAGATTGCATGCAAATAAAAATACTGTTTTGTAATGTGTATCATCTTCAATATGGTTGTTTTTGCTTTACAGACATCTTCATCCTTTACCTACTTATTTGGAAGGAATCCTCTTGAATTCAGTAAGGTTGATGCTCAATGAAGCATGCAGAAGAGATGTGAGACAGATAGACAGACATTCAGACAGATAGGTAGATAGATAAAATGATCTAAGACATTCCTTTCAAGTATAGTATAGGTGGATGCATCTGAGAGTGATAAACTAATTTAGGAGGGCTGTGTGAATATTTGATATGGAAATCCAGTTTGAAGGCAATTCAATTGAACTCTTCAAATTTCTGAATGAAGCAGGAAACTGATTCCAATTATTGTATCAAACAGGATGGCTCTGGGTTGATATAGACAATTTTAGAAGCTTCTGGGCATTTGCAGAAACATTTTTATGAGTTAATTGGGAAATCAGATTGATCCAATTAGGCAACTTGATTCAAATGTCCAATTTCAATTGATTTATTGAATCAAGAATTCAAATCACATTTTGCATGCTTCACACAGGTGTTTAGTAGTTGAAGAAACAGCTTTATGTTTTCCAAAATCCAAGAAGAGAAATAATTTAACAGGCTCAGAAGGAATGCTTCCTAAGATGGTTGCTTTATTTCTCCAGAAGATAAATACAAGTATATCTGAAGCTATGAAAGTTGCTTCTAGATGATGGAATAATGGCCACCAATGGACAGGCTTAAAATGATCCATGAGAAGATACTTGGCACAAGATTATTTATATTTCTGATCAGGAGTTGTGGCTCCCAAAAACAGGACACAATTATCCTCATTATGCTTTTCTTGTAAGACTTGTACTGGTAAATAGAAAACACAGGAGCTCACTTCGAGAAGTGCTTACTTCTGATTGCACAAGTTCTACTTCCAAGCAGGGGTGGGGAGTATGAAGTTCTCCAGATGTTCCTCAACAACTAGAATTCTTCAGTGCGATCATGCTGAATGGAGCTGTTAGGAATTGTTCAGCATTTCTGGGGAGGGCATTGTTTCCCATCCCTGATTCACAATTTTAACAAATGAACTTCTGTCTGCTGGAATGCAACTTTTAAAATAGTAATGTCAATCTTGCAAAGTAGAGTTAACATTTAGGAATAGAATAGGAATTGGAATAATAACAAGGAGCTTATTCATGGCTTTACTTGATTCTTTTATTCATTTTTTAATTTTGCTACGCCAATCAGTCACAAACGATAATAAAACTTGAAAGTCTGATTAACATTTCATTCATAAACTGGGCAAGGCAAATTTGTAAATTCCAGCAAGTGAAATCAGAGTTTCTACTCTGAAAATGGTCCTATATCTGCCCTTTCCCACATTCCTTATCCATTATACCACTGTTGGTCAGCTGTTGATCTTCGGCCAGTTCTACAAGCACTCTTTACCTTCTTATGTTCATTTTGTTCATATGGACAAAAGGAAAAACAATAAAGAGCCATCATGGTCCGCAGAAATTAGGCCTCTGCACATTCCAGTTTCTAGCCTGGTGTTTTAACCTCTACACCAAACTGATTTTATTGTTAAGATACTAATATCCACCTTAAATCCAACCACCATAGAATGAAAACCATTGCCTTGTCTTTTATTGTTTTGGCTTCTGGAATAACTTTCCACAGCCTGAGCCACCTGATGTGGTGCATATGGACCTTTCTGCCTCCATCTGGTGGGCTTTCTGGGAGCTGTAATTCCAATACATCACCAGCTTGAGGAAAATTAAGTTAAATGTTCAAGTTTGCCTGTACCTCAATGTTAGGGAGGCATTGTATTTTGCATTTTTGTAGTATTTTATTTATATAGTTTTATCTTTTCAATATTGTAAGCTGCCCAGAGTTACCCTGTGGTAAGATGGTCAATCAATCAATAATCAATCAGATCAATAAATAATAAGTTTTCATCCTTGAATATTTATTTTATATACTAGTAGACTTGCTTTTTTGTTCCCTACCTCTGCCTTTCTTTTGTTTGTCAACCACAAAATGCAAATTACAGTAAAGGCAACAATGAAACCCACTCTACATGGAATTGTCCAATAGGATACAAGAATGTCACTATTCTCAGACTGTGCATTTTCTCCCTAAAAAGCAAGCTTGTTTGGGAAATTTATACATTTTAATATGTCTGGCTGGATTGTGAGAAAAATACAAGAAAGACAGTATTTTGTGGGGAAAAATAAGTGGAATCATAGCCAATATTTCTTTATGAGGAATCTTATTGTTGAAGTTAATTAGCACTGGCTTTAAGAAACAATAAGGATTTTCTGCCCAGCTGTATCATGACTTACAGCAGTGTGACTATTGATTTTGGAAAATTCTGTTTCCTTGGCACATTGCTTAAGATTGGTTATACCTTGTTTCACTAAGAAGAGTTTGTGAACATCAGGTATACTTTTTTGAGAGCAGAAGTTTGGCAAATATTCCTGCACACTTGTAGAAATTCCAGAGGCAGCTAGGAAGATACTTTCTTTTTAGGAAAATTTATATGAATTTACTTAGTAATATTTGCAACAAATGTTATTCCTCTCCTTTTTTATCCACAGTAGTTAAATCCAAAACCAAGGTGGGTAATCTTTGGATTATTTAATTGTGGGGTGTGGGAGGAATGCAGAGGCAATTATGTTGGATAAAGTAGATGAGGGTTTGCCACTTGCAATGAGATTAAAATCTGGCTTCCCCCATTTTAGGCTTTCAAACAATATGAAAACTATTTTGGAGTTTATCTTACAGATTTATGTTTCCTTCTTCATATACTGAAAACCAAACTATTGATTGTTTGGCAGCATTATGTGGGTGAGGTGACAGAGTCCTCAGATGAAGGTCGTCCTTGACTTACAACCATTTGTTTAGCGACTATTCAAAATTACAACGGCACTGAAAAAAATGCTGTACAATCGATCCTCACACTTATGGTCATCACAACATCCCTACAGTTATGTGATCAAAATGTGGATGCTTGGTAACCAACATGTATTAATGATGGTTGCAGCATCCTGGGATTATGTTATCACCATTTATAACCTTTCCAAGGGGCTTTCAATAAGCAAAGTCAATGGGGGAAGCTGAATTTGCTTAACAACTACATCAGGGGTCTTCAAACTTGGCCCTTTTATGACTTGTGGACTTCAACTCCCAGAATTCCTTGAAACCCACAAGTCATAAAAGGGCCAAGTTTGAAGACCCCTGAACTACATTATCCACTTAACAACTGTGATTTTCTTAACAACCATGACAAAAATGGTAATAAAACTGGGCACAACTCATTTACAAATTATCTTGCTTAGCAACAGAAATTCGGTTGCAATTGTGGTTGTGAGTCAAGGATTACCTATCCTTCAAATTGCAGGGTGTCCAAATATGACAGATATGAGTCACGAATCCTAAGTTATAAGCTGTCGTATTTTGTTCTGGCTCAGTTCATTGACTAGTTTCAAGCAATTATGGCTTCTAAGCCATAATTATGATTTAGCATTGTGTATGAATTTACATGTGGCTTCTTAACCATAAGGAATTACTTTCAGTAACTCAGGGGTAAAGACGCTGGGCCTGTTGGCTGGAAAGCCTGCAGTCCAGATTTGAGACCTGAGCTCCATGCAACAGGGTGAGTGCCCACCCTTGCCCTGGCTCCTGTCAACCTAGCAGTTCAAAAGTATGCATATATGAGTAGATAAATAAGTACCATTACATGGGAAGGTAACAATGCTCCATGATGTCATGCTGGTCACATGACCACAGAAATGTCTTCGGACAGAGCTGGCTCAATGGCCTTGAAATGAAAATGAGCATTGCCCACTATAGTAAAGGAGTCTTTGCGGATTACACACACACACACGTTTATATAGAAATCAAATTCTTTGGGAATAAGAGACCCTTTCTTATATGAAATGTGGTTAAAGGGTGCCTTGGTGGGCTCCATTTCCATTTAACGTTTCCTACAATACTCTGAGTGATGCTGTACTCCAGGTGTTATGGGAAATTTAAAATAGCAGTCCAGATAGAAAAACTCTTTTTCATTATACTTTTAAGGGGTGGTGGAAGTGAAGGAAATGATTTATGGATGCATTTCCAGCACATTCTGACATTCTTATCATATGAGGAGATTCCAAGGAATCTATGCTGGGAATTTATGCTCCTACCATAGCAATATTCCAGAAGATCAGGGTGAATCACGACCCCAAGTTCCTCCTCATGGCTTCTCCATTGGCTGGAATATAACATACCTCATGATAAAATACATGTTCTCTTTACGCAGAGTTGTGTAGAGATTAGAAGGAACCAAATATAGATAAAGTCATAGATTAAACATTCTATCTTAAAGTATTAATGATGCTATTAATGATCTGTTTAGCAAATAGATGATTAGAACATACATTGTAAAAAGAACCACGGCAAAACCTAGTTTAACCCCAGCTTCATTTCTGCATTGAATTTCTCAGAGGTTTTTTTGGAAACATTTGGTCATACTTTGTGTCCCAGTGGAGAATTGTAATCTGTTATGCTGTTGAGGAAAATGAGTTATCTTATTAAAAATTTTTTTTAAAGAAATAGTAATGCATTAATTTAGAAATTCCAGAGAATTTCTCCCTCTCTTCTCTTTCTTAGGAGTTCTGTAACCAAAAGGCTATGACAAACTTTACTGTGTTGGCTCCAAAACTCTCTATCGCTTTGTAGTGGCTTTATTAGACCAGCTGTCTCTTTTCTGTATTTGGTTCATCCTGAGCCAAAGGAAGCACTGAGAGGGGGTGCCATGTCTGTGACCTTAAGCACAAGCAGCCTCTTGTGCAGCCTCATGAAGCTTTGAGGACTATGGTGACTGTGTGTGGTTAGACAAATGCTTTATGTGGATATAGTTAAAAGGGCTTGGGAGCAGGTGACATTCCCAAATGCTTCTAAATAAATCTGCACATGTTGTATAAGGTCAAACTTACCCATGCTTGGGGTTTATTGGAAGCTCAAATAGTAATAACAGACTCTTGTGTCCCTACTTGAGGTCATAGATTTGGACACACATCGTTAACATTGAGACAGTGGAGGAAAATATGAACACGCTGGAAACTTGCAAGAGGCTAGTGAACCCTTTTACCTCAAGAATTACCAAATCCTATGACAAAATAAGAAAAAAGTGATGGGGGAGCAGAATAAAATATTTTAAAATCCAAGAATTAGGGATGTACAAAATTAAATGTTTTAATGTGACCTTTTTCTTGGTTTTGTTGATGAACTATCATTGTTTGATATTTTACAGCAACCACTATGATGTACCGCTGTCTATCTGTCTACCTACTTGCCTAGCCATTTCCAGAAGGTGGTGCTGAGGGATTATTGCTCTGTCCTTCAGCAGTTAAACCATAGCAAGAACCTCAAGATTTGAGTATTTTTTCCTGTATAATTTAATAACTTTGTGAAGAAACTAGTGGGAAGGCTCTCTAGATCAAATAAGTATCATGAGTCAAACATGGCATCCAAATTTACCTCTTTTCTTTCATCCAATCCAGGGGAGGCAATGTATAATTTGAATCAACAGCCGAATTAGTTCATGGACTGGAGATCAGCCTGTATAAATGGTAGCTCAGTTTAAAAAAGAAAGAGCTACGATTTGTGCCATAGATGTCCACTGCTAACCATAATAAAAAAGTGAATTTATGCTAACCCTGCCATGTTTACTTCATTCCTAACACGAGGCACAGTTACCTGAGTCCTGAGTTTGCATTGTGATTATTTTTCAGCATCAATACCCTCACCCCATTCTTGCCAAGGATGCTTATGCTTATCATTGGGATGGGTCATTAATTTAGATGAATGACATTCAAACACTTTGGGGGAAGTTTCCATTTTCCTTGAAATTCGGGTGCACTTCTTGAGGTGCTAAGAATCCATCATTATCATAGGAGATGTAGGCAGCCTTGATGGTCGGAAGTACATTTTTTTTTTAGCTAAAATAAGTGCTGTATTTCTATTTGGAAAAGTTTAGTAATCCCATGTACAATATACTGAGTAATCCATACTTGTGGAGATGGACTACCAGGGAATAGATCGTACCAACTATCTATTATCTGGTAGTTCAGCTCTCCAAGTATGGATTACTCAATATGTTGTACATGGGCTTACTTTGAAAATAAATTTAAATCAGATCCAAACAGACCTTCTAGGTTGCTAACTGGGGCTGACTGATATGATTGTATGATTCAATACTTTGTCAATTATTCTACCTTCCATATCTGAGTTTACTTTGAAACACCTACTGCAGATATCAAAAGTTCTAAATTTCTTGTAGCAAAAGTAATCTACACTTCTTTCTTGCTCTCCTCTGCTCTCTCTGCTTTGCTTTGCTTGTCTGTATGTCTCACCTAAGTGACTCTGGGTGGTTCACAAAGTTGTTTTTGGAGGTGGCTCTGCCAATTAAGGTAAGTACTAAGGAAGGAGGTTTTCTAGATTTTGGTATGAAAATTATGGAAAACCTTCCCCCTGAAGGATCGCCTAGAGTCCACATTGTCATCTTTCTGATAAAGATGGTACTTTACCCAGTAATGAACATTTTAATGTTATTGTGGTGATATTTGAATTTATTGACTTTATAATATATTGCTTCCTTCTTTTAGATTTAGGTAATGTATTCAGAGTAATTTTATTAATGTGTGGATTAAAACACAATTTGTCAATTTTAAGTTAATTTAATATTACTGCTTATTATTTTAGTGGGTTTTAAAAAAATAAACCTAGAATCATCTCCAGGTAAGATGGGTGGCATATAAGTTGAATAAAATAAATAAACTCAATAAAGAAAACCAAAGTACATTTAGAATGAAATCCAAGTGGCCCCTCCAATGGAACGACTTCTGCCAATGCAATGGAAAGGTGAGTGATTCCCTCTCTACCAAGCAGCCTGTTGCAAGGGGAATTTGCTGGATCAGATTTCAAAAGAGCAGAGACAGAAAAAAGAAAAGCTCCATTGCAATGTAGAATGTCACCTTTTACTTACAAATGAGATATGACTCAGGCAGGTGGCTCAGTCTAAAGGCTACTATTGCTTTTCAAACATTAGAACCATGGTTACATTAATATAGAATGTCTAAAATGTACATTGTGAATATGGCAAACATGGGGAAAACCTATATCAGAAAATATATACAGCCTCTACAGATCACCAAAGACCAATTATAGAGTGTCAATACAGCTGTTGAAATAAAACAAAGGGAATTCAGTTCTAAATTCCCAGTCAGTCACAAAGCTCAGTGGATTACTTGGAGCAAGTGATTGTCTCTCAGTCTGAACTACCTTCATGACATGGTTGGTGAGGTCATATGGAGCTCCATGGTGAGAAGAACTGGAAGCTATCTTCAGCTCATCAGGGTAGAGGAAAGATGGGATACAAGGGTAAGTAGACAACTCTGTGATCCGTTAGGTCATCCTTTGAGAGGAAGGTAGTGCAGTTTGATGGGACCAGAATGTACATTAAATTTTAAGTTGACCATTTTTTTAACTCCAATACTAGGCAGTCACATGATCATCTAAGAAGAGCATACTGTATATCATAAATGTAAAAATAATTGTAATGGAAATGAACTTCAACAATAAGTCAAAATTTGTTTACCTAAACAGTTAAACAGGATGAGCAAAGAAGCAATGAGAGCAGGAGTGACTTCTCATTTCCTGCTGGCTTCCCAATTGACTGTGCTTGTAGGAAACTGGCAGCGAATATTGGAAATCACAATCACGTGACTATGGGGATGCTACAAAGGTGACAACTTTCTGAATAAAATGATCTATGCATTCCACAGGAGTAGTGAGTCCTGGGTTTTTTTATGCATTCTTTAAGTTAGCAGATTTTAGGTATCTTGACTCAAAATTGTTACAGTTTAATGAACTAATTGCACTCACTTGAAGGTGCAAACAAACAGATAAACACAATGAGAGTTTTAGTAGTATACAGGTAAATTGGGAAAATTATAGCTTTCTTTGCTGACTTGCATGCTTAAAGGTACTGAATGATATACCAAATTGTTGTTACTGAATGATATAGCAAATAGACTACATTATGCAATTGAGGAATGGCTATACCTGGTCTGATATACTTTACATTATAGATAGATGGAGAGTCAGAGAGAGAGAGAGAGAGAGAGACAGAGACAGAGACAGAGACAGAGAGAGGTAGGGGTAGGGGAAGAAATGAGATTCCCAATATATTTATCAAAAAACATGTTTGTTTTCTTTTGTCACTGCATATATAGTATGATCATGTATTTACAAAGCATGACAAGGTTCATGAAATAATGGGAAGGGAGAGGAAGTACCAGAATTAACCTACATTAACCTTTTTTAGTGACTTCATCCTAGTAGGCAATAAAGATTTGTATCTAGCCATAGCATGTCATGTATATAAGAGTTTCCAGTCAAAGAACTGTAGGCAAGTTGTGCTGAGATAAATGCTGGGTTCTTGCTGGTAAGATTGACAGCTTTTCTGTGCAGACAAAATTTCCTTCAATTTCTCTTGCAAAGCTGTTTTGCAAACTACAACCAGCAAGTGTAGTATAAAACTCACAAAGTGGCTTCAGCCCCAAATTCAGTCAATATAGCTATTTCTCTTCCAATGTGCATGAGGCCCACTATTTCCTCAGGAAAACCTACTGCACGCTTCCCAGGTGCAAG
This sequence comes from Azemiops feae, assembly GCA_023970755.1. Lineage (NCBI taxonomy): Eukaryota > Metazoa > Chordata > Lepidosauria > Squamata > Viperidae > Azemiops > Azemiops feae. Next base: position 319,714 of record JALGBA010000908.1, on the reverse strand, counting down.
GCTTTACTTCTGAGGGAATCTTTGATCTTATATTTGAATATTTGTCAAGCAAACAGTTTCTTCCAACACTATGATTCTGTCGAATAATAAAAATAACAAAATAATATCTTATATATATTATATCAAACAATCAATGCAAGACTACTATATATGACATTTTACTATCATAGGTTATGACTACTGACCTTCTCCTTAGGTTACTGGTCCTGTCTTTTCATAAATTTACAAAAGAAAATGCATTGAAAAAAGGGGAGTGAATGATACCACTAGAGGAAATTGTTTTTCAATTCCTAGATAAGTGTATTCTAGGGTAACAAGTCAGAAGTGCAAAATAATTCATCAAATGTTTTTTTTCTGGGGCTGGGGATGATCACTTGCTATGATGTTCTTTCAGAGATGTTCTTTTACTGAAGACTTTGGTCTCTTGGCCACTGGATAAAATCAGAATGTGGTGAGTTTTGCATAGAAAGATGGTGCTAAGCAACATCTATCTCAGGGGTCTTAAAACTTGGCCCTTTTATGACTTGTGGACTTCAACTCCCAGAATTCCTCAGCCAGGCACGTTGGCTGAGGAATTCTGGGAGTTGAAGTCCACAAGTCATAAAAGGGCCAAGTTTTAACCCCTGATCTATCTAGACTGGGTTATTTTCTACCTTTTTCACTTGTAATAACTCTCTTAGGAAAACACTACTTTTCATTTAAGTCAATGCATGCTTTGTATGAAAAGATTCAGGACGAACCCTTGGTCGAATTATTTCAAGTTCAGATACTCAGTTTAGACATCTAGATCTAGATGGATCCTTAACATACACACTTTATAAATGTTTCCTCTGAATATTTCATGCAAAATTTGGTTTGGATTTTAATTCAGTAATCCAGAAAAATAATTCTTTTTAAATCAAACTCAAGATCAGATCTTTATCTTGTTTGGAATTTATTTTGCCTCCAATTGACTGAAAAACAACTATAATATTTTCTTCTGATGGATAATATCTGTAAGCGTTGTTGACTTTTTACAGGGGGATAAAAGACTGTCACATTTTTAGAGGTTTATTTTTTTACTCATTTCAACCCCAATTTATTGAAGATGCCACAGGATAGCTGTGAGCAATGGTTGTGATGTGGTCTGGTGGCAGAATTAGGAGGACCTCAAATAAACACCCAAAATTACATCCTCCTTGTTTTCACTGATTCCATTAAAGACATTTAGACATTCCTGCCTGTTGGTAACAGAGCAACAGATATTAGACATTCCTGCAATGTGTTATTTCAATATTTTCCACAACATTGTTTGGAAGCCCCTAATAAAATCATTCATTGTGATTAGAAACTTGATCTGTTAGTCACATGTATCTCTGCATGCTTGAGTCTTTCTTAGCCTGGAGCAATAAAGCATTTCCCCCCACACCTATCCCTCTTACCAAATTGGTCTGTTTCAAAACAGATTCTGTTTGGGATTCTGTTGAATCTGCTATAGGCTTCTAATCTTTTTGCATTCGCACAGTGTTGCAGGAATTCACATCCTTCCTCTGCAATGTCTTTGTTTTCCTAACTATGGCTTAAAACTATTCTTTAAAAAAAAAGCAATTGAGTCATAAAGCAGCTTGTTGTCAGCTGTTTCAGTAGCTAGGAGGTAACCAGTGCCAACATGTATTTACAATGCATTTTCACTATTATTACAGAAAAATATGTGCCAGTTTATACAGACAACAAATGGAAATACAAGATTAGGAAATAACTGTAATGGGAACCACAAGCATTGTAACTGGAAAAGAGGTTGTGTCATTAAAAGTATATAAAATTGCTTTTATGAACATCTCTATCTTTTCAGGATATGGAAACCTACTGCTAATAAAGGCATTTAAAGTGTTGATTCCAATAAATTTTAAAGGTCCTGGCATGTGTTTTGAAAACTAAAACTGGAAATGACAATTCATTATTGTTACTCCCAGTTACAATAATCCTAACAGTGATAGGCTAAGGGGAAGAAAGTTCAAAATCTGTATCCAGTAATATCTGTATTAGAACAAAGTATATGGCACAAAAAGCAGTGTGAATTTTCAAGATCCCTGTAATTCTTAGGAAATTGCTGAATGATTCGGTGAGAATCATTCCAGAACAGAGAACATGGACTAGCAGATTTAAGCTATAGGAAGATAGATTCCAGTTGAATATTAGAATAAATGTCATAACCAGAAGAAGATGTGAACTTGCATTCATTGACTATGTTTAAGAAGAAGCTAAATACCCATATATGAGGGCACTTTTATTCAGATTTCTGCATAATTCAGAGGATGGATTGCCTATTCCAACTCTAAGATTATATAATCCTATTGTATGTGCAATGATGTGCTTGTTTCATTCATATTTCTGGCTCAGAAGACCTTTTGTAAGTCTGTAACCTTCAGTTAAACAAATAACAAGTAATAATAAAATAAAGAAAAGTAAAAAAAATGAAAGTAATGAATATAAACTCTGAATTTTTGATGGTACATCTATGTATATGTCTTCATTCAAACAGAATAATGATTTTCTGGACTTCTTAGGAAATGTGTATATGTATATAAGACCCCTGTGTGATATGCAACATCCTAACATTTATAAAACATTAGGATATAAACAGCAAATACAGGAAGGCTTATATATTATGATACCATCACTCTTTCTAGATGCTCTGCCTGACAACCAGGTATATTTGAACCCCTACATTTTTAGTTTCAAAGCCCATCATATGGATTCTGTTGGTACACTACCTACTTTATTGAATAATAGCCTGATTTCTAAACTGATGGAAAAAGACCCCAAGTCCTTAGATAGACTCACTTGTAAAAATCATTGTGAGTTTATTTCAATTTGTATCTGTCCTATGTAGGTTTCAGGTGTACTGTTTACTCGGTGTTATGTCCTAGACTAGTAGGAAATGATTTTGGGGTGAGATGAGAAGGTCTAATATTATGGACAGATAATTGTCTGCTGATTGTTACTTTTGTCAATAGTTCACCTATGCAAAAATGGGGAATATTTTTTCGTATGAAATCAAGTGGTTTGAATAATGTTCACCTGATTTCTCCTATGAAATCAGATGAAATCATTGGCCACAGCATATCTCCCTCTCTTGCTGAAGAGAATTATCAACTGGCAGACACCTGAATGCAGGTTTGAGAGATCACCATCATCTACCCCTACCTACCCTACCTCAGATACACCAACAGTAGATAATTCTCCTATACCTATCTCAATCCCTCCAACCCCCCCCCCATCTCTGGTAATCCTAGAAAAAGATGTGCAAGGTATATTTCATAGACAAAAGATGGGGAAAGCTCCCGGCCCAGATGGATTGACCCCTTCTTGCTTGAAAGCCTGTACTGAACAATTGCCCCCATCTTCAGTCAGACTTTTAATAAATCACTGGAGATGTGTTATGTCCCTTCTTGCTTTAAACAGTCTACCATCATTCCAGTTCCTAAGAAATCTTCAGACCGCCTGCTCTGACATCAATAGTCAAGAAGGCCTTTGAGAGATTAGTTCTGGCTCATCTGAAAGTCATCATTTATGCCCTGATAGATCCCTGGCAGTTTGCCTACTAAGCGAATAGGTTGGCAGACAATGCTGTCAATATGTCATTATGCTACATCTTGAATCTTCAGGGCCTTATGCATGGGTCCTTTTTGAGGACTTTAACTCAGCATTCAATACCATCATTCCAGAAATTCTCTACTCTAAATTGATCCAGCTTACTGTATTTGCTCATACTTGCAGGTGGATAATCAGTTTTTTGCCAGATCGGAAGCAACAGGTGAGGCTAAGGAAAATTACAATGAACACAGGTGCCCCTCAGGCCTATGTGTTTTCTTTGTTGCTTTCTCTTTATACCAATGCCTGCACCTCAAGGGAACCTTCTCTTAAAGTTCTGAAGTTTGCAGATGATACAACTGTCATTGGCCTCATTCGAGATGGTGATGAGTCTGCACTTGGACGGGAAGTTGAATAACTGGCCTTGTGGTGCAGCCATAAGAATCTGGAGCTGAATACACTTAAAACTGTAGAGATGAGAGTGGATTTTAGGAGGAGCCCTTCTATTTTACCACCTCTTATCATATTCAATAACACGGTATCAGCAGTAGAATCCTTCAAATTTTGGGGTTCTATAATGTCCCAGAAACTGAAATGGATGCTTAACATTAGAACCATCATCAAAAAGGCCCAACAAAGAATGTTATTCCTGCATCAACTCAGGAAGTTTAGATTACCCCAGGAGCTGTTGATACAGTTTTACAGAGGAATTATTGAGTCCATCATATGTACTTCTATAACTGTCTGGTTTGGCACAGCAACCAAACAGGACAGGTACAGACTCCAACTGATAGTTAAGACTGCAGAGAGAACAATTGCAACCAGCCTGCCTTCCATAGAAGACCTGTATATTGCACAGGTCAGAAGCTGAGAAGATATCTTCAAACCTCTCACATTCTGGACATAAACTGTTTCAACTCTTCCCCTCGAGACAGCGCTACAGATATTGCAGGCCAAAACAATTAGACACCACTATGCTGAACACCTAATTCTCACAGTGCTGTCTAATGTCCGTGTATTTACCCAAGTAGTATGACTGTAGCATTCTTATTATCCTTCTTATTCCCCCTTCTTACTGGTATGATGACTGATGATGATCATGATCATGATCATTATTCTATTGCTTTGCATGTACACTGAGAGCTTCTGCACTGGAGACAAATTCCTCATGTGTCTAATCACCCTTGGCCAAATAAAGCCTTCAATTCAATTGAATTTCTGATGCTTTTGAAGATTTTTTTTGCTGATGTTAATTAATCTCTATATGGAATATGCATAAATGTTAATAAAATTACACTCTTAAGTATTCATAAGGTATCCTGCTTTACTGGCCAGTGAAAGCAATAGAAAGTGGGAAGATAACTGGAGCAAGGTGGAGGAAATATTCCAAATCAAGCATGCTTATCATACATGGCATCAGGTCATTTTCCTTCATCCCCACCATTTCATCTCCTTGACAGTGTCTAGGAAATGCCATATCATAAAAATCCTGTTACTTTCAAGCTTTTCAGCCTTGATTTGATAGTAAACCCAGATCTTTTGACAAAAAGGCTTAGTTAAACTCCTCAGTCTGACTTGTTTTTTTAAAAATTAAAAGTACTAAAATGACTTGTTTTTCACTGCCCCCATGAAGTTATTTTAAAATAATTTTGTACCTGTCACTTTGGATCTGTATAGATTAGTTTATGTCATGGAGAGTTTAGTTTAATGGACCATTACTTTATCTTTCAATGTCATAATTATACTGTATTATTGTTTCATTGATTTGTTTTGTTTTATTGTATGCTTGTACTCTGCTTGGTTGTAAATACATAAAAAATAAAACTACTGTCATTTCTGCTTGGCAGAAGACTTACAGACATTGTTTGGCTAGGTTAGTAGTTTTATTGCAGAAAATTGATTTTAACTATCCCGACATCAACTGGGAGACAAACTCTGCATCATGTGTGAGATTGAACAAGTTCCTGACCAACCTAGCTAACTTTGTCATCCAAAAGGTAGAGGAGAGAATTAGAAGGACAGCTACACTACACCTAATTCTTACTAACAGTTGAAGAGAAAGAGGGGATTGAAATTACTAGAACTTTGGGCGAGAGTGATCATGTCATATTGGAATTCAATATAATGCATACACAAACAATAAACCATAATCAAACCAGTGTCTTAGACTCTAAAACTTAGACAGAGCTCAGGAAGGCTTCCATGGATGAAAATCCTAAGGGGAAAAATAACTCAAGAAGCTTGGGAAACTCAAAAAATATAATTATAAAAGCCCAGTCCAGCTCAATACCAGTAATAGTAGAACCAAAGCCAGATTAAATTCATACATTGGGTTCAAGCATCAACATAAGATCTCAAAAGCAGACTCTGGGGTCAGTTCAAGGATCAAGATTTCAGCAAACAAGAGTCAGTCAGGAAGAGATCATGGGCAGAGGCTGCTAAGGAGATCTTGAATAAATTCCCTAATTATACTAACTCATGTTATGGCTTGTCTGGCTTTATTTTATATGTTGTGTGAGAATCGAGCTATGGAATTTATTCAACATACTGTAGCTAAAGTAAAATATATGTTAATAATGTATGACAGGGTTCAAATGTCATGTTCAGTTGCACTTCCTTTTATGATTTCCTGAATAAAAGGTAACTGGAATTACATAAAATGTAGCTGGATCAGTTGTGTGATGTTGCACTGAATCAATGTTGAACTCTAGGGTATATCTGGATCAAAAGGAGATTTTAAAGGACTACTCAAATAAACCACATTGCAGGAGTCAAGCTTCAGATACTACCAAGACAATGATTATATTTGAGTCAGGAGAGCAAAATTCATAACTGAAACTACTAAAAACAATTTTGAAATTATCAATCTTAAAAATATTATCAGTGCCATATTTTGTTCTGCTCTTAAATAGGAACACTGATCCAATACATACAACTATTTATTATTTATTTAAACATTGCTTTTTTACCCATTAATATTTTATCTGGAAAGATCTCACTGTAGATTGCAATTTGCTTGCAAGATATGGCTATCCTGCTCTTGCAACTGTGCTAGCTTGTGTCTTCAATTGGCAACTGTGCAAGAAAGACGTTGCTTTTTATATTATGCCATATGGCACATCTGTTCCATTAACAACACTTACAGTTTTCCTGCAACTGGATTTGGAGGAATTGCTGATGCAAAATCAAATCTCTGAGTTCTTCTCAACATGCCATTCAACCTAACAGTTTCGTAAATTGTTGAATGTTAAAATCAGGCATATGAAGATTGTACATGACTGTCTCTGGACAGGAATGATTATGCAGCTGATACTAAGCCTAGAGGGTAAAGCATGAATAACTTTGCCAGGTAAATAAATCAAAATGGTTTGCTTTTATATAATACAGTAAAGCAAAATCAAACAAACCACATTATAGCTTAACAGGAAATACGATGCAAGTCATAATATGAGATATATTTAGAAATATGAAATACAAGTAAAGAAAATAATATCAAGGTAAAATTATTATCATTACATATAATATCTATTAATGGACCATTAATTTGCAATACATTAAAAAAGCATAACATTTGTCTAAGATTGTATCATACTATAATTCAAAGGAGTTGGAATATCTTGATCTCAAAATGTTCTTGCACAAACTTATTACTGTTTACTTGAATTCTGAAGTAAGTGCTGAACTGAATTATGCCAAGATATATAGATGCAAATGAACAGAGCAGGCAGTAAATGATAACACTCATTTAAACTATCTATTCTTCTCTTGACTTACAAGTGTATTCTTGAAATAAAGATTGTCATGCTGGGAGAAAGACTGAATATGACATCAGCCTTCCTCTGTCTACTACTCTTCACATGTACCAAATTACATCATGCCTGGAGGACACCAGGGTTAGGAAAACTCTTATACATATCAAGAAAGAAGATTTTGCTATAAAATTGAAAAGAAAACTTCAAACATGGGAAAATTAGAGTAGAAGCTATACCAATCTGAAAGTAGTATATAGGCTAACCTTTACTGATTGAAAGCTTTGAGCCTGCTTTATATGGAGAAGAGAAAAAGAGTGTGGGATTTGTAAATGGTTCTAAGGCTGCAGTCAAAGCAGAACACTATGTGTCTTTTTAGTATAAACTCAAAAAGCCTAAAGAAGACAATCAGAGGTGACAGTTCTTGCTGATGAGAGTGGCAGACAAGGGTGAGTGGAAAGGGCATATTTTTAGGAATGTTGTTATCTAGACAGAACTGACAGGCTAAGAAAAGAGTCTGGATGTGAAGGAAAGAAACAAAGAAATGCAAGGATGTCAAAGTGGGGAGCTCAGGAGGAGCTGTTGTCTAACATCAGACAGAATATATTTGGAGTGAAAAGCTGCATTTTATTAGCTGGACTTACAGCTGTGCTTAGCTGTAATTTTTTAAACCAGAATTTACTGAGTAATTCTTAATTAACGTGTTTTGCAAATTATCTAAGCCAGATAGCATGGTTTACAAACTACAGTGGCAGAGGTTACAAAGAACACAAAGCTATAATCAAACTAGTGTAGCTTAAACCAATGTGTAAACCAGCCAGTAGAATGTATAAAGAACCATCCCAAGAGATGGGTGGAGAGTGGGTGAATGATGACATATGTGTGATAACATCATCATCCAAATGCCATGTCTTAACTTGTATCAGATGTCAGGATACAAGCCCATTATGGCAGAATTAGTGTCCCAACATCCATTGTGTACGTGTTGTCAAACTGGATTGTTCCAGTTTTCTGTAGACATCAGTGAATGGCATAAACATTTTAGGTCCTGTAACTTCTTCACTATGTTCAAAACACCATTCAAAATAATGTGCTTTTAAAAAAAACCTAAAGGAAGAGAATATTTGTAGCTCAGAATTGAACTGTGGGAAGCAAACCCCACTTCCTTTTAGCACTGTTACATAGTTTGGTAATGAAGCATCTGCAGGAAAACAACCGAGCTCAGGGAACATAAAGGACCCACAAGTCCATAAAGCATTATAAATATGTTGCAAGAAAATTAAATGGAAAACACAAAAAGTTGTTATTTAGTTCTTTATAAGAAGGGCAGCAGATCACAGATTGTACTGTGTGGCATCTCAACACAGGCCTTTGCACTCATTCTTTCTCAATGGAAACCTCTGAAGGCATACTTCTTATTTCTTTTTTCTCTTTTCTACAAACCTAGTTCCCGCCTGGTTGGAGAATTGTGGAAAATGGTCTAATATATCTGGGCACCAGACAGAAGATGGCTACTTAATTTCAAAGCACATTACGAAGTCATATTTTGGCTTCATTTTACTTGCAGGTTCCTTCTTGGTTGCCTAATTGTCAATTCCTATAATTTATAAATAAGGGGAAATTTTAAATTGGAATCAGTACAAAAAGCAAAACAAAGAAAAACATAATGAGAAACACCAGACATCTGTAATAGGAACCCAGAGAATAAGCAGCAGCGGATTACCTAAAACCTAATGCATTATTTTCCAGCTGAAAAACAATAACACATAACAAATTTACACAAAACATTTGTTTTCACATTGTAAATTAGATTTTGTAGAACTGAAAAAGGTTTATTTTGATAGAATTACTATCAACCAGTGACCTAAAATCCCATTTAGTATTTAACTATATTAATATAAACCAGACATTTTGAATTAAGTAAACTAATGTGCTCAAAATGGGAAATAATCCAATCTCCCAAGCTTTATTTCTTTTTCTTTTATGAGCCTCCAATAGCTTCTATTCTATTAGCAGAAATAATTCCTTTTTCAAATTATACAGAATAAATATTCACAGTCTTTTAAAGTATCTGATGCACGTACTTCTCAGTTTTTGTGTGCTCTATAATGTTCCTTTTTTAAAAAACCTTAGCTGAATTGTTCATCTGTGATAGAGTCAAATGGGTCACTTTGGGATATAAGACTCATGAGGTTATTTAGAACACCAGCCTAATCATCATTAAATATTCTTTTGATTACAGTATTTCCAATAGCAGGATGTTAGTGTTATCAAATAGCATATTTCAAATTAAACCAAAAAAGGAGATGAAACCCTTTTCTAACAAGTGTTCAGAGTTAAAATAAATGCCCAATGGTAATCTAATGCATTGTTCTCATAAGGCAATTAATGGTAATTTATACACAATGAAAATCTTGAAAGGTACCCCTGTTAAAGAAAGTTATTAAATAATATATAATTTGCTTCAAAGAATGTGAAGGAATGCTAAAATAAATTCTTCTTGAAATATCAATCAGAATTGAAATTAACTTACTCTAAATTCTCAAAAGATTCTAGATTACCTTTTTAGATCTTGTTTTACTATGTTAAATTAGATTATTAAACTTACTAATTTCTACACGTATAGGTGGGATCAAATGGTCTCAGATCTGACTTACTCCAATATATTGAATAACCACACTCATATACTAACTAGAAGAGCTATGGTGGTGCAGTGGTTAGAATGCAGTCTTGCAGGCTAATTCTGCCAACCGCCAGGAGTTCGATTCTCACTGGCTCAGTGTTGATTTCAGCCTTCCGTCCTTAACATTTAAATTAATAATGTCTGCTATATTCTATTTATACTGAGATAACCTGTAAAGTATATATTATCAGAACCTTGTTGTCTAGAAATCCAGCCAGAACTACAAGCATAACTATAGGAAGTTATAATCTGTGGGCCAAGATAGCTGTTAAAATCTTAATATCCATATTAATTATGGAAGTAGGATGGTAATTGGAATGTACAGATGAATTCTAGCTAGCTAATATGAATCAGTTTGAAAAAGCTTTCAGCATATTCCTCCAAATAAAATGAGAGATAAGAACCCATATACTTCAGGTATAAATATTGAAAGCAGTTACCATGTATATTTCTTTTGAAGAGTTTCTGATGAAACCAAACAGATTCAGTAACACTAAACACTGATCTTCCAATCTAGCTATCAATACTTTAAAAATGGTATTTTTCCCCCAGTATTCTTCTTAGAAAAACAACTTATCAAAAACACCACAATGCTTGCACATTTTCAATTACAAGCATCTCCAAGCTACTGGAGGAAGAGAACCAAATGCATGAGTGTTTGGAATCTTTCCCAACCTGCATGTTAAAGTGACTATATGGACTGAATATATGAAAGATGGCGTATTCCTGATGTTCTCAAAGTGTTAGTAGATAGATCTGGGTAACTTCTGTGATTCAACGAATCTTTCATTTCTGAGGCAAGCATTGATGTGTACTCCTTTCTCAGAGCCTAGTCAGACTGGAAGGAACCCATTTGGAACTAAGTAGAAGGACACAGTGACTTCTGATTCTTCTTGAAGTACTGAATTCTCAGAACTTTGGGACTGTTTATAAAAGAATAAATGGTAGAAATAGCAGGAATGTTTTTGATAAGTTTGGGCTTGCATGCCAGCTATGATTCTGCTCAAAAGAGAGAGAAAAAGGCAGATCTAGACTTACTCATGCTAGTTACATTCAAAGCAAACTGTTAAAATGCATTTTAAATGAATACAATGGAAAATAACATCATGTTCAACTGGTACCAAAATATGATCCTAAGGTTATTTTTTAGAGCAACATGGTTGGAAAGATTATATTGGTTCTGACATACCACTTTCACAAATTAACAAGTGCATCTCTATTGTTTCTGGTACCTTTCCTGTTGGCTTCAGCACTTTAAAATATTCTGAAAATTTTCAGCTTTTGAAATTTTCATTGATGGGTATTACCATTATAGGTATTCATCAACTTATGACCACAACTGGCACTAGAATTTCTATTGCTGAGCAAGGTTGGTAAGTTGCTCACCAAGTTAAGTGAGTTGCACCTAATTTTATAACATTTTTGCCACAGTTGTTAAGCGAATCACTGATGTTGTTAAGTAAATCATAGTAGTTAAGCAAATCCAGCTCGGAATAGGACAACTTGCCATGGCCATCTTGCCGTGGTCATCTCGCCATGATCAACTTGCTCCAGGACAACTCACTGTGCAACAATTGCACACGGGATAACTCAACACAATAAACATTATACACCACTGTTTCTTCAACATTATTTCCATTGACAAAAATGGAAATAATATAGAAGAAACCGTGGTGAATAATATTTATTATATTGAATTATCCTGCGTGGATTGTCCCATGCCACATTGTCCCACTGGGAATTGTCTGTGGTGAGTTGTCCCATGCCAGGTTGGCCGGGGCAAGATGACCATGGCGAGAAGGCTGTGGTAAGTTGTCCTAGACCCACCATGACTGCCCCTTATTATTGGTGTTATATGTTAAAAGGGGACAGAGTTTTGATTGTACAACTGAAGTCACCCTCTGGCCTTTTCTGACAATCTCACAGCCCACCTTCTAGATATGGACAGGCAAATAGTAAAAGAATAGTGGCCAGAATTGAGGCATTGTTATTTTAACTTGTGATAAACTCCTTGCAGTCTCTGAGAGTTTTTACTGGGATGTGGAAGAATTGGAGGGTATATGCATTCTTAAAAATAAATGAAGACATTCCATGAACAGCAATATTGTGCGTCTTACTTAGATTATTATCCACTTTCAAATCCACATTCACAAAGTTTATTTCCAGAAGGAAAAGCTTTAGAGCTTTTGTCTTTTTAAAATCTTTTAAATCCAGCATTATATTAGTCTTGATCTAGAATGTCTGTTCCTAAACTTGGAGCTTCTTAACCCTATTTGAAAGTTTTCCACCCAAAACATTTCATTTTCTTCTTTTTGCTTATAGCTGAACTATGACAGGACACTGACATGAATGTGAGTCATACAGAACAATGTTGTGATAGTTGCTTTCTTTCCCCCCACAACGTTTGATTACAAAGAAGGTTTATGCCCTTGTAGCATAACAAAGCATGCTTTCAACGCTGATGGCTTTATTAATCACTTGTTAACTTTTGTAAATAATCCACTCACGTATATCCGCAGGATGTCACAAGGATACCAATAAGTAATTGGCAGTGCAACAGTGAGAAAAAAAGACCACGAACATTTTATATGAATTTTCTCATCACCACAGGCTTTTCTTTCTATTACTTGGAATTCGTCAGAAACAAATGTTTTGAATTGTAATTTCCCTCAATGCCAAACACTTATTAATTCAATCTATCTAGACTTTTCTTTTATCCTGGAGAGATTTTTTTCTGCCTAATGAGGCATGTTTTAAAATATATACACCACTGCAACCTCCATGCATTCTTCCTAACCTCGCCACTTTCCTGCACCCCACTTGACCCATGCAACACCTCTTACACACATCTGTGACCCCCTTACACCCTTCTTGATCTGTGCCACCCCAATGCACTGACCTGACCTGCAAAGTACCTCTTGTGCACCCCAAGGCACCTTTCCTGATGTACGCTATCCATCCATACACCCTCCCCAACCAGCTCAATATCTGTGACATACAGCCACACATCCTTCTTAACCCATGTGGCATCTCTCATACAACCCCACATATCATTCCTGACCCATACCCCTGCATGCCTCCTTGTTCCCTCCTTTATCTGGAAGCAGCCACTTGCTTTTTAGATGGACTTATTCTTGCAACTTCCTGCTGACTTTCTCTCTGTAAGCTTCCTACAAGCAAAGTAAATAGGGAATCTAGCAGAAATTTGAGGGAGGGAGGGAGGGAGGGAGGGAGGGAGGGAAGGAAGGAAGGAAGGAAGGAAGGAAGGAAGGAAGGAAGGAAGGAAGGAAGGAAGGAAGGAAGGAAGGAAGAAAGATTTCTGATGCTCCTTGCCAGTTTCCCACATGGAAACTCAATGGGGAAGTCAGAAGTCACCCATTGCCTTTTGGTCCACCCATAGTCATTCTAATTCTCTGTTTAAATGAGGAAATATTGCTGAAATGGTGACCCAATGGAGTATGGATTTTTTAGTTCTAATATACTATTATAAAACTATGACTTCACTAGTGAGGCATAATAATTCTATGGTTTCACTAGTCCTCTTCAGAACATCCAGTTATTCTTAAAATAAACATTCTCATTTCCTAAGAATGCCCTTCTGATCCCAGCATATACCTGCAAACAATTAAGCCAGCATGTTCTTTAGCCCTTCCTCACCCTCTGGAACAGTTTGTCTCTGTTTGAGACACGCTACATATTTGAGTCTTCAGACAGCAGTTGGCTTGCCTGGAAGCTTACATACGGAAATGTTCAGAAGAGAAAGAGAAGAGTTCTTACCATTCCCTATGCTTGCAATTGACCATGCTGGATTTCTTTCCAGTGCTGTTGATAATACAAACTATGATAAGTGCATGGATTACACTTCATTGACTATTAGTTGAGCAATATTGATATGCTTGTATCAATAGTATCCTTAAGAGGCCTGTAACGCTGTAGTTTTGTTTAAGAGGCTTGTAATGCCATACTTCTGTTTCTATTCAGAAACTTTTCTGATGTGATTAAACACACTGGGTACATTTGTTTCATCTCACTGACCTGTTTCATATATCACATTAAGGCAAAGGTAACTCAATCACAGTTTGTTGACTAGTCTCAGTCATCAAGTTAAACCATGTTTTGCAAATCACAGTTTCTGAGTTCATGACCTGGGCTCATGATACTAACATCATGTATTTATTATATCAAGGGGAGGAAGAATTTGAGTTCCAAGTTGGTATTTCAGAATAATGGATCTTGATGATCTTAGATGGAAGCAAGTTAGATCCCAAATGGAGAAAAAGAGTACAGGAACTATGCAAAATCCTGTTAAAGCGATACTGACAGCACAATCACAAACTGTTTTTTTTTTCTAGCAGGAAAGGTGAGAGATATCTAAAGAGACTATGCAGATTATAGAGCTTTCCAAAATACTAAAGAAAAGAAACACATATAAAGATTAAAGGAGGGGCATATAATAAAAGAGGCAATCAACAGAAACTGTAGTGATTATGTCAGAAAAGCTAATGCTCGGAAGTTTATGAAAAAAGATCCCCAAAGACTTGCATGAGAAACAAAAAAAAAAAAGAGAAAGAGGCTGCATTAGAAATAGGTAATGGCAAAACAGCAGAATGTCCAACTCATTTATTTATTATATTTACATAACCACCCATCTCATGTACTGACTCTAGCCAGCATACACAATACAGTACATTTTTCTCTTTCAGAAGGGAAACGAGGCCGTAACTGCATCATTATCTGTTCAGCATAGATTAGAACAGGGGTCTTCAAACTTGCCTTTTTATGACTTGTGGACTTCAACTCCCAGAATTCCTCAGCCAGGCATGCTGGCTGAGGAATTCTGTGAGTTGAAGTCCACAAGTTATAAAAGGGCCATGTTTGAAGACCCCTGAATTAGAAGAAGCAACCTGGAATTAAAGAGAAACTTTCTAACAGTGAGGGCAATTAACCAGTAGAACAGCTTGCTGTCAGAAGTTGTAGGTCAGGGGTCTTCAAACCTGGCCCTTTTATGACTTGTGGACTTCAACTCACAGAATTCCTCAGCCAACGTGCCTGGCTGAGGAATTCTGGGAGTTAAAGTTCACAAGTCATAAAAAGGCCAAGCTTGAAGACCCCTGTTGTAGGTGCTTCATCACTGGAGGTTTTTAAGAAAAGACTAGACAGCCATCTATCTGAAATGGTATAGGGTCTCCTGCTTGAGCGGGGGGCTGGACTAGAAGATCTCCAAGGTCCCTTTCAGCTCTATTCTAATTGAATATAGTAAAGGAATACTTAGCCAATTTAAGGATTTCAAATTTCCACGCTCAGGTGGAATTACTTTCTAGGAGACTAAAGTAGAGGTGAGCAAAAGCTGTTAGGTGTATTTTTTTGTTTTTTTTCTATCTGATTTGGTTTTTGATAGTAATATTAATTAAATCACTTGTATGGCATGATCCCATTGTCTGTTTATATAATGCAGCGTAAGTTGTTTTGTTTTTATATTAAAAGGTACATTATATCTCCTGTATAATGTTTCCATATGTTGCTTTAAATAAAAGGGAAGGTATTCATCATGGCTGCTAAGTAATGACTTGAAAGAAGAGTTGTATTGTGTATGTTTGTCCACAGAGAGTTGTCCACTCTCTGTACACAGCTTGCTGTGTACAAGTTTCACTGAATATGCTCAAGCAGAGTTTGGATAGACACATATTAGAGATAATCTGGATTTCTGCATTGAGCAAAGACATAGAAATTGCTTCCATTCATAGGAAATTGATGAAATTTCATGACTTCTATGAATTGAGGCATTTCCACGTTAAAGTTTTACTTTACTAAAGCAATATGGATACCTTCACTGATGTAATTCAGCTGATTTGGAAGCTTAGCCCTGTTGCTACACAACAAGGTAAAATTACTTTGTGGATGGATATTTCCCAGCACAAAGTAATAACAGATGTCTCACAGAAATCTCTTTCGTTTCCATTTTGACATATTATGTTGATAGTGAGAATAACTGAAGATGGAAAAAAGTACAGGAAAAATAGAATTTTATAAAGCGATGACAGGTCTCTTGATATAGAATATTTTTGTGATTTCCATATAAACACACATAGATTGGTTTGTGATTTCATACATCGGATTATTTAGAGGGACACACCAGGAAACAATAAAATAAAGCTCTATGTTTACTGCTCAAAGCCTTAAGGTGCTGCAATACTCACAAAGGTTTAGCTCAGCCATTTTGACATCCTTCTGGTATCATCTAAGCATGTATGTGCAAACACAGGAGACATTTTCACTAGGACTGTGGTCCTAGTGAAGCATATCTAAACCATTCCCTCAAAGTGGTTACTATTTCTGGTTAGGTGATTACTGAACTCTAGTAACAATTCATCATATACATAGATAACAAATTAATTACTATGAATGACCTTGGCTATTGTAAAAAGAGTAGCCCAGATGTGCTTAGGATAGAATTAAAGTAAACAATGACTGATTCTCAGAGTCTTAGCTTAAAACAACTTGAAACAATTTGGGTATCCGTGTGCATGGCCTCTTCAGCATTTAGTATCTGCCAAACCACTTATGATTCAAGCTTTACATGAGTCCTTGTCATTTGTTAATGCAGAGACATTGGTTTAATGAACATCTTGCTCCTATTTGACAAGTTGGTGTGTGGGATAGGATTTGTCTTCCAAAAGAGCTCAGCATTTTTTTTCTTGAAAAATTGGAGAATGTGGTCTCTGGTTTTGTGACAGAGGTAATGTTGCTTCTCAATGTCTTTAATTTTTTTCATCTGGTGTAGTGCATCTAGACTTGCAAAGAACATATCATCTAAAATGTACTGTTTCTCTGAACATACGGAAGTTAAAGATTGCAAGAACTGTAAGGTCATCCAATTCCTCTTTTCTACCAAAACTGGTGTGTTTTAAAACCAGTTTTATGATTAATTAATTTTTCCTCCAGTATATTTGCATCAAGAATTTTCTGGTTTTAGTATTCTAAGCTCTTTCTCTTTTCTATCTCTAGTATTTTAGCAGTTAAGCAACTGATCACTGCAACATCATTTTGAATCAGATGCTTTCTTCAGTGTTTTAAGACAGAGGTGCACAATCTATATCTGTTTGATGGCCATTCTGACTTAATTAATATAGTTAAATGTGCAAAGCTAGGACAAAACCTAAAATATAATTTAGTTTAATCTCAACTAAAATAACTACAACTTTAAATATCCCAGTTATTGATGACCTCTATTTCTGCCTGTAGAAATTTGAAGGGAAGGGCTGTGCCAAAAACTGCATGTTTTGTATCCCTCTATTTGAAAAATATTCAATTTAATGTGGCAGAGTACTTCATTTTCTACAGGTCAGATTTCCTATTTTCATGTTGTCCTCAAACACACCTTTGTACAAAAGATCATTCCACATCAACTGCAAAGGTGCATGAATATATAGTAGAAACAGACAAGTAATTAAAAACTCTACAAATACATTTTCCATCCTAAACACGATTGAAAAAGAGGAGGAAGTAGGGTTGCACCCACAATCCAGATCTTCCCAATGCCAGTATGTCTTATTAGTCACAGTACTGGAAGTGTTCTGAGCATAGTATAACAGGTACAGAGGGTGCCAGAAGGAAAATAAATGCAATTTATTTCTTTTGAAATAAGAACTTTATATCATAATCAACTAAACAAGCACCAAGGCAGGAAGATTTAGACTGCTTGATGCTCTTTTTTAGACTGCTCAGTCCAAAAAAGAAGAAATTTCTTCTACATAGTTCATTTTTCACTGCTCGGAGAAAGCATTTGTAGTCAGGAGACTTGCTAAATTAAAGAATTTTGGGGTTGTTTTTTTTTTTGGTTGTTTTTTTTACATTCACTTGCCAAAGACTCCTTGAGTTTACATGAGGTGGTTGCTGGAAATTCCTGCCTGGAATCTTAAAATTGCAGGGCTGTGTCAAATTATACCTGCTGATGGAATGTGACTGATAATGGCTTGATCCCTTTAAGCTGAGATAACAGACTAAACCGTGCTTTTCAGCTGGGTTTGTTTATTTTAATTCTGGGATTCTCTTTCCATTCAAACCAACTCAGTTTCATTCAGGTTTTTAAACAATCATCCTCTAATAAAGTAGAAAAGCTTTTGAAAAACATGTTTGTTGTTATAATTTTATCCTATGTTCTCCCAAACGTGATACAGCCTTAAATTTTATGAAGGGATAGAAAAATATTCATAGAGCCAGGGATTTAGGTATATTAAGACTGTTCCCTATACCATTCAAAGGACAGCTTTTGAAAAGGATGAAAACAAAGCTAAAAAGCTTAAAGTCACAAACAAATGACTTTAGTGATTGTGATTTTTCATTATTACAGTCAGCTTTTTGGTATTGGATCTGAAAACAACAGGGCTGGGAGAAATACTTGTTGACCAGCAAGAACTATTAACTCTTATGTAAGGATAGCCCTTTGAACACAACATGAGGTTTTGCAATAGTTAGATAGCACATAGATTGTATAATTTGGTGAAGTCTAATGTTACCACTAAGAAATTGGACCAGGATAAAGGAAATCAACATTCCAGTCCAAATTTAAATATACAGCACAGAATATTGGATGTCTCCCTGTCTTTTAACCCAGTCACCTCATGGTTTTTTGTTATGGTAACCAAATGAAGGGAGCCCTATCTATTCTGTCTTAAGGTACCAGAATAAAACTAAATACGATAAACTAATACACACACAAATACACTTTATAGTTGATGTCTGACCATCAAGACAGAAGTTTAATAACACTACTGACCATTACACTTGTTTATTCTTTTAACTGTATTTCTTGTCCTTTGTATTTTCATTCCTATACAGTAGATCATCCAATTTTAGGGACACTCCATATAGCAGCATACTGTTACAAGCATTAGCTGACCACATGAATTTTTGGATTATAATAATATCAGAATATTTGGATTATAATAAGAGCTTTCTCTCCTTCATGGAACAGCTCTACTCTCCTTGTCGTGGCGAAGGGGCTTGCGTAACTCAATAAAGCTATGAGCTATGTCGTGCAGGGTCACCCAAGATGGACAGGTCATAGCAGAGAGTTCTGACAAAATGTGATCCACTGGAAAAGGAAATGGCAACCCACTCCAGTATCTTTGCCATGAAAACCCCATGGACAGTACTAAAAGGCAAAAAGATATGACGCTGGAAGATGAGCCCCTCAGGTCGGAAGGTGTCCAATATGCTACTGGGGAAGAGCAGAGGGCTAGTACTAGTAGTGCCAGAAAGAGTGAAGCGACTGGGCCAAAGCCGAAAGGACGCTCAGCTGTGAATGCATCTGGTGGTGAAAGGAAAGTCCGATGCTGTAAAGATTTTTTCTCCATAGGAACCTGGATTGTAAGATCCATGAATCAAGGCAAACTGGACATGGTCAAACAAGAGATGACAAGACTGAACATCAACATCTTAGGAATCAGCGAACTAAAATGGACAGGAATGGGTGAATTTAATTCAGAGGACCACCAGGTATACTACTGCGGGCAAGAATCCCTCAGAAGAAATGGAATAGCCTTCATAGTCAATAAAAGAGTAGAAAAAGCAATACTGGGATACAATCCCCAAAATGACAGAATGATCTCAGTGCGAATCCAAGGCAAACCATTCAATATCACAGTAGTCCAAGTCTATGCCCCAACCACTGGTGCTGAAGAGGATGAAATTGACCGGTTCTATGAAGCCCTACACCACCTTATAGAATCAACACCAAAAAATGATGTCCTTATCATCATGGGGGATTGGAATGCTAAAGTAGGAAGCCAAAAGATAAACGGAATAACAGGCAAGTTTGGCCTTGGAGTACAAAATGAAGCAGGGCACAGGCTGATAGAATTTTGTCAAGAGAATACAATGGTCATAGCAAACACTCTTTTCCAACAACCGAAGAGACGTCTCTACAAATGGACATCACCAGACAGTCAACACAGAAATCAAATTGACTATGTGCTCTGCAGCTAAAGATGGAGAAGCTCTATACAGTCAGTAAAAACAAGACCAGGAGCTGACTGTGGCTCAGATCATGAGCTTCATGTTGCAAATTTTAGGCTTAAATTGAAGAAAGTAGGCAAAAACACTAGGCCACTCAGGTATGAACTAAATCATATCCCTGATGAATATACAGTAGAGGTGACAAATAGATTTAAGGAATTAGATCTGATAGACAGAGTGCCTGAAGAACTATGGACAGAGGTTCGCAACATTGTACAAAAGGTAGCAACTAAAACCATCCCAAAGAGAAAAAAATGCAAGAAAGCAAAATGGCTGTCTGAGGAAGCTTTGCAAATAGCTCAGGAAAGAAAGGAAGCGAAAGGCAAGGGAGAAAGAGAAAGATACACCCAATTGAATGCAGAATTCCAGAGAATAGCTAGAAGAGATAAGAATGCCCTCTTAAATGAACAGTGCAAAAAAAATAGAAGAGAACAATAGAATAGGGAGAACCAGAGATCTCTTCAAGAAAATTGGAGCTATGAAGGGAACGTTTCATGCAAAGATGGGCATAATAAAGGACCAAAATGGCAGGGACCTAACAGAGGCAGAAGAGATTAAGAAGAGGTGGCAAAATTACACAGAAGAACTATACAAGAACAAGCTTAGCATCCCTCATAACCACGATGGGGTGGTCACTGACCTCGAGCCAGACATCCTAGAATGTGAAGTGAAATGGGCCTTAGGAAAGCTGAGCAACAACAAAGCTAGTGGAGGTGACAGTATTCCAGCTGAGCTATTCAAAATCTTAAAAGACGATGCAGTAAAAGCACTACACTCAATTTGCCAGCAAATTTGGAAAACTCAACAGTGGCCACAGGATTGGAAAAGGTCAGTTTACATCCCAATTCCAAAGAAAGGCAATGCCAAAGAATGTTCAAACTATCACACCATTGCACTCATGTCACATGCAAGTAAAGTTATGCTTAAAATCCTACAAGCTAGACTCCAGCAGTATGTGGATCGAGAACTACCAGAAGTACAGGCAGGATTTCGAAGAGGCAGAGGAACTAGAGATCAAATTGCCAACATACGCTGGATCATGGAGAAAGCTAGGGTGTTCCAGAAAAACACCTACTTCTGCTTCATTGACTATGCTAAAGCCTTTGATTGTGTGGATCACAACAAATTGTGGCAAGTTCTTAAAGAGATGGGAGTACCAGAACATCTTATTTCTCTCTTGAGAAACCTACTGTATATGCAGGTCAAGAAGCAACAGTGAGAACTGGACATGGAACCACTGATTGGTTCAAAATTGGGAAAGGAGTCCGGCAAGGCTGTATTCTGTCGCCCTGCCTATTTAACTTATATGCAGAGCACATCATGAGAAAGGCAGGGCTAGATGAATCAAAAGTTGGAATTAAGATTGCCGGGAGAAATATCAACAACCTAAGATATGCAGATGATACCACTCTAATGGCAGAAAGTGAAGATGAACTAAAGAGTCTCTTGATGCGGGTGAAGAAGGAGAATGCAAAAGTTGGCTTGAAACTCAACATTAAGAAAACCAAGATCATGGCATCCAGCCCTCTCAATTCCTGGCAAATAGATGGGGAAGAAATGGAGGTAGTGACAGAATTTATCTTCCTGGGCTCCAAGATCACCACAGATGGGGACTACAGCCAAGAAATTAAAAGATGCTTGCTCCTGGGGAGGAAAGCTATGGCAAATTTAGACAGCATAGTAAAAAGCAGAGACATCACCCTGCCAACAAAAGTACGTATAGTCAAGGCCATGGTTTTCCCAGTTGCAATGTATGGCTGTGAAAGTTGGATCATAAGAAAGGCTGAGCACAAAAGAATTGAGTTCTTTGAACTATGGTGCTGGAGAAGACTCCTGCGAGTCCCTTGGACTGCAAGGCGTTCAAACCGGTCAGTCCTAGAGGAGATCAACCCTGACTGCTCCTTAGAAGGTCAGATCCTGAAGTTGAAACTCAAGTACTTTGGCCACCTAATGAGAAGGAAGGACTCACTGGAGAAGAGCCTAATGCTGGGAAAGATTGAGGGCAATAGAAGAAGGGGATGACAGAGAATGAGGTGGCTGGATGGAGTCACTGAAGCAGTAGGTGTGAGCTTAAATGGACTCCAGAAGATAGTAGAGGACAGGAAGGCCTGGAGGAACGTTGTCCATGGGGTCGCGATGGGTCGGACATGACTTCACAACTAACAAGAGCTTTCTCCATCCATTCAGGGGACCATTTATAAGGCTTACAAACTAGCTAGAGAACAGGGTTGCATTCACACTCCTTCCTCTATTTTCCCCAACCACCACTTACACATATGGAAGTCTAAAGGGTGGCATTTCTCATAGATGTGTACAGCTTTTCTTCAACATCCAGCTGAAAGAGAGAAAAGAGGTGTGTGTGTGTGTATGTTTTAACTAAACTATGCATTTAGCTACATGCCTGAAAAAAGTTGAATCTATCAAAATCACTTCTAATTCAGGTGGTAAAGGCTGGATAAAACTATGAGAATTGATTATTTTTGATCTTTGATAAATGCTGAGATCATATCTGCCCCCCTAAAGCTTTCTCTCCTGTGATGTTGCAGAATTTGGTAATATTTCTATTTCTAAATTTAAGTGGCAACAAATGCACACACTCCAGGGATAATACAGAGAAACTTTTTGGTTGTGCAAGACAGCTCAAGAAATATTCTTACATTTGCATCTTTTAGATGAGACCTCATAACCACTTTGGGGGATGTTATATAAAGTAAGCTGATTCTAACTACATGGTTGAAAATTCAAAAGATGGAATATAATTTTTTCCCCTCATGATCAACATGAGTAGTAGTATGGCCAACAATTAATTGATTATGGGAACTGACTCTGAGAAACTTATTTATGAATAAAGCTTCTGTAGACCCTTGTTTGTTTCAATCAAGCTTTGGAATAGGACTCAGGGGATTAATTTCTATGCATATCTTTAAATTAGTAAACCAACGCTTGAAATGAATTGAGACATTTTATGATTACTGGAAGGAAAAAGATTTGGGTCATGCTGGGGTCAAGAATATTTTATTTTTATAGCTCTTAATGATGCTGGGCCTGATCTCAAATTACAAGTTCATGATACAACTATAATACAAGTAATAAATATACTAACAATTAATGATCTACCATACTGAAAAAACACACATTTTAGCTGGATATTCTACCTTCTCCAAAATCTCTTGTTCTCATTTTGCCTGAGGTTGAGCATGAGGCTTAAAGCCAAAAACTCAATGTGATCTTTCAAAACATTTTATATTATACTGCAGGTTTATTATCTGAACTTTGCATTCTGAAGGCAGAAAAACAACTCCTTTGGGTAGATAACAATGTCATCTCATGAGTTGGTATGATTAAAGATACTCATGGCACTGTTCAAATATCATGATTCCTTCCTCCTCTGTCTGGAAAGTGAAGCTTTCAGACTGATGGACACCCCTCTTTTTCTTTGATGGGTCTGGGAAGGTGATAGCTTGACCCATTTTTAGTGTATGACACTCATTATGCCTATATAGATTATATCCAAGTCTCAGTTGCTGACACTGTAAGTTCCTCAAATCTTCTTGAACATCAAATTCTTTCCAGCAAACCCCAAAATGTCACCATCAAACTTTGAAAGGGACACTAGATATTATTTTATGAGTAAATCCATCTTTTCTGGGAACTTTCTATCTACACTTTAATGACCCAGCTGTCTAATAATTTCAACAGTTATGGCTGATAGTAGCACGCTAAAAGAAATGAAGCTAATGCCCAGTTATCAACCCATTCTCTTTTCCATCCGCTATATTTCCTTTGGCTATTGAACTTAGCAGGTGTATGCATTATTGAATTGCCAGAGCTGACTGATTCAGGTATCATTTAACCTTAGACTGACTTTCAAGTACTCAAGTTAGAGGAAACAGGGGAACTAGTTAAGCAACAAGAGAGCCAGTTTGATCTAGTTGTTAAGGCACCAGGCTAGAAACCAGGAGAATGTGAATTCTAGTCCTGTCTTAGGCATGAAAACCAGCTGCATGACTTTGGCCTTGTCACTCTCTGTCAGCCCAACTCACTTCACAGGGTTGTTGTTGTGGGGAAAATAGGAGAAGGAAGGACTATTAGGTATGCTTGTCACTTTGAGCTATTTATAAAAATAATAAAGGTGGGATTTAAAAAGTCTTAATTCCCCCCCCCCCAAGTTTCAAATGATCAATTCTGTGTAGAATCTTACATCAGCACAATAATATTAGCATTTAAATTCATTACTGCTCATTCTATTCTTAAATTAAGTTTGAAACTCTACATTTCCTTTTTGAGTTCTTACAGTCTTTATTTTGATATCGGAAAGGCAGCCCTTTAAACAGAGGATGTGACTGGCAGTTTTTCAGACAGAACACGATCTTCTGCAATAGAGGACACATCTATACTTTAAGCCTTACACACCTCTGTCCCATCATAAAGGACGGAAGTTAAGCAAACTAGAGCTCTAAGGTTTGAGGCAATATTTACAAAAATACAGTATTTACAAAAATATGGTATTTTAAACTTTAATAAAAGGGGAAAATTCTTGTTGGAGAAAATCTGGCCCCTGGTCACTTTATGGGTGTGTTCATATAATTTTCTGGGCAACAGTACAGAAATGCTCTTGTAGTGCCTTGTTCTGAAACCAACTTCCTAGTCTAACCTGGATAACTGAGCTTTCCTGATGGATTCCTATCCCAATCTGTTTAGATTGCAAGATAGATAATGTTGGCTAGATCAGGGGTCCCCAACCCCTGGTCCGTGGACCGGCACCGGGCCGCAGCATGCAAGAAACCGGGTTGTGCAAAGAAGCAAAGCCCCATATGCGGGATGCAAGAAGTACATGAAACCACACCCCCTCCGGTCCACAGAAAAACCTCTCTCCAAGGAACCGGTCCCTGGTGCTCAAAAGGCTGGGGACCTCTGGGCTAGATGCTGATATTGCAGATTCTAGAAACATATATGCATAAAATTAAAAAGAGACAAAATCTGAAATACATACATAAAACAAAAAAGAGACAAAATCTAATAAATAAGAATAAAACCTTATTTATAGATTGATTTGTCAACTGCATCACTACTTCAATAAAATATATTTGATTGACTATTTCATTGGTATTCTATAGTTTAATGATGTCAGACACAATGTCTTCAGTTTCTCCTTCTTTTTAAATAAAGCCTTCTTTTATTTAGAAATGGGCCAAGAATAAGCACTGGCATCTGATGGAAAGTTTATGCAAAAAGAATATTATAGCACAAAAGTTATGCCCATAAATTTTGCTAAGACATTTAATTTTACTTTGTAAAACTGTTAAAAATAGCTTTCTATATTTGGTTTTTTTGGGATTTTTATTTTGGAACATAAATGTTTGAGCTGCAATTGCTATTAAACAATCCTGTAGACCTTTTAGTTCCCTTCATTCCACCAAAAACTTTTAAAGATTTGCGTAGTTCTAGTCAAGGCTTTTAAGTTAATTGTTATTCACTGTGTTTATAAGTCACTCTTTGTCCCAGTCAGAGGGAATCAAATAGGCTTCTTTTCTGTTCACAATATTCTTAAGCACTGATATCCAAATTAGATAAATTATATGTCCATACAAAAAACCAGTATGACGTGGGCATGTAGGCAAGCATATTATCCACATCCCTGCATACCTGACCATTGCATGTAGTCCAGAGGCCATATAACTAATTGTAACTGAGTGGGGATTTGAACCTGCTTAGATTTAGGACTCTAATTATTGTTTCAGATTATCGCAGATACATTAGGATGCACATATTAAAGGTACATGGCAACAATGGGATAAAACCCTACATAGGAATATTTTGGGCCAGACATAATGTTGGCAATTTGGTAATCTTGATATTCAGCAAAGAATTTCAATTTCACAGTCTGCTTATATTTGTACAAAGACTTTCTGATTATTTTGTCTCACTGACATTTTAGTTCAGGAAAACAGGTCAGAATGATAACCCTTTCTCACTCACACAAACTACTGCTCACTTTGATGATCATTTCTGTGATTACATAGGAGTAGGTTAATATTTGAAGAGCTGGTGGCCTAACTAGAGCTACATCCTGTTCCTGCATTGCTCCATATCTTCATATACTTTCATGTTATTCATATCTGCAGGTTAACAACTTAGTAGTCTACAAATACAGAAACATGAAAATATTTGTACTTAGTTTTGAAGGGCACTTTTACATGAGTCTTTTGTCACTGTTTGGCTTCCAAATGCACATGTTTCTCTCTGAAAGTAATGCACTGAGTGTAGAGAATTTATACAAATTCATTCATTTATGTCAACATTCTCTACTTTGTATCTAATTTTATGTGGACAGCACAAGTTGGACTCTAATAATGCATGATTAAGGTTGCCTCCTGCATCCAATTTCCTTGATGAAAACCCAACAGGCAAGAGGAACTAACATAGCCAGTATGGGAGCTCAAACATCAGCTGAAGCATTTGGCACTCTAGCTGAATGTAATTATGGAGAGCATAATAGGTAACACATTGCCATATAACTCTTACCAATGAATGATGAACTCATGGTGGCATATTATGCTGTTTTCCTTGTCTTGCTGCAATATTACAGGTAGGTGCCAGGAATAATAGTGCCTCTTTCTCCAATCTCTCTTGTCCTCCCCAGTTCTCTGACTCTTTTCCAACCTTAAACAGCAAGACATTGCTATAGAATACTTAGCCTTGAGAATTTTTGTCTCTATAGAATAAAAAGTCTTCGTTGGCTTCCATCACAGTTAGAACAAAAAGCCAAATCCTGTAGCTCCATATTTTCTCCTTTAACCAATTTTCTCTGTGAACAAAAGGAAGAGCTGCTGTAAGGGCAAGGCTTTGAATGCAGAGTAGTGCTATCTAATTCCCTCCTAAAATGTCATGGGGAAGGCAGGGAATTCTAAGAATTGTACTCCACATATCTCAAGGACACTAGGGTGAAAAAGGCTGAAATTAAAGATTCTGAATCCTGCTAAAGCTAGGCTTTGATCCCATCCAAAACCCATCCAAATATTGCCAACAGCATTACAAACTTGAATAGAGCAGAAGACTGAAATGACTAAACACTGTTTAGGTGCAATTAATTCAAGCATAGAAGAGCTTTTGGCTGTTCCTGATATAGGACGATATAGGAAGACCTCTTGTTTGGTTGAACATGCAGTTGTGGGCAAATTTAACCTACTGAACATGTCATTCATGACTCATTCTACAGAGAGTTGAAGGACTTTTATCTCCCATTTCCTATAAAGCTGTACAGCCAGTTTATATTTCTCTTTCTCTCATCATAATAACCTGATAATATGTAATGCTGTCATGTTTTGTGTAGCAGGGGGTAAGATAGTATTGAGAATTGACTGCTAGACAAAGCTAATTAGTTACACAAAGTTCATACTATAGATTTATATTATTGTATATTACCCTCTGAGATTTATTTTCTATTATAGGTTATCACAATATAATATAGGATAAAATACTATATTTTATTACTCTAAAATTGCTTTATGATTTTATTAATAGCTATAGCTTTTTAAATAAATCTATAGCAGTAGCAATAGCACTTAAGACTTATAAACCACTTTATATGGCTTTGCAGCACTCTCTGAGCGGTTTACAAAATGTCAGCATATTGGAAGACTTCCGGTCTTGTGCAGTAGAGCAGCAGCCAAGGGATTTCGGGGCTCCATGCCCTCTGGCTGAATTTCTTCCAGTTAGGGGACTCTAAATGGGCCAGAAGCTGCCCCGAAGAGGCGGCAAAGAAGGAAGGAAGTCCCGCGGACCATGGAGAGATGGCGGTCGACCCGATTGGTCCAGGAGAAGCCTTCCAGAAACCAACAGGAGAAATGCTATCCTAACTTCAGAGTCTAGCCCAAGCTACAAGCAACCGAAGTCAAAAAGCACTATTTTAAGCTGATTGTAAACAGCGTGTTTGAATCTGGGTAAGATCATCGATTTTCTCTATCCTATTTATTAACTTTCCTGGAAAACAAAAATTTCCAAGAAGCAAAAAACCTACGAACATGAAGGGGGGGATTTTTGCCCCACCCTTTTACTAATGGAAGCGGCAAATTAAACCTTTTATGGAGGACCAAAACATACAGAAATGAAATGAAATGAATATAAAATCTAAATTTGGATAAGTTTGGAATTGTTGAATGGTTAAGATTCTCATTTTAAAGGCAATTTTCTATTTTGATAATTTGAAAAATAAACTGGTGCTGACATCTAGTGGTGGATAAAGACTATGACAGCTATGGCTTTTATACAGGACTTGGCAAAATCTGGAAAAAACTAATCTGTGCTTGTGACCTTCAAAGCTATAACAATAGAGAACAGCTGTGACAAAAAAAGAAAACAATTTGGGTTGCAGACAAAGAGAGGATTATAAACTTCAGGAAACCTTTTTGAACCTTTTTGGATTATAAATATCTACTAAACTGTGACTCTAGAGCTATTTGCAGAGAAACTTTGATTCTTGACCACTATGGAAAATCAGAGATTTGCAGAAAGAACTTATCAAGAAAAAATAAATACCTTTCAAGAGGAGATATATGAGATGCTGCAACTAATTCAAACAACAATGACTTCAAACCACAAAGAAATCCAAAATAACTTTGAAAACATAAACCAATTCATCTCCAATTTAACTTTACAAAAAAAAATATTGCAGGAAATAACAATAGAGAAGGAGCAGATAAAACATAACTGAACACAAATTCGAGGATAGAGACTCAAAGATGGAGCTTAACACAACAAAGAAGTATGATTTAACCCAAGTGGAAAAATTTTTACAAGAAATATTGGTTTTGGAAAAGGCAACTTATACTTTAAGACCACAAGACAAATTTGAGGATAAGAAAAAAGACTGGTCAAAATGGATTGCAGAGATGTCAGGAACACCACTAGAACTGGAGAGACAAAAAATGATAAGAGATACAGAGAGAAAAAGAAAGAAAAAGATTTTCAACAAACATGAAAGAGCAAATGCCTCTTACAAAGATATTGTACTTGACTTATTTTTTATATCTACAGTGACACCTACAAAAATATGGAAAGACTCTTTGATTCAGCAGAATATATTGATTAAAGATATTGGACAAAAGAAGAAGGCCAAAGTGAAAATTAAGAAAATAGATGATGGGATTTATCAGAGAGAATATTTAAAAAAGAAACACCTGTTTGAATATGGTTAAAGTAATAGAAAGATTTTGGATATGAATTTTACTTTAAGAGGGAGGAGTCCCTCAAATAACATAGTACTTTCTCTTTCTTCTCTTTTCTTCTCTTATTTCTTGATATGAGCAATATAAAAGAGTTAGAATGGCTTATATATAAGGACATATTTTAGATATTTAAATGTGATTGATTTTAAGAAAATTACAATGGATTAAAAATGTTTTGAATAAGAGTTAAAAGATCAGATGACTAGATTTATTAAATGGAATATTTAAAGATTAAATATATTCTTAATTATGGTAAAAAAGAATGGAAAAATTTTGGAAATAAATATGTATTAGCTTAGGGGAAACATGGACTTCCAGTAGTATACTATCTTTTTATCCCTCTTATTCCTTAAGTAAGGTAAAAGTTATGGGATGGTTTACATGAGAAAAATAGAATCAAATATTTAAATGTAATTAACTTTGAGAAAATCTTAACCAGTAAGAATGTTTTGAACATTATGGGAAAAACAAATGTAAACAAGAACTGTAAACGGGATCTATGACGAAGCAACCAGAATGACTAGATAGAAAAGAAATGTTATATTGATGTGATTATTATTTGCGGAAATATTAGAAAAAAATTATACTCAATTGTTATCTATCAAAACAATAAGAATTGTATTAACTTAAGGTTGGTAAAAGAGAACATTATGGGAAGAAGAGGAAATCAAGTAAAGCTATTATGTGGAGTATAGTTATAGAAACCAATTGTTAGCGAATGTTTTTTAAATGAAATCCCAGACAACACATTGTTTACCGAATATTAAGGTGACCATGTTAAAAAATTAATAAAATATATTATATAAAAAATGTCAGCATATTACCCCCAACAATGTAGATCCTCATTTTACTGACCTCAGAAGGATGAAAGGCTGAGTCAACCATGAGCTGGTCAGGATTGAATTCCTGGCTCTGGGCAGAGTATTCCTGCAATACTGCACTCTAACCACTGCGCCACCATGGCTCAGTTTTTAACCCACTGATTTTAATATTAGATTAATTAGATTAATATAACAATATTATTGAACATAGTCTTAATATTAATATCAGTTATAACCTATGTTTTGAGGAAACCCTTTTAATGAATTTTTGGACAAGGGCAGGATAGGAGCACATGGATCTTGTTGAGAGTGTTGTGCAGAGAAACTGATTTTCTTTAGTTGGTGGGAGCCAGGACATGCAATTTCTACTGGCTCCTACAGGACTGGCAGAACCTACCAGATTTACTGTTACAATGAATTCACAGTTTTGTACAATACTAGTAATTCCATAGGTTTTTATGAAAATGGTTGACTGTCCTACATTTTTATGTTATCCTGGATAATTAGCTTAATGAATTTGTTGGTTTTTGAAATTAAATGTAACTAAATCTAAACAGAACATTGTTCTTGTCCTGTCTCTGTCCCTGTTTTGGAGAATGGCTCCTATATACAACTATACAATTTAGAGGTTAAATGAGGCCATTGAATTAAAAACAACAACACCCTTCTCTGCCCTGTGTTCTGGTGCAAGATCCAGATTCCCTCCAACAGTGGATGCGTTTTGCTTCATTACTGATAAAGAACTTGTGACCGGAAATACCTTGAAATTTGAATGATTTCTGCATAGCAGATCTTTTTCTTGAAAGTCAATATTTTGCAAGTTATACAAATTCAGCTGTAATTTGCTTGCTTGTTCTTTGCCTTTAGTATTGAATTCCAGTTGTGCTTCTGTTTTAGATTAGCATCTTGCTCTCACCATTCATTCTCCAGGTGTTGTGCGGTGTTACATCACCGTGCGAACATTACACAATCAAACGATTGTGTCATTCTTACAACTCCCATCTTTTCCAAAATGATTCCATAATCTGATAATTTACACCAAAGAATTTTTTTTCCTTTTCCTTTTTCTTCTTTAGACAATTTGGAAACTCTAATCTTGATATTCTTGCTCTTTTTGCTTTCTTCCACCTATGTGCCTTTAATAATGAAATCATGGGTATATTTGGTGTCGTGAAATGCTCTATATTTTACCTTTAAAAAAAAACACTACTTTTTTTTAAAAAAAAAAATCAAAGTTGGAGTTAATCCAAGCTGTTTCCCAAGATTCTCGGAACATGATTAAACAAAACTCATCTTAGAATTTTTCATGCAAATTGGGTGGTGGTTCAAAAACATTGACAAAGTAAACATATGGAGAATGTATTCCTGATTCCTACATTAAATCAGATGGAGATGAAATAGAACTAGTCTCAGGTTCTTTCAATCCTGGAGGCAAAATCTACTGTGTTAGGCTTTTTTAGTGTATCTGGTAATACCATGATTTCCATATCCAAACATGAATGTTAATAAATTTGGCTGTCACTACACCAGTTGTGCTGAACCTCCCATGGATTCAGTGCAGTATTAACTTCTGATGCAAGCCAGCACAGGTAGGATACAGACAGGAAGGAAGGATTAAGAGTAACTTCTTGACTGACACATAATTTCTAACTTAAAATCCATATCCCTCTTCTAATCAGATCTTTAAGCAAGATGATTAGGGTAACGTATTTCTAACTTTTGTTTCCTAAGAGAAATATGTTGCCTCGTTCAGTCAAAGTAAGCAAAAGACTACCAACTTTTTCAACAAGCTTTTGTATGCCAAATTCTAATTGTATTCAGGTATAATTCAGGTTCCATAGTACATGGAACTGGTTTTAATCTAAGAATTCATTTCTGCAGAAGGAGACCTAGATGTCAGAAGTTGAATAGGCAAAGGTATTTGGACAGTTAGGGCTCTTGATCATTCACAGATAAAGCACCAAGGTGTGTCTAATTAGCTATTTAGAAGTGCCCCTTTTTAAATATTTATTTTTAGTAAGTTTCTGCAAAAACAGGAGCTGTTGTTGTTTTAATTAACATAAACATAGCCTTTTGCTACATGAAAAATGTACTGATTCTTTTCATTTATGCAATATATTCCATAGCATTTGGAATGTAATATTCCATTTACTACTGCACCTAGGTAGCATATTATTACATTTTGTGGGTTATATCCCCTTTGAAATTATATCTCTGATGAGTAAGGATACCCATCTCTGCTATTTTTTTCAAGCTAGATGCATCATATATTTTATTGAATTCATATATCAAAGCTTCTCTTACCTTCTCTGTTTCTGCTTCACCCATGGAAATTCCTCAGGAGGTATATCTAAATGAAATCTTCATATTAAGACACAAGATACCAGCAGCCAAATGATTTGGATGCTTTGTGTATGTTACTTTGGTACTGGTCGTGGACAATGTTCATTTGACTTCTATTCATTCATATCCCCATATCTTGTTAAATCCTCCTTTCCTACTTGCATTCAGTGTATTTCAGTGATAGTTCTGATATACCCAACTCACATTTACATAAAACAACTGGACAAAAATGCTCTCAGAAATGTATTTAGCTAAAATATTTCATAAGTCAAGCTTACTCACTTAATAGTAGGTGAGTTTCTCTAAGTCAATAAATATATGGTAACCTTTCTTACAACAATATATATCTCAATAATTTTCTGAAAAATTAAAATCTGCATATCTTGTATTTCCAGAATTTGCACATTGCCACTTCTTGTAATCTTTCAAATAGGATTCTGCCTAATACCTTTACAGGCATACAGCACAAGCTAATCTCCAATACTGTAGATTTCCCTCCCTCCCTCAATCATTCAAGCCCTGGTCATCTCATGCCTTGACTACTGCTATGCGATCTACATAGGGCTACCCTTGAAGAGCATTCAGAAACTTCAACTGGTGCAGAGTGCAACAGCATGGGCAGTCTGTGGGGCCTCTAGAGTGGCCCATGTTATACCTCTGTTCCACAAGCTGTGCTGGCTGTCGGTTTGCTTCTGGGTGCAATTCAAGGAGTTGGTTATTAGCTTTAAAGCCTTGCATGGCATGTGTTCAAGTTACTAGAGGAACCGTCTCACTCAATGGGACAGGCCTACCCCACCCATGCTAGCAGAGAAAGCATGCTGAGGATCCCATTGGTCAAGGAATTTTGGCTGGTGGGGACCAGGAAAAGGCACCAGGCCTTTGGAACATCTTTCCCCCTGAGGTGAGATTTGTCCCCACCCTCCTAATCATCCGTAAGTACCTGAAAACCTGGCACTTCCAATTGGCCTGGGGCCCCAATGGGGAAGTTTCACACTGGAGGTTGTTGATGGAATAATAGTAGATCATGTGTGTGTGTGTGCGCGCGCGTGTGTGCGTGCGTGTGTAAGCAATATTGCTGTCTTTCCTGTATAAGTAATCTGCAGTATTTCAGTTAAAAGGCACAGATGCAATTAAAATAAGTTGCATAAGCATTCCAGTATCAATCCACATCCATATTTTAACATTTTCCCAGGTACATCATCAGCCTTACCATTTTTCCATTTTCTTAAAGCATTTATGACTTTCTCTTCATTTTGTTGGTGGACACCAACACTTATACAATTTGTTTCAATTATGATTTGATATATCCTTATCATTCCCATATAAATGTCTGAAATTTACTTTCCAGAACCCTTCACTTCATTGCATTCCAAACCCTTTCATCCCTTTGTTTTAATTTCATTCATTCTTTTGAAAGCTATTTGTCTGCAACCATCATCCAAACAAGGTTTCATTTCCATAAAATCACTCTGCATTTCCCCTGACATCAATGTTGTTTTCTTTGGAAACTTTCTTTGCAATTATCTTTTCCTTTTTTATATAAATTACGCAATATTTTCTCTCAATATTCCTTTTTTGCAACAATCAATCCCTTTCAGACATTTTTTTCTCATTTACAACCTTTTTCACTTTTTCTAAGCAGATAATCAATAGCCAAATAAACTCAATCACTTTTTCTCAAAAACATGTTCCCATCCACTCATTCATGTCAGAATATTCATGTTAGAATATTCCTTCCCACCTTTTCAATTAATACTTCCCCAAATTTATTCAGTTATAATTCACTGGAACATGACATGCAACTTTCATCAACTTATGGTTTCCTACATTGCTATCTACTCATAATAACTAACATGAGCCCAGTTCATATTTTCTGACATTCATTCAAGTATTCTATTCATAATTAAGTCTAGAGTTCCACCCTTTCTCTCCCAGCCATCGAGTCTTCCAACTACCCCTCTACTCTTTCAAATGCTACTGATATGGCTAATTGGCTGATGTAGTGATTACACTCACAGGGATAACTTTGCAAAAGCCACAGAAAAACAAAGAAGACAACTGGAAAGCGAAGGTAATAACTCAGTGATAGAAATACATGTTTTGGATGCAATTAGGAGAGTCTCTAGATAAGGCTGGGAACGTTAAGTAAGCTTATCCCAATCTGGTGCCCAGCATTGTTATCTACCAAAGACAACAGCTATCTGAGTTTAGAATTGTCCTAACCAATCTTATGAACTTTGGGTAAGATAGTTTAGATCATACAGATGCCTGCTTTCTTTGAAGGTAACTTTGACCCAGTGTTTATCTGTCTGAAACCAAGACCTCAAGGATAATATACTAGCATGGAGATGATCCCTGGTGGCGCAGTGATTAAAATGCAGGCAAATTCTGCCCACAGCTTTGAGTTTGATCCTGATCGGCTCAAGGTTGACTCAGCTTCCATCCTTCTGAGGTTAATAAAATGAGGACCCAGATTGTTGGGGGCAACATGCTGACATTGTAAACTGCCCAGAGAGCACTGCAAAGTACTATGGGATGGTATATAGGTCTTAGTGCTATTCAGTGGTGGGATTCAAATATGTGAACAACTGATTCTTTGTGTGGATGCCGCTTCTGGAAGTCCATTCTGGGCCTGGGCAACAAAAAATTAGCTACCAGTTCTGCTGAAGTGATACGAACCGGCTGAATCCCACCACTGGCGCTATTGCTATTCCTATATTGCTATAGAGAGGATTATAAAAAAAGCTGACGTAAAACTATTACATAGCATTCCTCAATACATGTCAATCAAGAAATTGGATTCTATGTCTCATTATGAGATTGTCACACAAATGAGTCCTCATGAAAATTCTCTAAGAAGAGGTACAGTAGAGAAGAAAAGTATAGAAGAGCACCTAGGAGTAAATGGTGGCTGGGGAAAAAAATCTTCCTACATGAATAGGAGATGCATGCTTATTAGAGAGTTGCATAATATGAAACAGTCATTTTCAGCCTGATGCCTTCTAGATGTGTAGAACAGCAATTCCCATAGCTCTCTAGCTTACATGCTAAGGCCGGGAATCATGGGCATTTGAGATCCAGCTAATTTAGAGGG
Organism: Azemiops feae; assembly: GCA_023970755.1. Classification (NCBI taxonomy): domain Eukaryota; kingdom Metazoa; phylum Chordata; class Lepidosauria; order Squamata; family Viperidae; genus Azemiops; species Azemiops feae. Next base: position 284,207 of record JALGBA010000908.1, on the reverse strand, counting down.
CATCAAATTGAAGAATATCAACAGGTTTTGCAGGAATGGAGTTAATTATCCAGATGCTCTATATTCCAAATTATATTTAGGACTTCAGTTTTGCTGGGAAACAATGTTGAATAAGCCACAATTAAAATGAATCCCAACTACATGATGAAGTCACATAAATGTTTCCCTTGCGTAAGATTAAGAATGCGTAAACCACACACGTATAAGTACTCTATTTGTGTAATCTGGCAGTTTTCCACTGAAACTACCAAGACCAGGATGCTTATAAACATTAACTAAGGATCTGGTGCCAAATGTCCAAACTCAATGAGTTCCAAACATCTGCAAGCTAGTAAGTTTATTATATACTCCTGACGGCAATACTGTTTTTTTTCTCATGTAATACAGCCATCACTATTGTTTCTCTGATCCAGAGTTGGAATATTATCATGACTTAAACTTCATAGCTGAAATTAATTTGAAGAGAATTCTAATGCAAATTATACTGAGTAAAATTACAGTATGAGTCTTTATTATACAGTAGCTGAATATGAATTTTGGTTTTTGCATTTGAATTCTGGTTTTTTAAAAAAATTGTAAATCAGATCAGCTTCCTTTTACTCCTTTTGCACATTTGAGTGCCTCCCCCAATATATAGGCCAAACATTTGGTTCTTTTTTTCCAGTGGATGGTAAGAACAATGTGGGTGGAGAGATCATTTTATCCCTCAAAACATCCCCTCCCTGAAATCAAACATGGATCCATATTTTGAATGCAGTCTTTGATATGTTGGTGTGGCTCTTGAGTTGCTAGGGGTTGCATCTCTCTGATGTAAATAGTCTATAATATAGATTGGTCTATAAATCAAATCAAATGACAATTCACATTCTACCTTTCAGTACAAACTAATTTGTTTTTTTATACTTTTAACGCCCAGCTAGGTGGCAGCACCTAATTGACCTTGGCTGATTTTTAAAAAGCTAAGTAGGACCAGACTTAGCCCTCGGATAAGATACCACCAGAAAATTCTGAGGACTGTAGATTAAACTATAAGTGGGGAAAAAACATCCTGGAGAATGGTGATAACAAACCACTTTTGCTGCTGCCAAAATTATGGCTGTTTTCACTAAGTTCCCAGGAAGTGGATATTTTACCTTATACTTCTTGGAGGAATCTTTACCTCATACTTCTAAAATAAGTTTGATTTATTCAGAATAATTCTACATATTAGGACTATTGTAAGAAGGAGTTTCCAGTATTTATTCTAACAAATATCCTGGATGTCCTACAGTATACAATGCACAATAAAAAAAAGAACACTTAAGGACAGTGTTCAGATTTTATCTCCCTGTGGGTCTTCAGAATCATAATACTCAGACTTTCCTTCTTTAATAGAAATATGTCTTTTGAACACATACACACGTACACATACAGGCACACACAGAGATACAGAATCAACCCAGGGAGATTCATTCACACTAACACAGAAGAAGTAGTCCTAGATGCTTTAGGAATATATGTTCAATAAGATGAAATATGAAAAAAAATCTTCTCCTACCAAATCTATTTTTCTACATGCATAAAACTTAATATAGTACCCTCAAAATGAATAGTAAGTAGAGAAATGATACAGGTAAGTCGACTCATGACCACAATTGAGCCCAAAATTTCCATTGCTAAGCAAGACAATTGTTAAGTGAATATTGCCCCATTTTGTGACCTTTCTTGCCACAGTTAAGTGAATCACTGCAGTAGTTAAATGAGTAACACAGTCGTTAAATGAATCTGGCTTCCCCATTGACTTTGCTTGTCAGAAGGTTACAAAAGGTGATCACATGAGCCCGGGACACTGCAACTGTCATAAATACTTGCCAGTTGCCAAGCATTTTGATCACATGACCATGGGGATGCTGCAACAGTCGTAAGTGTGAAAAACGGTCATAAGTCACTTTTTTCGGTGCTGTTGTAATTTTGAATGGTCACTAAATGAATGGTTATAAGTTGAGAACTACATGTATAAAACAGGCAAAACTACGATATGCATGTAGACAGGGACAGTGGCAGAGCTGTCTATTTTTGTTTGAAGGGGGAAATCTGGAAATTTTTCTTTTTGTTTGAAAACAATCTTAAATCTATTTTCAAGTTCACACTATTGTACAGCCTTTAGGCATTTCCTGTTCAAAATAATAAGAAAACATGCTGTGAATTCTTATTAATTACTGTTAAACAGGAGGCAGATAACAAGTAGTCTAGGGTTACAAATGTGTGGAGGGGGCTGAGAGGGAAAGAGAACAGAGGTTTGGGCTTGTGCTCTACAGAGATTCCAAGTGAGTGAATGAAGTCAGAAGGGAAAGGGATTTTAAATGGAATGCAGGAGGAGGAGGAAGGAATGCTGGAGAAGTGGAGTATGTTGGAGATTGGCCAAGTGAGCCAGAGGCTGTGGGCAAGTTGTGGGTTGTTGTTGTGTCTGCCAGAGACTGGAGTATGGAAAAGAAAATTGAAGTAGTGAAAAGAGAGCTAAGTGAGACCTGCAGAGTTAACAGAACAATAGAATAACAGAGTTGGAAGAGACCTTGGAGGTTTTCTAGTCCAACCCCCTGCTCAGGCAGGAAAACCTATATCATTTCAGGCAAATGGTTGTCCAATCTCTTCTTAAAAGCTTCCAGTGTTGGAGCACCCACAATGTCTGGAGGCAAGTCGCCCCACTGATTAATTGTTCTATCTGTTAGGAAATTTCTCCTTAGGTTGCTTCTCGCCTTGATTACTTTCCATTCATTGTTTCTTTTCCTGCCTTTGGAAAATAGCTTGACCCCCTCTTCTTTGTGGCAGCCCCTGAGATATTGGAACACGCTATCATGTCACCCCTAGTCCTTCTCTTCATTAAACTAGAAATGCCCAATTCTTGCAACCATTCTTTATATGTTTTAGCCCCCAGTCCCCTAATTATCTTTGTTCTCTGTACTCTTTCTAGAGTCTCAACATCTTTTTTATATCATGGTGACCAAAACTGGATGCAGTATTCCAAGTGTGGCCTTACCAAGGCATTATAAAGTGGTATTAGCACTTCATGTGATCTTGATTCTATCCCTCTGTTAATGCAGCCTAAGACTGTACTAGCTTTTTTGGCACCCGCATCACACTGCTGGCTCATATTTAAGTGATTGTCCACTAGGACTCCAAAATCCCTCTTGCAGTTATTACTATTGAGCCAGTTACCATCTATCTATACTATACCTGTGCATTTGGTTTTTGTTGCCTAAGATCAGCATGGGAAACAGATGCAAGACTGAGAACATAGAGGTGGAACTGCCTATATCTACATGGCAACCACTGGGGTTCATCTGCCAGTCAGTGAGACAGCAATGGCAGAAACTTTTTGTGCATTACTCCAGAGACCAACTGGACTGTTTGAGGGAAGTGGGATAGACTGTGTACGGAAAAGCAAACTTGAGTATTGAATAACTGAAGTGTGGATGGAAGATAGGCTGGAACTGGTGGAGGTATTTAAATGATTGGTCATGGAGGGCTTTTGCACATCTTCATATTATTTATGTTATGACTTTTCCTGGAATGGTTGGCTTTAATGATGGTTACTCCTGCTTTTTCATCTCATATCTGGATTATTGCAACTCAAATTTATAAAGAGCAACCTCTGAAGACTATTTGAAAGCAGCAGCTGGTTCAAAATGCATTGTCCTGGATAGTTGTGGACTTTATCTGGTTTGTTCTTCCAACACCTCTATGTTGGTTAGACCTGTATCTACGTTGGTTACCAGCAAACGTCTGGGTGCAATTCAATGTTGATAATTACCATGAAAATCTTTTACAATTTAGGGTGTGGGTAACTTTGAGATTGCCGGCTCTGCATGGAATCTGTTTGTCCAACGAGATCTAGGGGGACCTCATGCTATAGATCCCATGTTAGAGGGAATATTGTCATTAGAAGGTCCAAGAAATAAACCTTCTTTGTTATGGTTCATCACCTGGAACAGCTTCCTCCTGGAGTGGTCCATCCCTATTAGTGTTTTGAAGAGCATAAATGGTTCCTGGTTTTCTGGAGCATTTGGGGGATACAATAGAAGAACCATTATTGCTCCCAAGTAGTAAAAGTGAAAAAGATGTTTGATGTACTGAGATCACGAATCTTTGTTGCTTGATTTCATTTAATCTTAATAACATCTAATCTATTTTCTATGGCCAGCCTGCTTAAGTGCTCACATTTATTTCTACTTAAGCCTTCTAGACCAGGCATGTCAAACTCATGACGTCACGTGACGTCGTGTGATGTATCGTGACTTTTCTCCCATTGCCGGCAATGGGGTGGGTGCGGTTTCAGCGTGCACATCTGGCCCACAGCCCAGCAGTTTGACATGCCTGTTCTAGACTATGTACCTGGGGTCCAATATTTTTTGTCAATGAGTTCTTAAAAGAACTGTTGTGATTTAGTTGCTGCCTCTGTAGTTTTGGACCATGAGAGATACAATATCCAGTTAAGTCACCATGTGTATAGACTTTTAGCTGCTCTGTTAAAATAGAACATTGCCCAGAGTATACCATTACGGTCTATACGTCATACCCCATATGGAACCACCTGAACAGAATCAGGACATGCCACACCAGGACTAGGGCAAAGCTCTTTAAGTGGGGAATGGCCGAGAGCCCACAATATGACTGTGGTGTACCAGAACAAATAATAATACACATAATCCAAGAATGTCCCCTCAGGAGATTTCAAGGCACCTGGGATGATCTCATTCCCAGCCACACTAGAAGCAGTTAGATGGTTAGCTTCCTTAGACAGTGAACTATTCCTTAGACAATGATCCTATTGCAACTCTATGGCGCCATATTGTGGCGATTTTATCATGGTTTTTACCCTAATATATCAGTGATTGCATGACCTATGTAGATGCCATCTGCTAAATAAATAATAAAAATTAAATCTTAATTACTGTAGGAAGAGCTGCATATCACAGAGTTTCTGTGACACCACCAGAGAGGCCTAGAACACTAAGAATGTACAAGTAACCCTTATGACTGTAATTAAGCCTGGAATTATGTTTTTTAGTTGTGACAGTCGTTAAGTAAGTCACCATGTGGCTGTGCCAGATTTTACAATCTTTTTTGTGGCAGATCATTTTTATTTAATTCACATTTCTCACATTAAAGATGATTTCCTAAAGCAAATTATATCCCAACATTTGATCTCGCTGCTGACATCTCTTTCTACTGAAAGTCTTTTATTGTGTTTGGCTCCTGCAACAGTTCTAGTAGCAGCAGCCACAGGACTTTGCAATTGCATTGACAAAAGCAGTTTGTGCTGTCATTCTGCAAGCTCCACCTCTTTGGGACATGTGTGTGGTATCTCAATGCAGGCAGATAAAAGTCAGGACTTGTGCTGAAATGTTACAAAGCTCCTGATATCTTGCAACTTGTATCTCCTATGGATTCATTGATAATTGGTGGTGTATTTTGACTTGGGTAATTCATTTTAATCAAGTTAATAGATTAAAATACTAAAATATTATCTGGTTTCTTTCTTTTTATTTTCTATGTGATTTATAAACCATAGTTTCTTTCTTGGGATAAGTCTGTACACCATATCAAGCCAAAACTAAGCTAACATGACCACATCTTTGTGGCTGGCCATTACAGCTATTTTCTGGTGTGTCATAATCATGCTGGCTGAGAATTTGGGAACTGTATTCTTAACATATCTGTAAAAAATTGATGAAAGAGCATTTGCTTCGAAAGCCCTATCAAAGGAAAGGACAGTTTTGAATGAACTGTGATATTACTTCACTTACTCACCAAGTGGCCACACTTTGATTAAAACTTGAAAGAACGTTTTTCTCTTGGTGACCTTCAGTTGTAGGGCTATACTGTAGTCTCCACTAAGGAGGAATTCAGAAACTATTTCCTTGTAGAGGTGCAAAGAAATCTTCCACCAATTTTGTTGACCACTGAATTGGTGAATAATGTTGTTTAGTAGTCCTTAACAATGGTTCACAGCAAAAATATGAAAACATGAAGACGTGACTAAAAAGATGACTCATACATGCCTTCAGGAGATAGAAATGATACCAATTATGCCTGCTAATCCATATTATGTCTGCTACAGCCTCTTGCCAAGAAGATCTGGTGCTTTATTTGGCTGTTTCCTGGAGCAGTGGGAAATTCCCCTGTCAGTGTTATTTCAATCTTCACATATCCATGCTACTTTTGTCATCTTCATTTGCTATTATTCTTTGAAAGAACACATGCAGTATCCCTTAGTAGAATTTCATTCAGTTGCAGACTTTGGAGCTAATGACTGACTTTCTTATGTCTTGAAATTGCTATATCCAGTGATATAAATTGTCTTGAATGTCTTGAAATTGCTATATCCAGCCCAATTGCTATATCCGGGCTTTAGAATGCCAAAGGCAAGAGAAGTTACTTATAATCATCAAATTATGAAATCATAATAAATTCTGAGAAACAGAACATAAGGCTGTAAAAGACAAAATATCTTGGAATGAAATCTTATTTAGAACCCTTATCCTGTTGGTTTCTTGAAATTGGAGGAAATGCAACAAGGATGCTATGCTTATGAACATCTTAGTGATAACCAACTGTTCTCTACTGGAGACAGTGTAAAATTAGTTCATTTTGTTATTTATTCAAATAAAGTTATGTTGTTAGCTACAGTAAATATTCTGGATTCCTTCATACTTTATTTTGTCATACGCACAGTTTGGATCTGCTCTGTGCCTTTGACAATATGTCTTGAAAAAAATATGTTCATCTTGCTGACCTACTGGGAACCATCAAGTGAAAAGAACACAGTTTGTACTGCTCCTCCAGTGATGCCAATCAGTAATGAGACATTGACTCAATACATAACATCCCAGAGGATTTTACTGTGGATAATGACAGTGCTAAAAAAGGACATTCAGCCACAAATATGTTTTGCTAACTTTTCTGTATAAATTGGGAATTAATGTAATTTGATGTTGGGAAGGTTTACAATCTAACTGGTCGAGTTATGAACTTTGGGCATTTGTAATGCTTTCAATTCAACTTTTCTAGCTGATGCTATTCTAGCTTAGATTTTAATTCAAGCCTGCAAATAAATACCTAACTCTCTTATACACTATATTGCAACTCCCCACTCATTTAACCTAATTGCAATAATATGTCTTTGTTCATAGGATATTTGAAATTACAAACCAGCCAATCAGATGTGTAGTCTGGTTTGTTGTATAAATGTATTGCATGTGCTTAGCTTATAGCTCATTGTGTTTCATGAGCCAAGATAAATCATGATTCAGTTAACTAAGTATGAACATGACTTCTGAAGGCATAGCATATGTGAAACCACGTGGAAAGATTAAGGTAACAAATAGGATAGATCTGGGCTGCAAAAAGTAGAAGTCTTCTAGATGGCAGCAATATATTAGTCTTCTGCATTTGTTTTCTGCCATCTACTGGTCATCCAGATATTTGCAGTGTAAATTAGGTAGTCCTAAATTAGAACGACATGTGATGTGGACATGTGATGCGACACCCAGAAAAATACGACATACTCCATTTAATCCTCCAGGGAAAGATTGAAGGCAAACGAGGTCCAGGCAGAAGAAGAACATCATGGCTTCAAAATCTAAGGGACTGGTTTGGACAAAACTCAGCAGCACTTTTTCGTGCGGCTGCTGATAAAAACAGGATCGCCAACATGATCGCCAACGTCCGATAACGGATATGGCACAAGAAGAAGAAGAAGAAATTAGAACGAACACTTCAGGGATACACATTGAAAAGGAAAGGTCATGCCAGGAAGTGACACAATAATATAGATCTAGAGCTGAAGGGGATGAGCTTAACAGGATGAAGAGTTTAACAGGATGCTGGAAATCATCCTGTTAAAATGAAAACTTGTATTTTACAAAACATCTGCTTGTTTTTAAAACAAGCACTACTTGAAAATTATGAAAGCTGCTTAGGAGAACTCAGTTAGGCAATGCAGTTTAAAGAAGAAAGAAAAAGATATCAGCAATCACTTGTGCAACATGTAGCATGAACCTTCAAGGACTATAGCAACTTGCTTAGGCCAGATCTGAAAACATATAGAGCTAGAATTTTATTTGGATTTTGCATTAGAAGAAGAAAGAAAAGTAAGGATAAAGCCACTGTGCTATTTTATAAGAGAAAAAGAGAGATCTGGATGTTTCTTGGCTCAGGCACAAGCTGTACTTTGGAAGAATATTTTTTAAAAGCTGAAACATGATTTCAGCAGATACTTTTAAAAACAAAATTAAACTTGCCATCATTTTGATGGATAGTGAGGCAACAGTGCTAACTATATATCATTGCCAATTTCAGCATTTTACAAGTACAAAAACTTTCCAATCAAGCTCTAAGCATAGTTTAAAATGCGTTTAAGTGGAGGTAATTAATTTAATTAATTTTCTTTTTTATATCCTATTTTTATATCCTATTTTTTTCTCCATGAACCCAGGGTAGGATCTCCCCCTTATTTTTGTGAGATTGGTTGTTTGAGGGGAGGAAATTATGAAGCAACATCATAATGTATATCCATATGAAAGGAGTGGAGCTTTCTTTGTGACAGTAGAATGCTTATTTTGTCATCAAACATCAGATCCTGTGGATACCCCTGTCCAACAACATAACTGTTACATTTTGCTGAAAAAATTAAATTAGGATCCTGATACAGATTCTCTTCTGCTTCAAAACCCTTTTTAGGTCCTTCAATAACATATACAGCTTTTCTCTGGGTAGTATTAATAGTAGTAATAATATTTTTCACACATCTAGACCTGTACATTATAAAATACAAAATCAATGATTTGGTAAATAACACACTACATTCTTTTTTAAAAGCACAACTGAGACTGTGGAATCATACCCAATCAAGTGGCCTGAAGCATGTAAAATTACATACTAATAATATTCTACATGAAGCATTGGTGTTCACAAAAACCCAAAAAAGGAAAAAAAAACTATTCTGTCTCCAAATATAGTTCTGTTGCAAATTGATTTTGAAAGCTGGTGATACGTGGAAAAAGTGTGACAATTGTGATATTGTTATGGTTCAAGGAGGTACAAGTTGGCTTGGCTAGCTGATCAGTTCAGGCTCACAGCCAAAAGAGCTGCAAGCAGAGTTTCTGATAACTGCCTTTGTGCGAGGCTCAGAGAGATAGCACTTGTAATTTAATTGGCATTTTTCACAACCAGTGTGGGGGAAAAAGGGGTTCAGGGAAGTTCTAGGACAGAGGTGGGGAACCTTGGCTCTTTTATGACTTGTGGATTTCAACTCCCTGGCTGGCTCAGGAATTCTGGGAGTTGAAGTCCACAAGTAGGACTTGTCAAGAAGGTGACAAGCAACAGGGAGAAAGCAGAACTATTTAACTCGTTTTTTGCATCTGTCTTTACACAAAGGGAAAAAACAGACCAACCTACCCAAAATAGTGCCATAAAAAACAGAATAGAAACGCAAGTTAAGATAGGCAAGAAAACGGTAAGTGAGCACCTGTCCAGCCTAGACGAGTTCAAATCACCAGGACCAGATGGATTACACCCCAGGGTTCTCAAGGAACTGGCAGATGTGATCTCAGAACCATTGAACTATATTTTTCAAAGATCCTGGAGCACTGGGGAACTACCGGAGGACTGGAAAAGAGCTGATGTAGTTCCCATCTTCAAAAAAGGAAAAAAATGGACCCAGGAAACTACAGACCTATCAGCCTGACCTCAATGCCTGGGAAGATTCTGGAAAAGATAATCAAACAACGAATCAGCGAACACCTGGAGGCAAACAAAGTCATTACTAAAAGCCAACATGGGTTTGTCAAAAACAGATCATGCCAGACAAATCTTATTGCATTCTTTGACCAAGTGACAAAATTAGTGGATCAGAGGAATGCTGTGGATATAATTTACTTGGACTTCAGTAAGGCATTTGATAAAGTAGATCACAACCTACTACTTGATAAGATAGAAAAATGTGGGTTAGACAGCATCACCACCAGATGGATCCGTAGCTGGCTGACCGGCCGTACTCAGCATTTGGTCCTCAATGGAACCGCATCTACATGGAGGGAAGTGTGTAGTGGGGTGCCCCAGGGCTCTGTTCTGGGCCCAGTGCTCTTCAACATCTTCATCAACGATTTGGACGAGGGGATAGATGGAGAAATCATCAAATTTGCAGACGACACCAAGCTGGCATGAATAGCCAACACTCCAGAAGACAGGCTTAAGATACAGGAGGATCTTGACAGACTTGAACACTGGGCACTATCTAACAAAATGAAATTCAATGGTGAAAAAAGCAAGGTTCTACATTTAGGCAAGAAAAACCAAATGTACAGGTATAGTATAGGGGGTACCTTGCTCAATAGCAGGAACTGTGAGAGGGACCTCGGAGTCCTAGTGGACAATCATTTAAATATGAGCCAGCAGTGTGCTGCAGCTGCCAAAAAGGCCAACACAATGCTAGACTGCATTAACAGAGGGATAGAATCAAGATCACGTGTATTAATACCATTTTAAAATGCCTTGGTAAGGCCACACTTGGAATACTGCATCCAGTTTTGGTCACCACGATGTAAAAAAGATGTTGAGACTCTAGAAAGAGTACAGAGAAGAGCAACAAAGATGATTAGGGGACTAGAGGCTAAAGCATATAAGGAACGTTTGCTGGAATTGGGTATGTCTAGTTTAATGAAGAGAAGGACGAGGGGGGACATGATAGCAGTGTTCCAATATCTCAGGGGCTGCCACAAAGAAGAGGAAGTGAAGCTATTTTCCAAGGCGCCTGAAGGCAGGACAAGAAGCAATGGATGGAAACTAATCAAGGAGAGAAGCAACCTAGAACTAAGGAGAAACTTCCCGACAGTTAGAACAATTAACCAGTGGAACAACCTGCCTCCAGAAGCGGTGAATGCTCCAACACTGGAAGTTTTTAAGAAGAGACTGGACAGCCATTTGTCTGAAATGGTAGGGTTTCCTGCCTGAGCAGGGGGTTGGACTAGATGACCTCCAAGGTCCCTTCCAACTTTGTTGTTGTTGTTGTTGTTGTTATTATTATTATTATTATTTATTAATTATTAATTATTGTTAATTATTATTAATTATTGTTATTGTTATTGTTATTCATAAAAGAGCTAAGGTTCCCCATCCTTGTTCTAGGACAATGCCAATGGATTTTTCTGGACCCATATTAGATGTCGGAAAGCAAGAATTCAAGTAAACATGAGACAATCAGGGTATGGATCAGCTTTTTCCATCTTGGCCATGAGGAACCAATGGACTGGTTGTGGTAATGCAAAAAGCAAAAAAAAATAAAAATCAAAACCAGTTATTCAGTCAGTTCCTAAATAAACTGGTAGGGAATAAATATGCAGTTAATGCACGTTAGTGGAAATGTCATTTCTCTGTCCAGAGATTCAAGTGTTTTGAGAAGAAAATGCCAATAAAGATGAAAACATTATCAACAGTGAGGCCCCTTTCTTACCCAGATGGTCTAGGCCTGTACCTAAGTGAAAGCTCCATTAGAAAGGCTTGTTTTGGTCATGGTTCCATTAGGCCTTATCCTGCAAATTGGATGGACTGATAATTTAAATGTTCTGATAGAAATGGAGTCTTCATAATAATTGAATGAATGTTCCACAATACACAGCTGTAAACAACTTCATCAAATGTATTTTTGTGAGCTAGAATTACTATTAAGAGTTTTCCTGGAATGCAAGAGAAACATTTTCTGTTATTTCTAAGGGGGGGGGGATAGTGATCTACCATAGCTAAGTAGGGATAATAAAAATTAGATGTTGCTACAGATTTCCTGAGTACAGATAACTTGGCTATTAATGCAGTATTTGATTGTGAAATCAATATATCAGATGGCTAACAAGGAAGAATAATAAATACCTCTATTTTCCTACAGATTATTCCAAGGTAACAGCTTACTAACTACCAGGGTTCTAATGTTCATACAGAAAATAGTGTCTTGGGTTCTAAACCTGAAAAAATGTTCTAGAAGGTAGTTAAATGGGGTGTGGATGGTTCTGTAGGTGCTGATTTTTCCCATTCTCAATACAATCCCTCAGAGAGCCAGGCAGCAGACAGTAATAATGACACAAAGTCAATCTGGTGCAGAAATTGTTTCAGGAAACATTTGGTGAAACATGGGGCAAAGAAATGGGAGCAACCCAAATCAACTGTGAGCAGGGGCTGAGAAAACAGGCTTATCACTGGTCTGGAAATTACAGTGATGAAATACATCAGGTGACATAAAGGGAATTGGGATTCAATTCACATCAGGAAAGAAAAATCTGTAAGAGATTCTCTATTTAGTACAAGTCCAGGGTGCTGAGGATAGTATAGATAACTGAATTACCCTATTTTGCAAAAAAAATTAGAGTGATCTGCTTGAGAACTGATTTCTGTTTAATGTTGAGACATCAACCTAATGTTTTACATGAGCAATGTACATACATGTCTGAACCATCTCTTAAGTCTGGAAAACATCATGCATGGCTAATTAGACTGAGAGCAAAAGATAGTTTCTTAAGAAACAATTTCAATAAAATCCTGGCAAAGAATTCAGTATTTATTCTTAACTACTATCTTGATGGCTTAATCAACACCAAGTAATATTTAGGGTGCTCTTTTGGAGGAAAAATACTACATGTTGATATGTGAGTATCTATCTAGCAGCCTGAGTTTACAGATGACCAAAGAAAATATTTATTCTGAAACCACTTAAAATCATGCTGTCTGAAAGTCCTTTAATAAGATATTAAGAGAAGCTCTCTGTCATAAATTGGAAATAATGTGACATGCAGTGACTATAGTAAAGATACCCAAATGATAATGTCAGATAAATTCTGTTGTTTTCTGTAATTTGCATCCTATTTCCAAAACAGCTATCTTGCAAGAAATTGATATGAATAATGAATTGCCTTTCCCATCTTAAAAAGTGAAGAAATCAGGCTGTCTCATATTACAGTTTATCAGAATTCATCCCGTTTTTCTGCAGAACTGTATTATTCATTTTTGCCATTAATGCTTTTGCTGGCCACAAGTTGCACTCCTAAATACAGTTTAATGAGTTCATGTGAGGGATTATTTTTTAACTGATGAAGCTGTCAAAGTGATTAGGAGTAAGCAGTAATCAGCTCCAAAAGAGGTACCACAAAGGGGAAAAAAAGATTCAGAAAGAAGAATAAAAAAGCAACTAAAAGCACCCAGGCATTGGTTCTTCACAGACAACTTGGAAGGAGAAAGCAAAATACCAGTCTTGCAATTGAACCAGTACAATGGTTTAAAAGCCAATCTACCTCTTTCCTACAAAAGCAGGTGGAATGGAGAATTACTAGTTCTCCTGAAACCATTGTGGGTTTTTTCTGAATCAAAAGATATAAGCTGTAAGATAATTGTACTATTACTGTTGCACTGGAGTTGCCTTGGTTCATATGCCATCTGTTGACAGCTAGGCTAGAGTCTTTCAGCATTCAACTTCTTCTATGTGTTTTCCTTTTGGTCTCCATTATTTGTCTCCATTTTTCAGTCAGAGCCTTGATATTGTCTGAATGAATATAGGGAACATTCAGAGAGGACCCAGACTTTAATCTGCCAGCCCACCGGATAGATTGCGTCCAACGACACTCACACGTGTCATTTCAGAAGCAGAGCCAAAGTGGCAGGCATTTCTGTTTTCAGTTGTTGCTCTTCTGAGTTAAAATTAAATATCCTTTATCCTCCTCCCACTTGTCACCATTGTCTAACAATTGTATTTAATCAAGGCTTATCCTTTCTTTTTCATGAAACCCCCAGATACTAGTTTTTACTTGAAAAACCAGTACTTTGGAAATTACCATCTCTTAGAAAATTGATGAAAGGTTCACTGTTTTTCTGCTATAGATTTCAGACATCAGATTTCAGAAGGAAGGTAGTCAGAAAACAACACTCCATTCTTTATCTTGCTCAATAGATCCAACTGATACATTACACTATGCAGATTCTTGTGTGACAGACACAGTTTCCAGTCACCAGTTTTAGGAAGGTGCATCAATGCATATGCTTGACTTGATATTAGTTTGGGGCACCTCTAAAAACTAAAACTGGTGGATCAGACAGCTGGTCTGTCAGTAACATTCATCTTTTGTCAGGTTTCAGCTTTGAGATGTTTCCCAACAATATCTAAAACCAAGGAACAGGTTCAGGACTCTTTGTTAACATTATGGAAGGGGGGAGGGAAGATCACATTGCAGGCAGCAGCTGTTTGCATGGATTACCTAGTCTAGTCCTTCTGTCAAAGCTAAAAAAAAAGGGGGATGAAAGGCAAAAAAACTGTCTGCGCCGCAGGAAGAATCAGAATATCAAGTCGAGAAGGCCTTTTATTACTTAAATAATAAAAAGAAGGTGCCCATTTTTTCCCAAAAAAATCATGTGCATTTCTGGAGGATGATTAAAATTACTAATGGAACAGTAGTTTAATTGAATCGGGGAAACAGGGGTACTTGACTCTTGTTTAGGACTGCAAATACTATAGCAAATATTCCAGTAACTGTCTAGCTATGATATCTATTTACTGTATATAAATTAAATTGGTTATCAGCTAAAGAAATGCAAATTAGGAGAGCTTGCTTGCAGATGACATGCTGAATTTGGGCTCACACAGTAACATGCATTCAGCAGGGAAAGGAAATATTACATCAGGTGACAATGAACAGCAGCCACCCTCAATAGATTTGCAGTACGGTGGAGAACTGCACTTCCGAATGTGATCAGTTATTGGAGAATAAGGGCTTTAGCACTTGTACAATCAGTGAACTATGGCCATCATTCCTAAGTATTTTGGTTCTTGGATAAGGAAGAAAGAATGAAGCAGGAGATCATTCACAGTGCATAAAAGATTTATTAAAAGCCTTATGGATGGTCCTCACTTAACAACCGGCAGCTTAAAGATTGTTCTAAGTTGTGATTGACTTCAAAATAGCTACTTACAACCTGTCCTCAAAGTTATGACTGCCTCCCTCGCAGTCACATTTTGTATTTTGAGTGTCTTGCAGCCATGTTGCATTTACAACTGGTTGCAACATCCCATGGTCATGTGACTGCAATTTGCAATTTGCAAAAACTGCCCTTTGGCAGTTCCTCAAATAGGTTGGTTCCATACTATGAAGGGCTTTAAAGTTTAAAATCACCACCTTGAACTGGACTTGGTAGTACCTTTCCATTATTAATAGTATTTATTCATGTAGCTCAAAACTTCTGCCAGAAAATGGCAAAAAATGGCAAATTGCAGTCACATGACCATGGGGTGCTGCAACCAGTTGTAAATGCCAGATGGCTGCCAGACACTCACAATACAAAATGTGACTGTGAGGGAGGCAGTCATAACTTTGAGACAGGTTGTAAATCTGCCAGCCATGCAATTGGCAGAGCAGAAATGTGATATGTGTCCTTCTAGGAGCATACATGCAGTGGTGGGGATTTAGCCAGTTCGCACCAGTTCGGTAGAACTGGTAGCTAATTTTTTGTTGCCCAGGCCCAGAATGGACTTCCAAGCATCCACACAGAGAACCGATTGTTCACATATTTGAATCCCACCTCTGTATTCTGTACCAGTTGAGACTTCTTTATATTCTTTAGTAGCAGCGCCACGTTTCCTATTATTAGAAGGTTATAACTCCTAGAATCTATGAGATCAAACAATAAGGGCTACAAGAATAAACACTATTAATAATGAAAAGGTACAAATCTCAATAGGGCATGGTCTGAGTGTGGGTGACAAGACCTTTGTGTCAGTGTGAAAGCTAGATCGTCACCTGATGCCAAAAGCCTGCTGGCATCACCCTGGCTTCCAGAAAAAGGATATTGTAAAGGGACCCCATGACAAGAAGATCCTTTCCCATATCCCTTTCCCAGCCTGGAGATATTGATCCATCTGTTACAAAATTTAATAACATTACACATTGGGACAGGTGCTCACGTACTGGGATACTACTTTATTTAGGGGCTTAAATATCACAACTAAAGCACTGAAGCCTAACTGGTAGAATATAAACAGCTGATGCAGCTTCTTTAAAACTGGTCCATAAAGGATTTTCTTGACAACAGCTTCATTAGCACATTTTGCATCAGCTGCACCTTTTGATCCAGTTAAATAACCCTGCAGAAGTCTAAGGATAAAATTATCAGCATGTTCATTGACTGAACATTTCCTGGATATGGGCAAAGTCAAGGCATCCATGTCGAGGAAAGATTCAGTCAATGAAATTCCCAAGAATTTGGTAATTTTTGACCTAATCAATACTTCATATTAAAGTTTACTAGACCGATTATTCTATAAGGAAACAGAACTGATATCATTTGCCTATCTCAGAAAAGAAACCTCACCACTGTTCTCCTGGGATTAACTTGGAAAAGTTTAGCTGGGGAATAAGGAGATGTTGTCTAGCAACAAAAACATAAGAAGTTGCTTTCATAAGCAACTAGTACATGCCTGCAAGGCTACGTTTTGGCACATGGTTCCCCACTGGTACTATGGCATTCTAAATATGATTTTTGTTTTTTGGTATTCAGTGCCTTTTTTCCTGGAATAATAAGTTGCCAGAACTACCATTGCAGAACTTCATGTCACAATCCAGGGTAAGTATTGGAGATCTGTTGACAGCATAGTGATATGAAAACAAGTGGTGACAGGACAAACGATGGATACCTGTGTGGGATAGATGCTTCTTTTATTGGCTTTAATTAGTCATTTATATAATCATCCCAATGATTACTTAGTAACTAGGATCAAACCAGATTTGCAACTTAAATTTGCCCTGTCCTTGGTTTTTCGGTTTCATTGATGTTTTTCTACTTCCTTTCATTCATCTAATTAGAGCATTGCAGATTTAATTACAGACTGTACACAAATTCTAGTGGGAATATGTTTAGGCTTAGCTAAGCTCCACACATTGATATATCTCATTATCTAAAACCTCATATTTTCATAGCATACACTGTTGCCCTCAAGCGACATTCAATAGGCTAAGTACAACAACATAAACTTAAGCATGCACCGATACACTCTGATGTTCAGTAGTTATTACACAGAAGAAAGGTAATATCTATGATCCTGTAAATGCATAGAAACTTGCATGAATAACACATTTTCCACAAAATTTACAGAGGAGAAAAGAGAACTTACATTTATTATAGGAGCTTTGCAAAGTATAGGAGGAAAGAAACAGCTATTCATCAATATGCACATATGTGTGCGTATTGGGAGGCAGGAGAAGAGTTCTTAATTATTCAAAACCTGTCTGTGAATTGGCTAGACCAAATTTGTTATATGTTACTGTAGATTTCAAAGCTACAGTGGCTAATAGTCAGCAATGGCTAATGATCTGATTACATGGGAAATAAAATTACTATTATTGAAATACTACCTCCTAAAAGTAACATCTCCTTCAAATAGAGTTGAATTTCTGATAACTTTATGGACATATTGGAAGTGGTTTGACATTCCCTTTTCCCAGGATTTTTTTTCCAACTTCTTAGTGCAGCCCAGTATAAGATGTGTGGGCTTCAACTTCCAGAATTCCCCAGCCAGTATACAGCCTTCAGGGGGTTCAAATCAATACATCTTCAAGCTGCCAAGATTGAGAAACACGGGTCTAAGCCTATCACTCAGTTATTACTTGAAGAGTTCTTCTATTTAGGCAATAACCAGCATGGAAATCAGCAAGCAGGTGACAAAAGCTGCATTGCAGTGTTGAATAACAAACTTTGTCTCTTTTGTAGAGACAGATGATTTCACAATGCAGATTCAAAGGGGATGCTGCTTTTGTCGTTATATCCTTCTTGCTCCCTTCTCCCATGGTACTACTAGTCCAACCCACCTAGCTTTCAGCTCAGATAAGTTGAGCAGGTGCTGCCACTTGTGTAGATGGCTGTCTTCTCACTTCTGCAGTTTGAACCGGTTCTGAACAATCTCTTTCTGTGGTATGTTACAGAGATCCTCATTAACTTAGGTTTAGCTATGTGAAGGCTTAAACCCATTGTTCTTTGAAACATGAATATGGAATAGATAATCATAACCTGAAAAGACTCAAGCTTACATAAGCATGCCACTTATTGCTTTGATGTGTAATTTCCAATTTGCAAATTGCTGGGTTATAAAAATGGCAGGTGTGGCCAAAAGCTGTCTCCTGTTGTTTCCGTTAAATTCAAAAAAGTTTTCAAAATTTTGTAGCCCTCTGGCCAAAAAGAAAGGAGGGGAAAAAAAAGAAAATTATTCATCCTTGTTATAACCAGAAAGAATCTGGTAGCACCTTTCCTGAGTAATAGATGTTATTTAAAAAATAAGATTTTATGAGTTGGTATATAGTGGCTAGTAATCCCTCCCTCTCTCTCTCCTTCCTTCCTTCCTTCCTTCCTTCCTTCCTTCCTTCCTTCCTTCCTTCCTTCCTTCCTTCCTTCCTTCCTTCCTTCCTTCCTTCCTTCCTTCCTTCCTTCCTTCCTTCCTTCCTTCCTTCCTCTGACATGAAGCCCAGAACATTGGTACTTAGAATGTGGTAGCTTTTGCACAAGATAACTTTCCGTGGATTAAAAATAAAAACCTTAATTTGGATAACTTTTCCACTTCAAATATGGTTGTGTGAGTGGACCCTCTACAATCTACATTTTATGCCATGATAATTTGTTACTAGTTTTAAGGGCACATGGATTGCGCAACTCCTAAAATAAGCAGATCCCATGATTGCAGTAATCATACCAAATTCTGTGGAAGTTATGGGTGGTCTTGGGAACTTGGTGTTTCTCAGCTTGTTTTGGTTCTGTGAGACCAAATGGTTAGGGGAATGAAAACAAATCAGTCTAGTAAAAAAGGTTTCCTTTTAAAATAAGCATCATACCTTGGAGGGATTTTCAAACTGATTTCAATGAATGTTCTAGTCTTCCTACTTTCATTGATGTCGAAAAATTTTTGTCCCTCAAGGCTTTAGGTTTTTAGTCTGTGCCAACCATAATGCTCAGGTTTTGACATAAGAAGAATATGCAGGAAACACTTGGATTTGAGGAATGTATGTGATAGGTTCTTGTTTACTTCTACTGCTGACTCAGCCCAGGTGCTATGGGATTTTGCCTCACAGGTGTGGCATTTATATAACTAGAAACCTTTTACAGTTTTCAAGACTGCTTTTATACAACACACATAGAAACATATATTTTATAGAAGACATATAGACTATACAGAGACTTTTCAACCTCCCCAACCTCTCCTCCCCACCAAATCCCTGGTTTGTTCTAAAGAAATATGGATTCACTTGTAAGGTAAAGCAACTTGACAACCTGCCTCCTAATTCAACAAACATGGAAATGCCTTTCTCGTGACTCCTTGCATTATATTTTTCGGGTGCAGCTCACTCTTTCCCCCGAGTGTGTCTGGGCACGCTTACAGCATTTCCCTCTTATTGAACATTACATGATACCATTGCTGTAAGGCTGGTGACTCATAGCTTCCTAAGGGGCTTCAGTTATATTTAATTATTCACCTTTGGATTGTGGAAAGATTCCATGCAGCTGTTGGTATTGTTCTGGCTTTCTTTTGCTAAGCCACACCTATTCAGTGTCAAGAAACTGATAAATGAGAAATGTCTCTCAACTGACCGACTAGGGCCTTGATCTGCACGTGACTCACTAACTTGCAAATGAACTTTGGTTTCTAAGGAGAGGGAAATCTAGTTGAACTTTCATCTAAAGAGTCAACTTCAAACATGCCACACGGTTGTTCTTTTATTCATGTATCTTGTTTAATTAGTCCCCTTATTTTCTGCCTTCTTCATAAACAAAACACTGGGTGCATCTGGTTCCCTCTCCCCTGATTCTGGAAGCTCATAGAAGAGTTGAAACCAGATGTAAAACTGGAAAAATGTGGGCTACATCAACTTTGTGACCGTGCATGGTTTTAATGTGCCATTAGTCTCCTGCCTCTGTAGGGTCCTTGATGCTCTCTGAGCTTGGTTGTTTTCTTACAGACATTCTATTACCAAACTAGATCACATCATTTAATGCAGATCTGAATTAAAACAACCAAGTTCAGAGAGCACCAAGGGCTCCGCACGTCAACCCTCAGCTACGAATATTCTCTTCTATATCCTGCCTGGTGTGTTGTGCTACTCACTGTCCATCATACATATCCATCATTCATCCCTGATATTATCTGCACTTGTTCAATCTAAAATGTATAGTGTTGTGCATTTATATTTACGTGGGACTGGCTAGTCCCTTGAGAGCTCCCTCCATTTGTAATAATCCCCCTTTTTAATGTTTAATTGTCATTATTCTATAATTTTAAAATATTTAACACAAATTTAATTTTTTATTTTAATACTAATTTTTCTATATTGTTTTACTTATCAGTCATCCCAAAGGAGCTTTTTCAAGTCCAGTTGCCTTTTGAAAAAGCACCTTTGGGACAACGATGACCTGGATGACTGAGAATCTCCACAGTCATACTTATCGATTGTATTATATTTTACACAACCCAGACCACCTCTTTGAGGGAAATAGGTGATTTAGAAATAAGAAATATAAATAAATATTTAATTACAATCGGAATGTTTTCTGCCATGTTAGCTGTTGGTATGAGTATGAAGCAGACAAACGAGACCAAACCGGTGCCAATGACACCATCGAAAAAGAAAGGAAGCTGGTAGTACTGAATGCAAGATGGTTTCCTCAAGGTGAAGTCTTTCAGCTGCATGCTTGATTATAGGGCAGAAGAGTTATTTATCTGAAATGGGTTTATGGTCTCAGATAACTTCTTAGCAGACAGGAACCCACCTAAACTAAGTGTTATTTTGAAAAGATAAAGTACCCTTTCAGAGAACATGCATTTTGCAACAGTGAGCATTGCTTGCTTGTAACATTGAGGTTAGACATTCTTTTCCAGTATTCCAGGAAATGAATAGTTTTATTAGTTTTATTTATTACAGTTACCTTCTCTTTATGACTCTTAGTAACTGTGTAGAAGAGCTAAATAACCTCCCCATCAGATTTATTAAATCTTGAAGGGGCAATTTATTAGAGTACACCCTTATAAATTCATAGAACATTGGATACACTAAAAACAAGGCCCTGAGATTTTTTTCAGCTGGTAACAAAGGTTGTTAAAATATGGTGGAGAGAGGGAGATTCATTTCTTCCCATGAAAACAAATAGTTGAGAGAGTGACTGTTGAAGGCAATTCATTTTCTTTACACTTTCTGCTAAAGTTGCCAGTTTTCTTTTCTTCACAAAACAAAATCTTACTCTTATGTCTGGTTTTCCTTACACAATCAATATGTGCTTATGTAGATTGTTCTATATAATGCATTTTTATCTCACAATTTTTTTCATTAGTTTTCAAAATACAGGGGAAGGCAGGAGAGGTAAGGCATGGTTATCTCAATTGCAGGAGCCAAGACAATAGAATCAAAGTTTTGGATATTTTGCCACTTTGAAAGTCCTGCCAACTCATGGGGACAAATCTGAAATTGTAGTTGATTTTACTAAACCTATTAGCCTACAGCTGACTATTAATTCAGAACTGCCTGAATGAAACCAGCTATACTATATCTAGTTACAGGATCTGTTTTGGTCCTATGGTAGACTCAGCCTTACAGAACTTTTAAGGGTTACTCCTGGGGATGTAGCAGAAATGTTCAGGTTGCCCATGCTTCCCTTTTTATGTCTCAAAGGTTGTTGTTGTTGTTGTGTTGTTGGAAACATTTGCAGCCAAATCGCCAAACTCAGAGACCAAACCAACAGCCTAATTTTCATAAGACATTTAGCCACACACTTTGGGATGAATTCCCTTCATATGGTATGGGAGTACAACTGATGAAGCTTCCTGCATGGGAAATGAAACATCACCTTCTTCTTCAAAAAAATCAGTCCAATTGCCTTTTCAAAAAACAACAAAAAAAACCCACCTTTGAGACAATTATGACCTAGATGATTGAGAATTTTCATAGACATTTTTCCTTTTTATGCTTTTGTAGCCCCTTGGCTATCTTTGAGCAACTGTCAGACTCTTTTGTCCAAGGTCTGGTTCTTCTTCTGGATACTTTACAAAGTTTACAGTATGTACCCCCCCACACACACACGATATTTACAGATAGCAGCATACCTATCTGCTTTGGTTCATAGCATCAGCTTCAACCCACTCAAAGCACAGCCAAGAAAAGAAAAGATGGTTAGGTTAGTATGGTGCAAGAGTGTTTTAGCAGTTTTTTCTTTGGATTCTACCAACTTGTCTTAATAGCATAGTTCCCATTCACTGAAGGGGATAAGCAGATTTTATATGTGCTCATTATGTAGCTTCTGTAAACATTAGGTGGTCAAAGGAGGGCCAAGATGTTGAAAGCAGCAGCATCTCTCCCCATTTATACATACATTATGATGCCATATATAAATTAAATAGGCAGAGCCTGTAGTATGACTCTTCAGCAGTGGTTTTGCCTTTTGACAAAAGGGCTGGATCCTATGCACACTTGTGGTGGTGGTGGCACTGGCAATGAGGAACTGACCACAAAGATGCCAACTCTTGATTTAATTCTGAAGGAATTCATGAAGAGATTGTTAAGTCTCCTTAAACTGCTGTAAACAATCCAAGCAAGCATGTAAATAAAGTTTCAGAGAATTGGTACACCTGCAAATAATAAAAAATAAAATTCTCAGTGTTTAATAATAATTATTAAAGAAGTCTGAGAAAAAAAAAGAATTGGTTTACAACTGTAATTTTATCTACTTTATCTAGAATATCTATTGTATATTCATTTGTGATACACATCAGAGGAAAAGGAAGGAGATTTAGTTGGTTAATATGATGCCAAGCCTGGAGTACATTGGGTTAAAGAAGGCTACTACCTAACTGAATCAACTCATCAAACTAGGAACCTGCATTAATGTTGGATTTTTTTTAACTTTTAACTTTAAAAGTTAGGAGAATTTTCAGCATTTTTCATTATGAAGATAAATTATGCAACCAAATAATATAAGTTATGTTATACGGTTAAATGAAACAAAACAAAATGAAATAAAAATGTACTCAGAAATTTGGATTATAGGATTACATCCTAAAAATGGGAGCTGCACAGTGGCGCTATGTTTTTGCCCGACTGCAATACATCTCATCAAAGTTTCTGCTGGAAGTAAACTAATAACTGTTCTTCAGTATGACCCAGGATTACTAGTCTGACACTTGTCAGAATGTGATGAAATGAACTAACTTTCCAAAACACACGAATTATTCTATTTAGTGACACTCATTCTCAGCTTCCAGTGTTGTTGTTTTTTTAAATTATGAACCCTGGTTGCCTTGACCTTTTTGGTTCAAGCTTGCTTTTAAACAACCACCACAAAAGGCAATGCTTTCTATGTTGGCAGCTTTATCACTTGATTTATTTTGGTACTTGTTCAAACTAACCAGCCCAGGATGACATTTGCAAAATTTTAGCATATATAGTGCATTTCAACAAACCCCTTTTTGCTTATGTTCATTTAATTTGTTGTCTATAGGATAATCATTAACTGAAGCTTGGTGAGACAGGGGGCTACAGACCACTGGAGGCTTAATTGTACTTTAATACCAGGTGATCATTTGGCTTAACTAGTAGGAAATTATTACAAATGCTAAATCCAGTCATGCTTTGCCAGCATACTCTGATATTCCAAACAAAATGACTCAACTTGAGAAGACTTAAGCCAGAGAGACTAGCCAAACTAAGAAATACTAAGGAAATGAAGCATCATCTTCTAGGATCATTAGTTCTGCTTTAAGAGATTGCACTTTATGTTCCAAATCACTTCACTTTCAACCAGCTCAGGGAATGATCCCCAGCTCATCTCTGAAGCAGAATTCCAAGGCTTGCCTCCAGACATTGTGAATACTCCAACACTGGAAGTTTTAAAGAAGAGATTGGACAACCATTTGTCTGAAATGGTATAGAGTTTCCTGCCTGAGCAGGGGGTTGGACTAGAAGATCTCCAAGGTCCCTTCCAACTCTGTTATTCTGTTAAGATAACTTAAAAACCCATTAAGGGGAAGAAGGTGAGGTCAATCGAACACCATATGCTAAAAATGCATGTATTCTTCTTGACCCTATACCTAGTATTAGAATCTATCAAAACACTGAGAATATTGGATTTTTCAGGCACAAGGACTGGTTTAAAGCATGATCATACATTGGAAGAATACATCCACCTCTGATTTTCTGTAATAAATGTTATGTGGGTTTGTCAACAATTAGGAAGGAAGGAAGGAAGGAAGGAAGGAAGGAAGGAAGGAAGGAAGGAAGGAAGGGAGGGAGGGAGGGAGGGAGGGAGGGAGGAAGGAAGGCTTTCCAATAATATAGTTACAGTCATATTTTTTGAACTTGTCATGTTGATAACATAATTTTCAAGGCACTTTTCTATTTTCATTGATGATCATGATTATCATTTTTGAAATTACATTAATTTTGTTCTTATATGTACCTCTTCTTTGTCTTTTGCTAATTAGTTTAACAAAATTTAATAAATAATAAAAAGAAGCTGGGAATGACATCAAAAATGAAGAATTCCTATCATTCCTGAATTTTACCATCTCCTCATATATTTAGCCATCAGTTATGATAAATTATCTTTTTCTTTACTGCTTTTCCTAAATATTTTAAAAAACTTGAAACTCAGCTGGATGAACTGCATGTGGAGTTTTTTTGCCCAAAGAAGAAAAAGACAGAAACAAGTCTCATCTGGTACAATAAGTGGGCATTCATGTCAGAAAAGGTGTACATATTTTGAAAGGAAGCGCAAGGCTTCTTCTTAGTTTCAAAAACTTCAAAAATTCAAGAACACAATTTCCTACCAGGAATTATTGGGATTGTGGTAAAGAAATAACCCAGAGATTACTATGAATAGAAACCTCACTTTGAACCAAGTTGGAATCTACTTCAGATGTAATTAAAATTTTGCAAGGAAATTTCATTATATACTGTAATAGTGCTCCTGTTCCAAAATGAACTAGGTAACTTCTTTAATATCTTTAAGAGATTTAGTATTATTACCACCACCATTAAGTTTGCTAATAATGCTCAAATGTCTTTAATTACAATTTAAAGAGTAGGCTGCCCAAGAGGGTACTTGTTGAGTAATATTAGGCCCTCCAGCCTCAAAGGCAAAGTAAAGGTCTTGTTGCCTCCACAACACTGAGTCTGTTCTGTTCTTGCAAAGCAGACATCGAGACGAGGCAGGTTCACAACAAAGGATCTCTTTATTAAGTACATTCACAGAACAGAAGCAAGAACACAATGGCAACTGCCCTTTTTATACTCCCCTTGCAAGGGGATGCACAGCCAATCATTGCAGGCCATTCTCCCGCCTTGCGCATGCGCGCAAGGCCGGAGACAGCCTGTCTGGGTCCCGGGCAGACATGTGGTCTGTCCGGGTCTCTGCAACCTTCCTGCAGCCTTTCTGAGCCTTGCTGAATGACTCAGCAAGGCCCAGGACATAACACCCCTCTCCCCTTGGATTAAAGAATAAGTAAGCAAATTGTTTAACACTTCACATAAACACAACATGGCAGGCCGGTTAGCACGTTATACCGTCCACCTTACTCCTTGCAACCTATTACCTTCAGGTCCCAATGGAGTCCACGGACTTTCACTCTTTGATAATATTCGCACCGCAACCTACAATTGTTTTTTTGTTTACCCCCTCAAATGGCGAGGACTAATACCCCTCCTGTATAGTGAACAGGGATCTTACATATTTCCCTAAATGCTTAGGAGGACCCTTGACCCACTCTGATCTTCGTGGAGCCAGATTAGGTGCAGGTGCGATTGTAGGTGTGGGATTAGGAATAGGTGCCTGGAATGCCTGCTCCCAGTTTGTGCAAAACAAACCAGGACTTTGTCGCCCAGAAGACTCGGGGTTCCCCCTGACTGCTGACTGGCTGGATCCACCAGACCCAAACCAGAGTTCCTTGGTGGGGTTGAGTTCCCCGAGTCTCTTGGTGGGGTGGAGTTCCCCAGAATTCCATGGGACTCCTCTTGGGAGCACTGTCCCTCAAGCCCAAGACCAGCAGCAGGAGTACCTTGAGTAGCTGATTTACGGCCATTTGCCCCTAGCCAGGGACCTCTGCCAGAGTCAGGAGCCGCCTCCATGGCAAGACCCCTGGAGCCTATGCCAGAGTCAGGAGCCGCCTCCATGGCAAGACCCCCACCTGGAACATGTGTAGGAACATTTGGATAAGCGCCCTCGTGGAGAGACTGTGGTCCACAATCGTAATTGGGGTCCCCCTCCCCCCCGAGAGCAGAGCCAGGAGTGGAAACATGGCCAGGAAGCCTCCAGCGCAATTGGTCTATGTGGTGTCTAAGCACACGACCATCCTCCAAGGCCACTTTGTAGGACAGTGGCCCAGAGACCTTGCATACCACAGCCAGTACCCAGAGATGTCCATGCCCATAGTTTCTGGCCCAAACCGGATCACCCACTTGGAGTCTCCTAGGTGCCCGCAGTTGTGACACCTGTGAAGCCACCCGGTCTGGGTGCAGCCTGTCCAGCTTCGTGATGAGTCTGCGACCCCAGCGGAGTTCAGCTGGGCTCTTTCCTGTAGCTGTGCAAGGTGTGGTGCGGTGTGCAAGGAGAAAATCGGCTAACCTGTGATGCCAGGGTCCTTGAATGATTCTCTTTAATGCTTCCTTGGTGGTGCACACCATGCGTTCAGCCTGACCGTTGGTGGCAGGGTGAAAAGGAGCAGACATAACATGCCGGGTCATGTTGGCTTGAAGAAAAACCTGAAACTCAGAAGAGGTAAATTGGGGACCATTGTCTGAAACAAGGACATCAGGAAGACCATGGGAAGCGAAGATTCCTCTGAGCACCTGGATGGTCCTGGCAGTAGTGGTGGAGGATACAGGAATGACCTCTAGCCACTTGGAATGGCTATCCACGAGGAGAAGGAAGAATTGCCCCTGAAAGGGCCCAGCATAGGCAATGTGTACGCGTGACCATGGAGTGAGTGTCTCCTCCCACCTATGTACAGGGGCCTGGGGCATCTCAGGCCATGACTGTTGGCACACTTGGCACCCCTGAACCTGGGCCTCGATGTCCTTATCGAGTCCAGGCCACCACAGATGGCTACGCGCAAGCGCCTTCATCCTCACAATTCCCGGATGTCCCTAGAGCAAGGCCGGGATGACTACTCTGCTTCCCCACAGGATACACCCCTTGAATGTAGAAAATTCATGTTTCCTACGCCAGAAACTTTGGAACTCTGTACCAGGACACGTGTCAGGCCATCCTGACAGCACCCATGTCAGCACGCGTGCAAGCGTGTGATCAGTGGCAGTTTCAGCAGCCACATCCCTAGCATTGAGGGGAGATTCAGGCAATTCCTGAATGGAAAGAATGTGTACAGCAGGAGCAGGGTCTGCCTCTATTTGCTTTAGAGGTAACCTACTAAGGCCATCAGCGTGGCCCATCTCTGTCCCTGGTTTGTGAATCAGGGTGTAGTCATAAGCTGACAAGAAAATTGACCATCTCAGCATTCTGGGGGAGATGATGTGTGGGGTCTGCTTGTTGGTTGTAAACAAACACAGCAAAGGCTTGTGGTCAGTGTAGACCGTGAAATGGCGGCCATACAAGAATTCATGAAATTTCTTGATGCCTGAGATTATTGCCAAGGCTTCTCTGTCAATCTGCGCGTAATTACGCTCTGCAGATGAGAGAGTTCTAGAGTAGTAGGCCACAGGGACCTGAGTCTCATCAGCCTTGAGATGACTTAACACTGCTCCTACCCCATAAGGGGAGGCATCACATGCGATGCACACAGGCAATTGCTCATTGAAATGCGCCAGGACCGCATTTGAAGATAGCAAGGCCTTGACTTCTTTAAAAGCCCTTTCATGGACGTTTGTCCATTTCCATGGAGTCTGCTTGTCCAAGAGCCAGTGTAACGGCTCAGCCACTGCAGCCTTGTGGGGGGAAAATGAATGATAAAAATTAAGTAGGCCCAGAAAAGCCTGGAGTTCAGCTTTTGACTGGGGACTTGGGGCCAGTTGAATGGCCTGGAATTTAGACTCTGCAGGGTGGATGCCTTCAGCATCAATACGAAACCCTAGAAATTCGGTGGATGTTACACCAATTTTACATTTGTCTTGCTGTAACTTCAGCCCAGCTTGGCGGAAACGCAGCAAGACAGCTCTCAGCCTTTCAGCCAAATTCCCAGATGACTCTCCTGCAATGAGGACGTCATCGAAATAGGGGCAGACCCCAGGAATACCACGGAGCGTTCGCTCCATCACCCCTTGGAAAATGCCAGGGGCTACATTGACCCCAAACTGTAGTATTTTTACTTTAAAAGCCCCTCTGTGAGTAACTATAGTTTGGGCCTCAGCTGTTGCCTCATCAACAGGTAACTGTTGGTAGGCCTGAGCTAAATCAAGCTTAGCAAAGACCTTTTCCCCCTTTCAGTGAGGCCAGAATGTGGCTCACCACAGGCACTGGATATGCATGCTGCTGCAAGGCTTTATTTAGAGTGCATTTATAGTCCGCACAAATTCGGACTTCACCATTGGCTTTTAATGGTGTCACTATGGGGGTTTCCCATGGACTAGAATCCACAGGTTCTAGAATGCCTTGTTGGAGCAGTTTGTCCAACTCAGCATCTATTTTACTTTTGAGGGCAAAAGGCACCCTCCTTGGTTTAACCCTGATGGGTGTGATGGCTGGATCTAACCTTAAAGCAATGGGAGGCCCCTTGTATGAGCCAAGCTCTGGGCTGAACACATCAGCATAGTCCTTACAGACTCCTGCAAGGCTGGCAGTTTGTAGATGGTTAAGACCAGTCACTTGGATCCCAAGTGCCTTGAACCAATCAAGTCCGATAAGACTCGTTCGATCATCCCCAACTACCACCACATGTAACAACCCATCAAATTCCTTACACTGTACTCTAAGTGTGGCCTCCCCCTTCACACTGACTCATGAATTTTGGAAGTCAGTGAGGATGAGATTGGAGGGCCTGAGTTTGACTCATGAGCCACTCCTGGAACAAACCTTTTTAAAGGTGTCTGCAGAAATAATAGAAAGAGCGGACCTTGTGTCCAGCTCCATAGCCAGGGGAACTCCCTGCACTCTTACATCAACACGAAGCTTTTTCTTAAGGAGCCGGTGAACCCCAGTTTTGAATACCCCCCTACAGGACACGCAGAAACCCACCCTGTGTTGGCTGTGGACCTTGGTACCTTTCAGAGGCAACTCTTCAGGGGACCTGTTTTTCTGGCGACCCATGCAGGCTGATGTGATGTGGCCTTGCCTGCCACATGCCCGGCAAACAGCAGAACGAAAACGGCAGTCGGCTCTCCTGTGGCGACCCCCACAGCCAAAACACCGAAGGAATGCAGGCGTCTGTCCTCTGCATTCTTGCAGTCTTCTCTCCGCCACGTTTGTCCACCTCTGCGTTCTTGCAGTCTTCTCTCCGCCGAGTTTGTCCACCTCTTCTTCCTCGGATTCTTCTCCGGATACCTCTCGCACGACCTCCTGATGGACAGGAACTGCTGCTGGAGGGTTCTTGGTCGACCGCAAAGCCTTCACCGCACCGCCGGCTGCTTCTTCAGCTGCAACTTCTCTCAAGGCATCTTGGAAGGAAACATCAGCTCTAGCAAACAACTTTTGTTGCATCTCACGGCTTCGCAATCTGCAGAGGAGTCGATCTTGGAGCCTCTCTTCCAAGTCGTGGAATGCACATGGCCTAGCAGCCTGCCTCAGAGCCGTGACGAAGTCCACAGCTGATTCTCCCGGCCGCTGATCCCACTGCTCGAATTGGTGCCTCCAAGCTATTACAGAAAGCTTGGGCTCAAAATGCTCACGCAGCATTTTCTTTAGATCTGAATAGGCGATCGACTCCAATGGTGCTGGGGCTACAAGGTTCTCAGCAATATCAAAAGTCTCTTGCCCACAGACACACAGCTAAGTAGCAGCTTTCAATTCGTCTTCTTGGATCTTATTCACCCTGAAGTAGTTCTCGACGCGAGCTATGTAAGAGCTCCATTGTTCTGGGTGCGAAGTATCAAATTCGACAAGACGGCCCAGCTTAGACATCGTTGTGACTGATAGCTTCTTCGATGTCTCTCGCTGCAAGGAAGGAGAACAGGTCCCACGAAGCCAAGCCCACCTCCAGCGTCTTCGTACTGGCAGGCGGTTGCTTCTCCTGGACGCCGCGTTTCTCTTCACTTCAGGCCTTCAGGTGAGTTGGCCCTAGCTTCTTTTCCTTTGGCTTCCTATGCGGCGAATCCCACCTTCATCGCCAATGTTCTGTTCTTGCAAAGCAGACATCGAGACAAGGCAGGTTCATAACAAAGGATCTTTTTATTAAGTACATTCACAGAACAGAAGCAAGAACACAATGGCAACTGCCCTTTTTATACTCCCCTTGCAAGGGGATGTACAGCCAATCATTGCAGGCCATTCTCCCGCCTTGCGCATGTGCGCAAGGCCGGAGACAGCCTGTCTGGGTCCCGGGCAGACACGTGGTCTGTCCAGGTCTCTGCAACCTTCCTGCAGCCTTTCTGAGCCTTTCTGAATGACTCAGCAAGGCCCAGGACATAACAGTGTCTGTGAAATATTTTATTTTCCCAAATAAAGTTAAATAATAACCATTCAGTTAGAAGAGCCTATGTCAAAATTCGGAACTGCAACTAATTTTATGCCAGAATTTCTACTATTTCCAACACTTAATTTGGTATTAACTCATACAGAACCATCAACATTTCCTTCTTATTTTGTCATTTTAATAAAGGTACAATATCATTGCCATTTTATTATACTCCATTAAATGTCATGTCTCCTTTGGTCTGCTGGAAGCAATTTTTTTCTTAGTCATGGTTTAAGAAAAATGATCTCTTGTTGATTTAATGTTTAACCTGAGTAGATGGCTTTACAGCTGTAATATGGTTTTTGAAATCAGAATAAATGAAGATAAGACTTGGCAAAAGTGTCTCTAAATAAAGTGAACATGGTTGTATGTGCAAAAACAGTGCACAACATAGCAGTGGTACAAACAGATGGAAACCAAAAATTATGAGAGGCTTAGAATTTAACTTTGCTTCAGAATAATAATTGATAATGTGGTGCTTGTGTTGCTCATCTGGTCTTACTTTTGCAGTCATTTGAAATTGTATACAAACAGGCATTTTACTCAAAACCGTGCAGTGAGGCTTCACAGAGACAACAGTTTTGGACTCCAGTCTGAAAAGTCAACGTTTCTTGGAGGATGAAATGGAAAGAAAAATAATTTGTTCAATTTATTGCCAGTAAATTCCCAAGAGGTCACTTAATGAAGGTAAACAAGGATTTCCAACATTTTGTGTCTTTTAGTTTTTGTACTGAAAAAGCTTTGGCAGTCAAGATCAACTAAGGGATCACCTTTCATCTCTGGAATGGAACCAGAACTGCAAAAACTGGTGCAATAGTGGGGGAAATCATCTTTTCACACATAACGGCCAGGCAAACTCACTTGCCAAAACATGTCAGGAGCAAAAACATCTGCTTAAATGGAACAAAAAATTGGAGAAATCTTAGTTTACAGTGAAGATAAAATGGGTGCAAATCTAGCTTTATTAAAAACAATGGGAATGTTGGTTTTGAGTAGTAAGTTGAGTTGCAGGGACTGCTGAACTGTAATTGTACCTACATTGCTGGAAATATTGTAATGAAGTTTTAAAATATTTTTCCTTATATTAGAAAATTTTACACAAGCCCACCTTTTTTAGTGTGTCATTGATATATGAAATTTTATTCCTGACTTGAGGACATTATTAGAATTACCAGACTATATAGGTCTATATGTCAAGAAACACACAATCAAAAGGAATAGAACTATAACTATAGGTAACTAAGCTGCCCAGGGTTACCCTATATTATTTTTAAATAAATAAATAAATAAATATGATTATCTAATAAACAGATATTTCTAACACATTCTAACCCTGGTGGCATAGTGATTAGAACACAGTACTGCAGGCAAACTCTCCTCACAGTCTGGAGTTTGACAGGGCTCAAGGTTGATTCATCCTTCCATCTTTCTGATGTTGGTAAAATGAGAACCTAGATTGTTGGAGGCAATATGCTGACATTGTAAACCGCCCAGAGAGTGCTGTAAAGCACTATGGAGTGATATATAAGTCTAACTGTTATTGCTATTGCTATTTCTCACACTGATTATGAGAAACACATGGGACTTGAAAAAAATCATTATGCTCAATTCAGTTCAGTCCTCTACTGCCAGTCAGGAAAAATATACTTTAGATTATTTTACCTGGAATTGGAAGACAATAGTTTTTATTAATAGGATTGAGCTTTTTCAGTAATAATCATATTGCTATTGCAAAGAGATGTCCTGTTCTTGAGAGACTGTAGGAGAATTTCTCCTTCCTTGGTATACATTCAGAAAAAATATCTATGCTATTTTTTTCATCTAGAATTTTGATGAAAGAATTTAAAGGGCTGGTTTTGCCCAGCTATGTATCTAAAAATAATATAGAGCTATAAGTACAGGGGGAAAAATGAGATCCCTTTCAGAAATAACTCCTATTAATCACTTCGGCAATAATCAATTATGTGGATTAATTGACTATCTTGATACAAGGCAGTTTTCCAACTGTAATATTAACCATAAACTCATTCAGGGGTCAAGATCAAGCTCTTATGACAACTGCATAATTTTAAGGACTTTAAATTTCAGGGTGGGTATTAGTGCTATAATGTGATGATGATGATTGTGTAAAAATCTGTTTAGAATCTTCAGATGGGGAAAAAACTTTTAACACTATATCATTTGGATATTATTGTTTTTCCAGATATTCAACAATGTTAAGAAGCGTTTGGAGGCTGTTTTTTTAAATAAATGTGGATTACATAAAAAAATAATAAATGGGAGAACTTCTAAGCTATCTTCATTTTTGACTAATGCAACATACCGTTATATCATATTCCCACCTATGCTCATAATGAAACATTATAATGTGGCTAACAAGTTTGTCAACATGATTCATTTCTAATGCTTTAAAATCAGCCTCCAGGAATGGATATGCATGTTCAGAAGACATATTATAAGTGAGGCACTATGCATTTTTCATTACATCACATTTTAGTTCAATAATATATTTGATCTTGTTTCAGGGTTTTTCATTTTTTAAAAGACTGTTTAATGGTTTTATGAATGTTAATTTAAAAAAATCAAAATAATAGTAATTTTTATTTTCTTCAGTCATTATTAAAAGAAAACTTTGATGGTCAGATCAGCTGGTTTTTTCCTAGTATTTTCTAACCAGTTGCAAGAAATAGTGAGAACAATTAATCAGTGGAACAACTTGCCTTCAGAAGTTGGGGATGCCCCATCACTGTAGGCTTTTAAGAACAAATTGGGTAGCCATTTGTCCAGAATGGTATAAGGTCTCCTATTCAAGCAGGGGTTGGATTAGAAGACCTTCAAGGTCCCTTCCAATTCTGTTATTCTTTATGCTATATAAGAGGAGCAAGAAGTGGATGAGGAGGAAGTTGTAAATGTTTCTGGATATCTAAAATACTAATGAGAAATTAATGAACAATTTGTCAACTAATAATAGGAATGGGAAGACACAAATGAGAGTGAGCAGGGGAGAATAGTAGTCATATTCTATGAGATTTTAAAGGAGGTATATATACTTGAAAGCTTTATTAGGTAAGTTCTCAGTTACATATTCCTGCTATCTTAAGTCTTCCTGCATTGTCTCATCAGGTTATTGGTAATGGATTTTTCTGGGAAATATGAATGAAGAATGTCAGAAGTGTTTGCCAAAAGTATATATTCCTACCAGGGTATTCTAAGATGTGAAGGTCATCCCAGCTGCCCAGCTAAAGCCAGCAGGCACCTATATTGGGCAGCAATAATATAAGATGATCACTTTAGTGACAACAGCCTTGACATCAATTCATACTGTGCAATAGAAGGCAATGGTAAACCACTCCTATGTTCTTATCAAGAAGCTAAAATAAACATGGATAGAAAATGTAAGGCGAGATGGCACTCAACATGCTACTGAGGAAGAGTAAGGATTTTTCAGAGTATTAATGGTGTTTTGCATAGCTAGATAAAAGCCTTCAGATATCTACTTGCTGATGTTTCCATACAGGAAAAAAAAATTCTGAAAATCTGTGAAGTTGCAAAGACAGAATTACAGAGGGAACATGGAAAGTAAGAAGCAGGAATATGGGAATGCTCAATACAATGAAAAATGAAATGAAACAATTAGAAATTAACATCTTAGGCATTAGAGAATTGAGATGACTTAGGATTGGACACTTTCAGTGATAAGATCCCCCTGTTTATTATTCAGGATATGAACAACAAAAAACCAGCTAGCAGTCTATAGGCATAGCCAGTCCATAGGTTTAATTCTACGTGGAGTTCTTGGGGCCGTAAACTGTGTCATGGCTGTGGTAGTTATCTGTCCACAATACTCCTATTCTAATAAGTCTTTCTGAATAACCCTTCAAAGTAATGTTTATGCTAGCTAGGCAGACAAGGGACAAAAGTGGACTGTCTGCAAAGGAGCATATTAATGAAAGACGCTAAGGAAGGGGCAGATTGTACTTTGATAAGTGATAGATCATCCTTGGGCCACCTCTGCAAATAGAGGGTTAACTTTACAAAGCAACTGAAATGGAGAATAGAGAATTCTGTTTTCCCAAGAGAAAATTCTTCCTGATAGGGTCACTACTGCTGGTTCTATTGACTTTCCCTTGTCTTTAACATCATGTTAACAGGTCAGACAGAGAGAGATCTGTCCAGCTTTCCTCTCAGGATCTGGTGAAAGTCAATTTTAAATGACTCATAATGAAGTCTAATCATATCCTAATGCATACATTAAAAAAAATGAAACACTCAACAAGGAGATATTTGTATGTGATTGTTATCCGTTCTGTCAGTTATATTTTGGTATGTGTACTAACATTACTCAGATTCAAAATTTATTCTGAAAAGAAAATGGAATCTGTGATTGAGAAAATGAGAAAATAAACAAATTGGTATTTCAAAGTATTTCAGAGACAGAATTTACTTTTTTTTAATGCCGCTTATTACATTCTTTTTTATTCTCTGGCAATGGGTGGCACCTTATGTTTCCCCCCAAAATATACTCCTAACCAAATTATAAAACATAATGCATTTAGACACATCCAGTTACACTGTAAAATCAGAATGCTTAATGGCAATTAGTGAAAAATAATTCATTAACCTAGTCTAAATTTCAGAACAATGCTAATTAGGCAAAAGGAATGTCTAACCCAGTGGTGGGATTCAACCAGTTCGCACCACTTCGGCAGAACCGGTAGCTAATTTTTTGTTGCCCAGGCCCAGAATGGACTTCTGGAAGTGGCATCCACACAGAGAACTGGTTGTTCATATATTTGAATCCCACCACCGGTCTAACCTGATATTTGAATATATTTTCCACCTATTCTCCAAACTTATTCCTGGGATTAAAAAGAATAAGTAAAACAGGAAACAGGCTCTATTTTTTGAAACGGCATTTGGAAAATCTTAGGGGTCTGGAAATGTTAAGCAAATGGTTTTTTAAAAAACCATTAGAGAACTTGAATTCAATAGGATATACCTTATGTCAAGCCAAGGGCTTTCACTTCCTGTTACAATTTCTACTGATTAAAGCATTACAACCAAACAATTTTTCACAGAAAAAAGAATGTTTGATTTTCAAATTCATTAATGATACAGAAATTTTCCCATTGAACTCTTGGAGAAATCATTTGTTAATGTGCCATACAAGAGGAAAAGCCTTCACATGTCGATGAAAATCAGTAGTTTGTTTTCTTAACCTATGAGATTTTAGATGGGATTTAGGTAGATCTATTTGACTGCATATAAATAGGCAATATTGTCACTGCAAGGAGACAAGTCACTCCTTAATGTCTGTAGTTGCTTGACATTAGATAATTTCTTCAGTCATTTCATCACTTCCAACTCTTCTTGACCTGACATCACTGTTCCTTTAAATTTTGTAATTTCATGCTTCTATTGTCAGTAATAGTATCTATCAACCCTTCAGCCTCTTTTTCAACTGGAGTCATTTTTTTTCCATCCATCTTCTCTTGAGAATTCTATAATACTGGATAAGGTGGAAGGAAAGAGAGGATGACCAATAGCAAGGTGGATGGATTTCGTTACAGTGATGCTGGATACACCACTGGAAGCCTTGAAGTGTCAGATAGGCAGATCATCCTGGAGAATGCCTATCTGCATAGTGGTTAAGAGTGAACGCCAACTCGATGGGATGCAATAACTTAATCAATTAAAAACATCTATTTACTTATATGTGTTAAATTAGAGTAGCAAAATGAACAGTCCTGTTTGCTAAAGTTTACATGTCTTTATTCTTGAGTTCCTGAAATCTTTTACAGAAAGTAAAAGCATTTGTTTAAATAGGCATTTCAATGGATTAAATATTAATTTCTATTTCTCTCTCTCTCTATTTCCTGGACATTCTGGCCAAACATCCTTTTTTGATACTGTCTTCAGCATGTCCCCAAAAGCAAAGTGTATTCCTTACTCAAAAGAGAGGTCCATTCCTGACTTAGAGAGAAAAAACAGAAAATATATGGGGAGAGGTATGGAAAATTGTGATTGAAAAAAGGAAGGTAGACAAGGAGATACTGTACCTAGATATATAAGAAGCACGATAAGCTTATTATCTGAATATACCATTTCCCTTGTCACGGAGAAAAAATACTTTTAAAAGTCCATGAGGAAAATTGAGTATTGGGCATGTGATATATTTTAAGAGAGAATTTATAGAAGTGAACAAAGTCAATAGCCTTTAAAACAGTTTTGAAATCTAAGCAACAATGGGGTGACTGTAACATTGAACTTCAATCCTCAACACTATGGCAAACGTTTTTATATGACCTTGCTGTAATCCATATAAAACGCCTACCTGCACCTGAGGACATGCACTCCTCAACTATATTCATTAATAGAGAAAAGGGGGAAACTTTTTTTTTAATCCTCATAATACTGCATGGAGAACAGATCTGATAACTCAGAAATTAACAATGCCTTACATGGAACTTGCCATTGAAATTTCCCTGTGGGAAGTGTTATGGGAATCTGGCGAATAACTGATGGGTGGACTTGGAATTCTAATATATAAAGAAAAATAATACAAAGGACACAGCTCCTATATCTGGGCTGCAAACAACTGTTTAACCCCAGATAGCAGCAAAGAGTTAGAACTTTTGCTGTGTGCTTGTAGATAGAACAGTAAGTATGAAGGGCTAGAAGTATAAGAGGTAATTTTATAATAGTTTTGATTCTGAGACAAAGCCTGATTCAAAAGGGAGGGGGAAAATCTAATCCTGGTTTGGATGCCATGATGATTTCATGGATCCCCAGATAGCATGAAAATTATACACCAAGTATTCATCAATGGTTCCTTAATAAGCTACAGGCAAGTGTTGAATAGAGGCTATTGTCAAACTAAAGGCAAGTGTTGAGTAGAAGCCACAAGGCTAAGGTCTAGACCCAACAGTTTTCAGCATTTTTACTAATCAGTTGGAGGATGAGGTGGAGGAAATGTTGATCAAATTTGCAAATGAGACAAAATTGGATGACTAGGTAATATCTTAGAAGACAATCCCGGTTATACTTTCTGTAGAGTCCACCTAAAATTATTTAATGGCACTATATCACATGAGAAAATAGGATTTAAATTTTATTTAAATTGCTGTCAGTTGAAAAAAAACACCACAGGATCCCACCGAAAGCAAACTGAACCGTTCTGGATTATTAAGATTTTTTGGGGAAAAATGGGAGCATGGCTGGACACAAGAAACAAATTC
This sequence comes from Azemiops feae, assembly GCA_023970755.1. Lineage (NCBI taxonomy): Eukaryota > Metazoa > Chordata > Lepidosauria > Squamata > Viperidae > Azemiops > Azemiops feae. Next base: position 246,317 of record JALGBA010000908.1, on the reverse strand, counting down.
AACGCTTACATGACATTTGATATGTTGACATTGGAGAAAGGTTGAGATGAGCTTTGCCAGACAACTGTAGCTGGATGAAGAACAGAAGGTATTTTTGCCAAGATGAAACTGAACAAAACTCACTAGAGACAAAATTAAGCTGAATTTTAAGAAAATTTTAGGAAAACAATTTTTAATGGGAACTGTGTAACATTCAAGTCAGAATGGTCCAGAATTTGAGGACCTGAAAGAAAGTCATGATGGGAATGCTGCTGGGAATTGGGTTCCCTAATTCCATAAACAAACTTATTGCATAACTGTGCTATTAAATTAGTCTCTGTTTAAAAGAGCAAAATAATATTGCATTACAGTTTACTTAAAGTGAATAAGTAGCTAATATGTTGGGTGCTGTACAAATGAAAATACGTACACAAAACCCGGTGCCAATAGCTAACAATCTCACCACTCTCCCTTCCTCTCCAGTTAAGCTAAAGAGTGTAAAACTTTGCATTGATTTGTAAAGATTAGAGATTAATTGATTGCTTAAAGAAGTAATTTGTTCACCATTATTTAAGAAATTATTTTATTTTATTTATTTGTATCCTGCCTTTATTATTTCTACAAATAATCCAAGGTGGAGAACATATCCATCACAGTTTCCTCCTCTATTTTCCCCACAACAACAAGGTTGTGAGGTGAGTTGGGCTGAGAGAGAGAGTGGCTTGCCCAGGGCTTTTTTTCTCATAGAACGCCCAGAACGGAGTTCCGGCACCTTTTTTGGATGGAACCTTGTAGGTTAGGCAAGGTGGGTTGTATGACCTGTGTGAGTTCCGGCACCTTTTTTTTTTTTTTTTTACAAAAAAAACCTGGGCTTGCCCAAGATCACCCAGCTGGCTTTCATAGGTAAGGTGGTACTAGAATTACAGTCTCCTGCTTTCTAGCCTGGTACCTTAACCACTAGACCAAACTGGCTGTAGACCAAGTTACTAGTTCTGTAACTTGATAATGGTCAGGACAGCATATGATAAATTAACTGCCCAGGGATATTGAATCTTAGAGTACTGTATATTTTTACTCAGGAGAAAATTCCATACTATTTAATAAGGCTGCTGTGATCATATAAGTGTTTATAAGATCACAACAGTCTGCATCAAGCTCATATCTTCTAGACACATTGGACCTGACTTGCCATAGTCTTCTAATCTTTAATTATACTTGAAGATTATAGAAGTTGAATTTCAGCATATTTGAAAGGCATATTTGATGACAGTTTTATATTTTCAGGAATATTGATAAGTACAGCATAACCAGTTATAGCAGAGATCAGCAACCTACTTTTGCCTAAACTCTTATAAGATTTATAAAATTAATAAATTATAAATAAATTAAATCTTATAAATCTTATAAGATTTATATCTTATAAATTGTAAAGATTTACCGCAACATTTGTGAAGATTTTGATAATTTCACTTAAACTTGTTCTAGATCATTGAAATTGCATGAGATTTTAAATTTTGTATGTTTCAGCCTCTTAGTAGTTAAAAATTAAATTGTAGACATAATTTGAAGCTAGAGTGTCCTATAATCAAGAATATCTTGTTGCTAATTTCTGGATTATAGCATTTTCCCATTATTTCCACTATTTAGGTCATTTTACAACCACAATAACTAGCTGCACGATCATTGACATAACACCTGATTTTGCTAATATCAGATCAAAACATAGTTGAATCTAGAAGGGCAATCAGAAATAGACTTGGATTTGGATGACACAAATTGCAAGATAATGTAGATCCTTCCAGAGAGCTTCATAACTAAATAGAATGTGCACGTATTATTATATTACTGATGTTTACAGTGTATTTTAATTATTTTAAAATTGTGATTGAATTTTATTGAATTTTTATCCTTTAGTATTTGTGAATAAAAAAAGAATACAAATTTCATATATCTATATGTACATGATTTTTTCAGTAAATTACTGCAATGTCAAATAGTGTTTTGTAGTTTTGTAGTACTGTGAAATATGCTTTCATAACTGCAAGATACCAATGGCTCCCTGCATGTTCAAGTCCTGATTTGTTTATATATTCAACATACTAATGAAAAGCTGAGATGATTGGAATGTGAGACTACAAGGCCATAGTTAATTACAGGATATTTTCCCAGTTGGCCTCTTTCCATAGGTGTTGAACTACAGTCCAAAATTCTGAGGGAAATACACCCAATAAAATAGCATTCTTATGAAAATTTCCTATATTTTACTTCAGGGACTGATGTTCCACATCATGTAACAAATCTTAGAAAATGGAATATCCATTTGTATCACTCATATTTAAAAAGAGAGGTACCATTTTAAAGGACATGACCTTTTGTCTTTCTGCTGTGCTGTATAGCAAAATTTATACTATGAGGTCCTGGCATCCTTCTCCTTTCATCCTGATGAATTGAGAAATTCTGCACCTGGCATCCAGGGTGCCCTGAGGAAATGGCTTAATTAATCTGCAGGGAAGATAGAATCTTGGCTAGTTTTATGCAATCAGAATTATTCTTTCCATGGTGTAACATGCTAGTTTGGATGTTCAACATTGCTGATGTATTAAAGAAGTCTTCATGTTATACTTCTATATTTTCCAAGAATCAAAAAAGGTGTTATAATTTACCATAATTTTAATCATACCGATCTGTATCATGAGGTGGGTGTTCCTGAACTGTAAGCTTTCAATTCAAATCATAGTTTTTCATTACCAATTGACATTAATTTAAGGTTGAATTAATAGTATTAATAGTATGCACATCAGTCGCACAACTCTTGGTCTGCAAAGTGAACAACAATAAACTAATTGGAAGAAAAACTGAGGTTTTTTTTCTAAGCAGAAGACATATTTGTATATGATAATGCAGCTTTTATATTGAAATGCAATTGTCACCATGCAAAAATTTGGAAAACCACTGGATGGCAGCAAAAAGCTGCATAAACTTTGAATTCCATCTGATGCCATCTAGGGCAGGGGTCCCCAACCCTGGTCCATGGACCAGCACCGGTCCGTGGCATGCCAGAAACCAGTCTGTGCAAACAACGAAGCCCCATCCACAGGATGCAGACAGTACACAAAACCACACCCTCTCTGGTCCACAGAAAAATCTCTCTTCACAGAACCAGTCCCTGGTGCCCAAAAGGTTGAGGGCCGCTGATCTAGGGGACAATTGGAGGTTTGGAGTCTGTATCATAGCTCTAAAGAAAGAGAAAGATAGTTTCCTTCACATGAAGTGATTTGATTTTTATAGAGCTTGCATTTCATTGTATGAATATATCTTAACCCTGATGAATGATCCTGGATTGATATACAATAGTGCAGGAACCTTGTTCAGTGGCATATATGCAGAGCACATTATGCAAGATTTAATACATAGATATTTTGTAATCTTCCAAGACTCTGGGAAGATCATTGAATCCGGCCCATCATCACCTCTAAATACTAAACTGAAAGTTTGTTTATTTTATTTAGTCTTCAAAATTGAGGTTGCTTTCCATTGATTTTGCATAGTGCCTCCGGGTTCTCTATAGACACAGATTTCGTTAGCTTGTTGAATGATCCAGGAAGAGAGAAGCTAATCTATCCATTGAAGCATGACATTGTTGCTTAGCAGTCTACCCAAACATTTGATCACATTTGACTTACATTCCCATCGTTGGCAAAGTAAAATGTGACTTAAAAATCTGATACAGCTGAAAAAAGTTAGGACTGCCATATCTGGGCTCAGAAATCCAGATGACCCTTGGAGTATAGCAAAAGATTAGAGGTTTTGGTATCTTTGCTGCCATCTAGTTCTCACCCGGTTTTTGCAATTCAGCTCAGATTTGGTAAGAAAGACAGTTTAAAACAAACAAGCAAACAAACTGTACTGTATAAATTTGGGTCACAGAAAAAAATGAGCTTGTTATCAAAGATATTGGCAGAGGTTACTGTATATATCATCTATCAAGGTGTTGCAAAGAAAAAACTCAAACCTTGAGTTTTAACTTCTTAAATTGAATTTTATTGCACTACTTTCAGATTCACTTTCTGGAATCACAAAGTATAATTTCGGATATATGTCTTACGGGAAACCTTTGAAAAGGATGCTCATTTCCGAGCATTGTTTGAGTCAATGACCTTCTAGCCTTAGAACACTTGTGAAATCTTCTCTCCAGTCAGTAATACCAACTCTGTTATAGAACTGATTATCTGGGAGGGAACCTCTTCCAGACCAATGTGTACAGAATAAACAGATCCTTGAAAGTATTGGCAACCCCAGATAATAAAAGAAAACAGGGTTGTTAGCATTGCAAGCTGGGTAGCCATAGATATAATATGTGTGTATGTGTGTGTGTGTGCATCTGTGTTTAAGAAAAAGGACTTAAAAGGCAAAGAATCTCATAAAATGTGCCTATGCTAATTTGTATGTATCCTAAACAAGCTTAGATGAGAACCCATAGTTTTAGAACCACATGAAGTATGCACTGTTCCATACAGCTCTGCTCATTTTCCCCTGCTATACCAGGGATTTCAACACCTTACTGTAAATGTTCAAAGTGACTATCTTGCTGTCCAGTTCACTTTGCTCTTCATTTTCTCTTCCTATGGGTTTTGATAATTTTTCTTTTCTTTTCTTTTCTTTTCTTTTCTTTTCTTTTCTTTTCTTTTCTTTTCTTTTCTTTTCTTTTCTTTTCTTTTCTTTTCTTTTCTTTTCTTTCCAAAAAGGCAACTCTTTCAATTATTCCTCTGGCAGACTTTAGCATCCAGGATTGGACAGGTGAATGGGTGGTGAGTCTGGTTAGAGCAGTAATAATATTGACAGGTGATCATTCTATGTTATTGCTCAGGAAGATGCCTGAGATTGTTTTATGTTTTAGGTAATAAAAGCTAAGCAGGGTCCAAGCAGATTCATATCTTGATTAGAGTCTTTTAGACAATTCCAGGTCTGCAGGTTAGACTAAATTAAAAAAATTATCCTGGAAGAAGGCAACAGTGTTCCACTTCTACATTGCTACCAAGAAATCTACAAAAAATGTCCATGTAGTCACCAAGAGACAACTTGGTTCCCAAGAACTTAACCTTTTATGGTATCAGCAGCTCCACAGACTTACTTTGGTCATCATCAACATTTCCCCCAAAATTACTACACTTGACTGAACACGAAATATGAACTTGTATCTTCAACTGAGATGTTTTTGTGTCCATTGTCAGTTCTACCCAGTTTCTGGCTCATTTATTATGTTTCATGTGTAATATTTAGAACCCCCTTTCTACTTCAAGACCAAACTATTCACTCGGAAATTTTTAAAAAGATCTCACATATATTCAAAACAGCAGCAAAAACACACTGGCTGGATATTTACAAAACTAGCAGTGAAGTGAAGAATTGTGAAGATCAGACATTTAAGATAAAAGCAAAATCCCCACATCTTTAAATAATAATATATGACTGGTACAAGCAATGAAATACTACTAGAGAAGAACCATTTGAACCTTTGCTTCCAGGTCTTTGCATCCTGAAATCATGGATGCTTGAATAATGAAGATTTTCAAGCAAACATTGGAATCTTGACTTGAGCAAGAGATAATTTAGAACAGTGTTCTCAATCTGGGGCCCACAGACCCCTGAGGGTCCACAATGTCATCATAGAGTTTCCACGAAGGCTTGAAGAAATGTTATGATTTAAATCTGGAGTTAAGTCTTGGTGGTCTGTGGCCATGGTCAGTGGCCACAAAAGGTATTTAAAGGGGTCCATGGTGAAGAAAAGGTTGAGAACCACTGATCTAGAAGACTTTCAACTTCTGCCATAAGCACACAAACAATAAAACATGTATTGGAAGATTTTCTGTGAGTTACTGCATTATAATGTTTGTGCATTCAATGCATCATTGCATTCAACAAGCGCATATTAAGAAAGTAAGTCTCATTGAGGACCATATTTAATACTCCATTAGGAATGTAGGCAAGGTGGAGAAAGCCCAATCAAAATGCAAATCATAAAGGGCAATGGAAAGGGAATCTGTGGCAAATGTTTAATAACAGAAGATGATTGGCAAAACAAGAACCAATGAGTACAAACTCTACAGTGAGACCCAAACGTGAACTAAGGAAGAATTTCCTGACCGTGAGAACTCTTAAGTAATGGAACAGCCTGCCTTCTGAAGATTCCTTTCGACCCTATGATTCTATAAGACAACTGGAAAAAAAAGAGGTAGTCCTCAAGTTATAACCAACCATTTAAAGTTACAATGGCACTGAAAAAAGTGACTTATGACCATTTTTCATACATTTGACTGATGCAGCATCCCCATGGTCATATGATCAACATTGGAATGCTTGGCAACTGTATTTATGACAGTTGCATTGTCCATGGTCCTGATCACCATTTGCAACCTTCCCAGCTGACTTCTGACAAGCAAAGTCAATAGGGGGAGCCACATTAGCTTAATGACTGCATGATTCACTTAACAACTGTGGCAAAAAAGGTGGCAAAATGGGGCAAAACTCAATTAACATCTTCCTTGCTTAGCAACAAATGTTTGGGGCTCAATTGGGCTCATAGGTTGAGGACTACCTACAATATGTGCATCACACTGATCATAAATCATCTATTTGCAGAAAGCTTTGATTCAAACTAGATGTCAAAAACTATTGTGGATAAATGACTAATGCTGTTAGACTGTGTAATTCCAACAACCCCAGGAAGCACAGACAAGACCAGCAAGTGGGAAAACTGCTAGAGACAGTGATGGAGTGAATGCTTAATTTATTCTGATTCTTATTTTTATTGTAAGTTGACTTGGAAATAGATCTTAATTAAATAGCAAAGGCTCTTTTCTGTGCTCTCTAGATGCAGTCCTTCTCTTTCTGTGCTAACATTTAGAACAATCGCTGTGCATGACAAAATCTTAATTTTAAGAATTTAATGTTTCTATTTTCCAATATGCATTTAGCAGATGCAGTCGAATACTAAGTCTTGAATTTTGCTATGTAATAAGCCTTACTGAATTTCTTAACAAGCAGGATTACATACTACAGATGCCTACCCTACAAGCATATAGAGAAGAACATAGAGTAGCATTTTTCTCAGATGATAATAATTGTATTTTAGATAATAGTAGTATAAAAGATTGGGGCTGTTTTGACAGGTATGGAGGGCATTGAGGGCACATTTTGAGAGACTCAGAGGGGATTTTATAATTTTATATGTGTGTCAATACCGATATTTAATACACTTACATTTCTTCATCTTCTGTTGAAAATCAGTGGAAAATTGCACTGCTTTGGTTCAGTACTTTGCTGCCAAAATTTGACAGCATGAACTTCAGGCCTCCAGCAGCCACAAAAGAGTGGTGGGAAGTGCACACAATAGAGTACTCATCTCCACTGTGCTATAGAAGGCTATTTTCTGGTCAAGGAATTTAGCATGCTGCTTAAATTTTCACATATTCTATTTTTATCACAGAGGCAGGCATGGTTAACATAATTGCAAGGGCATGCTAATGAAGTCTCAGAAAAATGGGGTGGGGCTTTAACTACACAATTTGACCACCATCTTGATTTATTATACATCTATAGATACATACCATGCAACATACTATGCACAATAGCAGCACTGTGTTCTTGGAAAACTCTACCCACGATGTAAAAAAGATGTTGAGACTCTAGAAAGAGTGCAGAGAAGGGCAACAAAGATGATTAGGGGACTGGAGGCTAAAGCATATCAGGAACGTTTGCTGGAATTGGGTATGTCTAGTTTAATGAAAAGAAGGACTAGGGGTGACATGATAGCAGTATTCCAATATCTCAGGGGTTGCCACAAAGAAGAGGGAGTCAAGCTATTCTCCAAGGCGCCTGAGGGCAGGACAAGAAGTAATGGATGGAAACTAGTCAAGGAGAGAAGCAACCTGGAACTGAGGAGAAAACTTCCTGACAGTTAGAACATTAACCAGTGAACAACCTGCCTCCAGAAAGCGGTGAATGCTCCAACACTGGAAGTTTTTAAGAAGAGACTGGACAGCCATTTGTCCAAAATGGTATAGGGTTTCCTGCCTGAGCAGGGGGTTGGGACTCGATGACCTCCAAGATCCCTTCCAAACTATTATTATTATTATTATTATTATATTATTATTATTATTATTATTATTATTATTATTATTATTATTATTATTATTATTATTATTATTATTATTATTATTATTATTATTATTATTATTATTATTATTATTATTATTATTATGTATACTTTTCATCTGATTATACACTGAAAATTAGTAGTTGCTACTCCTTGTAGCAACAGCAGACAAAAGTCCCATCTGCTTATTGGGATAAAGATTGGGGAGGTTCCATAATGTTCAGATCACTGTTTCTTTGCAGTTAATAGCAGCCATCTTGTTCTTCTGGCCCACTAATGGTGGATCTGCTGGCAGTTGGAAAAAGACAATGGAGTTCACCGGGCTTCTGCAGGCCACAGAGAGACCAGCCAAAAGCTATGTGAGATCATTGTTTCTCATATGTGAGGCAGGTATAAGAGACATTTTATATCATCTGTATCCTTTAACAAGTTGTACGTTAATCCTCTATGACAAGAGGTTTGGAAAGTCCTGAGTTGAAAAGGAAACTTAATTTCTTCCCTAGGGGATTGCATTGAGATTACAGTTGGTCTGGAGCCATTTAAACCATTTTTGTTTATCATGTCAAGCAAAATGGGCCAATCAATAATTTAACATTAAACTCCCATGGTAAAGAATATACTCACAGTGGATAAGGAATATATTCATCAAAAAACTATCTCTGCCTAACTTGGCTGCTTCCCCAGATGTGTGAATTAATAATATGCCCATTGCTAAAGGTTTTGGGAGTTGAAATCCATGCATCTGGAGAGTGCTATAACTGCCACAGATAATACTTTTCTAATACTTTTCTAATACTTTTCTAATACTTTTCTAATACTTTTCTAATACTTTTCTAATACCTTTCTAATACTTTTCTAATGCTTGTCAAGATAGGAAATACTCTTGTTCCTGAACTCTATCTCTTTTAGTTTGGAGAATAGCTTTGTTACCTTCCAATATCCTTTTTGAAAGGTTCTTGGTGCTCTCTGAGCTCGATTGTTTTCTTGCAGACATTTCATTATCCAAACTACGTAACAACATCAGTGCTAGTACTACTATTGGGTAATGAAACATCCGCAAGGAAACTACCAAGTTCAGAGAGCACCAAGGACCCTTCATTTCAACCATGAGCTACAAATAGAACCTATCATCCATAATCTTTAATCATACTGGCTGAAGATGATGGGAGACAGAGTTCAGCAACAAGTGGAGCACCGTAAATTATTTGGGTCAAATGTAATCATGTCGATAATCTGTTAGTGAGAAATGATGGTGAAACTTATTAAGAGGATTGATGTTTATTAATTAATTGATTTGCTTTATAATTATAACCATTTGTCTAGATCTTAGCTATCTTTATAGATTAATTATTCCCATTCATTATTTACAACCAGACAATAGTTTGTTTGCTAAAGCGTGAATTGTTATTGGGGGTAACCCCTTTGTTGCATGTACCCCCATCCCAACCCTTTCCCTATACCCTATTACCTGTATCGATCCTTTTTTTACTTATCCCCACCCCAATCCTATCCTTCAATCATACCCTGAATTTGATTACCTATATTGATCCTTTTCCCCCCCTATTCCTATAAAACCTAATAAAATACTGTTTAAAAAATAATCTGTTAGTATTTGTTATTTGCGGACAACAGCAGTTGTCTTTACAGCTTGGACCTTATATCTGAAGTATGAACATAGTGTTATTTGCATTTCAGAGAGTGGTATCTCTGAACATCTATGATGCAACAAAAATAGAATTTTACTAGCCACACTCCAAAGTTCCAATCATGCTGACTTTTCATGAAAATCTTTTTGCTTTACTACATTAAATGGACTTTTTAAAAAATACGTTAATGAGCATGCATGCTCTTTAGATCAGACGGTCAATGATCTGTATTATTTTTTTTATCTATCATGATATTTTAATCCCATTTTATCTCCACCTGAGCTCTGTCAGTACTTCAGTTGCCCACACTGGCTGTCATCTACTTCATCCTCTGAAAAGAAAACTTACAAAATCCCTCAAAATCTTCCTTGGGAGTCATTAGTATAAAAGAGAAATGAGCAAAGAAATAAGATTCAGCAAATATAGCAAAGTTGTCTTTACAAGCACAAGGGAGAGTTGTCAAACAGAAGACAGCTTCATGAATCAATGGGCACCATTCATTTAGTTTTATAGCATTAATTTCCTACTAAGTACTTCCAGATGTTTTAATAAATAATTATTTTACAAGGTGAGAAATGCAATTTGAAATCTGTATAGATTGCTGGATAATCTGGATTTATAACACATTAGAATGCTAAACATCTCATGTGATTTTTACTTTTATTAGTTAATCTGCCAGGATTGTTAATTTCTTATTCAATAATGTGCGGAACACAATTTGCATCGATCTTCACCAGCCAAATTCAGTAGGTAGAACTAATCCAACAAAGAGAGGAGCATGCAATTCTTCTTGTCCTGTAAAACACAATCCCTAATTCAGCTCACTGAATTGGAGGTCTCTCATGTTTGGAATAAATCCTGCATCACCCCCTGGTCATCCTCCTGTCATTCCAACAGTGCTGCCTGCAAGACAAAACTAGTTTAGTATAAAATACAAAAAATTCCAATAGCAGGTCGTAAATGGAGAACCAGATTATTTTTCTCCATATTTTGCCATACTTATGGTAGGAGCACATCATACTCTGCTGCTTTTGTTTTGGAAAGGAGAGGAACTGCAAGCAAAGTTCTTGAACAGAAGTGATGCCCCCTGCAAAGCAATTGGAATAATTGATAGGATTTCTGGGTGTACCTCATTTCTTCTTCATTTTTGGTAGATACATTTGAATTAGAGCAATTGAAAGAATGTTTCACAATAACTATATGAAGGGAAAGTCATCAAAAGTCCACTGTGGAACAGTGTCTAAAATTCAGTTTGTGCAATGAATGCCACCCACATATCCTGCCCCATGGCTTTTGACACCACAAAATATTTTGTAATTCCTGTGTCCTCTGTAACCTTGGCAGCCTGGCTGCTTCTGAACTGTTTAGCACTTTTTGCCTTGCCATTCCACATAAAGAAATGCATTGTTCTCTCAGTTTATGTCCTGAATAAAGTGTTGGCTGACCTCTTGAAGTTTCTGGTGCTGCTCTTCTGGATCAGCTACAATTACCACAAGTACCACTAGGCTATAAGTTAAGGGACCTATGTGGAGCTCTTCTTCATAACCTTCTGTGCCAAGAACAACTTCATGTGTCTCATTGCCATGGAATGTTACATCAGACTTGTTTATCAGTTTGATTGCCATGGAATATATACAGTGCATACCACCATCAAGGTTATCACTTCTGCTTGGCTTCCAGAGGCCATTTTCTGTGTTTTTGCCACCCAGTCTCAAGTAAACCTTGTCCGTTATAATGGACAGAATATACATCTGATCATCAAATAAAAGCATACCTCTGTCAGAATCTTAAAGAATAGGACAAAAATGCATAGACTAAGCATTCTATATTAAATAGCTGCAGAATGCAGTATGAGGCACCAGACCTGGCATGTAAGCTGAAAGGAAGCAAGAAAAATGGAACATCCGTGAGTCTTCCTATTAAAATGTTATTATTTCAGACATGTATAACTTTTTTTGCCAAGTTGAAGATTGCACTTTGCCTTTGATGGCATGTCAGAAATGGCATTCCAAAAAGTAAGCAAAGCAAATAATAATAATAATAATAATAATAATAATAATAATAATAATAATAACAACAACAACAACAACAACAACAATAGCAACAGCAACAGCAACAGCAACAGCAACAGCAACAGCAACAGCAACAACAACAACAACAATATTAAAAGTGCGTAGGGCAGGACAACAGCTGAATTGGATGTCATTTAAATATAAATTAAATTAAAATAGCATTTTAATTAATTACATTCTTTTTTTTCCGTGTCTAGATCAAACTTTAAACTGCCAGAATGAAGCCACCTTCTTGGCTTTGTTGTTGGCCAAAAATAAGTCATTATCGGTATAATGTGTCTAGTAGTAGCTGGCATACCAGCAGATGGGCCAGGCTCTATGTGTCTCTCCACATTCACACAGCATGTGGTTATTGGCTAAGAGCCTCCACTTAAGCATATTGGTTTTACATTTAGGCACTCCAACTCTCAACCTATTCAGAGTCCTCCAAGTACTATAAATGAGGGCAGATCCTTCAGCCATATCCTCCTTTAATGTTATTCCTTGCTCGATGGTCTCCTTCCTCCATCTTTTATTTCGATTTTGTTCTTGTGTACCCTCAAGAATCTTTGTTCTTGCCATAAAGCTGTTCCTAGATCTGAGTTGGCAGGCTGGGGGCATATATTAATTACACTTAACTTTATTTATTCTATTGGGTTCCTCTGCCACTTGGCTATTCTCAACTCTGAGAGTTGCACCCTATATTATTTCTCATGTATTTAATTGTTTCCTGTCTGTGTCCTCTTAAAAGCTACACTGCAATAGCAACTACTGAAATCAACACTTTAGGACAATGGCCCCAACCTTTTGGGCACCAGGGACCGGTGTCAACTGTCCAGTTGGCATTTCCAGAAAAAGAAACTACTGGGACATGATTTTACCAAGAGTATAATACTTTACTGAAAATTTACATTGGCACAGAAGAAAGCAAAATCAGCTCTGGTTTTGCCACTTGAAGGCTTGCTTAGTTAAACGATAGACTTCCTCACCCGCACCCATCAGGTGTTCACATTTTCCAATAGTGATATTTTTTCTTGTTATGAAAACAGTCCATTTCTCCTTCAAGTGGCCTTGGCTGTCAGTTTGCATTCCATTGTCAAGATATGAGCAAAAGAGAAAATTTAGGTGAAAAGGCGAATCAGTCTCCACATCAGTCCTGTGGAGAGAGGTTTTCCATGGACCAGAGGGGACATGGTTTCATGTACTGCCTGCATCCTGTGGATGGGGCTTCACTTGTTTGCATGGCCTGGCTTCTGGCATGCCATGGACCGGTGCCGGTCCACATGCTGGGGATTGGGGACCCCTGCCTTAGGGGCATTATGTGGCCCTCAGATTTTGAGGATCTTGAGGCCACAGACAGGCCCGGTGATCTCAACATCCCTGTGATCACATATATCCCTTGACCTCAAGGTCCTCAAGAAATCCTGGTTTAATCCTGGTTTAAAGATGTGAGGATGGAAATTGATGAGCTTGTGTAGAGTTTCTGACCTGTTGACCCACCTAATGGTAGGGCTATTTGCATATTGTTGGAACCCAGGAATTCAGGATGATGGCTTTGTAAACATCTTAAACTAAACAATAAAAGAAGGCCTATGTACTTACATGTACATATAAATATACATGTAAAGAGGTATTTATTTATATTCCATGAATGCTTAGGGTAAAGAGATTAATAGCACAGCAATTCTAAGGCAGGCTTTAAATTGAGCACTTCCAAGATTCTATATAACTAAGTGAGAAGCCACAAAGCATAAAGTTTCTATTTGTGTTTGAAGCTTTGAAGCAGGGTACCTCCATCCACATAAATGTGAAATGGGGACTGATTTTTGAAATTAAAAAGAATTAAGAAAACCCATATGAACATAATGCAATTTCACAGGAGATATCTTGCCTTTTCCCTTCTCTTTCCTTCTCAAATCCAAGTTGCTTGTCATTTGTTTGTTTTCCAAATACTACAAACTAAATATTCTGGGGGCAAGAATCTCTACATAAAAGAAAATAATTTCAAATATATAAACAATAAATTTAAATAATATATAAATAATCATTCAGTTTTAACTGAAATGAGATGGCTATCTCCCTTCACAATCAAGTATCAAAAAGTAAAAATAAAATAAAATAAAGGCTCACATGTTTTTTGTGATTTCCTAGAAAAACAACAACCCAGAAAGGATGGGCATATCTCAAGGGGCAGACAGTGCACAGCATCCAGGCTACCAGAATAGGACATTCTGCATCCATTATGCTTCCATTATGCCATGGTGGTGCAGTGTTTAGAACACAATATTTCCGGCTCAAGGTTGACTCAGCCTTCCATCCTTTACCGATGTTGGTAAAATGAGGACCCAAATTGTTGAGGGCAACATACTGACTCTGTAAATTGCTTAGAGAGGGCTGTAAAGCATTGTGAAGTAGTATATAAGTCTAAGTGCTATTGCTGTTGCTATCTGTCATCCCACCAATACGCATTCCGCACCAGTTTTCTTTTGTGGATCTGACCCTCATCTACCAGTTTCTATCTCTTAGTGTGCTCTCTGTCTTTCTCTGTTTCCTTTACGTTTTAGAAGAATTCAGTGAAAAAAGTTGATCCAGCAATTTTGCTATCCAACATCATCTGGACTCTTCTCTATAAAGTCATTCCCCCCCCACCTCCTGAAGTATGAGTGGCCCCCGCCTTGTTGGTTTTCCAAAAGTTCCTGAAGGCATGGTTTTGTTAGTGGGCCTGGGGACCACGAATGGAAACAGAGCTGATTAAGTGGTTATTTGATTGTGTTGTTCCTGCCATGGGTGGTGGCGGGGGGCAAGGGTTTTTATGTTGTGGATTTAAATGTTGTAAGCTGTTCAGAATCACCTGTTTGCAATTTGAGCAGCCAGATAGATTTGTTTAATAATCAAATAAAAATAAACAAATCTCCATTTATCCAGAGTGTCCCTAGTTGAAAACTAAAATGACAAAACGTGATTATAAAAATCATGACCAGCATCTAAATCCCCACTGAATTGCCTAAGACTGTATTTATATACTCACTATCTTAATCTGACTGGCCTCATGTTCATATCCTTGCTGTAGTATCTGCAAGGAATCCATTTGGATGTACAACAGTCTTTTCTATCTCAGATTCTTCACAAATATTAGAGATGCAATTTTCAGAGTTGAGTCCTCTGTACCTATGGATGGCACCATGTTGGGAAAACAAATTCTGATCAATGAGATTTCCCAAATATGTCAAACCTACAACTTTCCAGGCTTTGTGCTGAAGCTGAATATGACAGAGCTGAGGACTGGTGATGCGAACAGGGAGATACTGCCTACTTTTTTTTCCTGAGAGTTATTTTATTTGTCAATTATACACTACCTCAGAGAGTTCTGACAAAATGTGATCCACTGGAGAAGGAAATGGCAACCCACTCCAGTATCTTTGCCATGAAAACCCCATGGACAGTACTAAAAGACAAAAAGATATGATGCTGGAAGATGAGCCCCTCAGGTCGGAAGGTGTCCAATATGCTACTGGGGAAGATCAGAGGGCTAGTACTAGTAGCGCCAGAAAGAGTGAAGCGACTGGGCCAAAGCCGAAAGGACGCTCAGCTGTGGATGCATCTGGTGGTGAAAGGAAAGTCCGATGCTGTAAAGATTTTTTCTCCATAGGAACCTGGAACGTAAGATCCATGAATCAAGGCAAACTGGACGTGGTCAAACAAGAGATGACAAGACTGAACATCGACATCTTAGGAATCAGCGAACTAAAATGGACAGGAATGGGTGAATTTAATTCAGAGGACCATCAGGTATACTACTGCGGGCAAGAATCCCTCAGAAGAAATGGAGTAGCCTTCATAGTCAATAAAAGAGTAGGAAAAGCAATACTGGGATACAATCCCCAAAATGACAGAATGATCTCAGTGCGAATCCAAGGCAAGCCATTCAATATCACAGTAATCCAAGTCTATGCCCCAACCACTGGTGCTGAAGAGGATGAAATTGACCGGTTCTATGAAGCCCTGCAGCACCTTATAGAATCAACACCAAAAAATGATGTCCTTATCATCATGGGGGATTGGAATGCTAAAGTAGGAAGCCAAAAGATAAATGGAATAACAGGCAAGTTTGGCCTTGGAGTACAAAATGAAGCAGGGCACAGGCTGATAGAATTTTGTCAAGAGAATACGATGGTCATAGCAAATACTCTTTTCCAACAACCCAAGAGACGTCTCTACACATGGACATCACCAGACGGTCAACACAGAAATCAGATTGACTATGTGCTCTGCAGCCAAAGATGGAGAAGCTCTATACAGTCAGTAAAAACAAGACCAGGAGCTGACTGTGGCTCAGATCATGAGCTTCTCGTTGCAAAATGTAGGCTTAAATTGAAGAAAGTAGGGAAAAACACTAGGCCACTCAAGTATGAACTAAATCATATCCCTGAGGAATATACAGTAGAGGTGACAAATAGATTTAAGGAATTAGATCTGATAGACAGAGTGCCTGAAGAACTATGGACGGAGGTTCGCAACATTGTACAAGAGGTAGCAACTAAAACCATCCCAAAGAAAAAGAAATGCAAGAAAGCAAAATGGCTGTCTGAGGAAGCTTTGCAAATAGCTGAGGAAAGAAGGGAAGCGAAAGGCAAGGAGAGAAAGAGAAAGATACACCCAATGAATGCAGAATTCCAGAGAATAGCTAGAAGAGATAAGAATGCCTTCTTAAATGAACAGTGCAAAGAAATAGAAGAGAACAATAGAATAGGGAGAACCAGAGATCTCTTCAAGAAAATTGGAGATATGAAGGGAACGTTCATGCAAAGATGGGCATGATAAAGGACCAAAATGGCAGGGACCTAACAGAGGCAGAAGAGATTAAGAAGAGGTGGCAAAATTACACAGAAGAACTATACAAGAACGAGTTTAGCATCCCTGATAACCACGATGGGGTGGTCACTGACCTCGAGCCAGACATCCTAGAATGTGAAGTGAAATGGGCCTTAGGAAAGCTGAGCAACAACAAAGCTAGTGGAGGTGACAGTATTCCAGCTGAGCTATTCAAAATCTTAAAAGATGATTGCAGTAAAGTGTACACTCATTTGCCAGCAAATTGGAAAACTCAACAGTGGCCACAGGATTGGAAAAAAGGTCAGTTTACATTCCAATTCCAAAGAAAGGCAATGCAAAAGAATGTTCAAACTATCGCACCATTGCACACTCATTTCACATGAAGTAAAGTATGCTTAAAACCCTACAAGCTAGACTCCAGCAGTATGTGGATCGAGAACTTCCAGAAGTAAGGCGGATTTCGAAGAGGCAGAGGAAACTAGAGATCAAATTGCTCAACATACGCTGGATATGAGGAAAGCTAGGGAGTTCCAGAAAAAATCTACTTGCTTCATTTGACTAGCTAAAGCTTTGATTGTGTGGATCACAACAAATTGTGGCAAGTCTCTAAAGAGAGATGGAGTACCAGACCATATCATTTGTCTCTTGAGAAACATATATGGGGTCAAGAAGCAACAGTGAGAATGGACACGGAACCACTGATTGGTTCAAAATTGGGAAAGGAGTCCGCAAGGCTGTATTCTGTCGCCTGCCTATTTAACTTATATGCAGAGCAATCATGAGAAAGGCAGGGCTAGATGAATCAAAAGTTGGAATTAAGATTGCCGGGAGAAATATCAACAACCTAAGATATGCAGATGATACCACTCTAATGGCAGAAAGTGAAGAGGACTAAAAGCCTCTTGATGCGGGTGAAGAAGGAGAGTGCAAAAGTTGGCTTGAATCAACATTGAAGAAACCAAAATCATGGCATCCGCCCTCTCAATTCCTGGCAAATAGATGGGGAAGAAATGGAGGTAGTGACAGATTTTATCTTCCTGGGGCTAAGATCACACAGATGGGGACTGCAGCCAAGAAATTAAAAGACGCTTGCTCCTGGGGAGGAAAGCTATGGCAAATTTAGACAGCATACTAAAAAGCAGAGACATCACCCTGCCAACAAAGTACGTATAGTCAAGGCCATGGTTTTCCCAGTTGCAATGTATGGCTGTGAAAGTTGGACCATAAGAAAGGCTGAGCGCAAAACAATTGAGGCCTTTGAACTACGGTGCTGGAGAAGACTCCTGCGAGTCCCTTGGACTGCAAGGCGATCAAACCGGTCAGTCCTAGAGGAGATCAACCCTGACTGCTCCTTAGAAGGCCAGATACTGAAGTTGAAACTCAAGTACTTTGGCCACCTAATGAGAAGGAAGGACTCATTGGAGAAGAGCCTAATGCTGGGAAAGATCGAGGGCAATAGAAGAAGGGGACGACAGAGAATGAGGTGGCTGGATGGAGTCACTGAAGCAGTAGGCGTGAGCTTAAATGGACTCCAGAAGATGGTAGAGGACAGGAAGGCCTGGAGGAACGTTGTCCATGGGGTCGCGATGGGTCGGACACGACTTCGCAACTAACAACAACAACAATACACTACCTCAATCACAAAGTGACCCTAGGAGGCTTAGATACTTGTCTGTAAGGCCAGTTAGTGCCTGATGGTGTAATTCATTCAACCACTTATGGAGATATTAAGATGATTATAAAATTCTGTTGTCTGAAATTAAGGATTATATCTTTCAGCTATAATGTTTTATTGTACCACCCAGACCCCCTCCCTGGGGCACATGGGCAGTTCAAAATTGTGGAAAATAAATAACAGATAGGGAAATGGAGAAGAAAGCTCATGTCATGAGCTTTATAATTGGCTCAATGGATATGTTAAGTGTTCTGCAATGGATTGACTTCTCTTCTAGTATCTGGTTGTTCTGGATCCCTGATTTCTGCTATGGAAAATGAAAGGATCTCAGACCTTGTTGAACTGTGAAGGAGGTTTACTACTGCCACCTAGAGTAGGAGTTGAAAATGTAGCATGCTTCTCCTACTTACACCTGTTGCTACTTACTGGAGGACCTGGCAGCAACCGTATTTATTGTGGCAAACAAACAAACAAACAAACAAACGAATGATCGAACGAACGAACGAATGAATGAAATGGTGCACATCAGCATATTTACAAGTTATGGTGAAAAAAGTCAAGATGGCAGTCACAACGGTGTTATCACAGCTACGCCTTATTTTAAGTCCTTCATACATAACAGTGGAGCTTTCATCATATTGCATTCACCCCTGGTGTATAGCTGAAAATATATATGAACATATATAACATATGAAGAACGGTTGCAGGCATTGTATATGTCTAGTCTAGTAAAAAGAAGGACTAGGGGTGACATGATAGCAGTGTTCTAATATTTGAGGAGCTGCCACAAAGTAGAAGGAGTCAACCCATTTTCCAAAGCACCAGAAGTCAAGGCAAGAAACAATGGATGGAAACTAATCAAGGAAAGAAGCAACCTAGAACTAAGGAGAAATATCTTAACAGTGAGAACAATTAACCAGTGGAACAGCTTGCCTTTAGAAGTTGTTGGTGCTCTGTCACTGGAGACTTTTAAGAAGAGACTGGATAGCCACTTGTCTGGAATGGTGTAAGTTCTCCTGCTTGAGCAGGGGGTTGGACTAGAAGACTTCCAAGATTCTTTCCATTATTCTGTTCATATTCTGATGTGGCTCCAGTAACCCAGATAATCTCTTATTCAAGTGGGTTAGTCAGTGCTATTCCAGTAGAATACTTATTCCAGGAAGCAACATATTTTACTCTGCCCATTCATGCTGCAATGGTATATTAAAATGACCTTGGGAAACAGAAGCAAGAGCTGCAGATTAGACAAATTTTCTGGAGAGTAAAAGGAAAGTCGGGGAGAAATAACTTTTAGTCTTGCAAGATTCTGTTAACTTTACAATAAAGATAGAGTTAGTGCTCAGATTTGTGCTTTTTGCCTGGACTACCTCAAAGGGCTAACAAAAGTGCTGGTGGCTTAAATCTATGTCAGTTCTAGCAAACCTAGACATGGATGCAGAATTAGATCAGTTCTATATTCCTCCTGTTGCTTTCTCCATTTTACTCATTATAAGTCTGTGCTTTTAGTCAAATCTTGGTCTTTCCAAAAATTGTGTGAAAATTACTCAAATGAATCCACACAATTCTCAAAATTCTGAATAGTGTTAGCATTTTTCTTGTAGCTGGTTGCTTGGGACAGGTTAACCGAAGTGTCATCTTTCTCAGGTGTACTTGGGAGAATGCTAAAATAATTTTTGGAAACTCTTGGTTAATGAGATGAAGGGGGACCTACCATGGGCATGACATCTGATCACCAAGAAAGACAAGGGGTGATATGATAGCAGTGTTCCAATATCTCAGGGGTTGCCACAAAGAAGAGGGAGTCAAGCTATTCTCCAAAGCACCTGAAGGCAGGACAAGAAGCAACGGATGGAAACTAACCAAAGAGAGAAGCAACCTAAAACTAAGGAGAAATTTTCTGACAGTTAGAACAATTAATCAGTGGAACAACCTACCTCCAGAAGCTGTGAATGCTCCAACACTGGAAGTTTTTAAGAAGAGACTGGACAGTCATTTGTCTGAAATGGTATAGGGTTTCCTGCCTGAGCAGCGGGTTGGACTAGATGACCTCCAAGGTCCCTTCCAACTTTATTATTATTATTATAAGGCTAGCTGGCACCTGGGAAAATCTCAAGGGTGGGCAGGACATAGCAAAACAGCCAAGTTGCAATGCTCATATGGGAAGGATGGGACTTTGATGGAACTGTTGTGGATGCCATCTTGACTTTTTTGACTACTCCTTCCCTGTAGAAGATTTTCTGTATTTTCTGCTTTTCCATTTTTAAGACATATCAGTGTTTCGAAAGATTACAGCGGCACCTATTGCTCTTTGTTGTTGTTGTTTTTATGGTGAAACTGAGGTAACTCGCTTTTACACTTGGCTTTGCCTTTTTAAAATGTATGTTATAAAAGGAGTACTGAATATTACTTGGAGAATACTTGGCTCATGGGTGGTTTTCAAAAGCAGTTTAACAAGCAAGGATGTAGGTTACCCCAGCACCAAAGAAATGAATGAAGCCTGCTTGCCTTCATTTGAAAATATTCACAATATTATGATCATAATATTTTTAATCACCCATATTAATAGAAGGTTAATCTGAGCACATGACCTCTTTAACCGAAAGTCACCTGATAGGGCTGGATAAATGCGGACAGACAACCTAACCATATCAGGAGCATTATCCTTTTAATTCAATGCTAACTCTGAGAAGGATTGTAGGGCACTTAATACCACTCATAGGTGTAAATACAGCTGGTTTGAAATCTTTCAAGTTACTCGTGAGATTAATAAACTCTTTGTGGCTTGTTTATTTATTTCATGCCTAGCATTCATTCTTGAAATTTGCTCTCTGCTAAAATTACTTCAAATGCGATTTTCTTTGAAAATGTGGAGCCTGCCAACATTTCACAAAATGACTCCTATGCAATCCCCTCTTATTAGCAATGGAAAAGCAACGGCTGGGACCATAATTCTGAAAGTCTTTCATTCATGGTTCAGAGCCTTGGACACAGCACAGAAGACCGTTGCAGTTGGCAGTTTTTTCAAGCCCAGGTGCCATTAAGAGATTTTGACTGAGGGCTCAGGCGCACCCCTTCCCCATATACACACATTAGCAGCTCGCCACAAAGTCTTGCAAGATTTTAGGTGAAAATGGCAAACTGCTGCAAAATTTGTCAACCTTGTAACATTTTGACCTTTTCCTAAATCACATTTGGCCTTTGTTTTTTTTTTGGTTTTTTTTAGACATGGTGACCCTTTGGAAGGGGGTTACATGGACTATGCTCAAGGAATGCATAGATAAGTTCTCTAACAAGAGGACAGCACAGAGGTCCATTTTAATGGTCTTAAAAATAAAAATCCAGGAACTGAGATTTCTGCATTGAAGAAATTTTAAAAGGTGTCATGTATGGCTCCATCCTGACAACACATACAAGCAAACACAATGCCCCTGCATTACAAGTCACCTGTTTTCAGTAAGTTGCCTCACTGGGGAAAAGTCCTGTTTATCAAAGGCTGCATAGAATCTGCGTTTGATAGTTGACATGAAGTATGCTTTGTTTGTTTGGAAGAAAATGCTGTTTCTTAAGTTTGCCTGGCAAGAGGCCTAGTTTAAAATGCCTTTGTTCTCCCAAATTACACTCCTGCTTACAAGAAACAATTCTCAGTACACATTCCTTCATAACAAAATTTTTATACCAGGGAGCGTTTCTGAGTTTATGATGGTTATCCTTATTGATCTCATCAACACCAGCATCAACAGCAGCAGCAGCAACAATTGATATCTTCCCTTTTTGCCTCAGTGGCCTTTCTGAATGTAATAAACTTTGTTAATTTATGGCCAGAGATCCCAAATTATGTACATAGAAAATAAACAATTTATGGGAAGAAATTAAAACTAATATTCTAAAACCTCAACAAAAAAATCAACATGCAATCAATATAAAAGTGAGGCCAAAACCTTGTAAAATTGTGATCAAGTAGAACTTTTCTACATTCTTGGAGATTTCAGATAAAGAATCAGCAGGTAAAAAAAATCAAATTGCATGAGTTAAGAAAGGGGATAAGACTTCTGTATATCAAGCACCACAAGAGGAGCAATGAAGTAAGACATTCACCATCAAATCTAAGGCACTGAACCTTCTTAATGTGAGTGGTCTTCTGTAAATATATTGTGTGTTTGCAACTCAGTGGGCCTTCTGAATGACAGAGAGTTATGTTTCATAATCTAGAATAAAATGAATTTAAAAACTAGACCTATATAGTACTTGAGATCTTATTCCAAAAAGATATTTCAGAATATGCTGTGACATGAATGTAGTACCTATCTGCACCAGGAGTGGTCAACTGCTACATACATGAGTGTATACAAGGTATCTGAATTCTAGGATCTAAATAAGAAGCAGTAACATCACAATAATTTGAATTATCATAAGGAATATATGCCAGTGATTATATTTTAGGCAAATATTTGTACTTATATTAAGGAGCCATGGTTGCGCAGTGGTTAGAATGCAGCATTGCAGGCTAACTTTGTCCACAGTCAGAAGTTCGATCCTGACCAGCTCAAGATTGACTCAGTCTTCCAGCCTTCCGAGATCAATAAAATGAGGACCGAGATAGTTGGGGGCAATATGCTCTGTAAACCACTTAGAGAGGGCTGTATGAAGCAGTATATAAGTCTAAGTTCTATTGCTATTGCTATATTAGGTAACAGTAGTATTTATTAGCATGTATCATTTGCTCCATTTTTCTTACTGAAGCACAAAAACACCCAGTTCTTTCCCCACAGCAATCCTTATAGATAGGTTGGACTGAAACTTAGTGACTGGCCCCAAATCATCCAGTGATCTCAGCGAATCTATAATAATATTACAGTATAAAGCAGCTTTCTCCAACCACCGAGAGCGATATTCCTTGAGACAAGTTAGAAATTTTATAGATAAATACATAAATCTAGAATCTTCCAGACATGTTTGACTTAAAGTTCCCAGGCAGTTGGAAGACAGTTGCAATTAGAAGGTCTCATTTTGAAGAAATGTAGTGAAATATATCTGTTTCTTGTATTCACAAAGTGTTCACTTCTGCATATTTTTATAAATGCATTTTTCCTATAAATTGGTTGAAATAAAATGTGGATGATAAGCTACAGTGAATTTTTCCATGGGGCCTTGACTCACGTCTGATTTTCAGGTTATATCTGATAGTCCTTCCTTCAATAACAAATGGTGCAAAATAGCCACCATATATATATTGGTACTGACATTCCTTTTTGCCTTATATGGAACTAATGGTGCTACTTCAGCTGGAAAAGTGGGGAAAGGTAAATAATAATGAAGGATGAAGTATTAATACCACTTTACAATACCTTGGTAAGGCCACATTTGGAATACTGCATCCAGTTTTGGTCACCACGATGTAAAAAAGACGTTGAGACTCTAGAAAGAGTACAGAGAAGAGCAACAAAGATGATTAGGGGACTGGAGGCTAAAGCATATAAGGAACGGCTACTGGAATTGGGTATGTCTAGTTTAATGAAGAGAAGGATGAGGGGGGACATGATAGCAGTGTTCCAATATCTCAGGGGCTGCCACAAAGAAGAGGGAGTGAAGCTATTTTCCAAGGCGCCTGAAGGCAGGACAAGAAGCAACGGATGGAAACTAGTCAAGGAGAGAAGCAACCTAGAACTAAGGAGGAAACTTTGACAGTCAGAACAATTAACCAGTGGAACAACTTGCCTCCAGAAGCGTGATGCTCCAACACTGGAAGTTTTTTAAGAAGAGACTGGATAGCCATTGTCTGAAATGGTATAGGGTTTCCTGCCTGAGCAGGGGGTTGGACTAGATGACTTCCAAGATCCCTTCCAACTTTATTATTATTATTATTATTATTATTAATTATTATTATTATTATTATTATTATTATTATTATTATTATTATTATTATTATTATTATTATTATTATTATTATTATTATTATTATTATTATTATTATTATTATTATTATTATTATATGAGACAAGCATTTACCATTGCAATAGACCTCTCTCAGAACAGAGATTTTTTCCCCCCTGGCTGTAACTAGCTAATGGCATTAAGACTTTCTAGCAGTCGTCTCTCAACAATAACTTTAGAATCATTTGTCTCACTTAATCTGAAATGCAATTCTGGGGTACATTTTGTTCTCAAAATCACATTGACATTAATGAAAAAAGAAAGCTTTCTTTGTTTTAAAAGGGTTGGGCAAATTTAACATCAGTCTGCACATAAAAAGAAACCTGACAGCTGGCTTCTGACACATTTTACAAATTATTATTTTGTATATTTCCACCGCTTCTGAGGGCCAAGAAGCAGTCTTGCATTTTGCTTTCTTCGTATATGAACTTTCTGCCTGTTAAAAAGAGAAAGCCAAGTAAGCAGCAGGAGGTCTGAGGCTATGTTCCTCCAATGGCTTTTGATTTTCTTTCCTCTGTCAGTATACTAGATAACTGTCCTAGGAAGTTGTCTTTTGTCTAGGACTTCTGCAGTCATTTCACCTGTGGAGAAGGCAGTGTCACAAAAATCAAGGTAGCATCTGAGATCACTTTAACCACCATCTTGATTTTCTTCCCAACCTCCCACAGAGAAGCCCTGCCTTATGAGTCTCAAAATTACTAACACACAAGGGCCCAATTGGAGGGGGTTTCTCATTTATTCAAGGGAGGAGCAGACTCTGAAACATACCTTATCTTCAATTTAATATTAATTGTGGAGCTGTTGCTCTACCATGTAGTTAAGGAGCTCAGCTTCAGTTTTAACAGTTAGTTATTTAAACATTAATGACATGCTTGGGAACAGAGGCAAGGATTGAGAGGAATATTGAAGTTAGAGACACATGTAGAAGAACGGAAGAGAAAAACCAGGTATTAATTTGGGTATCTTCACTTCAGGAAAAAGGGGAAAGGCAGAAGATAGAATGCTTTTTAACATTCCATATTCTGATAGGAAAACAAGTTTTTTCCTCCCAAATAATTACCTGTGGATTGGTGTTTGTGTTGAGGCTGGGGTGTATCTAACATTTACTGGCATGAATAAAAGAAAAATCTCAAACAAAAGAATTAGTAAGAAGTGCAAATAGATTGAAAGAGTAGCTCTTGCTTGCAAGAGACTCCTTCACTGATAAATTTAAATCTTTTTTGCAATACAAAATAAGGCATTTCTTTCTCTTTTCTTTCCTCTTTTCTGCAGTTAACACTTCTCATTTTAATCAAGTTTGATTTTCCATTCTTTTGCCATTCTATGCAGTTATTTCTTTTTATTACCTTTTTTCTCACAGAATCACGAAGTTGGAAGCAACCTCAGTGATTATCTAGTCCAGCCTGTTTCAAGTGACTCAAGCAAATCCCGCCCTAATTCACTGAACTAAGAAAGAAGCGAAGGTACAGCACACATGCAAAATTCTTTATTATAGTTAATCTGAATAATGTAGTTTTAGCCTTTCTGCAGAAATGATTTCCTGATCTGGTCCAGCTATTAGAGCTGACATCAGCTTCACATCTGATTTTGTGGTATTTCCTCTTCCTCCTTATTCTTCAGTGAATCAGGAGATTTCTGCTTGGTCCCTGATCTGCTATCTTGCTGTTTTGGACTTAAAAAGTCTTTAGCCCTTTTTGCCTAGGCAAGTTTCCTGAACATCTCCATCAAGATAATCTTCCTCATTCTGTACACAATCAGTGCAACAGCATAGAGTGAAGAAAATTTAAAGGGTTATTATTACTTTAATGTGTATGTATGTGTATGCATTTGTGTGCATGCATTTTTATGCTTTATATACACACACACAAACACACACATATGTATACAATAGGTTTGTGTGTATTTAAAGTCAGACTGGATTACTCTGGACTACTCTGGACTCTACTTTGCCAAGCTCTGGATAGGTTGTGAAGCATTGGGTAGTTTCTGTACCCCCCTATTATAAAGGCCTGACTCAGACCTTTTTTTCCTTATTTGAATTATAGCAAGATTTATTTCTATACATCATTGTCTTGTCATTGTCTTTTCCTTGTGAAACAGGAGATTTGTTGTTTCCCAAATTGCAACACATGGGCGTAAAATCCCATACAGCAGAGTTTTATGAACTATTGCAAGGTTCTCTCAATTAGGTGGACTATATCAAATATTTATATTTTTCCTTAACTTTAACTGTGTTTTCACATTTTGCTGCTTAGAGTTGACTATAATTGAAGAGACATACAGACCTAAGTAATTTGCCTAAAGCCTGCAATTGATATTAGAGTTAATTAATGAACTCAGGTATTCCTAGATTTTTCTTTGTGATCTTGGTTCTGTAAGTCCTACCAATGGAATAGAATGGAAAGGAAAGGAAAGGAAAGGAAAGGAAAGGAAAGGAAAGGAAAGGAAAGGAAAGGAAAGGAAAGGAAAGGAAAGGAAAGGAAAGGAAAGGAAAAGCTTTTCTATTCTTGAGAAAATTGGAAAACTTACAAGTGCATCCTCAAATTCTCCAAACTTTGGAATTCAAATTAAATTAGTGTCTACAAATGTTCAGTACACCAACATAGACTAAACTGAGTTTTGAAATTTGGCTTACAAATTTTTGATTGGAAGACCTATAGATTTCTCCTGCCCCCCCCTACTCCACCCCACCCCCATTAAATCAAAGATTGGTTCAGCAACATTCACTTAGAAGAGAAGAGCACCAGCTACTGAATTAGGGGAATACTCTTTCTGATTCTGCAGTTTTTCTTGGACAGCTTTCATCCAAGGAGTCAATTAGCCTCACCCTTTATCATTTATGATGTCTGGTGAGATCATTGTCTGATCTTGTGGCTACAGTCTAGATAGGAAGACTCAGTATTTAATTATGGTGTGCAGTTAAATGCTAATTGGAAAATAAACCTTTTTAAATACCGTAATATTAGCCTAATATCCATAGAGTTACGTTTTTGTTCAAGGTTTATCCATACATAGGATACATTAAAGATTAGTATGCCTGTGTTGTAAAATTGAAAGTCTAATTTTTCCCACTCAATTATAATACAATTGCACAAATATGAAGTCTTCATATTTGTAGTTCACACCTCTATATGCCCAGTTCATGGAAGGAAAATTAACATTGTGCTTGCCCCATAGCTGGTGTCAAATATTTGAACACTGAATAGAATACTAATATTCTGAAAGGGAAAATCACAGAGTGATGACATCTCAACATATTCAAAGGTTAGCTGTATGATTGCCAGTTTTATTTGTTTCCCTTTTTGATTTGTTTGTTTTGGGAGCTGATAATGTTTTTGGTTTATTTTCCTCAGATTCTAGTTGTAATGTACTGAGTTATCAGGACAGCAGGTGCAGGGCGGGCACCAAACGAGGCTAGCAGCCACGTGGCAGCTAGGGAGACTGGATGTCTGGAGACCCGGGCATGCTTGCTTAGCGTGGGAGAAAATCGTGCAACGATTGGTTAACAGTTACCCAAAGCTCCTTGTATAAAAGGGCGGAGCCAGTTTTGTTTTCTGTTCTGTTTTCTGTGTGTGATGAATAAGCCTTGTTCGTATTCGTAAGTCTCTTCAATGTCTACCTTCCTAAGAACAGAACACTAGTTATACTGTTTTTTTCAGTTTAACTGTTCTTTTATTTCTTCTTTAGTATATAGCTTATTAAAACAACAGGTTAGATTTGTTCTTGTTAAATGTACAATTTATTATTTAATAATTTATTATTAAATAGTCTACATTTATTTGCTATTAATTGGTTTCTTAATCTATTTGTGATCCTTTAAAACCCACTATGAATTGTTTTAAAAGTTGTCAATGGACTGTAGGTCCTATAGGTTCTGGATTATCAAACATACTTTGAAGAATCCACGCAGAACCAGCAATATGCTTGTTCTGTAATCAACACTATATTTTGAGAGGACAGAATTTTCAGCTGTTCCAAACATGACTGAATTCAGGGCTGTGTTTTTCCATCTCCTCAGATTATTTACTAGGCAAAATGGTTTCTCCATGAACATCCATTGAATATCCTTTGCTGTATAATTTCATGCAGCACTTAGAGTTCCTCTCTTATCTGATAGCTTGCCCCAAATACTTTTATCTGGAGTCACTATCAATTTAGGGTCAGCAAATCAGAATTTCCCTGTTCCCTGTCGCTTTGGCACATCCCCTCCCACAAGTCGCTTCTATCCAGTTTGTGCATTCATCTACGTTTTCAAAAAATTAAATTTCATATTCCAATTCCTATAATTCTCATGAATGTATTCTTCATCACAATGCACAATACATCACAATACACTATTTTAGAATGTGGGTTGCTATATATATTTTAAGAGAGCTGATAATTTTCATAATATTTGATAAAGGTGAATGATGTGAATTACTAAATTCTGATTCTCTTACTTGTCCAGGAGAAACTCATTTTGAAATATACAAGTAACTCAAGTATATCTATGCCAATGCAGTGTGCTCCTGTTCGACACACATTGTACTTTAAATTTCTGTGAGTGGAATATATTAGGTGGAAAGAAAACTTTGGGCCTAAAATATTGATTCTAGACAATCACTTATGTAGACACAGTTGTGTCTTTGATTTTTTGTAGGTATGTGTTTGATGCATTCCTATGAAATACCTCATCAGTTTTGAAAACCATCCTACAGTAAGTATAGAAAGCAGTGACTATAGAATTTTGGGCAATTCTTTTGACCATGGCCTGTGCATTTTTCCATTGAGTGCGCAAACTAAAATATACTAAAAATTTGGAAAGAAAGAAGAAATTACTACATCCATATTTTAGATAGCTATACTGTTTCTATATTCTAAACTTGTAAAAGAGCATGGCATACATACAAATGTTGAAATCCAGTTTTTTACGAATTGTGCTTCACAGTTTGCAATTCAAAAACTAGATATACAATTTCTCGTATTTAAGCCATGATGAACTCAGATCTTATTATGAAAAATTTGCTTTATACATAATGTATAAACTGATATGGAAATAGACTAAAAAGAGCTTGCAGTTAGTAAAATAAAAAACCGAGCAAATATGTTTTATATTGAATGATTTCCAGGACTTTAAGATTTTTGATCCAAATCCAGATTAAGTTTGGGAAAGTATAGATGCGGCTTTTTTTTCTTCAGTAGCTGCAATAGGAACTGAACCACCAGCACTTTTGACTGTATTTCAGCACCAATTATAGAATAATAGAAATTAGAGATGGAAAAACATATTAGATCATGCAGTCCATGTCTTTTGTCAATGGATGCATGCTTTCCAGAGCCTGCCTTGTTTTAAAAATTCTGCTAAATCAGTTTCCATAATTTCCCTACGGGAATAGCTCCACATAATAATGAATCTTTCTGTTGAGAAGTCATTTTAAATACACGTAAGCCATGCTGTTGTTTCATCTTTCTTCATCAATTATTACCTTTTTGACACTGAACCATTAAAATTGAAAACACTTAGCAGAACTGAATTCTCACAGAAAGAAATAGTCCCAATAGGAGATAATGCCATGATAATACATGAAATATTACTGCTACCTTGCAAATACAGCACTCTTTACAAACAACTTCAGACATGATTAACCTAATCCTTTGAAACCATTCCTAATGGTCATCTGACCTATGGTAGCTAAAGTGGCTTCAGTAGAAGTGCCAATTTGTTCAGCTTGGTGGTGACATTTGGCTATTTTGTGAGCATGTGGGCGCCCACGAAAAATGGCTGCCCTGAGGAAGGAATTAGGGTGTCATAAAATCAAGGAGGGCATAGATGGATATTTAGAATTAGATTAAAAATTGCACTCCAGTAGAAGTTTTTGGAGGGACTGTTAGAGTTTTATTCATAGTCTTTAGGTCTACATAAGAATTTGAGATCACAAAGGGCCCTGCCATATTTTTTATCCCCATCCCAGGCATCAGCCTTTCTTCCTTCTTAATATATTATTCTGAAAACCAAAAGGAGTACTGTAAAGCATTGTGTGTGGGAGGAGGTAGATACATGCTATGAAGAATTACATTCCCAGTAATTACTTTGGAGTAGCCCCCTGCTCTGATACTTCAGGTGAATGGCACCTCAAGTTAGCTGCTCAGAGTTGTTGGGAGTTGGGTAGAATACAAATTAAATCATTCAATCAAGGATTCAGGGTCAGCTGTTTATGTTGTTACACATATTTGAACAATGATATGTTCTACAGAAACTGGATTCTGGCAATTTAACGTTTTTCAGGCCTGTATTTTGTTTTATTGCATTTAATTTCTCTTACCCTTCCCCTATTCCCAAACTTAATGTTGAGGATTTTTTGTTCCCCGCAGGAAATTAGCAAGGTTCTGCCAAATTCTGTTCATGAATCTTCCATTAACTTCACTTCTTGAATAAAGTTAATCTAACAAAGTTCTTTCAGTCTAGCAAATTTGTCCATCTGAGATAGGACAAGTGCTTGGTTCTCAATGAGATGCCAAATTATATCTTTTGTTCTTAAAAAAATGAATTGGAGAAGATCAGCTAAATGACAGAGATGAATATATGCAACATCATATATTTAGTAGAAGGAAAGAAAAAAATTAAGAGTAGGGATAATGGGAAGGAAAGAAAGGGATTTGAGGCTGTTTTAGAGAATAATTTACTTCTTGAAGGAGGTGCAAGATTTTCTGTGAGGAATCTAAAAGTGTGGTGTTAAGAAGGAATAAAAATAGGCATATGCCTCCTTCTGTGATGTGATGAATCAATTGCAAGAAGAAAAAGAAGAGGTATCCTGCTGCTCCAGACTGAAGTTCATATTCACTACCTAAAATAGCCAATGAAGATTATGGGACAGGAGCACAATAGCACCCTTGGTTCATTTTCCTTAGAAGCTGGAATAGAGAGACAAGCTGCCTCCCATACAGGAGGTAATATATAACCATCTCGGCTAGGGGTGATTTATAACCTTATCCTCTCTGAATTTGTCTAATCCCCCTTTTAAAGCCATCCAAGTTGGCAGCTGCCACTACATTTTGTGTTGGCAAATTCCATAGTTTAAATATGAGCTGTACGAACGAATGCTTTCTTTTGTTTGCCTTGAATTTTAGTCCATTTATCTTCCCTGGATGATCAAAGGTTCTGGTACTATAAGAATTTATTTATTTAAAAATCTGTCCTTACCCACATTCTCCATGCTGTTCATTATTCTATGTATCTCAATCATTCATATACCTTTTAAAGCAGAAAAACCCCAGCATTGTACAGTAATGGCCCATCACAGGAGAGATACTCAAGTCATGGTTACTTGGTTGCTGTTCTCTCTGTTTCCCCAGTTGTGCAGTACCCTTTGATGGTAAGCCCAGTGCAATCCTCTGACTCAGATCAAATTCTTTCTCTTGCAGAAAGTCAGCTAGTCAACATATGTGCCTGCAAGAAAGAAGCTGTATTAGCCTCCATGTAAACAAGCATACTGATAACAATAGGTCCCTCACATATTCAGGAGCTAAAACATGCACAGCCATATTTGCAAAAACTTTGCTCCTGTGAACCTTTCTGAATGCTGAGCAAGTGCCTGCAGGAACTGACATATTTTTTGTCAGCCAGAGGGAAGGGGCTTAGCTGAATATTTATGTGATAAATGCTCCAAATATCGAAACAGTTCAATATGAGTAACATGACTCAGAATTGCACACCAGACCTGGGTTCACACATTGTCCTTGCTTAGGCTTCTAACCATAAAATCGGTTAGAATTAGATAAATAAACCACATGTTAGGACAAAATCAATTATTTATAACCTGCCATGCTTGGGTTCACATAACATACTAAATCAAAGCCAGGAAAATTGCATTATATTTTAGAGAAGTGTTTTCCAAATTTGGCAACTTTTAAGACTTGGCAAATTTAAGATGCATGGACCTCAGTATGCTGGCTAGGGAATTCTGGGAGATGAAATCCACACATCTTAAAATTGCCATTTTTGAAAAATGTTGTCTTAGGGACCAGACAAATATTGAAGGTGCGCTTCCCCTAGCTGTATAGTGTGCATGGTTTGAGAAATATGGTCTGGTACAGCAACCGTTCACAGTTATCATCATGATGAAAAAGTAAGTTTAGGACCAATCTCTGCACCTTAAAAGAATGGTGATACTGCTTATCATTGTTTTGAAGGTGGAGACTGCTTGGCTTCATAGCTTTGCTTTAAGGGCTGCTTTACTTGAAACTGAATCACAAACCAAGGGTTACTTTGGAACTCAGAACATCCTTATTATGATATGCTTGATGGTACTACAGTAGGCAGTGGATTTGCTTGCCTGCTTTCCGGCTGATCTCTGATATAAAATTTGTCTTGTATGTGGCAGCCGCACATCGGAATGCTGCCACCCTACTAAAATGCCATTCTTATACCACCTGGAAGAAGACTGACTTAGAACTAGCAGTGGCTTAGCATCAGTCTTAATTGTGTTCACAGCAGATCCAATAAAATCAATGGGTCTTAAAGAATTGGCTTCAAAGGGTCTGCTTTCAACCTGAGTGGGTTTGGATATAGCACATCTTTGATATTTGGAAAAATGATCATCCCAACTTCCAAATATCTTTACTAAGATTTTCTTTAATCTGGGATAGATTCCCCTATTTGTCTCTTAAAATGTGTGTGTGTTTGTGTGTTCCTTTGCATGTGTGTTGTGAAGTGATAGGAATGCACAAACCAGTATGAACTAGTTAGTACAGCATATGACACAATTTCTGGCTTTTACTGCAATCATAATTGGATGAGCCTATGATCCACCCACAGGAATAATGCAAATCCTTTAACAAGAGACTTTAGGATTGTGAACTTGGGCCAATTCAGAAATAAACTTCCTCTGTAAACACACCTTATCTCAGGAAGGGCAAACTTTGCTGCCCAGATTTCAATTAACTTTGTCAAGCTTTTGAGAAACACAGAGGTTTTCAGGCTTGATTCATCTTGTGATGAAAGATAATTGCCTTCATAGTCTGACTTAGTGGAAAGATGGAAATATCCTTTGCCAGACGGGATTACACGGGTGAAAAACATGAATATGACATTTAGATTATTTCAATTTTTCTATATATTTTTGCTAGGTTTGTGAATGCTGTGTAAAATCCCCTATAAAGGTTGTTCTGCATTTGCCCATGAAAACTCAAACATTAGATCACAGGCTTTTGTTTATATAAACTTCATTATATTCATCAGGCAGAAATGTAAAGGTTTTCAGACAGGCAGATGCTTGCCACTCTGCACATTTTGTTTAAAAAGTTCTCCACGGCATCTCCTTTGACTCAACTAACCTTGCAATTGTTCAGATCCTTTCAATGAATGCTGAACAACATTGCTTATACAAGAGTTAGCAGTTAAGTTAACCACAGCAAAATAGTACTGAATCCCAACAAGGTAACTAAACACCTGTCACTTAAGCTTAAATAGGTGTAGTTTGAAATTTTAGTCCTTAGGCTTTGGAGCTATCGATGCAGTTGATGATCTTGATACTAGACATATACAGAGCATGAAAAAATGAGTTTTACAGAGAGTACTCGACTTACAATCACAATTGGGACCAGAATTTCCATTGATAAGCAAGGCAATTGTTAAATGAATTGTGCCTGATTTTATGACCCTTTTTTGTCATGGTTATTAAGCGAATCACTGCAGTTGTTAAGTAAATCATATGGTTGTTAAGTGAATCTGGCTTCCCCCATTGACTTTGCTTGTCGGAAGCCAGCTGGGAAGGTTACAAATGGAGATTATATGACTCCTGGATGTTGCAACTGTTGTAAAAATACATGTTAGTTACCAAGTGCCCAAACTTTGATCACATTACTGTGAGGACCAGTTGTAAATCACTTTTTTTTAATGTTGTCTTAACTTCAAATAGTCACTAAATGGATGGTTGCAAGTCAAAGATGACCTGTCTATATGGATAGCCATATAAATGCATAAATAAATTGATAGTAATAATGGATGACATTCATGGGGCAATCTTCATCTGTGCAGATTACTTTGTGGGAGAGTTAGGATAAGGCATCAATCCCCTATTTGTCAAGAAAAAAGCATTGTTTAGAGAGACTGTCTGACCCAGAAGATTCCTTTTATTCATGGTCAAGCCTGTCTGAGCCTCAAGAGGTTTTGTAAGCTTTGGAGATGACATGATTCTTCCCTGCATAGCCTGGGCAATAGCTAAATGAGGTTGCTTTCTAGCTTGTCAGTACACTATTTAATATTTTTTAATTTTTTTTTTAGTACATAAAAATAAGGACAGGTAAGGCAGGGAGCCAAGCAGGCCCCAAAGGAAGTCTGTGGAGTTGCTAGTATATTGCATCATTTACTCCTCACTTCTGCTGACATGGCTGTTCTATTTTCTCTAATCTATTCTGGAAAGTGAGGAAAGTAAGTTCTCTGAAAGAAAAATGTCAGCATGATCATGGAAATATTTATATCTTTCCATTGGGCAAACCTGACTTGAAACTTTCAACAAATTCATTCCACTTATTCACTCCTAAAATTCCTATCACTGTCTCTCATTTATAAGTTTTAGTTTTAGATAATATTTGGAAACTGTCCTTAGCTTCATAGATGGGCTTCCAATTGTGTGTACGTAGGTTTGTGCTTTTAAGGACCAGGGCATGGAATAAAATATAATAATCCAAATAAGTCAGTATTCGTTAGATAATAAAAACATCATCAAATTTGATTGCTACACACACAAACACACACACACACACACACAAACACACACACTTCATCCATCAAGTCTATTATACAGATAGTGCTTGACTTATAGCCATAAGTGAGCCCAAAATTTCTATTGCTAATTGAGACAGTTGTTAAATGAGTTTTACCCCATTTTACAATCTCTCTTGCCACAGTTGTTAAGTGAATCACTGCAGTTGTTAAGTTAATAACACGGTTGTTAAAACAGATCCATGCTTTGTGTTTTTTACATTTTCAGGTAGACTGTGAAATAGCAAATATTTGCTTGCCTTCAATTATTTCAGGCCCTCATGGCTTCATCTTATGGAAGAAAATAAATTTGTGCCTTCAAGTCAGTCTTAACTCCCAGCAGCTGCCCGGACGAATCTCTGCATTTTCCTCAACAACATTTTCAGAAGCAGCAAATCTAAAATCCACTTATATCTAAGACCCTTTGGCCAAGATGTTGCTATAATTTGAGCACAGAGTTTTTCTTTATTTTAATTATTAATGTAAAAATGTTTGCTGCTTTGAAAACCATTAATAGGAAAATCAAATCTATAGTATTTTAATAAGAAAATGCTATAAATTTATAAAGTATATATTGATGAAGTAACTCCTTATCAAGTAAAGTGTACAATTCTTATGAAAATTGAAAGTTGAACTACCCACACAAACGCAAAAGAAGTCGAGCTAAGCAGTTTGAAAAACAAACAAACCAAAGAACATAAGCATCCGCAAAGAAAACTTAAAATTTTACATGACTGACTGGTGACATAAGTCCTTCATCATAATGAACAAATACACACCAGGATTGTTTTTTTTAAGATCAGTACTACAACCTATACTTGTTTATACTGTGGTTCTAATTTAAATGAGCTGTGATGGCGCAGTGGTTAGAACGCAGTATTGCAGGCTAATTCTGCTGACTGCCGACTGCCAGCAGTTTGGCAGTTCGATTCTCACAGGCTCAAGGTTGACTCAGCCTTCCATCCTTCCAAGGATGATAAAATGAGGACCCAGATTGCTGGGGGCAATATGCTGACTCTGTAAACCGCTTAGAGAGGGCTGTAAAGCACTGTGAAGCTGTATATAAGTCTAAGTGCTATTGCTAAATCCACTCAATTACTTTTTAAATATATTTATTGGTTTCAAATATTTGCTTTTGGCATTCCTGCAAAAAGGCTTGTACGCACACATCACACACACACACACACTTACTTTGACAGGCCCATCCATCTATTACAAATTGTCAGAGTAGATGAGATATTACATTTAGGTGGGTTGAGCATAAATGAAAGAACCTTTAGCTGAGGGATAGAATTTATCTTTCAAGATGTGGTGGTAAAGAAACCTGCTTTTTATTATTCTGATTTTTTAAGAAGTAACTTCATTTAAAATAATAATAAATATTTTTTTAAAAGATATTGCTCCCAGTTCATGCCATAGCTTGTCTGTCTTCAGTCATCAGATACTGTTCATTTTTAAAATTGGGATTGAATTCCATGGGCCAGTCTGTCCCAAACTAGAAAGGAATGTCCTTGAACGACTTCTATAAAGGTATGGATCATCCTGTTTTCAAATCCTTCAAAGTCCCACAGAAGTGACTCCACTCTGTCAGGTAATTGTCATTCCCACTGAAAACGTTTGGATCAGACATTTCCAGGTAAAATGTATAAGCATGTTAGTTTACCACAGGCAGCAAATTATCTCCATGCCATCTTCTAAGGAAAGGAATTGATAAAAGTGCTCATGCAGATCAAATCCAAATGGTTTGTTTCCGACATGTTATAATTAGGTGTTGTCACAGCTGTATTTTTGTGTCAGGAAGTAATTTATTAGGTCTGATTTGGGTGTGGAGAGCTCAACTTTCCTGCAGCAGTTGGGTAGAATTCCAGCCATAAAACAATGCCGGTAATCCACTGTAATATAAGAACAGCAAATCTGATTGTTTGCTGGTCAGTAATAGTACGATTTGTGTGCCTATATTTGGCTAGAATAATGGTACAGTATAGAATGCAATGTTAATATTTATTGTGGGTAAAGACATGCAAGTTGGAAAGTTTATTGTGCACACACTCCAGCCCTGAAAATAATCCCTTGGAATGTAGTGAATGTATGTTCAAACCAGCTTCAACTTATATTATAATATCTGACTTTATTCTAGTATATTTGATTAATACAGGAATTAAACAGCCTTTAAACAGCTTTTATTTCAGCAAAAGAAAAAAAATGAAAATGAAAATTGAAGCATATAATGGTTATTATTATATAATTATAACCTTGGAAACATCCAGAAATGAAACCGATTTCCCAGTGCTCTTCTTTCTTTTAAAAATGCAAAAATGCACCTCTTCTCTGAAAGCTTATTTTTGGCATGTAGAATTAAGCTTAAAGATAATTTCTATGGTTGTAGACTTCCCAGGCTCCTTGGAAATGAAATATCAATAGATTTAATTTTTGCAAATTACAAGACAGTGGGCCATATATTCTGCTTTCAAGGGCTCAATCCCTTATTTTATGGAGAACTAGGTAGACAAACCTTTCTTGAGACAAAGTATGTTAAAGAAACAGAACTACAAAAAATCAGATCAGAATCCTTGCGGTTGTGCAAATAACTGTGAATGCTTGACCAACAAATTTAATTGGCAGGTAAATCTCTTGATTGCTATCAACAATGTGGTATTACAGGTTCAGCTAAACACATACTTTCCTTCAAATAAGATTTTATAAAAAATATTATAGCAATAACAATTATAAATGTTATATGTTATAAATTAAGAATGTTGTTTTCTCATTTCATTCCCTTTTTCTCATTCCTCTTTTCTATCCTATTTATGTTCTTATGCTAGATAGATTTCCTGTTTCCTATCTCATAGTTCTAAAGTCTGATTTCTGTTCCATTTTATTTCTT
The DNA here is from genome assembly GCA_023970755.1 of Azemiops feae. Lineage (NCBI taxonomy): Eukaryota > Metazoa > Chordata > Lepidosauria > Squamata > Viperidae > Azemiops > Azemiops feae. Next base: position 208,422 of record JALGBA010000908.1, on the reverse strand, counting down.
TCATGTAGTTTAAATTAGATTTTGCTTTTATTTCATTATAGTTTTACCCCTTTTTATATCTATGTCATTCCACTGAATCTGACCATTCATGAGCCCACAGTTATCTGCATCACTAATTGGAAGTTGCTGGAATGGCAGGCCCCTTTAAAAAAAAATTGGTTGTAGAGGCACAAGCATGTCTGATAGTGCACATCCTTCTTTCTGCAGTGTAGTATGCAAATTATAGTCATGATTTCTAAATTGGCATTATGCCTATCAATTAGCATGCAGACTTTAATGCAAATTATGTTTCTTCTCTGGGGCTGAGTTAGATCCAAGTTAGATCTTAACAGTTTCTGGCAATCGAGATGCTATCTGAGTGCTATATGAATCAAAGATAGCAATTGCTTTTTAAAAACAAAAACTTTCCAAAAATAACAACAACAACAACAAAAAGAATGGTAACACACATGGCCATTTTATGAATGAAATGTCAGCAGGAGACTGTACAAAAATAAAATAATTCCTCTTTGAATTTTGCCTTTATATTATTATGCAGTTATAAATCTTTTTTAAGGAGCTCAAGATATTATGAGTAGGTCACCCTGCCCATTTCACTCTACTCAAGCTTTTAAGTAGATTCAGGTGAGAAATATTGATTGTCCTGAGATCACCCAGAAACATAGATGAGAGGTGACATGAATCTGGATTTCTTCAGCCCTAATTACTGTATCATCCTGGATTGACTATTTCAGTGCTCTAAACCCAACCTGAATACTAAAACATGTCTATACCAGAAACCTCTTAGCATGACAGCCTCCTGCTGATAAATCCCAGATATCTCTGGTGGTTCACTCTTTTGGCAGGCAGCGTCTCATGCAATATACTTCATCATATCCCAATCTTCTTCGTGAGAGTTTCTCAAGAAGACATTTCTTTAAGTCTCCTCACTGGACATCCGACAGGATTGTGTCTCTACCAAAGACGAAACAAAAATCCCACTTTTTAACTGATTATCAATTTGCTTAAATGCTAAAAAAAAAAAGCTAAAAATGTAATCAGTCTGACTGTCTGAGGGAAGATCAAGATTAAAGGCCTAGAGACAAAAACATACAAAGAACGGCTGCAGGACTTGGGTTTGGCTAGTCTAAAGAATAGAATAGAATAGAATAGAATAGAATAGAAATAGAATAGAATAGAATAGAATAGAATAGAATAGAATAGAATAGAATAGAATAGAATAGAATAGAATAGAATAGAGCTGGAAGGGACCTTGGAGGTCTTCTAGTCTAGCCCCCTGCTCAAGCAGGAGGACCTATACCATCTCAGACAAGTGACTGTCTAGCCTCTTCTTAAAAATCTCCAGTGATGGAGCGCCCGTGATTTCTGGAGGCAATATGTTCCACTGGTTAATTGTCCTCACTGTCAGGAAGTTTCTCCTTAATTCCAGGTTGCTTCTCTCTTTGATCAGTTTCCAACCATTATTTCTTGTCCTGCCCTCTGGTGCTTTGGTGAACAATGTGACCACCTCTTCTTGGTGGCAGCCCCTCAAATACTGGAATACTGCTATCATGTCTCTCCTATTTCTTCTTTTCTCCCCTTTTCTTTTCTTTTTCATCCACTAGGACACCAAGGTCCCTCTCACAGTTACTGTTTTTAAGCCAGGTATCACCCAATCTGTACTTGTACCTTTGAGTTTTCCTGCCCAAATGTAAAACTTTGCTTTTCTCCACATTGAAACTCATTTTGTTGGCTAGGGCCCATTGTTCAAGTTTGTCAAGATCTTTTTGGATCCTGAGTTTGTCTTCTGGAGTGTTGGCTACTCCTGCCAGTTTGGTGTCATCTGCAAATTTGATGAGTTCCCCTTCAATTCCCTATCTAAGTCGTTGATGAAGATGTTGAAGAGTACTGGGCCTAAGACGGAACCTTGTGGTAACCCGCTGCTTACTTTTCTCCATGTGGATGTAGTGCCATTGAGGTCTACTCCTTGAGTTCAGTTTGCCAGCCAGCTACAGATCCATCTGGTGGTGATGTTCTCTATTCCACCTTTTTCTAGCTTACCAAGGAGTAGGTTGTGGTCTACTTTATCAAATGCCTTACTAAAATCTAAGTATACTACGTCCACAGCATTTCACTCGTCTGCTAGTTTAGTCACTTTGTCGAAGAATGAAATAAGATTGGTTTGGTATGATCTGTTTTTAACAAATCCATGCTGGCTGCTAGTTATAATTTTGTTTGCTTCTAGTCGTTCACAGATCTGTTTTTTGATTAACTTTTCTAGGATCTTCCCAGGTATTGATGTTAAACTGATTGCTCTGTAGTTTCCTGGGTCCATTTTTTCCCCTTTCTTGAAGATGGGAACCACATCAGCCCTTTTCCAATCCTCAGGTACTTCCCCGGTGCTCCAGGATTTATGAAAGACCATGGTGCAATAGTTCTGAGATAACATCTGCCAGTTCCTTCAGAACTCTGGGTCAGGTCCCGGTGAAGAAGAAATAGCGGAGACATGATAGCAGTATTCCAGTATTTGAGGGGCTGTCACCAAAGCACTAGAGGGCAGGACAAGAAACAATGGTTGGAAACTGATCAAAGAGAGAAGCAACCTGGAATTAAGGAGAAACTTCCTGACAGTGAGGACAATTAACCAGTGGAACAGCTTGCCTCCAGAAATCGTGGACACTCCATCACTGGAGATTTTTAAGAAGAGGCTAGACAGTCACTTGTCTGAGATGGTATAGGTCCTCCTGCTTGAGCACAGGGCTGGACTAGAAGATCTCCATGGTCCCTTCTAGCTCTATTCTATTCTAATCTTTGTGTCAGATAAACATTGGTAGGGTTAGATATTGTATTAAATGTTATCCATTCCCGGCTTCCGGTTTTGGAACGCGGCACGCGCAGTCGCATGGAGAGAGCCGTCTCTCCCAACGGCTGCTTTCCCTTCGCCGGTAGACCCTTAACCGGGTCGAAAGTCGCCCCGTAGAGGCGACCACCGCTTGAGGAGGCTCCTGCTTGACTGGGGAAGAGCGGCAGCTCTCCTCAGTTCAAGCTTTTCTCCTTAGGGCCGTCGGAGGAAAAGATCGCCCAGTAAAATGGACGATCACTTCGTCGCACCAGCTGAAAGCCAGAAGAACAACTAAGCGTAAAGAACCCCCGTGGAGAACCCGGGTGAGACCTTTCCTACCCCTTCTTTCCCTAATTACTCTCCTGTCAAAAGCTTTTGTGTTTAAATTACTTCCCTGCTGTGAGGGAGCAGCGTTTGGGCATTCGGGAAAAACAGCTTTGGAAGAAAAAAAAAAAAAACCAGTTAATTTGTATGGACTATTTAAATTTTGGAATACTGAGGGGACCTGAAAATATTTTATTCTTGATTATCATTGCTATAATTACGTATCTATTACTCTGAGAGGCATTTCTTTCTTCATTTCTTTCAACACGAAAAATAAAAAATCTATTAATTTGGAAACAAAGAAAAAAGATTTGATGGTCTGCTGAGGACATCTGGTGTCGAAAAGTGGTACTGCAACTGTATATTTTTTTCTTATTATGGCTGGGAATGGAAGCATAAGGATAAGATAACTGACACAGCTGGTATTGAAAATTGGAGCTGAACATTTGTTTGATCTCTACGAAATTGAGCCTTCTCTAAAAGATTAAAAAATCTTTCTATTACTGATATGGAACCTAACACACAGCTGGACTATGAGCTCATATTGGAAAAGATTCTGGAAGCCACAGAGGATATGAACTCTTACTTTCAAACTTGGACAGATCAAATTATAAACCGAAAGACAGCACAGAAGAAGCAACAATATGAACAACCTAAAGAGGAACCATGTCAACAACTCAACTATGAAACTACACTGAGAGAAACTGTGGAAACCAAAGAACAAACTAACTTTATACAACTCCAAACGCAATCTATGGAGAAGCCTGAGGATCAAAGAATAATTTTAACGGAGATGTCTGAAGCATTAACATCAACAGAGACTGATACTCAGATACAAGTTATTGAAAATCGTGAAAAGGTGGATAAACAACTGGCAAATATAACATGGAATAAAACGGCTTTTACCATCCAAAGACTACTAAAAGAAAGGAAAGAGAACTTTGACCAATTTGAAGCGTTAAAGAATATGGACCCTTTAACATTGTGGTTTGATGATACAGGAATTTTATTATGGAAACCATTATGGCATAGAAGGAAACCTAGAATTAGATTTAAAAATGTATTTTAAAGCTTTACTTAATGGGTTTAAAAAGGCTTTGATTCTTTGACTGAGTTAATAACTAATGGAACATGTGAAATTTCTAAGAGGATACCCTTTGTAACAATACTTTGTTTTAGACATGAGAATTACTGGAGAAGTAAACTTTATTTACTGGTTTAAAAAGATTTTTATAGATATAGATGAACTGATAGAATATATACTTAAATTAGATAGAAATTTATTTGTTTATTTGTTGGTTTGATATTTTTACTTTAAGATAATTAGTTTGAAATAGAAGGAGAACAAGAGGGATGGGTGACAAGAGAAGAAATGGTATTAATGAAGAAAATATAAGAATATTACTGCAGAAATAATATACCAGATATAATTACTATCTAAAAAAAAAAAAAGGATACCCAAAGTGTTAATAATATGTCTATTTAAGGCCAATTGGAATATGGTAATTGTAAGTTAGTAAAGCTTAAAACAGGACTTGGATTTTTAGAATTGAAATGTGAGTGATATTTGATAGGATTCTTTGAAGCTTATATAGAAATGTATTAATTTGAATATGCAAGACTAAATGAGGGAATTAGGGAATTTTAAATGATTTGATTTGGGCTATATATTTGTGATTGTTTTTTTCTTTTTTTGGATGTTCAATATACCCACCTCCACGGTGGTTCCTAAGCACTTTGATGTAACCCCTTTACCCTTATAAAATCTAATAAAATATATATTAAAAAAATAAAATAAAAAAAAAAATGTTATCCATTCCCCAGACATGTAAAAGGTTTGAGTGTATTTTCAGCTGTATCTCCTGGCTCTTCAGAAAAGTCCGTGCTCTCTCCTCAGTTTCCCGATTCTTTTCTTCTTGTTCAGCCTGTCCTTCCCTGAATTATTACATAATTTTAGTAGTATCAGGATATCCAAGAATGGAATTCCATATTGCTTTTGTAAACATATGTGCAAAAAAATTACATTTGCAAAGTAACACAATTAAAAGACTGAATTAAGAAGTAAATTGAAAGTCATAGAGGTAGGTTTTCATAGCTGTTAATCGCTGGTAAAATGACTCCCAGGTTGTACTATGTGAGTCCAGGAGAATGTGCTTACATTTTAGTAGCTATGCTGATGTTGCCTACTTCTTTAGAACAGATCTGAAATTAACCTGGGAAAGAGAAAGATATTGCACACATTATCTACTGTTTGGAGGACAAGTTACTAACAAAGTCTGGCAGGCAGTAATGTCTGGAAAATGTATTCATTTATTTCTTGCCATGCACTAGAGTAGCTAAATAGACTTAGTCCGCTACTTCTAGCCAAAATAAAGCTGCCGGAGGGAAAGTGTATGACACGAGAGGGTAACCCACCTCCGTGTCAAAAACCAAGACATCCTGTTTCTGCACGTGTTTTCCAAGCAGATGGTCTTGACTGACTGCATAGAGATCATACATTAAGAACATTAAGAGCCCTGCAGTGTCAAGCCATGGTCCATCTATTGCAGCATTGTATGTCACACCAAGGCTAACCAGAGTTGTGTCTTCTCTATATCTGTACCTGTAGAACAGCATCCTCCAGATCTGGATGGCCTTGACCTTACTGATCTTTTGTAATACTGTGAAAATCTAGCTGTTCCTCAAGGCTTTGGGCCAGGCAGTTAAGCAAGTCTGTTGATATTAGAGGTGTGGTTTTGTTTGTGGACTTCTTGTTTAATCAGGGCATCTTGAGTATGAATTGTTGTAATGGTTTTAATTTTTGTGCATGACTCAGAGTTATTACTATAAGATACATGGCATCATAAATCATTTAAATACATACATTAACTATTAACTCTCTGAAGCTAAAATCCTTCCCGCCTGCAATCTGGACACTTCCGTTCTTCAAGCTTTGTTGAAAGATGAACTAAAAATGGCCAAGTGACATTTGCACAGCATATTTGGAGGGTAGATGCTTGCAAAAATGTTGTGTATTACAAGGCAAAAGATGAGATTGGTGTTTCATCTTTTCAATATGAAAGAGCTCCTTTCATATTGAAACAGTGTGCATCATAAATACAGGCAGTTGGTAGCAGGTAAGTACCTGAACATAATGAAGTTTTCTGAAATTCTTGTGCTGCTGGCTAATTTAGAAATTGTAGAACAGATACCAAAACAGGAAGACGTTAAAGGGGGTGCCAGGACTGAAATAAACAAGATCATTATTAAAAAAAATTCCCCTTAATTACTTGCAATTACTTACCAAGGATCCATCCTAATCTGCTGGGGTGAGCCCAAATGGCATAGATGTTCTCTGGAATTTCTCATAAAGGCAAATTTTATATCCCAATTCTCTCTTGTCCTCTACTCCAAATTGCTTAGTTTGGCATCAGCAAGAGAAAGTTACATATTAATGATGATTAAGTGTCTGGTAGGTACTGGGTACCTTCTAGACAAATGAGGGAAATAATTGTTTAATTGGGGTTAGAGCAGAAGTTTGTTATCTCACAACTTGCAAAAATAAATAAAAAGAGCTGGCTTGTCCAAGCAGCCTCTCTTTAAGGTGTTAATTGAAAAATGTGGGTCAATCACAGGACAAATGGTGACCTGGCCATAATGTTAGGCAAATTGCTTAAATGTCTTTTAGGATCTGTTCTAGTCCCAAACATGTTGCTGTTTTAGGCCCTAAACAAAATTAATGCATTCTCCTTCAATGTACCCAAACAGACTGAATATATGCTGTAATTAAATCTTTCTTCAACTCAGACTATGAGATAAGAGATGCTCCATTGATCCTAAATGCAGTAGGCTAATTTAAGAGATGCAAGGCAGACCAAAATCTTGCTACATCCTCCCAGCCTCACTGGGCCTAATGCCAATTCTTTGGATTGCCAAAGGCTCCTATTCTGGAATTCTGATTCCATATTAACAATAGCTACAGGTCTGTGGGTTATAGGACAGTGACAAAGAAGGCATTGCTACAAAGCTGGCTAATACAGATGGCATCCATCAGCAGGCTTAAGAATAAGTACTTTTTAAAACATGGCTATGGGAATACTAATATGTATTCTGTATTTCCATCATGATTCTGTAACAGTGCAAAAATATGCTGCAGCTTTAACCTATGTAATGTTATCCCACCCAAAAGACATAAGCCAGTGTCTGCTTAGTGTATACTTCAGAATAGAATCATATTCTGAAATATGCAATCTGCCAGTACAAGTAACAGCTTGCAGGAGATGTCTAGATTTAAGCTCTTTTTACTACTGAATTTATACAAGCGTAAAGTCTGAATTTATAAGGGTGTGCCATAACACCTATTTTTTTAAAACTTTCAAAGAGGATATCCATGTGAATAATTGGAACAAGCATTTCTTGTACTCACTATAAATGACCACCAGATGTATTGAAATGCTCTCTCTTTCTCTCTAACACCTACCCACACGTCTGGGAATTATGGGATTTGTCTTAATAACCATAATACAAGGCAAAAAGAGGCAGAGTGAGGCAGTGGGTAGATTTGAAATTCTGAGAGCATGTTAAGTTTCTCACAAAATGTCAGCCATGGGAAAGAAGTCTGCACACACAAAGCCTGCCCCTTGAGGGTGGCCAGTAACAAAACACAATTTTCTTAAAGGCAAACTGGTAAATTGCTATCTGCCAACCTCTCTAGCTGCTCAGGATTGTCGAAGATACTGGTCTAGAACCTAGAGACTCTGAGTTCTAATCGTGTCTTAGGCTTGAAGCCAGCTGGGTGACTTGGGCCAGTCATTCCATCTCAGCCTTAGGAAGGAGGCAATGGAAAACCACTTGCAAAAATGTTGCCAAGAAAACTGTAGAGACTTTTCTAGGCAGTTTTCAGCAGTCAAGAATTATTTGAAGGCACTATTTCCAAACAAAACTGGTTGGGCCTAGAGGCAAACTTGTGATTAGAAAGAGTGGTAATTTGTTTTATTTATTTGATTTCATTTGTAACATGACAGCTTCCATTTAATTACAAGAATGTGAAAAAGTACAATTTATGGGACAGGTTTCTTATTGTCAGTCTGGGTATATCCATGAAATCCCTACGATAAATTAGGATGCAGTATCAATCCATATAAAGGAAAACTGCTGTACCAGAAATTCCACTATATGATCATCTAAACTACTGTGATTTATGGCTAATGTCTAAATATTAAATGAAACTCATCAAGGGTTTAATAAGTACTCATTGTAGCCACCATCAGCCTGCCAAAGCATTCACAGGACATGACCTTTTAAGCTGCATGTTTATCAGTGATTTGAAAAGTGTTCTATACGTATAATAAAGTATAAACCCCATTTTTGGCTGTTCATTGAGGGCAAGAGCAGTTTCCAAAAATTGACTAATCCCTCAGATTCATTTCTGATTCAGAATGAAAAAAATCTTTTTGTTTAACTCTTCCCTTCTTCCACTGAGATTCTTTCCTTGTTAAGTACAGCAACTTCATGATGTAATGAGACTTATTTCGCTGTACTATGGTCTTAAATTCAGAAATTCAGGAACAATGTTGATAAATGTTTCTCAATTTGGAAAAATCTATGAAGACTGAAGCTGTGTCTAAGAAGTTTAATCTCAAGAGGCCAGAGTTTAAAAAAGGGTTTATCCCGGAAAGAAATACAGTCATCCTAAACATTCTTAATTTGACACGTTTCCACTGAAATCAATAACACTTAACTTGCATATATAATGTTTCAGTTGAGGCATAAATGTGAAAGTTAATAAAAAATGAGCAAACAGCTTAGCAGATTAACTCAAAAAAGATCGATAAGCCTAATAATAGCGCATATTAATGTTAAAATAAGTCATTGATGGATCAGCTTAATTATAAATTAAGTGGGTTCCTTAGAAATTTTAGGACCTGAATAAAAAAATAGAGGAAAAATCTATATTACAGATTTTTCTGCTGTGCAGCCTAAAAAGACATTGTTGCAATCTTCAGGCTTGATTGTTTATACTTATTAGCTGTATTCACAAATTAATTAACTGTAGCCTTGGTACATTGTCCAATTCAGCTCATGTTGTTTGTGTATAGTATTGTGGATCTCAAAAATTGGGTTGCATGAATAGAAATATTGGAAAGTTGATGCTGTGCTTTTTGCAAAACAGAATAAGGTAAATGTTTCATTTTGGGGTTAAAATGCACCCTGATCCTAGTTCCAGAAATTTCTCTTCGGAAGAGACATAGGAGGACCTATGGAACAGTTCCTGGACATAGAAAACTCTGAAGAACCTGCACTAGACTAACAAAAAATTCAGAAAACCAAACCAAGCCACTCTTTTTATGAGACTCAGTTGATTCTTCTCACTACTGCTCAACCCAATTTTAGACTCAGGTTTCCCTTTTTTAATCTTGTTGTTTCCCAGATAACTACCAAACTTGGGAGAAATTGGCTGAACCATAAGATTTTGGCATCTGAGACACAGTATATGCTCATGAATAATCGCAGGAAACTCCTTTTGCTTTAAGAACGTGACAATAGAAGTGACTGGAAGATAATTTTGATAGAGAGCATAGGTTTAACTGTCAAAACCTGGAATAGAGACAGCTGATCCACTTCACTAGGCAGCCTTCAGAGTGTGATGGAGGTCTTCCAGTAAAGTGGTAGCAGAGGGGCACCTCATATCTTCAGCCACCCATCTCATGTTTTTTAAGATAGGTTTAAACATTCCTTCAGGAGAGTGGTGAAATCATGTTTAAATGTAGCTCACACAACAGCAGGACAATGGGGGAGTGGGGACAATTGTTTGGTTCAATGGGAGATCCCATTTCATCTTGCTACTCCTGCAGAATCCCACTTCTGCCAGCAATATGGCAACTATTTTTAAACAGAGGTTTGGTACTCTTCTGAAAGTAGAATAAACCCATGTTGAAAAACAGCTGATGGGTGCCTTGGAAGGTATGCCCTGAAGTGGCAAAAAAGAGCGGGCTTTCTCCCAGTTTATCTCATGCCCCCCCCCCAAGTCTGGCTAGTGGCTGTTCAGATTGATCCAGATCTCTGACCTATGGATTGGTTTGTAAACCAGGATTGGTGATAGTGGTGGTATGGCAAAGCTTGGTTTGAAAGAGCCAGACTCTTAACAGAATAACAGAGTTGGAAGGGACCTTGGAGGTCTTCTAGTCCAACCCCCTGCTCAAGCAGGAAACACTATAACATTTCAGACAAATGATTGTCCAATCTCTTCTTAAAAACTCCAGGTTGGAGCACCCAAAACTTCTGGAGGCAAGTCAATTCACTGATTAATTGTTCTAATTGTCAGGAAAATTCTTCTTAGTTCTAGGTTGCTTCTCTCCTTGATTAGTTTCATCCATTGCTTCTTGTCCTGCCTTCAGGTGCTTTGGAAAATGATTCTTCTTTATTGCAACCCCTGAGATATTGGAACACTGTTATCATGTCCCCCACCCCCAGTCTTTCTTTTCATTATACTAGGCATACCCAATTCCTGCAATCATATGTTTTAGCTTTCAGTCCCCTAATCATCTTTGTTGCTTCTACTGCCCAAAGTTGAATGTCCTTGGAAGGCAATGCCAGGGACTGGATCAGGTCTGGATGTATGAGCTTTACGTGTTAGGATTGTGACACAGACTGAATGGTGGATGGTGTGTATTGGACTCCACCTATCGCAAAACTAACTGTTTAAAGAAGAAAATGCTATTTTAATACCAGCTGCAATAAAGATAAGTTTAAATTGCCTCAAATACAAGTTGAAAATGAGCTGAGACAATGTCATGAGAACATGGCAGAGAAAAGAGATTGCCGGATCATGTTTGTGGTATGGTTAGGTACAAGCGGGGAAAAGGCCTCTTGGACATAATTATTTAGTTTCATTTTTCTTTGGGGAATATGAAAATGTTGATTTGTTGTGGACTTTACAATATAAATAAGCCAGAAAAAGAAGGTGGAGTAAGTTGTGCAATATGCTTTAAGATCTGATAGCACTGCATAAAAACTGGGGAATGTTCATATACGGGGAGAGATGGACTAGTTATGTCTTAAGTATTTCATTACCTGAGTATATTATTAAGATGAATTGATCACCTTCTCCTTCCAGCTAGCTTCGGCTTTAACTCCCATCACCTTAAAGCAGCATGATCAGTGGCTAGGGATTGAAGGCACCCACAGCTCTGAAGAACACAGATATAGCCTATACTTTTAGTAATAATTCAACCACTTCTTTCTTAGTGCATAAATGGAATTATAATGGAATAGTATTGTAACCAGCAACCTGTCCCTAATTTTTTAACTCCCTAATATAGAAAAAGATGCATTTTATCCTATCATTTTATTTTTTCTAAGGAAGTGAGTTTGCAAAATAGCTAATTCTCCTTCCATGCTTCCCTCCTTCCCTCCTTTTTTTTTTTTTTTTTAAGGAAGGTGTTTTTAATTAGAAAAGAATAAGTAAATCATTTTCCAGCTTCAGTCCAATGCACTCTATCTGGGACATGGACAAATTTGTACGTACCTTGGCATAAATTGTAGCAGTCCCTGGAATGTAAATCACAAGCTATTGAAAAAGGCCAGGTGACCTATATTAAAAATATAACAGTCAGAGGAAGAAGAAACAGTTAAAAGTGCATTCTTCCCTAACCATAAATGTAACATAGGGCCAGGAGATTTTTCATTTCTCCAATGAAGAAATTGTATGGATTTATTCAGTAGCTTAAGATTTTTCCCACTGGTTAGAATCAATTAAGCTGGCAAAATCTATGTTAAATGACCACATTCCAGAATCATATATCCCCAAGAATCTTTCCCGTGGTTACATTAATTACCATTTTCTCCATTAAATCCATTAGGAATCCCAGATAGGCTGCACATTTAAGGCTAAAATGTGATTGTGGATCAGTATTTTTTGTGGACGAGTATCCTGTACACCAAAAAATTATCTCTGTAATGTAGGATGGATAACTGAATTGAGTAATAGGAATATGATACCCATGTAGCCTTATTTTCCCCCAGACAAGTTTATGAACATGTGGAGGAGACGCAGGAAGCAGTTAAAATACAGTTACTAGACTTGAGTTGCAGATCTCTGGATAGCCACTAGATATCAGCAAAGAGAGGTTCTTAAATTTCTTCGCTGCCATCTAATGGTTGTAGAGGTCTTTTGCAACCCAGGTTTAAAGGCCTAAATCCTACAGTACAGGGAAAAGCCACCATACAATGTTTCTTATCTTGTAGTAATTGCTTGCTCATAAGAACTTATCTTTAAATTTTAAACAGCTGGAATATACTGTGATTTAATGTAACAGTTACCCATCTTTTTCTTGGAAGTGTTACAGTGCTATTCTGTCTTCTTATTATTATCCCCCTCCAAAAAATTGTGTTCAGCTTTCAACTGACATTGCTTCATTTGTTATACTCTTGGGTAGTAGTTTGCTACACATGGTCTGGAATACTGAATTGAAGTGGTGTTTTATTCCAATACATTGTGTAAGAAAACACAGAGTTTTCCTTTTAAATTATCATTTTGTTTTCTTTTTTCTGTGTTTCTTGAAACAGAGTCTTCCAGCCTTCCCTCACTTTTCAAAGAACTCCAATGAAACACATCTGGAAAACTTAGTCTTGGGGAAGGTTGCAGTAGCTGAGCTTTTCCCATTCAGAGGCCCAATCATTTGATATAGTTTTGTGAAACCTGGATACATTTCTAAAGTTATGTGAGGAAAATCTCTTACTTGTTCCAAAAGATGCAAAACAAAACAAGGATAAAACAAAACACACTTCAAATCTTTGGTAGATGTTTATTCCTTCAATGAAGATCTTTTAAAAACATTCTGTTTTCTGTTAATATAGGGGCAGGGAAGAAAACTGTGAAGCAATTACATACAAAAGTATACCAGATGCAAACAGAGAAGTGCAACATAGCTTGCCATGTTTTTCAAATTAGTTTAATTTCTTCATCAGTAAGAAACAAAGAAGTATGTTGTAGTTCCAGCATCCCCTAAGGTGAACTTATTGAACCAACAAGGAAAAAGTAATAAAAGATGAGACAAAAGATTGCATTCTCCCAAAAACAGAAAACACAGGAAAATAAAAGAAACAGATACTGAATTAAGAATTGCACCAAGTATCACACCAAGGATGGTGTCTAGCAATAGTTCAAGAAGTCACGCTTTCAGAAAAAGTCATCACTTGGGCTCACTCTTTCCTTTATAGCTTCTACCCTCTTTGCCTGGGGCAAACAAATCCTTCCTCAAGTGTCGTGATTGGCAGTGCTGCAAAAATTCCCTGTGCTAGTGTCAAGCAACCTTTTTATGGTCACCTTAGTCAAAATGTTTTGCTCTGGAGGAAGGACAACTCAGAATAAGGCATCTGGACAAGTTGTCCCTCTAAATATTAGAACTGCTGTCTAGAATGGCTCTACACTTTTATTCTGAGGACATTTTACAGTGTTGTGTCTAGAGATCATGCTGACTAAAAGTGAAGCAGCAGCCCTTGCTAGAATAATCGGAACGCTGAAAAATATATTTCTAAAGTAGTAGACCCTCCCATTGAAAAGAAAATGTTCATAATACCATTGGATGCAGAATATGGTCTATCAATGAATGCTAACGTGTATTCATGTATTGAAACAAAAACTAATTTATTAGAAAAGACATGAGGATACAAAATCCCTTTTTGTCTTTAAAGTGCATCTTGAAGAAAGGAATTAAGGGGAAGGAAAGAGAAAACGTTTGCTTTGTCTCCTACACACAGTGACTAACATTTGGCCAGGTGAGAAATAGACACAAGAGGCAGTGTGTGAATACCCTGATCTAATCCTGGCCATTTGCCCTAGTTGTTGCAAGGCTCCTTGATGTAAAGAGATGATGGAATCTCTATCAACCATATAGTCTAGTATTACATAACTAATTAGGCTAAAATTAGGCAGTTTATGATTCAATGTGTTGTGTAATCACAGCCAGTAAGTTACCAGGGCAATTGAACATTCTGGAGGTTGGAGAAAACAGTGAGATTCTCTGGAGCACTATACATTTTGGAGTCTTGCTCACTCTTAATTTGAGAGTCTTTTCAGATTAAGCCTATAGCTTCATTTCTTCATCCTGGGTACTACTAAAAGACTGGTTTTGACATCCTGTACCCAGTTCGATTTCCTTTCCCCGGTTCTGTGTGTAAAATAAAATACCATAAATTTGGTACACATGTAAACGCATAAACTCTAAGTCTTTGTGGATTCATAATATATTGTCAGTGTTTCAGAAAGACCTTGCTGATCATCAGATACAGGGCACAAAGCAAGGAATTTCTGAGGCTCTAGATATGGGTGAGTATGGCTTCCAGCATCCCTCACGTTGGTCATGTTGACTGGGATGCTGAGAATTCTAATTCATCAATATTTGAAGAGCTACAGTATCAGTTTTGTGATTTAGATCAGATAGGAAACAAGGCTAGCTGATCTAATACTAGTCTATTGTAAGGTTACATTAACAGAATCTTGCAAGTCTGAAAATACATTTCTCCCCATGCCCTTTACAGTCCTTTCTGAGTCACTTGCCCTGCCCGCATTCCTTGTTGTTGTTAGTTGCGAAGTCGTGTCCGACCCATCGCGACCCCATGGATAACGTTCCTTCAGGCCTTCCTGTCCTCTACCATCTTCTGGAGTCCATTTAAGCTCATGCCTACTGCTTTAGTGACTCCATCCAGCCACCTCATTCTCTGTCGTCCCCTTCTTCTATTGCCCTCAATCTTTCCCAGCATTAGGCTCTTCTCCAGTGAGTCCTTCCTTCTCATTAGGTGGCCAAAGTACTTGAGTTTCAACTTCAGGATCTGGCCTTCTAAAACGCAGTCAGGGTTGATTTCTAGGACTGACCGGTTAGATCACCTTGCAGTCCAGGGGACTTGCAGGAGTCTTCTCCAGAACCATAGTTCAAAGGCCTCAATTCTTTTGCGCTCAGCCTTTCTTATGGTCCAACTTTCACAGCCATACATTGCAACTGGGAAAACCATGGCCTTGACTATACGTACTTTTGTTGGCAGGGTGATGTCTCTGCTTTTTACTATGCTGTCTAGATTTGCCATAGCTTTCCTCCCCAGGAGCAAGCGTCTTTTAATTTCTTGGCTGCAGTCCCCATCTGTGGTGATCTTGGAGCCCAGGAAAATAAAATCTGTCACTACCTCCATTTCTTCCCCATCTATTTGTCAGGAATTGAGAGGGCCAGATGCCATGATCTTGGTTTTCTTAATGTTGAGTTTCAAGCCAACTTTTGCACTCTCCTTCTTCACCCGCATCAAGAGGCTCTTCATTTTCTGCCATTAGAGTGGTATCATCTGCATATCTTAGGTTGTTGATATTTCTCCCGGCAATCTTAATTCCAGCTTTTGATTCATCTAGCCCTGCCTTTCTCATGATGTGCTCTGCATATAAGTTAAATAGGCAGGGCGACAGAATTCCTACTCTGGGCTAATATGCCTTTTATCAGACTTTTATTTTGGCTGACTCTCTTCTCCCTGTCTCCCAAGGTCATTTCCACATTACATGCAGGTCTTTTATCTCTGCTTCAAATTGTCATAACTCAAACTCAAGTTTGATATCACCAAGCACTGGCCCCTCTTGGCAGCCATATACCAGGGGTTCACAGCTACAGGCAGTGATGTCTTTTCTCACCATTAGAATTAAGTTACACACTAGAGCTGTGTCAGTCTATCACACTTTGTTGGCTCCCCCTGGAACCACTTGCCTTAGGTTTTGATTGGCTGGTGGTGGGGTGTGTG
The DNA here is from genome assembly GCA_023970755.1 of Azemiops feae. NCBI lineage: Eukaryota > Metazoa > Chordata > Lepidosauria > Squamata > Viperidae > Azemiops > Azemiops feae. Next base: position 192,521 of record JALGBA010000908.1, on the reverse strand, counting down.
TGGATGAGCTGAGATTTAAAATGGGTGGAGGTAGAAGTAAGTTTTGTGAGGATATCTAGAGCAGTAGGCTTACCTCCTTTTAAGCTAAATGAATAGCCTCAGTTCCTGTTTGCCAAACTTTTAAGAGTTCTGGCTGATGTTCATAAACTGAGTGAACCTTGGAACGAAGGCTCAGTTCAGAAGGGTTTGGAGTTCTGAAGTAAATATTGTGCTCAGCTCCAGTTGTGACATAAGGATGACAGAGTGAAATCAGGATACTGAAAGATAAATAGCCACACTACTTGTTGAACTTGCCAGCAATTTACCCTTTTCCTATCTTTCTTTTCTTTCCTGTGTTTTCTAAATAGAACTAGTAAACCAAATACTGCATTGCCTATGCAACATGCAATGTTGAGGTCCGTCACATTGAATACTGGCCATCTGTCATGCAGAGTGGCCTGTCAGAGGATTAATAAACTTCTTCATCTTGTTGGCTGCCTGAAAGTACAAATGTGCTTATGTATGGGTGTGCGCGTGTGAAACCCCTGGCAGGCGGCCATCATAAATACATGGCTGGTGAGTTATGTTTGGCTTGTTGGATCACGAGCTGTCTGAGCCAAAAACAGAACATTTTTTTGTTTCTCATCCCCTCTTGTGTATGTATTTTCTTCATGTTGAGAACTGCCACTTTGTGCAACTGGGAAAAAAAGACACCTGTTCATTTGCTTGTGTTCATTTTAACAAGTATTGGCCAGCTCCATCACATGCAAACAAGCTTAGGGAAGTGCACAACTAAGTGGCAATATCCTTGGCTGAGTGCAACAAATCAGCATTATGGCTACTTTTTGGATGTGAAAAATGTAGGAAATCTCAGGATGGTAGACTAAGAAATCATCATCATCACATCACACATCACACCTGGAATACTGCATCCACGTTTGGTCACCACATTACAAAAAAGATGTTGAGACTTTGGAAGAGCAACTAAGTTGATTAAAGGCCTGGAGACTAAAACATATGAAGAACGGTTGCAGGATTTGGGTATGGCTAATCTAGAGACAGGTAGAACTAGGGGGGACATGATAGCAGTATTCCAGTATTTCAGGGGCTGCCACAAAGAAGAGGGGGGGTCAAACTATTTTCCAAAGCACCAGACTAATCAAGGAGAGAAGCAATCTGGAATTAAGGAGAAACTTCCTATCAGTGAGGACAATTAATCAATGGAACAGCTTGCCCTCAGAGGTTGTAGGTATTCATCACTGGAGGTTTTTAAGAAGAGACTGGACAGCCACTTGTCTGAAATGGTATAGGGTCTCCTACTTGAGGAGGGAGTTGGAATAGTCCCTTCCAGCTCTATTCTGAATTGGAAAAAAAATCATCATTGTTGTCGCCATCATCATCATCATCATAGATCTCAAGATCTGAAAATTGAAGTCAAAACTGGCATAAATGAAAACACAAAGCCTTAGAAAATTTGTATATTGAAAAAAATTCCATGTGTCAATTACATATTGCTTAGAACTGCACATATACTATGCCAATACATTGTGACCCCAGGTTCTTGGAAAAACTTGATGTGTATAAAGGCCAACACTGGCTAAAGGACTGGCAGCTGTGACTTTGCATTGTTGTGAACAGAGAAATAGATTAAATAATATTTAATTTATTAATAGAAGAGAAAGAACTAGAGAAAATTACAAAATACAAAGACCTGCCAATAGAAGTAGAAAAACTATGGCAAAAAAGCAAAGGTAGTACTAATAGTAACAGGGTACATCTTGGGTGCAATCCCAAAACATCTGGAGTAGCACTTGAACACCATTGGCATTGACAAAATCACTGTCTATTGCAAAAAGCCACTTTACATCTTGTGATGATACCTTTAACACCACCAAATAACAACATCTGCGTTATTATCCCAAGTGCTTGGGAAGGCCCAATAGATGGCCAAAAATGTCAAATCCAGTCTAAACATCTGGCTGACTGGGCAACCAACCATAATAATGAAAATATAAGCTAGGGGGGAAAAACCATTTGGATATATTCATGAAATTACCTGGAGTAAAACTCAACCTGAAGGAGACTTTATCAGAGAGAACAAAATTGAGCAAGGAATGGAAATCCTTATCTTTTCTCTATATTTTCTTTCCCCACCTCTCCCTTTCTGTTTCTCCCAACATCCTCTTCTTCCCACACTACACTTGTCCCTTCTCTATCCTCTCCAGCCTTATTCCTTGTCCTGGCCCCCTGCCTTGCCTCTGTCAAGGCTAATAATGGATTGGAGGGGGGACGTATTCTTATAGACAGGCATGCTTATTTGGGATTGCAAGTTCAGATAAGTATTCTGCTGAGTTCAGGTGACCTATAAGAAACCTAGTATTAAACCAGACTAGGTTTCTCTCCTGTTGTGTGAACCAGAAACTTTGGACTAAAACTGGTCTCAGCCCTGACAATGGAGCTGATGGAAGCTGTAATTCAAACAACTGATAAACACCAAGAAAAAGAGCCACTACTCCTTTAGTTTTAGCAGATCACATTGTAAAGTGGCAGTCAGCAGCTTTGCTGTGTGATGGACATTTCTATCCATGTACTGCAACAAGAGACAGCTATCCATAAACTATAGTCTATATTCAAATTCTGGTCCATTTTTGTGACTTCATGAGCACTCACAGATTTGCAACACTGAAATAGCAAAAAAATAAAATAAATACAAAATCTCTATTTTCTTCTAAAAATAGGGGACAGAATGGATATGTTAGGCCTCTGAGAACATTCTACATTTATTTGTCCTGTAAATTCCCTAACTATCATAAAACAGGCTGAACATTTCAACACCACCCATTTCAGTGAGATCATTAAATCATCAGCCACAATCCCTGCAATCTTTAAAGTTGGAAAAAAATATAAAATGTAGCTTCCATCTGCAAAAATATGATCTGCCCCTGTGCTACAGTGTGAGGTAGGTAAGTGAATGGAGTGGGACCTATTTAAATCCCCCTATTTTTCTGTGAAGATAAATGGTTTTGATACATAGTCTTCCTTGTCTCTGTAGCACATGGACACCTAGAAATAGATTTGAAACCTGCAGTTTAAAATTATCCCCTGGCTAACACCTCAAGGCTATGAAATGAAAAGAGAGCAAGAAAAAAAGAGCACAGAGCTTCAAACAGATAAACAAATTGTTCAACAAAGCTCAAGTCAATTTGAGCAAGGCTGGAAGCCAACTTACTGCTACTAGCTACACTATGGACTGGTATACAGAGGATGCCACAAACACAGATATTAACACTTTCTGGCAATTGCTTAGTTTAACAAATATTCACAGAGTTTTGAATGTAATGCAGACCACAGATTTATAAACATAATTAGCATTCTCAAGTGCTTCAATGTTTGATGCCTTAGCTCAAGGGGTGTCTAACCTTGGCAACTTTAAGACTTGTGGACTTCATCTCCCAGCATTTCCCAGCCACCCATGCTGGCTGGGTACTTTTGGGAGTTGAAGTCCACAAGTCTTAAAGTTGCAAGGTTGGACATCCTTGCCTTAGACTGATGGACTATTGAATGAATGAATGGTTTTTTTTAATCAGTATGAATGAATATAGCAAAAAAATGTTTCTTTTCCTGTTCTCAGGTACATAAGGATCTGAGAGAAAAATAGCTTCCCACTAATCAGTTTTAAAGCTCCTATTATGATAAAAAATAAAGCTTCATTTGTGACAAGGTCAAATGCTGATGACCTTCATTGACCCACACATATAGATTTCTTGGCAATAATAAATCTGCAGTTTGCTACTGCCTTCTTGTGAGATTTTGATTGTTTGATTTTTGTGGGTTTTATTTTGTCTTAGGATTGTAGTATTTGATAAACAATTAAGATAGACAATCATCCTAAATCTAGCCCAACAGTTATTTTGTGGTACAATGGTGTTCTATATACTCAGAATATCTCTGTCTGCTATGTTGACTAAAATGTAACATTTACATTTCAAAATATTAATTGGAGGATTTTGCTAAAACAGTGTTTGGAATTCAATTTTCTTAGGTAGAACACTCACACAGAAGTATCAGAATAAATCATTATGAATAAATCATTATGTGCAGGAATGTGTTTTCACAATCACATTTTTCAGCTGAATTTCTCTTTTTTATGAATTTGTGCATGACTTTCCAAATCTGTCTGTCTGTCGATCTGTGTATCTCTATCATTGTGCAATGAGTTAGCCATAGAAGTGATGCTGACTTGAGTAGGTTTATTCTACTCTATCTTTCCCTCCCCATTTTTCCTTTGTAGTAGCTTGCACATGCAAACACGTGTGTGCATACACAAACACACAAACAAACGTACACAAACACATATATACATGTTTACCTTGATACAGATGGTATTTGCCCATAGCCAGAATGTACCATAGTTCAGTAAACTATTTCAAAAAGCAGCTCAGTGTGAACAATCAAATGAAAAATTAGTTGAATCAAAAACAAAGATTAACCACGATTTTAAAAACAAGATCCCCAAAGCTTTATAACTGATTCCTATTATCTCTTCTAAATTTGGTTTTAATAATTTAATTACTTTATATTGTAAATGTTTGGAAAAAAGCAATCGAAAACAGAGTGCCCATTTGACTTCATGGGGCTTCAACCTATGTGACCATTTCAAATGCATTAAAAACAAAATATTGTTTGACTGTTTCTAACCAAACTGTATTAGCCATAAATGACATGTGGCAATTTAGGAAAATAAGAATGCAATTACCAAAAAGCAAACAAAAAGGGGAAATAATGAGTGCTATAATAATTGAGCTAATTTTCCTTCTTTTTATATTTATAAACACATAGATAGTTAGGGCCCATAAGGCCAATCACAATACATTTTATTAATTAATACTTTTCAGACAATTTGTTACTGTACTTAGGAATGTTCAATGTTCATATGAGTAAGGATGTAAGGATGTATTTAGAAAAAAATGGCAACCAATTCAAACTTTTAATATAATTTATATACTAAATTATCAGTGGGACTCAACTTTTTCTATGGGGTATGAAAACATCAAAAGTGTTTTGATATATGATCTACGATTTCCTCTACTGCTGACTTCCCCTGCTTTGCCCCTACAGTCTGAGCTGTTTCTGGCAATGCTTTGATTTCTTTGCCTTGGGTAGACCTTTGCAGTTCTTCCAATTCTGCTTCTGTGAAGATTTTATTTTGTCTTATAAATTGATGCTGCTCTGATAGCCTTTGCTCTGTTATTTCTTATTCTAGAATTGGTGCATTATTTTCAAATATCCTCTTCTTGCTGGACTTGTTTTGTAATAATGGACTATTGTTTCTTTGTTTTCAATCTTTTTATATTTACAATGGGTAAACACCTTTTCTTCCAGCAGTCTTCCAGCTGCTGGTCCTGGGGCTCAGCCAACAATCCTGATTCCTGTAGTCCATTTGTCATCAGGTGTTCAGGAACTCCAACACCTAATTTGGTCCTTGTTGACCTGGGCAACAATGGATCCAGTATGGGTTTCTGCAAATCACATCTCACCATGTTTTTTATCAGAGAGACATCCTTCATCTGGCTCCTCTGATGAGACCTGTTCAGTATGATTGAACCTCTAATATAGTTCTCTTCTTCCTCAGAGCATACAAACCCCACAGCCATATCAAGGTAGTGCCTCACTGGGGGATTATTATTATGATGATGCTTTAATACAACTACGAGAAGAAAAAATAAAATAAAACACAATTAAAAAACACAAAAGACAATATAAAAAACAAAATTAACAAGAGAAAAATACTAAATCAAATACTGAAGGAAATCCAACAATGATTGTGTCTATATTAAAGATTGCTACAACTTGTTTTTTAAGCAACTGATTTAATCCTGACTACACACATTCCTATTGTCCAACTTGAAACTAATTTTTTCCGTGGGAAGGATTTTTATTTCCAAAATTTTATTTCAACTTTATCTGCATTTGTAGCTTGCTAAAATTATAATTTTAATAACTATTTTGCTGTTTATTAAAAAAAAAAGGTTCTTAAACTTGTTTAACTTACTTAAAACGTTCTTTTTAGATTTAGGATGAGTACAATGAAATAGATCCTCAAATAAGATAGTTTACAAACAAAAGTGATATTTAAGGAGGATAGGATATTTAATCTCAATGGAGTAGAATCAGAAATCAACATTTTGAAAATAAAAAATACTAGCAGCACATGTGAGCATATTTAGGAACAATTTTGTTATTTTGAATCTTGTGTTCCCATAGATTACATTTATCATACCACGTTAGATTTAGAAGAGGTCTACTGTGACCTTCTCAGAACAATCTTGAGAAACTTAGCAATGATTTGGCATTTGAAGCAGATGTGTTTGTCATGAAGAATGCCGAGTTCTATTTTTTTTTTTAGGAAAAGGAACATCCATCCATTGAACACTGTGGGCTGACATGGACTGCCACCACATGGCCTTTGGGAGAACAGAACAAAAGTACTTTCTAATTGAGAAAAAGGGTTCACAATTCCGTGTTCCTTAATCATCAGCAAGTTATTTTATTTGCTGACTTTATTTTTTCCTGTTTTTCCATTTAGATTTCATACCAGTTAAAAGAAGGAGACAGCCCCAATTATATGGATTGCAGACTGAAAAGACAAGACACACAAAAGAAAGGAAATTGAGGAAGCAACTCAGTTCTTCAAGACAGCTTGAGGCTTTAAGTAGATATTTATATATAGTTTGTGCTTAAAAAATAATTGCTGAGTTATCTGTTAACTGTCATGTGCTTGTCATAGGAATATTCTTTAAAAAGGGAGAGCAGGATGAAGTACCAAGTAGGATTTAACATCAGAAATGAAACAGAATCATGTTAACCTGATCTAAAGTCAGGTTGGGCAGCCCACAAAATGTTTATTGAAATGTACAAGCTACCTGTATTTTTACAACTGAAGGTAGTGAACATAATGATTCCTCTTATTATTTTCTCTACAATAATAATGCTGTGAAGTGGGTTGGGCTGAAATGGGTTGGGCTGAAGGACAGTAATGGCCCAACGTCAGCCAAAAAGGACTAGAGCTCGTAGTCTCTTCATTTCTATTGTAACACCTTAACACAGTGTTTCTCAACCTTGGCAGTATTAAGATGTGTCTCCCCAACCAACACCATTGCCCTAACCACTATGCCAAACTGGTTCTCAGCTGCATTAATGCTGTAGTGGTGCTTTCTACAGTTGAAGATCAAAGGTTTTCAGAAAAGTGAATTCACTTGAAAAGAAATTTTCAGATGGATGGTCTACTCCAGAGTAGATGGTTCTTTCCAAATGGTCTGGGTTCAGCTAGTTTTGGGAAGAGAGTTTGCAAAACCTACCTTGCAGACCCTAATGACCTTCAAGCCATTTCTTTTTTCCCTGAAAATTTTTACTCTTTTCTTAGCTCTGCTCACCAAATAGAAAGAAGGTTGCTGCCACTGGAAAGAAGGTTGCTCATCTCACCCAATGGGTGACTTATAGACGTTTTTAGTTCTATTTGCCATTTTATTGCTTTTATATTAATTATTTTGGGATTTTGTCCTTTGTATACTGCCCAGAGTCACAAAGTTTTTATCAGGTGGCCATATAAATGCATAAATAAATCAATACATCTTTCTCAAGTCTTAGATTAGGTCTAATATTTTAAGCATCTATTCTACTGGGAATGCCTTGATTGATTTTGATCCTGGACCACTTACAATTTTAGTAAAGCCTGCAAGCCAGGAAGTATTTTTTTTATTGTACGTCAAGATTGAAATGCTAATATCTTTTGTGATTTTAAAAAGTTAGTTTTCCTTTATTGAGAAATAAATTTCATCCAAAAATTTTGGGAAAGAAATGGTGAACTAAAGATGGTTCTACTTTTACAAGTGCAGCATGTAAACTAAAATAATGCCTGTCTGGACAAGGAGAGCATTTGAGATTGCCTACAAGTTCTCCATACAGTTGCTTCTCATGAGGAGACTGCAAGGCAGCAGTCTGCAATAGTTTAGAGCTCTGGGAAATAAAGGAATAACTATTTTGCTCAATCCATGGTTGGCACCTTCAAAAGAACACTGGATTTACACACTTCCTTTTCTAAACCTTTCAGAAATTGCTTGTTAGAATTGCGTCACAACGAGACGGGATGCAGGAAGGCAGAGCTCTGCCTTCTGAGTCCGATTTCGCCCTGCTGGGGGCCCTGAAAAGGGCCTAAAGTCGCCCCAAAGAGGCAATGAAGGAGGGGTGCCTTGGCGACCATGAAGAGATGGCAGTCTCTCTGTTTGATCCAAGGAAAGCCCTCTAAACCAGCAGGGGAAAGACCAGCCGCACCTCTGCGGCTGGCCATTAGCTGCTGACAACCGAAGAACAAAAGCTTTAATTAGCACTCTGTAAACAACATGTTTGGACTGGGTGAGAATATTGATCTTTTCTTTATTATTTTACAACTGAATTTCCTGGAAAGGCTCCCAAGAAGGTTAAAACCTCCGGATATGAACAGAAGCGGCGTTTAATTTTTTTATGGGGGACAGAAATACACAATACTGAAGTGAAAGTAATACAAAGCTACAGTTTTGATAAATCTGAGAACTGAGATAAATTGTTAAGATTTTATCTTTGGAAATAAAAATTATTGAGGTGAAATATAAGAAATATAAGAAATCAACCCTTTGCTTTTAAGAGTAGAAAATGGACTTTGAATGACATCTAGTGGTGGATTTGAGTACAGCACTATAACTAGCTCCTTGGCTGCTTGGTGGATTTCAGTTTAAGGGAGAACAGCTGGCAATAAAGGAAAATATTTTGGCATATTGATCATCCTGACCTTTATGGACTATAAATACCTACTGAGCTTGGACTTTTAATTTCAAGAGCTAGTGGGAGAGAAGAAAAATTTGACTTTTGAATATGTCTGGCTATGAATATGTCAGGATATTTGAGAAAAGGATTACTATAAAATATTGCTATTAGGACTGGATTATAAAAGCTATATATAAAGACCAGAAAACTAGAAGAAATTCTGTTCCACTCTTACTGAGACTGGTGATACTAGAGGATTTCTAGGAATGATGCCTCAAGAAAAAACAAATACCTTTCAGAAGGAAATACTCTCTATGCTACAGCAAATTCATCAAACAATTCTTGCACACAAAGAGGACATAAAAAAAAACCATAATAAGACTAAAAATAATCTAGATGACATAAAGCACCAAATCTCCAAATTGAAGCTAGTAACTGGAAAGCTCTCAGACAACGACTACAAAGTATGAACAAATAAATCAGAAATCAGAGAGTGAAGCAGAAGAAATGGACCTAGAGATGGAGGAGATAGGAGAAGGGAAATATGGACTGCCATACACAAATAAAATACTCCAAGACCTACCTATAATAATGAAAATACAAAAGACCTTTTACTCCTTTCTCCAAAATACACCTGATGACAAGGAAGAAAATTCTAGAAAATGGAACATAGAGTGGACAGGGGAAATGTCTAGGGAATGTGGATGGGCGGAGTTCCCCCTCCCCCAAAATAATCTACCTATATTGTCTTTCTCATGCCAAGCAGCTTGCACAAAAATAGAAAGAAAATTCTTGGGTGATTTAATTGCCCTGGCCTGGAAAGCTTCTTGGCAAAGAAAGAAAGCAAGAGTTAGACTTAAAAAACAGAGGATTTGATCCATCAGAGTGGGCACTATCTGTTTAATACACTTGTTTGAATATGATTAAAAGAACGGATGACCCTTAGATATAACTAGATTTTTATAATGGAAGATATGTTTTAGAATTAAAATAGCATTTTTTTTCTTTTGATATGGGAAATCTGAAAATAAGAGAAGGATTGGTATGAATAAAAATTTTTAGTTATATAAATGTAATTAATATTGAGAAAATCATAACTGACAAAGATACTTTAAATATTGATAGGAAATCAAACTTTAATAAGAGCACGAAAAACAGGATATTGACTTATGAATTGATATTATTGTTAATTCTATAATATTAGTAAAATATGATGAAGATATTTATACCTAATTTTGTATATATCAATAGTATTAAGAATTGTAATTTTTAATGAGGGGAAAAAGGAAAAAATATGGGGAAGAAAGGAAGATCAAGGAAAAAATACTGGATTGTGCAGTACTGAATAAATTTATATTGAAGAAGTTAATGTTAAATATGTGAACCCAGACAATATGTTGTTTACTAAGCTTCAAAGATTGTAATTTTTAAAAATTAATAAAACCTATAAAAAACAAAATTGCTTGTTAACTGCTTTTTAGCTATTAGGAAAGGTTTTACTGTATTGGGTGAGTTTCCTTTAATCATTAGTGAAAGAAATACAAGTTTGAGGACATAACAAGTTTTTGTATTAAAATTACAATTGTATTAATTTTATCTTTGTATTTTTAAAAATAAAGTTATTATTTTAAAGAAAAAGAGATAAATTGCATCCAAGCATGTGATCCCATATCACATAAATAAGGAGGAGAAGAAGGCAAAGATTGTATTAAGCCTCTCTGAATTTCATCTTGATCTCATACTTCTTTTTGGGACAGAGTTTTTACATCATTTAATTCACACACTGATTGGCTTCTATATAATCCTAATTACAGTGATGCCATTCTATTTATTACAGTCCTTGGCCATAACAAAGATTATTTATTTTGTCTGTCTGGTATTCTTGCTCTAAATTAACTTTCTTGTCCTTGTCATAACCATGAGTTGCATTGTAGCATAAGCCACACAGGACTGGTTTCATGACAACGATATCTATGAAAATGAATGACTACTGTTTAAACTACACTGTTCAACAGACATTAAATAAATGAGCAAATATTTTCCAGTGCCCAATTGCACCGTTGGAAAAGTAAGGACTTTAAAACTATTTGCAGAAAAAGAACAAGCAGTTTTGGTTCAACTCTAGCTTAAAAAGAAACAGAAGACAACAAACAGAAATTCCTGAATTTGTCATTTTTAATCTGAAATGGTTCTTCTTGAAAGAGCTTCTTGATTCATTCAAACTCAGATTTCCTGTCATCATCATAGATAAAATTCAGGGATACTATGATGGTTGTAAATGTAAGGATCTGTCATAAATCACTTTTTTCAGCAACTGTTCTAACTTTGAACAGTTGTTTAACAAATGGTCCTAAGTCGAGGACCATTTGATTTCCTGGAAAACTGAGAGATCAATATACCTCTTTTTGTTATACCACACAGACTTGCCCAATTGGGAGTACTATAAACAAAACAGTGCTGGAACAATCTCCCCAGAACATTAACTGAAGCTTTACTGAAGTAATTAGAGAAGCTAAAAAAGCTTTTTTTTATACCACCGCCTGCCTTGAAAATACTCTCATCCAAAGTTGGAGAGGTGGACAAAAGACTATATCTGAGCATACTCCAGCAGTTCAGTTTGAGAAGCAAAAGGTTTTGTCAAGGTACATCAGAGGTGGTAGCCTTTCTTCTCATCCAGAAATCTGTTCAAATTGCTGATCATTCCCACATATAATGGCAGCCAGAATGGGTTTCCTTTGAGGTAAGAAGGACTGCTAGCTTCCCTGGCCATGCACATCTGAAAGCTAGCAGATGTTGAAGTTAGCAATCTGTAGTTTTGCTAGCTGAACTGAAAGGTGTGTGTGCTTGTGGTGATCTGGCTGCTGGGATTGACCAGAAGTGTGCTGGAGGCAAGCTAAACTGGAAATAGTAATTCTTCAAGAAATATGGCCCTTTTTCTTGCAAGCGTAACATTCTGCATTCCTGAATTGTCACTCGTTGTGCTTATGTTATTCACCATAACCCTAGCAGGCCCATGAATAATTAGGCTTCTGTGAGCTGGCTGAAAAAAGCTCTGATTACTTCTCATCTTGAAGCATGAGCACACTGGAAAAATCTCCATGACAGATTTCTTTCCCGTGTTGTGGTGCAGCTTCTGTTGCCAAAACCTTTCCCTATGCTGCAGCGAGGGTCAGATCTGGTTCAAGAAGGAGGCAGTGGTGGACTGCTTCTTCTTTAATCCACAAATAAAACAACCACAAAGCAGGCCCTCTCTCAAGTCACAGAATATAGCAAAGTGCCAGGGTTGATCCTAATAATCTCTTCTGCTTTCTTTTGGGCCTTTCTTAAAAGCATTCAACTTTTGTTTGGTAACTGATTACCATGGACAAAGATGTGCCTCCAGCAGAGCAACAGCTTCAGCAGCCTTGGAGCTTGGGGTATCTGGCCCAGTAAGTCAATGGACATTAACTATTTGTTTTTTACCTTCACAGGCCACCAAAAAATTGTGTTTCTGGTTTCAGGTCTCTTAATGTTACTAATTGTTACCAATTAAGAGAGCCAGATTAGTCTAGTGGTTAAGGCACCAGGCTCCTACCAGCTGGACGGCTTTGGGCCAGTCACTTTCTCTCAGCCCAACCCACCTCACAGAGTTGTTGTTGTGGGGAAAAGAGGAGGAAGAAGGTACATTGGAAATGTTTGCCACCTTGAGTTATTTGTAAAAATAATCAATAAATTCTCAGGGGCAGTGGGGAAGAAGATCAAGGGGAGGCCCAGTCCTTGATATCTGCTACAACAGCAACAAAACTCCTTTGCCAGTGAAAAACACATTTTCATCCTCATACTATACTGTACTTTTTTGTCAGAGGCACCAAAGCACTTTTGGGGTGAAAGGATTAAACAGTGAATCACCGTTGCCCAGGGGATGCCCAGTTGGGGGTTCCGTTCATGCCCCTGTTAATGAGCCCATCAAAGTGGTACCTATTTATCTATTCATGTTTGCATGCTTTCAAACTTCTAGGTCAGCAGGAGCTGGAGCAAATGACGGGAACTTACTCTGTCACCAGTGGTGGGATTCAAATATGTGAATAACCGGTTCTCTGTGTGGATGCCACTTCTGGAAGTCTGTTCTGGGCCTGGGCAACAAAAAATTAGCTACCGGTTCTGCCGAACTGGTGCAAACTGGCTGAATCCCACCACTGTCTGTAACACAGAAACACTCCGGCTTCAAACGTGGGCTTGAAAATCATCAACCCAGCATTCTAACCACATGAGAAATAAATCAAACCCTCCCTGAATCCATTAGCTGTAGTATTCCAGCCTTCACTACCATCATCTTAATGCTACATAAGCTTAGCTCTTCTCATAGAATACAACATTTTCCATGTTATTGCCAATGCCAGAGCAAGTGTCTTGAACTTGAATTAGATATCTATGATGCATTAACCCAACATGAAAGCATCTACAGATATCAGCAATGGCTTGCCAATTCACCTCGTGGTCCAGGATTGAAGACAAATATTCTAAAACACCCACGCAGACAAACTCACATGAGAGAGCAAACAACAATGTTGCAATGTTTTACTGACTACAGATTGTTCAACAAATAAGTTTGATCCAGGAAGCATTCAAGGTCATTTTAAGTTGTCAGGATGATGAAGAAAGATCATTATGAAAGACAGAAGCATCTGGAGAACAGAGTAAGAAAGGCTGCTTTGGTAGATAGGAAATGAAATACAATAATCCTCATATTATTATTACTACATAATCTGGAGTTGAAGATTGTTTACATAATAATTTCTGAATATAATATTTCTGCCATTCAGCCCAGGCAGATGTGTTCATGTGAAAAGAACTAAGATGGCCTTCAAATCAAATTCAAATTCTTCCAAATCAGCTTAAATTCAGGAAGGAGTTAGTTAAAGTATTGGACTACATTCTGTTTCATGTTCAACTATGGAAGTTTACTTCTGCAGCCCAATCTATTCTCAGGGTTGTGTAGAAGGAAACTGCTCTATGTATGCCACTTTGAGCTTCAGGGTATAAAATACTTAGACAATAATGAACATGAAAAATTAAAATTTATAGCCAAAATATTTCTTGAACCTAGAACTTAAGTTTCATTGTATTATATTAATCTGATAGGACCCAGCTATCAACAGATTTCCTTAATAATAACAACATTGCATAATTGTGATGGGTGTGTGTGTTGCTTTATGTATAGTGAACATTTGCTCAATTAAACGTTCTGTAGAACCAGAACACTTGTCCACAAATCTCTGCATTTTCAAAATAAGGATATTGACCCATTTCAGGTTAAAGATTTTTTTTTTACAGATCATCACAGCATATTCTATATATTTATTGTTGCATTGATATCATTGATTTCCCCATAACTCTAATCCTTCTTCATCATATGGATGTTATAGGATACATATTAACAATATGCAGCCCACCAAGCAGTCTTGTGTAGTTTGCTGGCATTTTTAAAAAAGTATTAAATTCACCGCAACCACTACCACTGCCCTGAAAGATGCATTGCTGAATATCTCCAACCTCACTATCACTGTCAGCTCCAATACTGGCTCTCCTCTGTGGCCATCAAACCGCTGATCAGAGGACCAGCTATTCCTTTAAGTTTATCCGTGTAGCCATTTCCCCAGCCTAGTCCAAACTGTCATCATAAGAACAGATTTTTCTGCCTTTTTGTGTGTGGTTGTGTGCCTTTGTGTCAGGGAAGTCCCTGCAGTTTTCCTGGGAAGATTTAGGAAGTGGTTTGCTATGCCTGCTTCCTATGGCTGAGAAAGAGGGACTGGCCCAAGCTCACCCAGTTTTATGCTTGAAATAGAAGACAGTCTCCTGGTCTTCAATCTGATGTCTCAACAACTGTACCAAACTGGCTCTTCTGTATGAGGCCAGCCCTGATTAAAACCAGTTTCTCCTCTAGGTCAGAGGTCCCAACCTTTTGGAGAGAGGTTTTTCCACAGACCAGAGGGGGCGTGGTTTTGTGTGCTGCCTGCATCCTGTGATTGGGGCTTTCCTTGTTTGTGCAGACCGGTTGCTGGCATGCTGCGGCCCGGTACTGGACCACGGAGCGGGGGTTGGGGACCCCTGTCCTAAATCAAATTGTTCCCTTTTAAACACAAGAGTGCAGGTGTCTATGGAGATTCTCAGGTACCCAAGTCATAGGTGATGAGGGAATTGAATGGGAACTCATCAAATTTGCAGATGACCCCAAACTGGCAGGAGTAGCCAACACCCCAGAAGACAAACTCAGGATCCAAAAAGATCTTGACAAACTTGAACAATGGGCCCTAGCCAACAAAATAAGTTTCAATGTGGAGAAAAGCAAAGTTTTACATTTAGGCAGGAAAAATCAAAGTTACAAGTACAGATTAGGCAAGATCTGGCTTAAAAACAGTAACTGTGAGAGGGAACCTAGAGTCCTAGTGGATGATCACTTGACTATGAGCCAGCAGTGTGCAGAGGTAGCCAAAAAAGCTAATACAATCCTGAGTTGTATAAACAGAGGCATAGAATCAAGATCACACGAAGTATTAGTACTACTTTATACAACCCTAGTAACACCACACCTGGAATACTGCAGCCAAATTTGGACACCATATCACAAAAAAGATGCTGAGAGTTTGGGGAAAAAAATTCAGAGAAGAGCAACTAGGATGATTAAAGGCCTGGAGACTAAAACATATGAAGAACAGCTGGAGGACTTGGGTTTGGCTAGTCTAAAGAAAAGAAGAAATAGGGGAGACATGATAGCAGTATTCCAGTATTTGAGAGGCTGCCACAAAGAAGAGGGGGTCACGTTATTCTCCAAAGCACCAGAGAGCAGGACGAGAAACAATGGTTGGAAACTGATCAAAGAGAGAAGCAACCTGGAATTAAGGAGAAACTTCCTAACAGTGAGGACAATTAACCAGTGGAACAGCGTGCCTCCAAAAATCGTGGGCGCTCCATCACTGGAGATTTTTAAGAAGAGGCTAGACAGTCACTTGTCTGAGATGGTATAGGTTCTCCTGCTTGAGCAGGGGGTTGAACTAGAAGACCTCCAAGGTCCCTTCCAGCTCTATTCTATTCTAAAATTCTGCTGGTGCCAACTGTGGGGTTTGATTGTTTAATAAGTGCTGCTTGATAGAACAGCATTGGAGACTTTGAAAGCTGTGCAGGCTTCTCACCTCTGTATGTTAATAGGGGATAAGAGGGACAATTTATCCCCAGGATTGACTTGGGCTTACCTCCACAATGGATCAATTTGGTAATGAGGATTTGGAAGTCCTTCCTCCCCTTAAATCTAAGTTTTGATCTTAGAATTAATGATATTGTATGATGGCAAATAATCGTGTTTTTTTTATTTAAGGATTGGAATGCTCCAAAATTAATAGAAATGTAATATCTTTAATTGAGAAAACAGATGCTACTTTGTTGAAGAGCCTGTTTAATATTAACATACAGATCTTGCAGTTAAGACATGCAGCTACAAGGGAGGCACTAATGCACAATGCAGACATATGTTAATAAATACCCATACTGTATGTAAACCTATATACTTACCAATGCCCTGCCTGGGAAAGATCTGAAGACCAGTCACATTATTACACATGATAATATGTCAAACTCTGCAGAATAAAACAAGCCATCATTTGGGTTATATTAGCTTACACAGATGGAATCTATTTGGCAAATTATGAAAGAGTTTGTTAAGCTTTTTACCAGTCTGTTTCTTTTCAAATGAAACAATATTTCAATTAGAACTATTTATTCCACCTTTTACAAAACCAGAGATTCAAATCTTATTAACATCCATCTAGTTTCTCGGCCTTTTTCAACAAAGTATAAAGGCAGGCATATCACCCCACTGACCAGATATTCAAAGATAGTAAAAGGGGAGAAGTTTATGGCACAATTCTATAATGCCAATTTTTAAAATGTTGATGAAAGTTTTGAATTGTGAGAATGTATTTTATCATGAATATAATATATCTAACCCTTAAACACAAGAGTCCACCAAGCTCAGATAAGTAACCATCTATCCCAGTTTAGGCTTACCTTGAAAGAGCATCCCTAATTTGCACCTAGAGCAAGGAAGTAGGTTTATCCCTGTCAGATTTAATAGTAGAAGCATGCTACAAAAGAATGTAATTTGTGTAATTTGAACACTTTGGTAAAGCAGCAAGAAATGATAAAGTCAATACCACTGTCGCCATTTCTCTCCTGAGAAAGCAAGCATTCATGCACACATAGTGATTATAATATATATTGGTATAATATATTTGTAGTAGTCATACACAAGGTTCTGTATTTAAATATCTTTATAAACAGGTAGTACTCAAGTTACAACCATTCATTTAGTGACCATTTGAAGTTACAATGGCACTGAGAAAAGTGTCTTACAGCTGGTCCTCACACTTACAACAGTCACAGCATCCTCCCGATCTCAAGATCAAAATTCAGATGCTTGGCAACTGGTGTGAATTTATGATAGTTGGAGCATCCCTGGATCATGTGTCCACCATTTGCAATCTTCCCAGATAGCTTCCAACAAACAAAGTCAATGGGGGAAGCTGGATTCACTTAACATGCTTCCAAAGACACTGGCAGGTGTACTAATATAAATAAGCAAAATAACAGTAACAGTATAGCAGAGTTGGAAGGCACCTTGGAGTCTTCTAGTCCAACTGATTTGTATGATTCATTTAACAACTGTAGTGATTTGTTTAATTACGGTGGCATAAAAGGTGGTAAAATCAGATGCAACTCATTTAACAATCATTTTCTTTAGCAACAGAGATTCTGGTCCCAATTGTGGTCCTGTGTTTTTTCTTTCTTTTGTAAACTTGCTTCCAAAGACATTGGTAGCTACACTGATAGAAATAAGCAAAGTGATTCATTTATGGTGTTCCATTGTCATCTGCACTTTCCATGTAAGCCTGAATAAAGGTAAGAAATTTTGATCAGAGAAACACATTCAACATTTCTTTAATTTCTTTTTAACAGAAAGAAAGCATGTGGTTTATTAATGCAAACATAATATTTTCTTGAGATCTTTGAGGAATGCAAGTGGATGAATATCCAGTACCAAAATTCCATTGTTGTTTTTTCTTTAGCCAATTTGATTTTATCATGGATATTAATTGATGTTAGAGGAATCCAAACAGCATAAAATCAGACTACTCTCAACCATCTGCGGTTCTCAAAAATGAGAAATGTTCTCTGATGGCATTTCAGTCTGTTTTGTTATTAAATTAGATCTGTTTAAGAAGATCCAGTGAACTCAACTTTGCATTTCATTTTCAGTAGTATCTTGGACAAAGAATTACTTTGGTAGTAACCACAGTATCAAATACTCAGATATAGCCAATAGTTTTATTTCTTTATTGCAGAAAAGCTATCCAAATCATGTAATGAAAATAATGAACATGATTCATATTGTAACTCCAGCTCCTCTGTTTCTTCTTTCTTCTTTTGAAAAATATAGAATTGAATATATTTCATCTGCATCTCATCCTATATTTAAGCCAGTACTCCATTTTCAGGTTTCTTTGGATAAAAGTTAGCTGTTAAATAAACTTTCCTTCCATAACCATAGTGAAAGTAATCTCCAATCTTTAAAGAAACTCATGAGTTACTAGCTGTTTTCCAGACAAAATATTGACCATTAATGCTCTGAAGATAAGATTTTACCCAACTGCTAATTTCTCCCATCATCTTTATAGTCCAAGAAACTAGGGAATGTCCTTCTGAGATGTTTGCTATGCCTTTGTTCCTTCTGCAGGCTCATTCACCTCTTCTGCCTAGTCTGCTGCTTTCCCTCCTGTCTCCCAAGGTCATTCCCACATTACACTAAGATCCAGATTATATTACAATATCTAACATATAGTTTTTATGTTAAAAAATTGCAACCACAGGATGTCCAAACCAGATGAAGAGAGTAATAGAAGGAGAGAAGATATGTGTAAGTAGTGGCTTCATCTTTATGGGAATTACTAAATGGGAAATGAACAAACTAAACAGGGGTGATTTTCCTATTGATGTATCTTTAAAGGAAGGAACAGAAAATATCTAATGGGACATTGAAATATAGTGCTTGTTTGTCTGTCTTGTTCTGTTAACGGAAAGACTAACAAATTGATTGCTGTTCCGCAAAGTGCTTCTAAACAAGGTATTTGAAGGGGGAAGAGGAAAACAAACACCACTAAGGACGTCATTCTCGTGAGCTGTGTTGAAATTCTGGGAACTTTTATTCACAACAACCCCATTTGGAATACAAGTCATTCCGTTACAAGGTTAAAAAGCATTTCATCTGAAAAACAAACGATCTTGGGGAAAAAAGGCAACCAAGTTAATAACCTCTGACAGGTTGAAATAAAACAAGTTGCTTGATAAGGACAGCTTAAATTGATCCTGGCATTGGGGAGAATTATCTCTAAATACAGGGAGCCCCTTTGCTCGTACTCTATGCCAACCTTGTATCACTACTGAGAAGCCTGATTGTTATAACTGTTGTTTGTTTACTATGACTACTATTACTACTACTAATCAGAAGCAAAAACAGCTTTGTGAATGCCTTTTGTACATCTAGTACCAAAGCAGGTAATAATTTTGAGCTGCAAGTCTGGTTGAACAAATATATAAACACAAAACCATTTCCCTTTAATTATCACTTAAAGAAGTGAGAGTACAGCTTCTTGTCTATGTTATGGGGGTGGGTTGGGATGAGAAGCTTTAATATTGCCCAGCTTAAGCAGGCCATATGCAGGCAGGACTTCCATTTCCGTGCTGGTAATGGTTGACATAAAAAATAAACAAAGTTCTCTGGGTTCCCCACAAATAAGAGGGGCTATCAGTGGTTCAGAGGAAGTGGTTGCCTACATGTGAGCTATACAAATAAGATGTTTTGTTTTGATTCTTTGAAGAGCTATTCTCTTGACCATGATTTTTATCAGTAGATTTCTATGCATGCAAAGAGACATGATTGTGAGAATGATTTCAAGTCTTTGTGAAAGTGATCAAGGATAGCTTGCTGGTGTTGGTTTGCTGCTGGATTACAAAACTGATCCTAAATAGTCTCAACAATGGCCATTATCTCATATCTGTAGAAAGTTCAAGTTGACAACATCACCTCCTGGTTACTTATTCTGTTTGATAGCTGAACCTTCTTTGACTGCTGTCTTCCATTGTTGGGTTTCAACCCCATAATTTCCATATCCTGTTCATAGGATACAATCCACTCCAGTAATGCCTCTCATGAAACCAAGTATACTGGGGATTATGAGAATTTAAATCCAGCATAGTATTAATATTGGCATCCTGCGTAATGCTGAAGTAGCAGACCTTGTATATTGTTGTTACCTCGTAACACACACATAGAAACACAGGAAACTACTTTTGATTCATCTAGCTTGAATTGTGTGAACTGATTATCCTGAGTGGGACACCATAAGAAGAATGTATTTCTCACAGGATAATTAAGAGATGAGAAAGGATAGCCTTCCATATTTATATTCATTTTTGTAACCTGATTAGGGAATGTACTTTTCAAAGCCATTTTCTTCAAACTCATCTTCTATGAGTATAAACATTAGTCTAGCAGTATGAGAATGGATAGTTTTCATGCTAGAGAGAAGTCATATGTCAACATAGATCAGGTCCATTCCAAAGCCATCAAAAGCATGATCAAAAATCCCTTGATTCAGAAAGATGAGAAGAAGAAAAAATCCTCCTCCTAGAATTTAACCCTTGAGCACAATGTATACTACAATGTATACATGCCTTCATTCTTGCCTGCAATAAAGAGATTAATCTTGCTCAGTCCTTGAGCTTTCTGCCTAATAAACCAATTCCTGAAAAGGGTATAAATTTTCCAGAGAGCCAAAATTTACTGCTGTCTCACCCAACAATTTTGTTTTAAAGAGAACATAATAAACTTATACCAGGAAAGGCCATCCATCCATCCATCTCCCTCAGTATTGGCTATTCTAGTAACTAGTAGCTTCTCTAAACCTTTCATCTTCACTTGAAATTACAGGAATTGAACAGCGGCTTTCAGCATCTAAACATTATGTTCTGCAATTGAGCTATGCCCCTTCATTTAATGTCAAAGTACAACATTGTAACACCCACAGTAAATATTACACAGCAGTATTCAGGAGTATAATTTACATTCACTAGCACATTTCCGCAAGAAATAAGCTGATTTCCTATTTCTTAATTTAAAGGCAAGTCAGATTGATGTGTCTGGGAGATTTTGTGAGCCTCAGATTTGCAAGATCTGGAGTCTGAGGCTGACTTCCTTGGAGAAGTTTTTGTTTAGAGAATCCAGACTTAAAATAACAGAACAGAGTTGGAAGGGACCTTGGAGATCTTCTAGTCCAATCCCCTGCTCAGGCAGGAAGCTCTATATCATTTCAGACAAATGGTTGTCCAATCTCTTCTTAAAACTTCCAATGGTGGAGCATTCACAACTTCTGGAGGCAGGTTGTTCCATTAATTAATTGTTTTAACAGTCAGGAATTTTTTTCTTAGTTCTAGGTTGCTTCTCTCCTTGATTAGTTTCCATCTGTTGCTTCTTGTCCTGCCTTCAGGTGCTTTAAAAAATAGGTTGACTCCCTCTTCTTTGTGGCAACCCCTTAGATATAGGAACAAAGAAGCAGAGAATTATTGGCCAATATTAAAACACACACACATACAAATATAAATATAGAAAATATGATAGTTCAGGAAGGCAGTAGTGCCAAAATTCTGAAGAAATTATTATTGTATTACTATAAAATAGTTTCAGAAATAACTTAAAGGAGAAAAGAGGATATATACAAAGTATGTATGTGTCTGTGTATCTCTCTCTCTTCTCTCTCTCACTCACTCGCTAGCTACTTATTGCCCATCCATAGTTCCCTCATACATCATATGGCCAGTACATGAGCACAGTTTAGAAAGGCATTGGGAACAATAATAAAAGCTCAAAATGTCATTTACTCATAGATAGAGCAGTTGGCCAAGATGCAAGATCTAAGCAGACCAATCTGAGCAAACCCTGGATTGACTACAAGAAAGCCTACAATTCAATGCCACACATATGGATCTAAAAATGCCTGACATTATACAAAGTCAACAGGAGTCAAGAACTCAATGGGACTGTGGAAGACAATACTAGAAGACAATTCAAGATAGCCCACACATGTGGCCATCGTGTGTGGCATATACAAAGTTGATGCACTATTCCATTGGTGTTCTGCATAGGCTTGAACTCCCTCAGCCAGATAACAACAAGGACTGGATATGGGTACAGATTCAAAAGTAGAACTACCATCTGTCACCTCCTCTACATAGATGACATCAAGCTATACCCTAAGAGTGAATGAAATATTGACCTGACATGTATCTACAGGGAGGACATTGGGAAGTCATTCAAACTGGAGAAGTTTGGCCAGATGGTAGTCAAGAGAGGGAAGGTAATTAAGACTGATGTGGTGAAACTACCAAGGGGTCACATAGTAGACATACAGACCAGTTACAAGTACCTTGGTATCCCACGGTCATATGGGAACTACAATAAGGAGGTAAGGAAGACAGCAACACCCAACTATCAGCCAGCTCAATGGGAAGAATGACATCCATACCATCAACTTGTATGCCCTGCCTATCATCAGGAATCCTGCCAGTATAGTGAGCTGGCCAAAGGAGGACATGGAAGCTGTTGTTGCACCTAAAGATGAGCTGCTGAGACAATGCCTGAAGCAGGAGCAGACATGGGAGGATGTTCAAGTAAAGGAAATGCCGTGGCAAGATAAGACCTTGCATGGAATATACTATTGACAACTGACGTGGCAGACATTGGGAAATCATAACAGTAGCCAGAAAAGTTTGGATTAAACACATTATTGAGGCACTGAACATAACAGCACAAGAATAGACACTAAACACCAGATCCACAGAAGCAGAGGTCAACCACGCTAGGCAAGGTTCAAGGTACAGACTATGCAGAGAGACATCAGAGACAGTCCAATGCATAGTGCAGGGTGTAAGATGCAGGCAGAAACTGCATACATTGAATGGCCCAAGCAAGTAGCTGGCACTGTGTACAGAAAAGACAATATCATAGAATATAGCCAAAGTATATGGATTGTATATGGATCTGGATTTAATAATAGGCTTTAAACATGGACCAGTAATATATCAGCAGATCATCTGGGCTTCTAACCTAATTCCATTCTGTTAAGGTGAAGGCCTGAATTTCAAAGAAAGAATTGAACAACCTACTTCTTCTAAGGTTTTCACTGTAGCTAGTGGTAACTTAATCTTTCAATGGGAACAGTGTGAAATATGATTTCTTTTTCTTCCATGAGTAAAACTGTCTACACTGGATATTTTTTTAAAAAAAACAACAACATATCATTTCTTTGTTTTTAAAAATGCATTTGATACATCTTAACTTGGGTATTGAAGAAAAACTTATTTTATAACTTTTGATGAATTTTATGTAACTCCCAATATCTATTTCATTATTCTTTTAGAATTAACATCATTTTTAATAACTTCTGTCATCAAACATTTTTTTGAATACATGGCAATAGTTTAAACTATTTCCTATGGTTTTACTTAACATTTTTTATCACAGTGAACACTGTTAGTTTATTTGGGAAATCACGCAAGTACAATACCACAAGATGGTGAAGGAAGATTTCAGAGTCAATACTCACTGGAGAAAATATGGAAAATACATCCAACAGGATTTAGTCACATACTAAACTCAGATCATTTCCAAATCTAAAAAACCAGATCAGTGATTTACCTGACTTGGCTATCTGAATCTGCCTATACATTTCAGTTCAATATGCTCAGTTCAGAATTGAAACAGACCCACATATAAATAATCTGTTGAGGTTGATCAATCTCTTTCTTTGGAGATTTTAAACAAAGAGCAAGAATCTTTCTTTAGATATCAAGGCATATATCAATAAATTATATTTTTGTATCGCCTTTCTGAATGAAGGCACTGGAAAAAAAACTAGAATTGCAATATATAAAAGAAAGCAATTGATCCCAAATGACATATTTTTACAGTCAACGTTTTCTCATCTTCCCATCTAATGTCAGATACACAAGATACTCGGGCAACAAAAATGACTTAAAAACCAGTATTAGATATTCCAATTATCTTTCTGTTCATGTGAACAATGTGAAAGGAAAGGATTAATTTCCACTCTTCTAGTGCCTTGTAAATGTTGAACATTCTTGCAACCAGATGGGAATTATACCCTTTCATTCCTCATTAATCAGCACTAGAGCTGAGTTGTAGGCATTCATTGACTGGAAATCAGGAGATGGTGTGCCAAGCAGGATTGGCATGAAGTTGGGAGTTGGAACCCAGAGAATAAGTCAGAAGCTGGAGCCAATAAAAAGATCTCTCCTCCAGAAAAAGTTCTTGCTTGGAAAGGAGATTTGTATTGCTTCTCCTGCTGAGGACAGCCAGTAGACATATTGCGGGGGAAGAACTTCTCTATACCTGGCCTGCTAAACTACTACTGACCACAAAATGTTCCGATGAATTCTTCTTCACACAGAGAACTCAGGCAAAGTATAATTCTATAAGCAATATAAATTTTTACTAATCTGTAGACATATATAATCTTACCAATGAAGAATGATGTTGGCCCTTTATTGTCTGAAATAAAAGATAATATGACTTCCAATACCTACACTGAAGTTGACTGAAGTGGCAGTAGAAGATGAGTAGAGTTCTTCTGTGCTCTAAGATGGCAGTTCAGTTTAGGGCTTTTAGTAGCCTGTCCTTTGAGAACCAGACCCAATAAGTAAAGTTAAATATTGTTGGGAGGCTGCCACTGTGGCCTTCTAGTATCTATCAGTTGTAGTGGTCATTGTGCCTTGCTTAACAATAATGGTTCTACTAAATGATTTATTTGTATCCTGCCTTTATTTTAACAAATAATTCAAGGCGGCAAGCATATCTTGCACACCTTCTTCTATTTTCCCAAAAAAAAAAAAAAACCCCATGAGGTGGGTTCGGCTGAGAGAAAGGGACTGATCCAAAGTCACCCAGTTGGCTTTCACGCCTAAGGAGGGACTAGAACTGACAGATTCTCGCTTTCTACCCTATTACCTTAACCACTACACCAAATTGGCTCTCCTATTCAGTTATCTTGCTTCCTCAGACTATTACTCAGCTGTGGAAATATATTAGTGTTATGATTTTTCTCATCATTTCTCAGGACAATGTAGACAACTGGTTTACTGCTGATAATACATAGTCAAAATGGCTACCTATTAAGAAAAGTAAACAATTGTCTTACTAATCCTCTTTATCTTTCTTATGTTTTTCCATTCTTTTACACTTAGTTCTAAATACAAAATAACTTCTCTTAGATTTCCTCGAAAACATGGGGAATATATTCCATTTTGTGACATGGAGTTTTGCACTGTAAGGGCAATTAGGAATGGACTGTGAATTAATTGTGATAACGATGGTGATGAGCCACAAAATAAGATCTTTACCTGCAACTCAGTATACAGCCAGATGCATTTTTTTTCTTTCTTTCACAGAAATGCACAAAGTGTGGATTCTGACCATATATGCAGATTGGCACATTGTTGGATGCAAAATATAGTCCTCTGAACAAAGGAAGGGAATACAGGTAGTCCTCGACTTACAACAATTCATTTAGTGACCATTTGAAGTTACAACGGCACTGAAAGAAGTGACTTATGACTGTTTTTCATACGTAAGACCGTTGCAGCATCCCCATGATCATGTGATCAAAATTCAGATGCTTGGCAACCGATTCATATTTATGACTCTTGCAGTGTCCCTGGGTCATGTGATCTTCTTTTATAACCTTCTGCAGTGATTCTCGTAACAACCGTAGCAAGAAAGGTCGTAAAATGGGACAAATGTTACTGAACAACTGTTTCGCTTAGCAGCAGAAATTTTGGGCTCAATTGTCATAAATTGAGGCTACCTGTGTATTTAGTTCTTATTGGAGAAAAACAATACAAAGCCCACGTTTGCCTTTGGTTTATGATTGTTTTCTATACTGCCAAATTGGAAAGCTGTATGAACTTTGCATCAAGTGAGAATGAAGCTTGTAGGTCTTACTAGACTTATGCTGAATTGTCATGTACATTATTGTGGTTAACAAGAGAACATTTGAAAGTCAGTATCCGATGAGTGACAAGGTAGCGCCTTGGTACATAGAGGAAAATGGTTGCTGAGAGATGTGTTTATTTCAGGAGCTAGTTGATACCGTTAAATCTGGTAAGAGGATGTCAACTGATGCCCTCAAGTGGAGATGACTGCTATTACATCCAGGAAAAGAAAATAACAATTTTTACTGCAAAAAGCGTGTAGACCACAAAACATTTTTTGTATGAATTACAAAATATACAACCCCTATATATTCACAACATATAATACATTAAAACAAAGTTATCCCACATACAAGAATTATAAAGATGGTCATGCTGTATTTTTAAAATGATGAAGAAGTATTTTGAAAATATATTGATGGGTTTTCTCCCCAAATTTCTTTTACTTTCACATTTACCACCACTGTCATCTAGATTTAGTGGCCATCTGATTCCAGAATGACTCTGGGTGCTTTACACTTATTTAAAAAAATATTTTTTTAAAAAATCCACTTTTTAAATACCATAAAACAGTTACATTGAATCATCAGATGTGATAGGAAATAATTTGTTCATTCATTCTTTCATTTGTATAGCGCTGCTCATCTTAACCAGCATAACCCTAAGCAGTTCACAAGCAATATCCCATAAGCCAAATATATTCTAGGTTATTATATTTACATATGAACGTTACAATTAAAAGTCTTCTGGATTAATCCTGTTCTTTTAATGATCAATCAGATCCCTTATTCTCACTCTCAAGAATCTGCTACCCAGTGGCACACTGCTGCCAAGCATAAAGAGTGAATAAGACTGTTCTTGGGGAAAATGTCCTTGGTAATTCCCATCACTAGCCCACTGTTTTGATCCAGTTGGTCAGTATTTGCACTGGCTATTTACTTGCAGTCCAGAAAAAGAGAACAAGCCAAACCAAGTTACCTCTTTTTTTGTTGTTGCTCTTCGATTGTATGCATTGTGACAAGGGAGAGAAAACATTAAGGTGTTGCAACATTGCTACCATCTGATGCTACTAGCATGCAAGATAAAATTCAAAGTAGCCATAAGGATTTAAATTATTTGTATTTTGGGGCATCTTCTAAACCAAAAGCCTATTTAAATCTGAATGATCTATTAGTTTAGGGAATTACACATTAGTTCCAGATGTGGTTATTATACTAGATTAGTTCTTCAGAAAGTAATTATTATACCATCTGTTAAGCAATGGTAATATCAAAGCATGCCAAAACAATGTTAAAAATACAGGTCAAATGACTAGAGATATCTCTTTTACACATGAAAACACCGAGGTCACAGCACCTTGGTCTGTATTTTTATTTATCTTTGTATTTTTTTTTTTACTTGCTATTGCTTCAGCTGCTGATATTTTTGGGAAAATAACTTTCTTTACTTTTTAAAACAGATGAAAACCTGCTCTTTTTTAATCACTCAGCAGAGTATGAGATGAAATCAAACTCTGGAATTGATGGAAAGTACTGAATGGATGAATTCTCACTCTTGATTCAAATCTGTCTTGTGTTTTGTCTGATGAAATTGCGGGACAGTTTAGTTGAGTTTTCAAAAGAAGAATAATGTTAACCATAAAAAGTGAACCGATTACACCTATGAAATGACAAAAGTAGTAAGGCTTATTTATCCTCTGCACCACACTTGCAGAGCTCCTATTTTTTAACCTCAGTATGCCAGACAAAATTTCTGCAGATACAATATTTAAAGCCAATGATGGAACATGTCTATCTCTTTGATTTCTGCTAATTATAAATAAATATTATAGGATATCACTCATTAAAAGTCTTCTATGTAAGAAACTAAATAATGCATATTTGTGTACTTTAACAAATGATCTAAAAATTCTAAAAATTTAATTTAAGGAGTAAAATACTGTAAACCCTCCAAAGATCATGATATGAATGTCACCTTTTGAGGTTTGCAAGTACGTATTTTGAAACAGCAGTTTTCCAAACGCTTTAGCAAGCAATTTATAATGCATCATCAATGCTCTATGGAAAATGTATTTATTTACAGCTTCCAACAATACATCCATTACTGCTTGTAAAAAAGAAAATCACCACAAAACACGACCAAAAATTGGAAGACAAGAAAGAAGGAAGGAAGGTGGAAAGAAAGAAAGAAAGAAAGAGAGAGAGAGAGAGAGAAAGAAAGAAAGACAGAGAGAGAGAGAGAGAGAGAGAGAGAGAGAGAGAGAGAGAAAGAAAGAAAGAGAAAGAAAGAAAGAAAGAAAGAAAGAAAGAAAGAAAGAAAGAAAGAAAGAAAGAAAGAAAGTGTCTTTTGTAATGGAAAACATTTCAAGGCAGCTATCAGTACATTATTGCTTTTATCTAAATGCTGTAGTTTAGCAGGCATCTGGATACAATATGAATATGTCATTGTCTTAACATTTAAAAGACAATTTAGGGTTATGCTTCCCTAGTTCCAATTAATACATGATCTGTGAGAATTTATTGAATACATCTGCACAAGTTTTACAGGAGGCATGCAGTTATCATCCTAATAAAAAAGTGATGTTGAGTTTATCATACAAAACTGTTAATATTAAAGCCAGATCTACTTGTCCCTTTAACCAGTATGGACCACCCCCAAAAAACTTTTCAAGTGTGGGACTTCACCCCTTCCCAACCCATCACAAACCCTACCATTTTAAAGTATTGTTTCAAAAATACTTTCCCCCTTATTGGGCTGTTGGCCTTTCCAAGCACTTCATCTACTGAGCTTCATTCCAATTAGCAACACTCTCAGCTCTAATTGGCTACAGCATCTGGCGTGCCCTCCCCAACCTTTATGTGATGGTTGCTGACCTACATGGCCA
This sequence comes from Azemiops feae, assembly GCA_023970755.1. NCBI lineage: Eukaryota > Metazoa > Chordata > Lepidosauria > Squamata > Viperidae > Azemiops > Azemiops feae. The sequence continues at coordinate 163,765 of JALGBA010000908.1, read as the reverse complement.
TTTCATCTTGGGCTGCTATATTTTCAGTTGATCAGCACCTTCCTTTTTCCTCTCTTCCAGTAATTTCAATGATGGCCCATAAACAAGATGGAGTACGATAAACTTTTCTGGCCACCATTTTTATCCCACTTCTTCTGCTAGCACTTTCATCAAATCCTTCTATCTTTTATTGGGCACAGTTTTGGTTTCTGCCCAGGCTGGTGAAGGTGAAGCATATTTTCTGTTTTCTCTCATCCTAGACTAACAATACCATAATGGCACATTTTCTTTTCCTTTTTTAAAAACGTTGCAAATAGGCAAAGCTATAAACATTCAGAGAATGCTACTTTTTTTTGCTTCTAGTAACATGAACCACCACTTCTTCATTGCTGCAATGTCCATGAACTTAGAATGATAATTGGCTTTAATTATTGTAGCATCAAAGTATGGATGCCATAGGATAGATGGGGAAAAGAATCAAATTAGTGTGTTATTAGTGTCAAATAAAAGAATACAGGGAAAGGATCTACATGTATAGACATCTGGGAAAGTAAAGGGAAACAAGTACCAGTGAGGAGCATAATCCATAAAAGGAGAAAGTGAAAAGGGGTTGACATGCTGACGCAGAGGGGAACCAATGAGGTTTGCCTTTCCTACATGGATGAGGAGATCAGGAAACAAAGGAACAACCAATCAGGGCCCATGGTGATCATAGTCCAGACTGAGCACCAACTTGGCCCCATTGCAATCCACTCCAGTCTGAACTGAAATTTGCTCAATTGGTCAAGAACAATGGCTGCCATATGAAATTGCCCTCAAGCTTACAAAATAACATTTTTATTCTTTAAAAACAACAATCCGATCAACCTAATAAATATTTAAATGTGCATCACTCAATAGGTGTACAGAAATCATGTACTTCTTAAATATTTCACGCGGTTTAGCTATGGCTGTTTTACACTGAAGATGCAATGATGCTACGTCCTACTTCAGACCTGTGTAAAAAGGATATTTTTATGCAATATAGAAGACCAAACTCCTCTGTTAAATGATGTACTAGAGAGACTTTGTCAACAAATTATTTTTAATTTTCCCTCCTCCTACTGTTTCTACTATTCCCAGAAAAACTCAACGGTTACTTTCGAGGAATGTTGTCAGACAAAAAGTGCTTTATATTAACTTTGCTATTAATTCACCTGTTAACTACTTTGTTTTTATATATAATAGACAACAGACCCACTTGGTGACAAATAGATGTAGAAGTTTATAAATTATGGATCTGCTTCACAAGGGGGGGGAGATACTAATATTGCTGCAATATATTTATCAATAATCAACCGTGGGGATAATATATGTATATGTGTTTTTGTCTTTTTCCTTCCTAATGCTTTTTAATGTTTGTTCATTTTTGTTTGTTGGTTTGTTTGCTTGTAATTTTTTTGAATTTATATTTTATTTTTTATTTCTGAATATTTAAAAAAAAAGACAAAATAGTGCTTTATCATTTTAAATATGTATTTAAATAGTATGCAGTTACAAGTTTAATTTTTTAAAAAGATGTTATTATTAAAATCAAAGTGGTATTTTTGGATCTACAAAAAAAATTCGAGGAACACTCAGAAGAGTAGTCATATTTTAGAGATCAGAACAGCTATTAGATCAGGACACATAAAGCAATTGAGTATATCTTTCATTTTTCTCTTCTGCTCTCTTTCAAAGTCAATTGATTTCATGTAGGGGTACTATAACTTGGTTACAAAACTCTAGTTAACCAGTAGATGGCAGCCAATATATTTTTTAAAAACCCTCTTTAACCTTTTGCTGCCATCTAGTGATTGTCCAGATTTGTCCACATTTCATCACATTTCTATTTATGGCAAGGCTGGGAGGTGTATGAGAGAAAAATTAGATGAAATTTAATATGTGCTACATCAATTAGTGGTGAATGTATTCTGTTCCCGGTGTATATCTTGAAACAAACTTTAAACTGCAAACTTCCTAGAGACAACTGCTTGCCTAACTTTGAAATTTTATGCTTTTTTCCCATTCCATACTCTCTCACCCACCCCCCTTTTTTTTAAACAGAGGAAGAATACTGGAGAACCTAATATCTTGAACATCAGCTAGGTTGATTGACATGAAGATTTTGTCTAACTTTTATCTTTCCTTGAAAAATAGAGACCCTTTCGGTATACTACACTGATGTCATGGCTAAAAACATTACACTATGTCCTTTGTTAATCATAACTTGTTAAACAAGTCACAATATCTGTGCTCACACAATACTAAAGTATGAACCAATGTTTTTGAATTATAGTGGTCAAATTCAAACATCTTATGTCTGTTTCCAAACTTGAAATTGAAAACTAGACATTCATTTTTCAGTATAAACGCTACTTCTTACTTTTTCTGATTCTCTATGCCTATGGTTGTTTATTCTTTTTAGCAGCACATAGACAAATGTTGGCAAATGGAGACGTTTTCCTTATGCTCTGCAGCCTTGGAAAAACTTGAATTGCTGATATGGGAGAATGAAGCTGCTTTTAATGAGGTTTTTTTTTTTTTTAGGACTTGGTAACTCCTGCAGGAAGGCTAAGCCATGCCCACTTTCTAGTGGACAATCACTTAAATATGAGCCAGCAGTGTGCTGCAGCTGCCAAAAAAGCCAACACAGTGCTAGGCTGCATTAACAGAGGGATAGAATCAAGATGACGTGAAGTGTTAATACTACTTTATAATGTCTTGGTAAGGCCACACTTGGAATACTGCATCCAGTTTTGGTCACCGTGATGTAAAAAAGATGTTGAGATTCTAGAAAGAGTACAGAGAAGAGCAACAAAGATGATCAGGAGACTGGAGGCTAAAACATATAAGGAACGGTTGCTGGAATCGGGTGTGTCTAGTTTAATGAAGAGAAGGATGAGGGGGGACATGATAGCAGTGTTCCAATATCTCAGGAGTTGCCACAAAGAAGAGGGAGTCAAGCTATTCTCCTAAGCGCCTGAAGGCAGGTCAAGAAGCAACAGATGGAAACTAATCAAGGAGAGAAGCAACCTAGAACTAAGGAGAAATTTTCTGGCAGTTAGAACAATTAATCAGTGGAACAACCTGCCTCCAGAAGCGGTGAATGCTCCAACACTGGAAGTTTTTAAGAAGAGACTGGACAGCCATTTGTCTGAAACGGTATAGGGTTTCCTGCCTGAACAGGGCATTGGACTAGATCAGGGCTTTTCAACCTGTGGTACGCGTACCACTTGTGGTACATTAATGAGTGGCAGGTGGTACGCAGCCCTGCCTAGCCAAGTGTAGTGGGGAAGTGAAAGAGCCAGCACAGGCAAAGACTTATAGTGAGAGAGTCCTCTGGAGCTGCAGATTTTACTTATGAATGGAGCCATTTGGGGAGGCTGCCTTAGCTGGCAGCCAGTACTTACATTTTTTCTTCCTCTTTAAGTGCCAGCTGGGCTCCTTACTTTCCTTTCTAGCCAGTAGCTAATTCTTAAAGGGGAAGTGCCTTTTTAAGCTAGTTCACTCAGCAGCTTGTCTTTTCTGTCTCTGGAGGCCTTTCCTTGTTTGATCAATATATGGAAGAGGGAAAATATGGGGGGGTTGAAATTCTTCCTTCAGAAGGAGATGGGAATGAGAAAAAGGGAGGCAGGGAAGGGAGGGAGGCAGGGAAGGGAGGGAGGGAGGGAAGTCCCGCCTTAGCAGTTGGCCACCAGCAGCTCTGCCATTGACTTTGCTTGTCAAAAGGTTGCAGAAGGGGATCACATGACCCTGGGACACTGTGACCATCATAAATATGAATCAGTTGCCAAGCATCCAAATATAAATCACATGACCCTGTTGCTGCAATGTTCATAAGTGTGAAAAATGGTCATAAGTCATTTCAGTGCAATTGCAACTTTGAACAGGTTTTTTTTTTGTCACCAAGTTTTTGACACCTTGCTAGGTGGTACTCGAATATTGCCATATCCTAAAAGTGGTACAATTGGTAAAAAGGTTGAAAAGCCCTGGACTAGATGACCTCCAATAATAATGACATCATCATCATCATCATCATCATCATTATTATTATTATTTCCTATGAAAACAAAGGATTTGATGACAGGCATTTAAAATTTGCAGCCTCCGTAAGAATCCAAAGAAAAAGTTGTACATAGTTGTAAGTGGGTGCAGTTATTTACCTGACCTGCACATGATGTCTTGAGCACTGTTCAATTTGTAACAGCAGTTAATCATCCATGTCTTTTACAAATGGGGGCTTATGCTTGACTGCAACAAAATTAACCTCTGAAAGTCCCAGTACAAGAGATCAAAACATAAAACAGTAAAATTCTAATTCCAGGGCCTCTCAAACTTAATCTAGCCTGAGGGAGTTGGACAGCGATCACACGGGTTTAAGCGACCATGACCATTTTGAGAAATCTTCCTGAAGTGAGTGAGGCAGTGTGTATGTTTTCAGGATCTGTTTTGTGTCACTAAAACCCAATCTTGCTTTTGCCAAAATGTTTTCTCATTTATAACCTTGCAGTGAAGTCTTTTGGATGTTTACTTGGGCCTCAAAAGGGCTTACTTACATGTAAATATACATGGGATTGTTGTTTAATTGCGCAACATTATCCAAAATAAAAATATTATTCAGTTCAATGTAGCTTTTTAAAAAATGTTCTTCAAGTCAGATTCCTACTGATGACTTCATGCCAACAATATGGAAATGGACTTCATATTTGTCTTTTTCACAGGTAATTTGGTTTAGGATTGTCTGTAGATAATTGTTGAGTAGATGAAGGCTGCAAGTGCAAACTGGAATCACATTAGCTATTTAACTCACCAGATTGCAATGAGGCTTTGTTTTTAGGTTCTGGTCTATTAACAAATCTTAATTCCTTTTCAATGCTCTGTTCTCAAGCCAAGTACTAACCATTGTGTATTTAACTGCAGATCAAAAATTTCTGCTGCAATTCACCTTAATAATTTCGATCCTCTTCTCCTTGTTACAGTTACTCTGAATCCTTGATGCAAATAATTTATGCAGGTTTTGAACAAATTTGGTCACAGGATTGGATCTTTGTCCTATCACTTCAAGATAGCAATTAACTATCAATAGGCATTTGAAAATTAAGTATACTATATTTACTACATATCAATAATATTATTTAGCCCATATTTTACTACTTCAAGGACAGCCTTAGGAGCAACACTATTGAAAGGTTAGCTGAAATAAGATAAAAGTGACTGTACAGCTAATGTGGCTTTTTTTTTTTAAAGAATAAGATTAATGTGGCATGATTTCTCTTAAGACATCCATGCTTGCTCTTGTGACCACATCATTCCAATAAATACTCACAATGTCTCATTTATCTACTCTATGTCTCTTTGAAAGATTCTTTACTATTTAAATGTACTACCGTATGTATGGCTGCCCACTCAACATACAATTCTAGGTCCAGAAAATAAATCTAAAAAACCAAGGATAAGAGCAATTTAAAAACAATAAATTAGCACTTTACAAAAGGCTGGTAGAATTGGGGCCACCTGAATGTTAATGAATTGTTGTGTAAAAATGATAGACAAGATTTTGAGCTAACAGCTGCAAAGTACTTAATATTTTAGAATGCACTTCAAATTGACTTAATTTTCAATCATGTAATTATGATGGATTTTTTTTACCCAATCTGATGCCTTCTGTATGCTTTAAATTACAACTGTCCTTCTATATACTTTGGATTACAACTCTTACAGGATTCAGGCAGCAAGAAAAGTGGTAAAGGATGATGGGATTTTCACTCGTGTTGGCACTGAACCTTAAAACAGCACATAATTGAAAATAACTAGTATTGTCATATGCTGCCTGGGAACAATATGATAAGACTACAATATTTAAGCATTATACATGGGATATTTTGAATTATGAACTGCCTGGCAATACAATAAAAGAAGTGTGTAACCCCATAGCTGTAAGGCCTTGAATCTATCCTAACAACCTTCAAAGACCTTTCTTCTAAACTCTTATTTCTAATTTGACAGAAGAGGGAAAAATAATGAAATATTTGGAGAGTATTCATGTACATAGCATTTATTTTAAATTAAAATTTAATTACTAAATCAAATGTTTGCCTTGGCTCCATCCATTTCTTTGTCCTAGCCTAGTAAAGGTTAGTCTGGAGGTTGAGCTTCCAACATATCATTCAAGGAAGGAGGGGGAAACCCCCTTGCATATCTTGGTCCTAGAGTAGTGATTCTAAAATGTTTCTTTGATACATATCACTGTGTTAATAGCTTTAGAGAACCACTACATAAGCTAAAGACTGATAATATTGGGTTTGAGGACATAACAGCCCTCACGACTCCCTCAGTAGTATGCAAAATTAAACAAAAATCAATGGAATTTGTTTTAAAAGAAAAACCATTGCAGTGCTGTGACCTTGCCACTATACAATGTTTCTGCCTGATGTCTTGTGAAATTTTGGATGAGAATGCCAAACTCTTTCAAAATTTGGTGATCTGGGACATTTTGGCTATTGGGACATTTTATTTTATTTATTTTCTTTTTGTCTATGCCAGTGGATTATTTGTAGCATGGTTGTGAATCACCAGTGAACCCCAGTCCACAGGTTAAAAACCTCTGACCTGGAGGTTAAAACAACACAAATAAGCTCCCGCAGGATAAAAGATGTGATTTCAGAAGCTGACTCTTTCATGGCTTATGTTTGCTGCATCCACCATTTTTCAGGGACCTGCCCCAGACTCCAAATGGATATTAAGAGAGTCTGATAGCATTTTGAAGAAAAGGATAAAAATCTTGGTCTTCCGGCAAAGAGTGTCACCTCCCGTTAATTCAGGCTTTTAAAGAGGCAGCATTTCTCCATTCCCACTAAACAATTTCAGGTACTTGATCTGTTTCATCACTTTACTGTGGACCTGTAGATAAACAAATCAAAATCTGGACAGTGCATAAAACGTGTACCACACTGGAGCTTTAGTAAGAAATCAATATTTCAGTAAATGTCAAAGTGGATGAATAGCCCAACAATCCCTGCATTGTGAAAGTGATGGGAATTGGCAAAAGCAGGGCAAGGGGCACACATATAAACAAGGAGCAGACAGGACAATATTCTAGCTGCAACAAAAGCAATTTTAATGATCCAGACTGGGCATTAGTCAATAAAATGCACTTATTGTCCTCATCCCATCCATACACACATTGCACATATTTGTCGTGCTTTTAACTTCAGTCTCCTGTAGTCTCACTTTCAAGATTCAGAGTAATGAATTATATCACAAACTACATAGCTTATGGATAAGTAAGTAAGGTGAGCAAAACTGAGATGAAAGTGTGATCTGTGCTTTTAGTGTTACTGATAAATTAAAATTAGGGAGATTTTTTTTTATCTCAGTAACTTTCAGAGATCACATGCCAGTAATAGATCAGTCAAGCCATATACTTCCATCACCCAAATGCTGTTCTGGATGTACAGTATCTCTCCAGAGGTGCCCATGGGGTATGGTAGAAGAAGGCAAGATGGTAACCATGACAGTGTGGTTGAAGCTCTATCTGTTTACGTGTGTCACCTTTTTTGACCATTCCCTACTTATTTTGCCTTTTTTCCTTGGCTTCCACCTCCTTTCCTCTGACCAGTGCTATCCTTTTCAACACATCCATTTGCACCAACATATCTGAAATAGTTGTGAAAAGAGTGAGGACAGAACCATCAGGAAATAAGGCCTATGGATATTAGTGGGATTTTTAAATCCATACTCTATGTTGCAGTAATTTGTGTGCTACAATAGGGGTAACAGACTTAGTTAGTGGAACTAATTTGTTTGCTTTGTCTTGAATTTTTAGATTCAGCAGAGATCTAACAAAAGATTCTCAACTCGGAGATACACTTAAGAATGTGCATTTGATCCTGTTCTGAAGTTATGATTCCTCCCCCCCGCCCCAGTACTAGAATTGAGTTAAAATCCTTTCACACTATAGTGTTCTCCTGGACTTTTCTGTAAGATTATTCCAAGGAGTATTCAATACTCCGAGTAGTAGTCTTCATTTCAGCAGCCCAAGGGGTGCTTATGAAAGAACATGCAGGTGTTGTTTCAGAGAAGGGCTTACCAGTCTAAATTTTACTTTAAGCAACATTAATCTTGCATAGTTTAGTGTTGTGTGCCAGTTGTGCCTTTTCCTGGATCAAGGGACACTGCTCACTGTCACTCATGCCCTAATCATCTCCCAAGTGGATTACTGTAATGTTCTCTATACGGAGCTGCCCTTGAATAGTATCCAGAAGCTTCACTTGGTGCCAAATGCAGCGGTACTGTTATGTTATGTGCTCCCCTAGAATGATACACCTTTGCTCCACAAGCTGCATTGCTTGCCAGTTTGCTTCTGGGTCCAATTCAAGATGCTGGTTTTAATCTTTAAAGCATTTCATGGTATGGGAGACTGGCTCTCTCCTATTGCCTACCCCATCAGTTTTGGCAGAGAAGGCGTGTTCTGGGTCCCATCTGTTAGGGAACTAGGTTGGTTCCAGGAGGACTTCTTCGCTGTAGCGTCTGCCTTATGGAATCTTTTCCTTCCCAGACATGAGGTTAGCTCCATCCCTGATAATGTTCCTGAAATTTCTCAAGACTTGGCTAGGTCATTAGGCCTGGGGATCACAGGGGACCAGTGAGACTTTGAGGTGGCTCCTTTACTGTGGCTAATATTTATCTTCTCCTGTGCCTTGTCCTTTTTTATATTTTTAATCATGATGTTTTTATATGTTACTGTTTTTTTAAGTCAATGTTGTACACAGCACAGTCACATTTTGAACCATATAAATTTTATAAATAAAGACATAAATAAATCTTGTAGAATAATTGTGCAAGCAATCCAATATATTTGAGGGCTCAGACTGAGGATGAGGAGAAGATTTGCTCAAAACCCCCAGCAACCTCTATGTTCCCATTTGATTTCTTAACCAAAGGACTGGACTCTTGGCATACTCAGAAAAAAAGTTTCCACTGTATTTAGTTGAGTTTATTTTGAAATGTGGAAACCTATTCTCATGTAACAGTCTTTACTTTCCTGAAAGTAAAATAAAGGCATATGAGAAAACTGACTTGAAAAGCATATTCATAAGAAAATATACATTCCTCTTCCTCACTTCAAATTTATACATTTTGCTCTGATGTCAGAGAGTAAAATGTCAATTTGTATTTTTCAAAAAGTTTAGCTCTGCATAAATGGAAAAAAAACATTCTGCATATGCTTCAGATATTTGCATTGAAGCGTTGCTATTCACTACTATGCTAATAAATACATGCAATTCTCCTTCTTTTGTGAAATAAACTGTTAAATATTCAATTTTTCATAAAGTGCCTTGGTGTACATTATTTAACATGTGTTGTATATGTTTTGATACAAGTTTTTCACTGAGTAGGTGTATTCTCTTTACTAATAGTTTAAGATTTGTATTTTAGTTTCAGAAGAACTCTTTGTTGCAGAAAAGTTGCAAACCTAAAAAAAAAAAAGATGTTCAAGATAAAGAAACTTTTCTTAATACTGAAGATAAAAATCCCCTTGAGTTGAACTGCCCTCCTGGAGAATATATGGCAATATCCAGACAAGTTTTCTTTTTGGCAGCAGTACAGAAGAGGTATGCCATTGTCTTCATCAAAAACATTTTTTTTTTAATTTCATCATCTAGCTAAGCCTTGGATTCTCTAAGACTAGATGCTGCCTAGTCTTGGAGCTAGAAAAAGTCAGGCAGATGCTGCCACCAGTTGTGACTTTTTCTCTTACTGTGAAGGAAGGAAACCAAATGCAGTTGGTGGACTAGCTAGCAAACTTTCCTTCCCCTTCGCTCTTTCTTTGGCTTAAGCCAATGTTTCTCAACCTTGGCCACTTTAACCAGTGTGGACTTCAACTCCCAGAATTCCCCAGCCATGATAGATTTTTCTACTCACTGATTTAAGGTGTGTAGAAAAGTTCAGAGGAACCAGGAGAATCGGGAGCAATGTAGTTTCCCCGAAGGCTGCTGTAATTGAGCAATTTTAGGACGAAACTCCGCCCTTTTTGCAATTCTGAACTGGGTCTGGTCTTATCTTTCTTTCCGTGTAGTGGGCTGTCATATCAGCTGTTTAAGGTCTTGTGATTCCTCTGCAGAGAGAAATAATGAGAATGGAGTTACCATTTTTTTTTCTTTTGCGTTTTAGTGAATGCGTCATTTAATTAATCCCTATCCGGGTAAATCCCTAGGCATGCTGGCACAGCTTTCCCATCAATTTGGTGTGACTGTTGGAAGCGATGGGTACGGTAGCTCACGGCACCCAGCGGAAACTACAGCCACCTTCCGATGCTAGCGCCCTCTAGGTGCGCTGGAACTACAATTCCCAGGCTTCCTTGCAAACAATGCGGCCTGCGTACGCGAAGGATTCTAGGAATTGTAGTCGCATGGACTGCGTTAACTCGCCGGTCCAGGCCAAAGTAGCTTAATGAATCGCTTTATGCTCGTGAATCAATTGATCCATTTTACGGGAACCGATTCTGCCGGATTATTTTACAGTGCAAATCCGAGAGGGGAAAAAGTTCAGAAGTCTTGAGTTCAATACAATCCCACGTACCGTGAAGATGCATTTTAAAGGTGTTAAGTTTTGCAAACTTGCAAAAAAAAAAAAGGTACTCGACTTATTTTCAAACCAGAACCGACTCTTGTTTCTAAACTCTGCACACCCACTCTGGAGAGCCAACCCACGAAAGGTGGAGCTGTTGGGGGGTGGTGCAAAGCGATTGGGTTAGAAAGCGAGTGGCGGCAGTGAGTGCTGAGCTTTCTGAAGCCGCAACTGCTCCTGGGCCCGTCGCAATCGCAAATTAATCGCTAGCGGAGAAAGGCGAACTGTTTCGGGGCCTCCCCCGGTCGGCGCATCGATGAGCTGCGAGGTATGCCAACTTCGCTGTCCGGCCGGCCCGGTGGTCGTAGCCGGAGTGCGCGACTCTTTTTCCTGCCAGGTACCCCGCAGGGCTAAGTAAGCACCGAGAAAGGCGCCGACCTGCAGAAGCTTCCGGAGCCCCAGTTTGTCCCGAAGCCACGCCCCCTGTGGGGAACGAGAGAGATATAACTGGGTCCCCATGGAGGGTCGGGCCCCCTGCGCGCGATTCCTTGCTCAAACCCGATCATGTGTGCAACGTGTGTCCAGGCTTTTCCCTGAAATGACTGGATCGAGCCTATGAAGCTAAGCAAACTTTTACCTCGCAACTACCCCAGCTCCCATAACTCCGGCCACTTGAGGATGATGGGCGCTTGCAGTTCAATATGCAGTGGTCTCCAAACGATCGTGTATTCTTATTAGTAAAAATGCTGAGCATGCATTTTTATGCATGATTTCTTATAAATTATATACCTGTACCACTGTACTAATATGTATCTTTTTACACATATGCGTATAGAGAGTATAGTCTGTGGATTGAGTAGCTTCTTGAATTAGGTAAATAACAGGCATTGGGTAAATAACAGGCATTCTAATATTTCTTGTACACCCCGTTTGGAGGCCACTGACCATTGTCTGCCTGCATTTTGAAATGTTGAACTACCCATGGATTTATTTCATAAGCGCTTGTAATTCTGAGCAGTTTTCTTTTGACTCATTATTCTAGTTTTTAATGCTGATAATTACACTCCTTGGTGTCTCTGATTCTAATAGAACTGGAGTTTTTAAAAGTAATTTTATCTCTATTGGGGTTCAATGAATTTGGTGATGCTAAATTTTGTTAGATTTTCTTTTAAGGTTATTACATTTTCTGAAGTTACCTACTTGTCATTTGATAATTCTGTTGAACCTGGAGGCTTTGATGAATAAACCGACTTGAACATTTACATTTCTAATCTCTAGAGAGCCTTTAAAACTTGTTTGACAACCCTCCTATGTATCCATCCAGGATGAACTGCATTTCTTTCTGGAGTAATTTTAGTTCTTGCCAGGGTTGTAATACTTCTACAGCAAAGAGGGGACTTCAGGTGTACTTCAGCTTCTTTGCCTTTGATTAGTTGGGCTGATGCAGTATTTGAAAGATTCCCCTCTCCTGCTGTGGGATATCAATGATAGGTTAAATCAGAGGTACCCATCAGGAGAAGGTAAATGATTATGATTGCCAACTTGGCTTTTTAACCTCCCTGCCTTAAGTTGAATGGAAACAGGATAATTGCAAATTGAGTTTTGAAATGATTTCGTTTCTATGAGGTTGAGATAAGGATCAGTATGGAACAGAGGTTTAAATACTTCCTTCTTGTCACTGTCAGTGCATCAAAGTAGTCCAGACCACCAAAACCATGAATATTAACACAGCCTTTATTGTAAGATTACATTAAGGGAATCTTGCAGGTCTGAAAGCACTTCTCCCCACCCTTGCCTTTATTTTCTAGGGACCTAGGGAGGAACCCTTCTGAGATGCTGTATCCATTCCCATTCTTGTCTAACTGCTGTTTAGACTGGAGGTCCTTCTCCTGTCTCCCAAGTCATTCTCACAGCCCACTACAGTCATCTCTACGGCCTAAAAGTCTTTGAAATTTTTGCTTCCATTTTTTGGTGATTGCACTCTTTTTTTTGAGAATATTCATTTCTTTGTTTAATTTGTTGCGACCAGATACCTTTTACAATGTACATACTTTTTATTCTCCTTGTATTTCAGAAACCTGTTCCTTGTAGGTTTTGAATGTTTCCAGTACTTTAACTTACATGCTGTTCCAAATCTAAAGCTTTAATGTGTTGATTTAATTTTAGTTACAATGGAATACCAAAATGGGGCTAAATTTTACATGTTTTTACTTGCTGCTTGAAAACAGGTCACTGTGCTGTATTTTGCCAGAAGTGCTGAATTAGCAGGACTGCGTACAGAGACCATTTCTGTGCCCCAACAGATAACCTCACTGCAGCTGTGGAGAGAAATTGTCAAGAGACATTCCAGGTATGGTGACTTGTACCAGTAAACAATGCTTTTCTCATGCTCTTACTGTGTAGGGCTGTGCATTTGTGCTCCAGATTATACACTTAATTGCAACCTTAATGTCATGACACCCCAGTGTCATCTTCTGTGGTGACCAAGAAGCAGAGCAAACCGAAATCTTGCCATCAAGTAAAAAAGAAAGAACAAAAATGACATATTCAACCAACCACATCAGAAAAATACACAGACACACCCCACATGCAGCTCCAGCCAACCAAGTACAAGATCTGAAAGAACAGTCAGCCATCAGGATCGGAACCTCATTCCTGATGGTTGAGGTGGATGCCGTAACACAAAAGCCACACTTCTGGCTCACAAGCCTCAAGGATGACACTGTCTAGTTGAAGGGACCCAAAGTGTGCTGACCTTGTCAGCTTTGACTGACCAGGCAAATCCGATGGGAGATAGACAGCCCCTCAAATAACAGGTCCTGTGTCCTGTAGAGTTCCATAGATGATAACAGAGCCTTGAATGCACAAGAGGCAAACTGGCAGACAACGCGGCCTCACTGAGCAAAGTTGTATGAGCTACAAAGTTGTAGTATGTTATTCCTTTCACCATTGCATTCTGGACCAATTAAAGCTTAAGAGATCTTCAAGGGCAGCCCTATCTAGAGTACATTTCAGAAATAGAGCTGTGAGGTGACAAGGGCATGAGTAACTGTCTCAAGTTCCTCCTGATCCAGGAAATGGCATAGTTGGTACACTGGATAAAGTTAAGGCACAAAACCCCGAGTGGCCAGTGACATACCCCTCCCTCATAACTTTCTACATAGAATTGGTTCAAATAATAAAAAAGAAATTAAAAAAAATGAAATTTGGAATATTGCCAATCACCAAGTGGTACTTTTGTCTGGACTCTAAATGGACTCCGTAGGTTTTCTGACAAAAGTGAGGGAAAGAAAGTCCTGTCCCTTTGAAATAAAAAACTGGTCAAGGAAAGGAAGAAGGTGAGCTGGGATTGTCTGGAACACTCTGCAAAAGGGGGAAGAGATAGCAAGTAATAGTCTTTTACGAATGAAGCTGGATATACGTATCCCAGGATAATGTTGCAGGATCCAAGCTGGATGGGTCACCAGCACCGGAGGCTTTGTCTTCTAAGCTATCGGAGCCCATATTCAGGGAATGCTGGAGCCCATATTCAGGGAACTTCTCTCTAGCAGAGTGTGTGCCTTGGACTGTTCTGTGTGTGGTGTTTATATGGTGCTTCTGTTGTATGTGGCTTTTTAGATGTTGATTGAGGTGTTGATGGCTGGCTATTAAGTCGTTGGCTGTTGTTTGCTTGTGCCGCCAAGCCCTCGTTTCCTAAGCACTTGATAAGCTGGTGGTAAATCAGCACTCCTGTTGACTGATGAGGGCCCATTTCTCAAATTTCAATCACTTCCCTGGCACCATATAAACACCACACACAGAACAGCCCAAAGCAAACACTCGGCTAGAGAGAAGTTCCCTGAGGATGGGCTTCAGCACGAGTCTGAAAGCTCTGAAGACAAAGTCTCTGGTCCCAGTGACTGACTCAGATTGGACCCTGCAAGAGTATTTTAAATCAGAGCTTTGTGCCTGTTTTTATTTAACCTGGTAGCCATTTTGGGGATGGATGTGCATTTTGTGAGAATCCTCACAATATGTTGGGCAGAATCCAATCCAAAGAGGTCAGGGATCTATTGCAGAAGAAGATCAATGATAAATTTTTACCATTATATATTTCCTTCAGTCTTGCTGATATCGAAGATCAAGTTATCTTTGCCATTTGTCAGGAGTACGTACCCCTTGGGGATCAGCAGTTCATCCTTCACACAGGGGACGAAGTTGCCATCATCCCACCTCTTAGTGGAGGTTAGCTCTAGGAAGAGACTCGCAGGTAGGTGTTGGTGTTTTGCTAAAATATCGAATCTGGAAATACGATGGTGATGAGGACAATGATGATGGACAAGGAGGAGAAAGAGAAGTACCAAGCTGATATTTCTCTAGAGTGCTTTGAGTTTGGCCTCTAAAACAGGCTTCAAAGCAAGGAGAATCTTCTTGCATTCCTTTCAAGCAGCCATGTCTTTTCCTGCATGGTCCGATATACCTTTTGGACATCAGTTCTGATGTGCTGCATAGATGAACCAGTAACATTGTAATTACTTTTAATGAAAAGAATATATTAATGGAGAATAGCTTAAATCAGCATTCCTCAGTCCCCAGCTGATCATGGCTATGGCTCCCAGAATTTCCAGACATCATCATTGGCCGTATTGTCTAGAGAGGATGGGAGGGAAAGCACAACTGAAGGGCTCCAGATTGGATAATGGACAGAAATATTTAGAAAATAATTTGCGTTTTTGCTATTCATGATAGCAATCTGTAGCTTTTCAGGTTTCTACATGTGTCAATATGGTGGACCCAGGAGACCTGGGCCCTTTTTAAAGGGGAATGTAACTTCTTCTGAAATATATCTCCTAAAAATTAAAATCCAGCTCTGGAATCAGAAGAAACTGCCCATCTTGTCTGACTTTAGCCATCAAGCTCACTCATTAAAATAATAAGCTTAATTTTTACTTATGGTCCATTCTTAGTTCAAAATTATTTTGAAATTCTGGGGGAGATGAAATATATAATTGAGTATCAACATTGCCCCAAACTGGCAAATGATACTTCCCTGCAGTTTTGTATGCATGATAAATACCATCAGTGATGAACCAGAATTTTATTGAGATCTCCAAGAGCTCAAGCAGAAATCTCCCAATATTACTTTCTACTACTGGAGCATGGAAAAATAGGAAGGGAAATAAGCAGGTCCTCCAGACTCCTGCTCCCCCTGCAGTTACATCACAAAGCTGCTGAGAGATCCAAAGCCATCAATAGAGTCATGCTGTCTGCATTCTTCTCAGCACAAAACATCCATCAGGACAGACAAGGCAATGATGGATCCTGGTCTGAGGGGTTCTTGATGTTCTCTGAGTTTGGTTTTTTTCTTGCAGATCATTCATTACCCAAACTAGGTAACATCATCAGTGCTAGTGACTGCAAGAAAACAACCAAGCTCAGAGAGCACCAAGGAACCCCTCATTTCAATCCTGTGCTATAAATATTTTCCTTTATTGGGATCCTGGTCTGAACCCAAACCGGAAAGGATCCATAGAATTCATTTGTTAAGAGGCTATGATATTCCTTTGAAGAAAGAATAGGAATTAATTAATTTAATCTAATTAAGTTAAATAATTAAAGTACTGGCTAAGACACCAGACTAAAAACCAGGAGACTGAGTTCTAGTCCTGCCTTAGGCATGAAATTAGTATTACTTACGTTTGCTGTCTTGAATTATTCATAAAAATAATAAAAGGTGGGATGGAAACGGAGGAATTAATAAATAAGGCAATTAAACCTAGTAATCTGGCTCATGACCTGCGCTGTAATTTAATCTCTACAGCCAGGCAAGGATCAACTTGCAAATTAATCATTGTTTCACCGTTTACTTCTAGAGAAATAATGAGTGAAATTGAGGATGAACCCAAGGATGTGATTCAGTTGAAGTTTGAGAAGCTCTCATTAGACGAAGTAGCAGCACTGGTCATTTCTCCCTGTTGCGGAGCTGCATCTTTCTTTGTAGGTAGGTCTGACACATAAAACTCTTAATCAGAGCTGAACACACAGATTTTTTTTTTTTTTTTTTAAATCACTAGTATTTGGAGATTGAACATTAGATGAACAGTTATAGGAGCCAATGGAACAAGGCTAACATAGAGCAAGCTTAGAGCAAGGAAAAAGCATCCAAGCATCCCAAAAAAAAGTTCTAAAACTTCAGGATTGGAATCATTTACAGAGAAGTAAAATGGAACCTCTAGTTTTGCCTGCTCTGAGGATTGTCCCTGTCAGGAAAGCCTGGAGCCTTTAGGGCATCCATATACACAAAACAAGTCTTGATGCTGCACATGGATTATGTGCTTTTGAGGGCTTCACCTTGTGGCTCTGAACACATGCATATGTGTTGATTTGAAATATTTCAGATGACACATAGAGCATCTTATTTGTCCCCTTGAAAAGAATGGAGGTTTCAGCCTGCACAGTTGTATTAGTACAGTTTGCATGCCTGAACTAACTTCAATGTCCTGAGTTGTTGATTTTTAGGGGAGGATTGCTACATTTACAGCAGTGTGCTGCATCCCTAAAATAAAGATATGGAAGACTTGTTTGAGAAGGGCTTGTACTAATTTCAGTTTTCTGATAAGTCCTTGAGAATTCACACAATACATGAAAACATTGAAGTGGACCACATTTCGTCTAGTATTGCCCCACCCAGCCTTTTTAATAAATATATATTTATTATATATAATTCATTTATTAATAAATATTGGAAATTAAATTGAAACCTTTTTGTATATATAGAGCAAGTTTGCCATTGCTGAGCTTGGCCCCTACTAATAACTGGCGTTATTGATGCGTGCACCATTAGGAAATCTGGGGGTAAACCCTAATGTGTGAACTCATTGTAGGTCTGTAGCCCATGGCTAAGTGTTATGCAGAAACCAGCTTATTGGGGCTTATTCAAAGCATAAGCGAAACCATGCTTAGCATAAAGAGAAATTGTTAAACTCCCATTGATAAAGCTCTGAAACTTAGCTTTCTGTCAAGCTAAATTCTCACCAGCTCAGAATGTTGGTTAAGTGTTGTTCTTTTGTTTCAGGCACTACAAGGAATAACTTTGAAGGGAGAAAAGTCATACAATTAGAATATGAAGCCTACACAGCTATGGCAGAAGGTGAAGCAAAGAAAATATGCAAAGATATTAGATTAAAATGGCCTTCTGTGAAGCATATAGCAATACATCATCGACTTGGGTAAATACAGTCAAAGAATGTGTGCTCCCTGTTTTATTTAATTAAGATTTTGTGCTTGCGAATTTGATAGAGACAGGTTTATGGGTAAGCATCTGAGCCTCCTTTCTGGATGAGGCCATATAGAGAAAGTTGCCTCATAGCAAGCTAAACTTTGTCTTACTCTTACTGCAGCTCTTAGACAGACATTATGTCCACATTTCATGCTTGATTCTTCATACAAATTAAGGGTTAAATCTGAGGGTTTAGTCTAGTCTCTGGACTCTGATCCTTGTTGCTCTGAACGTTGGCAATGATGCAGCTTATTATCAGATTTCTTATGGTTCAAGGGAGAAAAAAATTAACATGAAAAATACTCTGACTGGAACAAATGTACAATGTATAGATGAATTGTAAGCTAAATTTGAAAACTGTTTTATGCTCACTTTTTAAATGGCATCTCTTCTGTCCTTTCAAGTGCATCACTTGATAAAAAAAACCAGTTGGTTTGTTACTCAGATGATGCAAACATTTTTTAGTAGTGATGGCTAAGAGATATATTTTTTACTCCCTATTTACATGGAGTGTTGAATATTTATGTACACATCACCTCTTTGGATCATGTGCCGTTCGCTTCCCTGACTTACAGTTTTGTTTTCCTGACCAGCCTGTTTTCTAAATGCTATGCTCAGCTTCACAGAACTAACTGTTGCCCTCAATCCAGGAAAGATTGACTTTGTTTTGATGTTAATGATGCTCAGATCTGCTTTCAAAGGGTATGTTTCTGATGGGTGAAGAGTAGATTGAACACAATTACAGCACTTCAGCAATCCCCTCTCACTTATCTCCTACCATTTGGGGAAAAAAATTGAGAAAACTTGGTGAAACACAGAACAGATTTTACTTGGGGTTATCAAGTCTGCTGTGGAATGTCTCTAGATCAGGGCTTTTCAACCTGTGGTACGCGTACTACTTGTGGTACATTAATGAGTGGCAGGTGGTACGCAGCCCTGCCTAGCCAAGTGTAGTGGGGAAGGGAAAGAGCCAGCACAGGCAAAGACTTACAGTGAGAGTCCTCTGGAGCTGCAGATTTTACTTACGAATGGAGCCATTTGGGGAGGCTGCCTTAGCCAGCAGCCAGTACTTACATTTTTTTTTCTTCCTTAAGTGCCGGCTGGGCTTCTTACTTTCCTTTCTAGCCAGCAGCTAATTCTTAAAGGGGAAGTGCCTTTTTAAGCTAGTTCACTCAGCAGCTTGTCTTTTCTGTCTCTGGAGGCCTTTCCTTGTTTGATCAATATATGGAAGAGGGAAAATATGGGGGGGTGTTCAAATTCTTCCTTCAGAAGGAGATGGGAATGAGAAAAAGGAAGGCAGGGAAGGGAGGGATGGAAGGAAGTCCCACCTTAGCACTTGGCCACCAGCAGCTCTGCCATTGACTTTGCTTGTCAAAAGGTTGCAAAAGGGGATCACATGACCCTGGGACACTGTGACCATCATAAATGTGAATCAGTTGCCAAGCATCCAAATATAAATCACATGACCCTGTTGCTGCAATGGTCATAAGTGTGAAAAATGGTCATAAGTCATTTCAGTGCAATTGCAACTTTGAACAGGTTTTTTTTTGTCACCAAGTTTTTGACACCTTGCTAGGTGGTACTCGAATATTGCCATATCCTAAAAGTGGTACAATCGATAAAAAGGTTGAAAAGCCCTGCTCTAGATACATTAAATAAGCCACAGTATATTATAATACACTATAAAAATAGAGAAAACCCCCCCCCATTGGGGTGGGGGGGTATTGCTCAGTAAAATCCTATATATCCCTTTCAAGCATCCACGTCTTTTCCTGCATGGTCTAATGTATCTTTAGGACATCAGGTATGACGGCCTGCATAGATGAACCGCTAACATTTTACAGGTAGTCCTTGACTTACAACAGTTTGCTTAGTGAAGTTACAACGGCACTGAAAAAAAGTGACATGAATATTTTTCACACTTATGACCGTTGCAGCATCTCTGTGTTCACATGATCAAAATTCACATGCTTGGCAACATATTTATGACAGTTGTAGTATCCCTGTGATCCCCTTTTGCGACCTTCTGACAAACAAAGTCAATGGGGAAGCCAAATTCGTTTACCAACCATGTGACTAACTGAACAACTGCAGTGATTCACTTAACAACTATGGCAGAAAGGTCATAAAATGGGGCAAAATTCACTTTACAACTGTCTCACTTAGCAACATAAATTTTGCACTCAATTGTGGTCGTAGGTCGAGGACTACCTGTAATAACATTTATTGAAAATATATTAATGGCGAATAACTTAAAACAGCATTCCTCAACCACCAACTGATCATGGCTGTGACAGCCAGAATTCCCAGACCGCATGTCATAAGGTAATATCTATACTGATCTGAGAACTTAAGGGAGAGTGGGCTGTCTACAGTTAGACCTTGCTTACTGACTGCCTCATTTAGTAACCGTTTAAAATTATAATGTTATTGAAAAGTAACTTTCCAACCAGTCCCCACATATGCAGTTGTTGCAGTGTCCTGCAGTTACTTGATTCCTATTTGTGTACTTTGCAACTAATGTGTGACAGGTGAAGTTAGTGGAAAAGGTACAGTAAAATTCCAAGTCACAGTCATTTCATGTTTTGCTTAATGACCACAATGATTTGCTTAACAACTGCAACAGAAGTGAGATTGTAAGTCCAGTGCAATCGTGATATTTTGCTTAGCAACTGTAGCACTTGGAGACAAAGTTGTTGGTTTCAACTGTGGTTACTAAGCTAGGACAACCGATAATAATCAATCTGATAACTATTTTGGAAAGTATTTAGATTTCAGCCTGACTGGCAGACACTAACTAGTTGAAACACAGTCATGACATGTATTTCATGTAGAAAGCTTATGTGAACATTTATTTAACTTATTTTGAGGTTGTACAAAAGAAAAGCAGCTTTTTTGCTTTCCAGATGTTTTGAACTACAATTAGGAATTGCTTGCAGTGTTTAGAACATATGAAAATCATAGTCTAAAATCTGAGG
Organism: Azemiops feae; assembly: GCA_023970755.1. Classification (NCBI taxonomy): domain Eukaryota; kingdom Metazoa; phylum Chordata; class Lepidosauria; order Squamata; family Viperidae; genus Azemiops; species Azemiops feae. The sequence goes on along the minus strand of JALGBA010000908.1, from coordinate 142,960 downwards.
GACATTGAGTTCCCTGTTTTTCATAACCAAGAGTATTTAAGTATTGCATTTATTTTTGCTCAGATACAAAGATGGAGTAAAGATAATGGAGCTTTAGAAGAGCTGACTGCTACATGTCTCTTTTTAAATTTTAATTATACATCAATTGATTACATGTCTAATATAATTTGTGCAATTTGATTCCTGTAATACCCATGTATAATTTTTTGCCATTTTAATTTCTTTTCAGTGTGTTACTATTCTTACTTTTCATTATCCCTAGTTTGTATGTTATAGTGGATGGAATAATGACTGACAGGAGCTCCAGAGTATCCCTAAAAAGTTATTTGGGGTACTGGATTATTTCTGCCTTGAAGCTCTTAGAAAAAGGAGCTCTGCTTTTCTGTCCCTGGTCTAAATGATTGCATCAGGTTGTTGTTGCAGATGATGTCTTTCCTAGTTTTCCTTAATTTGTTTTCCTGTTGAATCTTTCCTTGAAACACATAATCATGAGACATGCAGCTTCTCTAATTTGATCTTCCTAGAACATGGCCCCTCTTGTTTATCTATGTCTGTGAAGTAGTTGACAACAAGACTTTTATTTTGTCCTTGAAAGATTACGCTAATGTGGCTAAAAGCCATAGCTAATGTTACTTTTCACGTTCTCTTTAGTTTGGTTCCCATTAGTGAAGCCAGTGTGATTGTAGCCATCTCTTCCCCTCACCGAGTAGAGTCTCTCAATGCCTTGCAATATTGCATCAATACTTTAAAAGCTACTGTCCCCATATGGAAAAAGGTATGTGTGTTTCAGGACTTTTGTTTTGAAAAAAAGTACAATGCTGAACATCACATTGTCCACAGGACAATTTCCCAGAACCTATTTATTTGTTATCAAATTTGTTTGCCACCCATCTCGTCTATGCCTATGCTATAGTATGGCTTCCCCCGGCAGAGTTGAGGACAGATATCCACTATGGTGGATGATTCTTTTTTCTCTGCTGTTTTCTGAGATTGGAAAATTCCAGTTTCCTAAGTGAAGATGCAAAATGGACCAGCCCTCTTTCTTCAGTCCTTTGGGGAACTTACATCTAACCAGTAGCTGGTCTAAATCAGTGTTTCTCAACCATATCAACTGTGGATTTTATCTTCTAGAATTCCACAGCCAGCTTGGTGGCTGAGAAGTTCTAGAAATTGAAGTCCACACATCTTATGAGGTTGAGGAACATTGGTCTAAATCAGTTTCATTGCTTTAAGAGGACAGCAGGTGCAAAATTGACAGCAAAAGCCACTATTTTGAATTTTATTCCCCTACAATGTGTATACTTCCTACTGATCATTTGGAGATAACTCCCCGGATTGATGTTTAGCAGTCTGTATGTTTAGCAGTCTATAGATGGTTATATTGCATAGATTTGAACCAGAGAGTTGATACACTTAAAAACAAAAACATACTGCTTGGGCCCCAGGAAAGAAAGTCTTCATGGGAAACAAATGCCAACTTTTTCATATTGCATCAGACTGATCCTCAAGCTGTTTTTACAACGGGGACAAAATGCACAGAGAACATATGTGCATCTAGCATGTTAAAATGTCAAGGTCCTTTTGGAAAATATCTGGGGTGATTCTGCTTATTCCTGAATTGTATCTGAGACTTTTTTTTCATATTTTAATTCAGCCCTGACAGTAAGCTAGGGGAAAAAATTAGCTGCTGGATTCAGTGTAGCAGATAAGTTAGCTTTGTTACAATAATTCTTATCCATTATGTTCTTTGCTTACAGGAGGTGTATGAAGAGGACTCTTCCTGGAAAGAAAATAAAGAGTGCTTTTGGATCAAGGGAGAAAAATAAAATATTAATATGCCAAAAAAAGAAGGCAGAAGGAAAGCTGCTTCAGGGTGTTACACTGAACTGGAAAATGCAATTTAGTTTTTGGTTGATCATTTCTAGAGATGCAGGAAGTATTTGCAACATGGCCAGCTGTTTAAAATATACAATGTTTAGATTTCTTTCTCTGTGTTAATAAGCCTTAATCTTTAAAACCAGAACATTTCAAAAATAATTGTATTCCAAAATTGAACTTGTAGAAATTATGATTCTCCAACTTTGAAATGGAATGAGATAATGAAATCACCCATCCCATTTATTTAGGAAAATTACTACTTTCACAGACTTCTTTGTATCCTAAAATCATTGTCTGTTCTTTCAGATCAAATGATCTTTTGATGTTTTGAGTATCTCTAAATTCTGTGGAAGAGCTGAAGCATTGTGAGAACCACATAACACAAAATAGTGTAACTCTTACTTACTTTTGCTCCCTGTCATAAATTTAGGTGATTTGCCCAGGCATTATAAAATTGAGGCGATGGCCACAGAGTTCTCACTAATTCTATTAAAAATATGGGAATAAAATTATGGGAAACAGTTCAAAGTTTACAACCATTTGACTTAGAACCATTCATTTAGCAACTGTTACATGGCACTGAAGAAAGTGATTTGCGAAGAGTCATCACACAATTGTCACATGATTGTCTTGTGACCAAACTCCAGGCGCTTGGCTACCAGCATGTATGCGTAGCAGTGGAAATTTAGATCCCTGTTGTGATTTATGTCAAGGACTTGTACATCCGTGTGCTCTCATGAACCAAAGCTAGGCAAGAGAACGGGCATTGTATATTCTACACTACCTAAGCTTTGTTGCTGTTTTGGTGTCTTTGAGTCAATGCTGACTCCTGGTGACTGCCTGAATAGGTCTGTGCAGTTTTCTTGGCAAGATTTCAGAAATGATTTACCAGTCGCCTTTCTAGGGGTAAGAGAGAGTGACTGGCCCAAGGTCACCCTGCTGGCTTTGTGCTAAGGTAGAAGTAGAAATCATAGTCTCCCAGTTCCTTACTTATTGCCTTAATGATACATCAATCTGGCTTTCTTAGCAGGAAACTTTGCACTAGGAGGATATAAAAGACCAGCAACAGCAAACCTATGAAGGTGTATTTTTGCAAATGCTGCTTGTTTCCATACAAATAAATATAATTCAAATTTTTCAACCAAACAATTTGAGGGAAAAAGTGTAATAGATGCCCTGAAGTTCTCTGACCTTTCTGCATCTCCTAAAATGCATGCCCAACAAAACAAAGAGAAAGTACAGATAGGTAGATGACATAACAATATACTTGTATATTTCCAGACTATAATTCAGCGTTGAAAGTCTACAGTGGGATGGTTTCAAAATTTATTCAACAGGATTCATCTTTCTTTAGAACACAAGCCTCCAGTATATTCATTTGTTTTGGTACAAAGTGCAAAATACACATAAAGGCTTTGTACAATACCCCTATTTACTGAATTATTTTTTAACAAAAATAAAAAATACAGAAAAGTACAAAATTGTGGCATACATTCTACAATATTATAAAAGAGCACAAACATTTATTGAACCAATGTGCCTGAACTTTAAATTAACCACAGCAGTTAAGTTCACATAAGCTGGCTACATTTTTGCCAGCCTTGTTCTATGAAACTTGATTCTAGGAGTGAAAATGTGTTAACATTTTTGTGCCGGGTATGAATATCCATATTACAGAAAGCAATATTTTCTACATCGTATCTTAACAGCAGTGAAAACGCTTGACTCAAATAGAATGGTAATTAAAATTCATCATGAACATCTGTATTAATGCTGTTGGGATATGTAGAGACATGCTGAACCAGTCAAAGTTAGTTATCTTAGGCTGGAGGGGAACTCAAAGTGATTTTCTTCCCCATGCAAACAAACTGAAATTTAAAAAGAGCTTCCTGATATTTCAGCCAGTGTTAAACAAAAGTAAACATAATTAGATATTTTCAACAGAGGTAATATATTACAGGTAAGAGTACGTATCTTCCAGTGTTTACAGACTTGAGTCATTCAGACGTTATGCCTTACCATAGTCAATAGAGTTTATTGCTGTGTAAGTGTATAAGTGATAGGAGAATATATGCTTCTGATATTAGTCAAGAGTGCAGAAACGCACAAATGGCTGCAGCTAGGCAGAATAACATGATTGCCCATCAGAACATCCCAGTACCAAAATTAAAATGTTCCCCTTAAAGAATAATGTAATGGGTTCTGAAGGATGGGTTTAAAGATTTAACTACATGTAATGATAAGAACAAAATGGATAAATAATATTGTAAATGAGTGAAAGAATTTGCATGACACTGAAGATATGCAGGAGGAAATTAAGCATACAATTTGCTCCTGTTCTCAGAATATTATTAATTTAATATTTTTAAAAATCCAGCTATTTCTTGTCTGTTTTAATATGCTTCAAATCCCATTAAAGCAGTGCTCTTTGGAATCTTTATTATAAAACCACATTTTAAAAAAACTACACATCTTAGAAAACTGCATGTTTCTACCAGATTTGCCAGCTTAAAAAGTGTAATAAAAAGAACAATTTGTGCAAAGGGTTAAATTAATACTGAATTGTTTAAAAAAAAATTAAATGTTTTTTTTTAAAAAATCTGAAAAGATCTAGAAAACTACTAGTAGCTCTTGTTTAACAACTTCCTCAAGCAGCTACAGCTTGCAGTTACGACTTTGTTGGAAAAATAACTGCACCAAACATCACATTTGTGACTGCAACATCTCTCTAAATCACATGTTTGATATTACAGTCAGTCAGTATGCATAGTCCTGTGTAAAATCATAAGCACAGTCATGGTCATGTGATTTTTAACTCAGTAATCACTCTGCTTAACAACCAAGCTGCCAGTCTCAAATGTAGTTGCTAAGGGAAGAGGTCAACTAGTGTTAGTTATGGAATAGTTCAGGGGTCTTCAAACTTGGTCCTTTTATGACTCGTGAACTTGAACTTCCTGAATTCTGGGAGTTGAAGTCCACAAGTCATAAAAGGACCAAGTTTGAAGACCCTTGGAATAGTTAATCCACGACTCCTGAATTGAAACATGAATTACTGAAAGAATTAGTACCTTAATCCTTTACAAATACTGTTTTACATCCAGAATTGTAAATAAGGCCAGCCATTCTGCTCTCAATGTCATTTGATTCATAAATGTCAGTAAAGCTAACAGTTTTGTGATGGAGAAATAAATTCTGGTTTTTTGGCTGGTATACATGTGAGAATTCCAGAAGCTGGTGACTAGATTATAACATTTACTGCTTCAGAAACATGACTGCTCCTTAAAACCCTGAAAAGAAACGTGAGTTTCTTTTTATTGTTTATTTACATATTTCTAGAACTATTTGAAAGCACCACCTGGAAAAAGAGCTAAAAAGCATAAGAGGTTTACATGTTGTATAAAACTGAATTAAAAATTTCAAAGTGGCATTTGATTAGTCACATATAGCACTTAAAATCAAATCTATTCAATAATTAACAAAGATAAACAGTATAATAAAACCAATCAGAATGAATGATTCATGAATGTTGCTACATGATTTTAGAAGGTCTATTCTTAATGCAATGATCAGACAAGACAATATTTTTACAATATTCAATATTGAAACAAGGGGTGATTAGACTGGGTTTGTACTTTTTCTGTTTTTCCCATAGTTCTGGTAGGCTGTTGGAATATTTTATAGATTGTACATTTCTGTACAATCCAACCAAAGATAATTATAGAAAACTTCACTTGCATATATCTTTCTGGTGGTAAGTACATTTACCATTATCAGTTTCCATTCATGTATGCTCTATATCCAGGTGAGAAAATTTGCAGTTTAAACTTGCAGTTTACCTTCTTTAGAATCATAATAATGAAGGGATATTCCACTTTATTAAAAGAATAACCTCCATAAAAAGGAAAAATCGGAGCTGCTTTCGTGTTTTTCTGATTAAAAGAATAGCCATCCATGTGGTATTTTGGCCAGACCGAGTGAATGGACTGAGTGAAAGATGATCTTGGCAGAGATGTACAGGAATTGTTACCTAGGCAAAAGAAACTGAAGCATTTTTTACAGTTCCAAACGGCCAGATGACATCGCAAGTGGTTCAGATGCCTCCTTAATTCACAGAACTATAAGGAGAGCGAGGTACAACCCAATTAGGCTTGTAAGATGCTCTTATAATACTCTTACAATCTCAGTAAAAGTAGTTTTAGGCTTCTTACAGAGTTGATTTCCTGGACTGTTCTAAGTACTTGAGCTGACACCAATCTTCATCATAACCAGACTGGTCTGTAATAGTGTGTCCAGATGAATGTACAGTTTACTGTTATATCTTGGGTACGGAACCAGTACTAAGCCAAGTCATGCTCTTATCGTAAGACATGTTTCCATGTCCATACAATATTGCTCTAACACATTTAGTAATCTTTGCAATCATATCTACAGCTTTTTTAGACAATGCCTAAATTAAATTAATAAGTGCTATCCTTTCTTTGGTGCTACAATGAACTACAAATAATTGTGTACTGTTCAGCAATTCTGTGCTAAGCTACAATGGTCATGTTCACATGTCACATTTAGTCACAAGAGAGTAAATAGACCAATTTATGGTTTAATGTAATATCTGAATCCAGATACTGATTGTGAGGAGCTAGCACTGCTCAGTGTGTGTAAAGTTTTGAGTAACTCAAGGACAGATTTTGACTGCAGGATGAAAATAACAGGTCCTGCTACTGGTAAATAAAGATAAACTATTCCACATGTACATCAAGGATACAAAACAGTATTCCTGGCAAATTTCAACATTATTTCTGGCCCCGCCAATTCAGAGAATCCATCTTTAACAGTACAAAATATACAAAACCAAAATCTTTATACAACTGTAAACAAAAGCCCAAACCGACCAGCAGTTATATGTATAATATTTTCACTTATAAAAAATGTAAAACCTTTTCATAAGGCACTCGTAGAAATTAAACAGTGTGATTGCAAGCACTGCTTGTGGCTCAAGATTCGTACACTCAGGAATATTTCTGCTATGTTTACTCTCTGTCCTTAGTAAGTCCCGTAATCTCATCCATGTCTTCCAAATCTGTTCCCATTTTCTTGTATTTTCTCTTGAAGAAACCAAGCTGCAAGAAATTTTTGAGAAAATTATACATTTGTTATTATTTAATGCTAGAATGTAGCATCAAGGATATGATCCACACTGTTTCTATTGTTCTTCAACTTTGATTTTTAATAATGGATTGTCTCCGCTCAATTCTAAATTAGACAAACTATAGTTAACCTTAACTGCAGATGGCCAACCTCTGAGGATTGCTAAATTAAGATGTGTTAAAAGTCTAGGCTAGGGCAATGTTTCTTAACCTTGGCAATTTTAAGATCTGTGGATTTCAATTCCCAGAAATCCCCTGCCAATGTTGTGTGCGGAATTCTGGGACTTGAAGTCCATACATCTTCAGTTGTGAAGGTCGAGAAGCAACATTCTAGGGCAGGGATGTCAAACTCGCAACGTTACGTGACGTGTTGCGACGTATCGCGACTTTTTCCCCATTGCCGGCAATGGAGTGGGCGCGGTTTCAGCGTGACACATCCAGCCCACGGGCCGGCAGTTTGACACCCCTGTTCTAGGGTCTCACAGTGTACAAGCAGGTAAACCCACCCCTTGTTTGCTGATCTTATTTTCTTTCCCTAAATGAGTATGAAGACTGAGCACAATTCTAGGACTGAATGTAATTACAACTGCATTAACTGAAAAGTAGCAGGTGCTCCACTGGATTGACTACATCAAATAAGCAGTATATGTGCACATAATCCTAAATTCAGATAAATGTAAAACTTAAATATATCTGAAATGAGCATTGGACATTATAGCACAGTATGTGTATTTAATAGATGAAAAATCAGCCTTCAAAACATTTTTGGGGGAGAGGAGTTCTAAATTCAAATCGACTTACTTCTGAGCATGAGCTACAAAATGATGTGCCTTGTGGCAATGATTTTACATCCCATGGAAGAATGTGGCTTCATTAATTGGGTAGCTTCGTATATGTCAGAATTGCTTTAAGAGATTTGTATCTCAAATTCAAACATTCTCTGACATTCTTAATTCTCACCACTTAAAGGTAGTTTTGAAAACTCAACATATTTTTTTTAGTAGGACACTTTACTCAAAACTTTTACACGGTTGTTAGTAAAGTTGGACAAGGTAATATTACTCAGTGTGGGAGGCCACATGGATAGGATAGTGATGGAAAGTGTTTGTGTGTGTGTATCACTCTCATAGTAGAACTTCCCTTTATCAGATTTTTTTCCTTAAAGGCAGCACTTGGAAGGGGAATTCATTCATTTTCTTATTTTCTTAAACTTATTGTTACACTTACATTCAAAAGTGCCATCAATTGTGCTACCAACATTGAAAATTGTAATATGTGAGAGTGCTATGGACTGAAGGACCACAGATAGCCCTGGAGGACTCAGATTGCCTGATCTTTAAGTAATTCTTTCAATTATACAGGAAGAAATATTTCATTTAATTAACTTTTACACTTCTAAGCTTTTACTTACTTTCCATAAAACAGCAATAAGAATTATTAGCAAGAGAAGACCTATAAGGACACTTGCTATTACAATTCCAATGGGTATTTCTGCTTTCTCATCAGGTTTGATTATTGTAATTGGAATCTAAAAAGAAATAAACGTAGTTATTTCAAAGATGAAAGTGGTCCTTTTCATAAAAAATGATAACATTCATTTTGCACACACTCTTTAAATATTAGCTAACAGCACAATGTTAATTATTGTGGTCATAATAAACTGCACAGGAATGAACAAATCCACTAATTTCTTGTTTCAATATTCAGATACATTTTCATTCTAGAGTTAGGAATTTCAGAATTGTAATACATTTTGCACATGCAATATTCCATTTAAAGAATATGTTAAAAGCTCATTCTGTTTCTTTTTTTAACAAATGACATAGCACATTTGCAAGATCATTACTTAAAACGAACATGAAACATCTTATTTGGAGGAATTAATATTACAACATTCTTGTAAGTAGCCCTGAGCAATTGAGAGGAATACCACATTTACTTCTAAATACATGTTTTTAATGAAATGAAAGGTTTGTCTTTCACTTGCATAGCCAGGAGAAACTTCTGCAGCACCTGTGTGAGTGTGGAAAAAGACACAGCTGCTGTAACTATTTGAAGACATGCCTTTGTCTGTGTCTCTATGTATTCTGAAGCATCTCTCAAAGAATTTCCTCATTCTAATTTTTAAACATTTCTTTGAAATTTCTTGGAAAATGTTGCAAAAATACACCAATAGATTTTGATAATTTAGATTCCACTCTTAACAAACATACTCACCCAAATCCTCCAAATGTTGAGTGGGATTTAGGCAAAGGCAGATTATGTAAACATTCCTAGTGTGTGCATTGCTTGGAGTTAAATTTGTGAATCAATACATGTCTGTCCTTATTTGTAGAAACACAGAGAAAAGAGATTGAACAGAATCCTGCAGCATTCCCTCTATTTCAGTTCAATTTTTCAGATAGTTATTCTTCCCAAAAGGCAAAATATCTGAACTAAGCATGGCACGGGGAACATAGAATTTGTCCTCCTCTTTCATTTCCTTCCTTCTCCAAAACCTAATTTTTTCCATAAATGAAGCTGATTATAAGTACATGTTTAAAAGTGATGTGTGGGCTCAGAAATGCTCTCTAGGGTAGGTATGTATTCCTATGACTTGCTTATGTAGAACTGTGTCATGGGATCACCCCAGGTGCCACAGTCTTCTGAGCAGAGACAACTGCAACTAGAGACAGAGGCTTTTTATTTTGAAAAGACCAATATAGAAAGAGAAAGTCAAAGAAGTTTGGAAGAAATAATATAATCAAAGCTGGACCCCAAGCACAACCAGATTACAGCAAGAGTGGGACTTCCCCGTAAAAACACATGTCCGTTATCTGTCAGATCTGCCAGCAAGCTGCCAACTGCAAAAGGCAAAGACAAAAAGCTTTTATAACTCCCCAACTCATCAAAAGATTTCCAGAATAACAGAGAAAACAGGCATAAGGAAAACTACAAAAAATAAAAGGTCACAACCTTCAACAGGAGAGCAAATGGCAGAGAACAAGAAACAACTCACCAGATGGGAAGAAAGGACTAGAAGAATTTAACAGAAATTAATTTCATCTGAAAATAGGAATCAACGACAAAGCAAGTTCATGAGCTGCAAGAACAAGGATTGCAAGTAGGTCACCAGGAGCCTGGGTATAAATATAGCCATCCTTGTTAGAAAGTGGATTGTAAACCAAGCTATTTAGACCATTAATTATGTTTTTTTTCTTAAGCATTGCTGCTACTGCTGCTGCACAAGAACACAAAGCTGAAAATTGATCACTGAATGGTGCAGCAGCAAGTGAGAGCAGAAATTTGGTAATGGGGAAAGTTGGGCCCCCAGATGAGCAGAGTTTGTCAACTAGAGAAGCATGGCTGAAAGTCCTGATATCAGGAATGGGGTGCATCAAGAATGCCATATCGGAAGCCTTCTTTGAGTCTTCTGTTGGTCCTGGCAAGTATGAAGCAGCTTCTTTTATTCAGGGAAGTGCTGGGATCTCTGCTAATCTCCTACCTGTATGAAATCAATGCTCCCTGTCCCAGTGCACTTTTTCCTAGTTAGATGGAAATCAGTTCCAGCAATAGTACAGCTATTTGTATAATATGCTTCCATCGAATTTATGACACCTTAACATTAAAGTGACTGAGGCCAGGATATTCAAGGAGTACTTTTTTTCCTCCTTGAGGAAACTTCAAAAAGAGCTTTGAAAGGCAGCACCAGATGCAATCCCATTAAACAAATCAGAATAATTTCTGCTCTTAATTTAAAGATTGCTTTAAATCAGGGATGTCCAACTTGGCAACTTTTAAGACTTATGGACTTCAACTCCAAGAATTCCCCAGCCAGCCAACTTCCAGATTTCCCTGCTTTAAATTACTGTCCCCAGAGAAACTGAGTACAAATCCCACTGGTGATAGGAATCCTTGGAACAACAGTTTTCATGTATTGGTGGAATTTTTAATCCTGTTTTATTAGGAGACCTCTTGAAAAGAATCCTCCCCCAAAACAAGTAAGAAAACTGTAGATAGTTTAAGGGAAAGACCAAGCCTTAAAGAAAAGTCCAAAAGAAGGTCTCACTCTGAAGCAGACCATTAAAATAACTACAATGCCAAGTCCAAAGTAAAATCAATTAGATATTTCCCATGAGTGTCCTGTGAATATCTACCATCAGGAAATCTGAATTATTGTACCAATTAATCTAGCTATTTCTCACTGGATAAATTCCAGTGTTATGTGAAAGAGGACTTCCTGCCCATTATCTGCAACAATTAATAATCATCATAATAGAGAAATATGAAGGAAATACACTGTAGCACAAATCTAGCATATTGGATATTTTATACGATCTGCTACATGTAACATCACTAATCTCCACAGGAGGGCACCAGTTTATATATTTTATGGAAAGATATAGGCTCAGATTCCAAATAAGATACAGGAGTAAATTCAATTAAATAAAGTGAATTTTCTTTGTCAGCAAAGGTATTCAGAACAGTAAAACAGGTTTGTTTTTAAAACAAGATTATATGCAGTTATTCTCTTCTGCTCTTCCATACAATTACTTTTAATGCTAAACAGGAAGTTGAAAATGACTTTCCCCCCTTTTTTTCTACAATCTCCTATTTATCTTTTGCCAGATCTGCTCCAAAAGCAAGGGTGCTTTTTTCCTAGAGGGTGTGAGGTGTAGTAATCTCCTATTTTAGAATTTTTCTGTGATTATGCAATATTATTTTATTCTTCCAGGTGCTTTAATGTAATATGGATTCAACATTAATGCTCAACTGGGTATTTTAAATTTATTTTCTGCTTATTGTTGTTTATGCTTCTATATCATTGCCTATTGTTTTTAGTTTAATTAAAATTCACATTTTGATTTCATTACAAATGATCATAGGCCTTTTAGGTAAAACTTGACTTAAAAGAGATAGTAAATAGTTTATAGAAACTAGCCAAAATGAAAAGTGTCTAGCTTTTTTGTTGAATCCTATGAGATGGACAAATCAGATAGCAAATTAGATAATGTTTTCACTGTTATAAATGAACTCACCAGGTGTCCTTTTCTTTAATATCAAACAGCAAGCAGGGAAAATTTAGGTGATGTCTCCCTTGAGTTTATGTGATTTCATTGACACAGCCACACAGTACTCGCTTAGTGACCATTTTTCAGCGAACATTTGAAGTTACAACTGCGCTGAACAAAGACTTACAGACAGTCCTTAAAATTGGGGCTATTGCAGCATTTCTGTGGTCACCTGACCACAATTCAGGCACTTGGCAACCAGCATGCAATTACAGTGGTCACAGCATCTTCCTATCAAGTCATTTGTGATCTTCACCACTAGCTTCCATCAAGCAAAGTCATTGGGGAAATTGGCACAGGAAATTGCAAATTGTGGTCACATGACATCATACTTAATGACCATTCTGATTTGCTTAATGACTGCAACTGGAACTGATACTGTAAGTTGGCACTGTCTCGTAATTTTTCATTTAGCGCCAGAATTCCCAGTCCCTATTACAGTTGTTAACTGAGGACAACTTGTTAAATAGTATGTCAATGCTTGCTTTCAGGATGTTTTTAGGTGCCCTGTTTAGTAATAGCTTTAGCTTCCTATTTCTATTATCCAAGTATTAACCAGGACTAATAACCCTGTTTAGCTTGATCTTGTTCGTCACTAAATATTACATGTCCAGATACTTTACCAAACAGAGGTTCTCCTGCAATGAACAGGGCAAGGAGACATCTATAGAAAGAAATAATCTTAAATATGTTTCCAGAAATATGTATTAGATTAGAATTGAATTCAGTTTCTTGCTACAGCTCTGTCTTTTTAATTGCTAGATCATTGAAAAGAGATGACTTTCTTCCTTTCCTAAATTTCATAACCCTCAATTTGTTTGGGGGCAGTTATAGGAGCGTAACCAACATTTATCAGAAATATGCAACAATTTCAGCATATAAAACCTTTTAAACCTTTTGTCAACCAAATTTGTCCTCATTAAAATTGCTTAAATCTTGAGTAACTTTAAAACTCTCAAAATAACTTTGAACTTCTGGAGAAGAAATTTTCAGAGAAGGCGATAAGTTTCTAAAATTATATTTTAGAATTGTATTTGTGGTGGTGGAGGGAAAAGCATTTCTTAAATATTTATTTTATTTTTCTTTACTCTATAATTTTTTATTTTCTATTTTTTTTTCTTTAAGTACTTCCTTTTTTATTCTTTTAGTTCGTACTAGGTTTTGTCTTTTTAATTGTAACTTTTAATAAAATTACTATAAAAAGAAAGAAAACATCTGAACAATTTTGAAACCATGGATGCAAAGTATAGGGCTAAAAGGAGATTCATACAACACAGAAAAGCATTTCAATGAAAGCCTCCCTGCTCCAGCAGGAATTAGTTTCACCTAAGGAGAGCCTGGGATTAAGCTGTCTATCTAGATCAGACATGTCAAACTCACGACGTCACGTGACGTCGCAAGATGTATCAGGACAGTTTTGCCATTGCCGGCAATGGGGTGGGGGCGGCTTCCGGATGACGCGTCCGGCCCGTGGGCCGGCAGTTTGACACCCCTGATCTAGATCATTCTTTGCTGCAGCCTTTCAGCATTAAAGCTTCAAAAAGAAATTTAGCAGAGTAATCCTAGAAACATAAAGTCACACTCACAGATAAAGTGCTTTCTCCTGTTATAAACAACTCGGAATCTTGGGCGTCAATTTCGGCACTTGCAGATAATTCTATTTTCTGGAAGGTTGACTGCAACAGAAAAATACATCTTTATATACAGTACTTTACATCTTACATTTTAAAAAAATTACATTTCATCAAATATATAAATTATTTAAGGTAGGTGTGTCCAACCTTGGCAACTTTAAGACTTGTGGACCTCAACTCCTAGAATTCCCCAGGCTGGAGAAATTTAAGTCCACAAGTCTTAATATTGTCAAGGTTGGACACCTCTGACTTAAGGTTTCAAGTCCATTTAAAACTGTTTGTCATTTAGAGCATCTTCTTGCTCACAACTATCTTCTGTCATTTTAATGAAAGATTGTTGGCTTTACTTTTTGTGTTATTTTCTTAAATATCCAGAGGCTGGTAACAGAATAAAACCCATATATTACTTACAGTTGCAAATGTCCCATTCCAGATTCTAGTAGAAATATTAACATAATTTTCAGGTTTCAGGGATATATCTTTTAGCATGCACGTGATCGTATCACATCTGACATTCTTGCAGTTCTTTTGGACAAGAAAACATGAACATTTGTTGATTAGTTCTTTATTATTTTAAAATATGATAATATAAAAAAATCATGTACTTCACATTTCTCTTCACCCAACCTCAGCTTCTATTTAAGGCCTGTGTTTAGACTGCTGCCATCAAATTTTTCCCATTTTTTGGCTTAAATCCCAGAATCTTGAAATTCAGGCAATCCACCTTCCTGTTGAGGTTGACATGAGACAATTGTAGCAAGCCCCATTAGAGCCTTCTCACAGAGGAGAAGAGTTAGCTGGGAATCATAACAAAAGAGGAACCTCTACTTTGTGGTTGTGATTTCCCATCGCTACTCCAGAGCAGTTCATAAGAACTTATGCCTCAGTATTGCAGCTATGCATTTAACTCACCAATTCTTTCAAATCTTTGAAGTTTTCTTTCTGAAATGATGCAACATAGCCTTGTGATCCAATTTTATGTGGATTGATGAGTCCATGACAGTTGATGTCACTGCCCTATAAAGACAATGTAATAATATAAAATGCACATGAAATATTCAGTTGGTACTTTAATGTCCCCTGCTATTGTTCAGTGGAATAGCCTTAGTATATGTAATACATATAGAAACTGTTAGACAAACACTGGGGATATATTACATTTTGGTATTCTGTAGAAAGATGAGAAGAACAAGCAATCCAGAGAAGATTTCTACAATTTCAAGAAACAGGACTAGGGTTTACTATAGCCAAAATTTCCTACCGAATCTGCTTTTGTTCTTTTAAATGAAGGACTATTCTGCATTATTATTCCTTTGTTCCCCTTTTTAAATGTTATTGGCTCTACAAGTATACTTTTGCATTTGATTTCAGATTACAGTAAGTGCACAACTGCAAAATCAATGTAATTTTATATATAAAGTCAACATGGTCTAGTTAAGCACCAAACTGAGAATCTGAGATCTGAAGATAAAAGATTAGCAAATTCATTCTATTTATTTGAAAAAGAATTGAACTGCCCACCATAGTGTTCAAGAACTACTTTTGTCACGAATGCTGGTGAATATACGTGTCCCAGGATAATGTTGCAGAATCCAATCTGGGTCAGTCACTAGCAGAAGAGTTTTAGTCTTCTGAGTTGTCGGACAGGAAGAAGTCCATTTTAAAGCTCATAAGACTAAACCAATGTTCCCAGTGACCGACCCAGATGGGATCCTGCAACTACATTTGTCATTTATAGTAATATTGATTCATCTGTAGATGTTCACAAAAGCTGGAGAGGAGGAACAATCCATTATAAAAACTCTTATACAGTGCAGTCTTATGCATTTTGTGCCCTACTGAGTATATACAAAATTGCACCATTAATCAAGTATATAGATCAGCTCTTGACAGGCTTAAATTTGTCTCATCATTATCAGTGCAGTTTCTCTATAAGTTAGCTTTGTATTATCTTTGATATTGTCTTATACTTAAAATAGAACATTGTTTCACCTGACTGGTGTGGACTGCAGTCACATACATCAAAGGGTTATTTTCCTTAGTTTGATTAGGAATATGAATTTTTAAAGTTGCCATATTGATTGGATTACTTCCTCTTATGACCTGGAAAGCAAGAGAGGGATTAATACCGGGCTTAATTCTAATAGTAAACGGCCTAAGTTACAAGAATCATTTTCTCTTAATTAATGTTAGAAAGGAAGACAGGCTGGCACTTTTACAACTATGAAATAGATGTATACTTTGAATTGTTCAGATTGTGGGCCACTCTATTAGCTGTGGTAGCTAATTTCATATGATTTTTATCTCTAAATCACAAGAGGTAGGTTTCATCACTGTGCTAAACCAAAAGCAAGACGTATTTTAGTTTACCATGATTTATGAACAGATTATTGTCTATATATTTAAAAGATACTTGAAAATGTTTACAGACCTTAACCGAAAAATTAAACGCAGGTCCAATTTCATCAAAATTATTCACCGTGGTGTAAACGTTATGATTAGAATATACTTCATAGTAGTCCATACTGGTAAACCTGGGGAGAAATAAATCAGAGCAGATATTTAGGATACAGCTTTCCTTTCAATATTAAGGAACTCTAAATTTGGAAATACATCTGGAAGAATATTGTTTTAATACAGGTGTATTTTTATTTACTTTTAAAAAGTAAGTGTTATAGCAATAGCTATATGTCTATTATTGTGAATGTCTGGACATTTGTAAAGAAGGTTTGGAATGACCTGTGTCTCTGTGAGAATGTCAACAACTGACAGACATTGTCTGTTCCAGCAGCTTATCTGAAATTCTTCTCCCTGCATCTCTATTCCTTTTTTTCCTGGATCCTTTGAATGCTAGAAATACATCTCCGTCTTTACGTATGCAGGTATTTTTTTGCTTTGGAGAATGAGCCACAAGGTTATGCCCCCTAAATTCATCCTGGGTTAGAATCTATTTTTTTCCCTTGATCCTTGGGCAGTGCCTGGACAAGTCCTTCCAGTTTTCTTGGCAAGATTTTTCAGAGGTAGTTGGCTATTGTCTCCTTCTTGGGGTTAAAGAGACTGGCTGAAAGAGACTGGCTTTTTGCCTAAGATGGGACTAGAACTCTTGATCTGGTTTCTATCCTGATGCCTTAACCACTATACCAAAATCTCTAGGACAATGTATCTCAACCTCAGCAACTTTAAGCTGTGTGGACTTCAACTCCCAGCATTTCCCAGCCAGCACAGAATATAATACATCACAGAATAGCTAGGGTCTATTACGCCAATAGAATTAGCACAAGGCCAATTTGGAATTACCTCATTAAGTGAAATTCTGCATCATAACGAAGTGGAAGTGTTATGTTCACCTGATTGTTTGTATAATCTTCTTCATTACTTGCACTGTTCAATAAAAAATGAAATATATTTGAAAACATTTACAGAGTTATAATCTCCAAATGTATAAATTCTATCAGGAGGCTCAAAGGAAATTTGACTAAGAACAGTTCAGAGATGGAAAGAAGTCACAAATTGAACATCTAGCTGTATATGTGAGATAAAGTGGGTGCAATGTATGTCCATCTGGATGGTTTTTATACTATTCATCCTAAACGTTTCCAGTCTAAGGAATTGACAATAAGCAGCTTTGTTTTTCTCCAGCTCTAGTGAATATGTTCTACTGTGTATCTTCAGACAGCAAGTTATAATAAAGCACGTTCTTTTTAAAATAAGCAAAACCTCCATACTGAAATGTACATCTCTTAAAAGTGGCCTAGCAACTAATTAGTTTTTTGAAAACTTCAGGATTGTATGTTATTTAACATTATTATGAAGTTACTATTATTTGTTTAATGACTTCTTTGTTTGTGAAAACGGATATCTTGAAGAACACAGCATTTCAAACTAAGGAAGTATGGGTTTGGCTGCAAATATTGTTTTGAAATGTAACAGGAAATTTACAGTGTACCTCAAGGCTTGAAAATGTAATACTGCCACATTCTGAAGGTTTTTCAAACTGAAGTCAAAATTAATATCAAAGGATACCTATGAAGAAAACAAAGATGGAAAATTAACACTAAAATTGGGGAAGTCATTATCACTAGTAAGCCAATTTGCTTTAAAGAATAAGATCAGATATTCCATAAAGGGGATCTACTGTATACACTTCCAATTTTATTTTAAACAAATATTTGATAAGCATAAAAAAGGCAAAGACAAAGGTGTCCCCATCCAGTCATGTCCAACTCTAGACTGGATAACCTAATCTTCGTTTCCTAGCCGAGGGAGCCAGTGTTGTCCAAAGATGCATCTGTGGTCATATGGCCAGCATTACACTGTTACTTTCCTACTGAAGCAGTACCTATTTATCTACTCGCATTTCCATGCTTTCAAACTATTAGGTTGGCATGAGCTGGGGCAAGAGTGGGAACTCAACCCATCATGTGGTAGTTGGGCCTTGAACTGCCAACTTACTGGTCAACAAGCTCTGCCTCTTAACTGCTAGCGACATGAATATAGCATGGTTGGAACTAATTAAAGCAACTGCATGTATTCCCAGGATTACACAGCTGCTCTGGATACTAATTCAGAATTCAGCACTAATTCAGAATTGAACTGCAAATACATCTCTATTCTACATTAACATTATGCCTAGATTAACCTCTGATTGCTAAGGATTCATCCTTATGTTCTGCTTACAGCAGAACAAAAGTACCCTTGATAACCATTTTTAAGAGATATAGCCATGCGTTGTTGCCTGTTTCATCCTTAACTCACTGAAAAGGCAGCCTAAATTCATTTTGCTGCTAAAGTGGTGCTTTCCTTGCCTTCAAACAAATCTAACTATATGAACAATGAACGATAAAGCTGGTGTTGTTGTGGTCGAGATTAAGCATCCTTCCCTTCACAGTCCTATTGTGGGGCACTGCCCACTATGACCAGTTTTACCTGAGCTGTGAGAGAAGGGACACCTGCCTAGGCTAGGGCTTTCTGTTGTTGATGCTTTTGACATGGGAATATCAATCTTCTGAAAGACCATGTCTTTGCAAATGAATGATTGTCTTCCAGGAGACCAATGTACCTAATGTACATCTCCAAATGTTACTCCGAATGCCAATTAAAGCTATAACATGGTATAACATGGATTACAACAATTTAACCCACAATTGCATATTCCCCACTTTTCCTTCCCTGCTTGATGAAGAGTTCTTGAGAATTCAATTTTTTTAGCTTACATATTTTGCATTGCTGAATATAATGCCTTTGCTTTTTCATTTTGCTTTTGCATATTTAAAATATTTCAGTCTGATGTTGAATCTGTAGCATTTCTTATTTAGATACCTCTTGCCCTCCTTTAAAAACAGGATAGCTGATTTGGCAGACAACAAGATGATGGACAACTGCCATCTGACATAAAACTTCGGTTTTATCCACCTAACAATAAAAAGCAGATATTTTATTAGAATTAAATTCATGATTATTGTCTAATGAAGCTTCCACATGAAGCTTTGAGGGATAACGATGCAGTTAATAGATGAGATTAAGAAACTGGTCTTTTGCCAATAGAAGATTTTTTTTGTTTCTGGAAGAACTGAGAAACCACAGAGGTTCCTCATTAGAGGAACAGGGCAAGTGAGCAGAGTTAATTCTCATATGTGCAACTGCGTCATATAATAAGCATTTTATTAGCATTCAACAACGTTCCAAATATGAACTAGGACAGTGGTGGCGAACCTATGGCACGCATGCCAGAGGTGGCACTCAGAGCCCTCTCTGTGGGCACGCGTGCCGTCGCCCCAGCCCTGCCTCCCCCTGCGGCCCCCTCCTCACCAGAAGCCCCCCCCGAGGAGAGTCACCCCCTTGCGGAGCAGCGCAGCCAAGCACATGGCAGCCAGGCAGCAGGGACAAGACTATGCCCTCGTGCCGTCGCTGCAGGGCGCGGGCGGAGGGCGTGGCCACTATGGCGTTGCTGGGCTACCTGGGCAATCTGCGGTGGGCCATGAAAGGCCCTGTGGATCGGCGCGGTGGGCTGGGGCAGAGCAGGCGGAGCGGGAGTGGGCAAGGGCCTGGTTTTTGGGCAGTCGGTCTCTAAAAGGTTCGCCATCACTGAACTAGGAAGTTAAGATATTCATATATTGAGCATGCCCATCTCCCAAAACTACATGAGTCAGTTTATTTTCCTATTTCCATGTAGGGTAAGCAGATTAGTTTTGACTTTATCTCGCTTCTGAATTACAACTCTCAATTCTATGAATAGCTTATTTCAGAATAAACATGCCAAGGTTTAAATTTCATAGGATTGCATTTTTCTTCTATAGACATACTAAGCAGTCTTCCTCTTTTAAAAAGTGTAGAATAAGAATAATGAGCTGGATTGGGGCATGCAAACTTTGTTGCCAATGCAAAAAGGGGTAAAAAAAATTAAGTTCAGAATAACATTCAGGAATAGCTCAAATGAAGACTTTTCTAATTCACTGAATTATAAGAAACAAGAGGACATATAATTATGAAATTCTTGGTGGTCCCTGAGATTAGTTATCTGCTTGCAGATGTTTCAATTCTCAATTAGGTAGCATCATGTATCTAATGTGGAGTGTGGAGTTTGTTCCCTGTTTATACATAGTAGGCCAGTGTTGGCGAGAGTGTTGTTTCTCTTTGGTAATTCTATGACAGGGGTATTGTTTTCTGCTTGTTTGTCTGGTGTTAATTCCTATTTATCTGGGTATTGATTGCTGGAGAGGCTGTGTTCTATTTTTTTTTATTTCATTCTTAGTCTTTTTAAAGTTCCTCTTTGAATGCAAATGTGGTTTATCTCTATTGATAGCTAATTTGTCTAGATCCCAAGTTTCCAAGAATTCTCTAGCATTTTTGGATTCAGCTTGATCTAGGATGCTCACAGCTTCCCTTACTTCTCTCCATATTCCCATTCCCTCCATATAAACAGGGAACAAGCTCCACACTCTCTAGTACTGATGATGTTACCTAGTCAAGTAATGAAACGTTTTGCAAGCAAACAACCAAGCTCAGATTGCATGAAGTTCAACCCTTAGCTGTACATAATCTCTTCTATTGGAATAATATGATTAGACTTGAAAGATTTTATTATAATAGATATTCTCAATAAAAATAGTTTTAGCTTTCCTATGGAGTTGATTTCTTGGTATGGTCTATCTAGTGTGGCTGAAAAGTATCTTTACAAGGGTGAAGAGATGGGATGGGATTTACTCTCAATAACTATGAGCACACATCTAAAAGAAGTTACTATTATTTAATAAAATAATTGGTATTATTAGCATTGAGCACAACAGGAAGAACAGAGGTGATAGATACCACTGAAAAAGATGAAGCAAAAAACAAGTTTTCAGAAAAAGCCACTTGAATTCTGGTGTTGTATGAATTTTCATTCATGTTTTTCAACTTCACGCCAAATGTCAGTCTTTTGTTTTTACTGGTAACAAGAAAATACTGTTTGTTGTTTCTGGAGAAGGGAAAAAAATGAAAATGAGTCCTGGGTTCCCTAGAGGTCTGTTTCTGCAGACACTTTCCCTGCTGCTCATTACTTCCTTCATTCTATTTTACTTCTTAATGTTTATTTTAAATTTCAACTTAATTTTAAAAAGCTGCCATATTGTAAAGTGGGTGTTCTCCATGTATCCATTTCCTTTAGCATCCACAAATGTTAAAGATATTCACTGATCCCCCCAAAAGTGGAGACTTATTCTCATCTAGGAAACACTATGAATTATAGTTATCTCATACTTCTTAAAAAAAAACAGTGATATCTTCCTTCCTTCTTTCCTTCCTTCCTTCCTTTCTCCCTGCCCACCCACTCACAAAGGGCTGGCTATGCATTCAAGAGTGATATGAGCAAACATTCAATAATTCATGTGTGATAATTATCACTCCCATTTATTTTTTCCCAATGATAGAATCAGTGTAAACTTGTTCAATCGTAAATTCTGGATTTTAAAGCTTTATTCTTCTCCTTTCTAAACATCTACATTTATTTTCAAACCAGACAGCTCATTTTCTATTATGGAACAGAATGATGAGATAGCAATACAAGCATTTCTTACCCAATATTTTTCTGTTCAACTTCCAGAATGAGATCTGTCTTGCAAACTTCATCTTCACCGCAATCTTTGACAAATGGTATCTAGGAAATATAAAAGCAACCCAAAACTTTTCATCTTCTTTGTTCGAAGTAAAGGATCTATGTCTATGTCTCTCTTATTACAGCATTTCAACTGCTGATTTGTGTTTTTATAATAATAATAATAATAATAAAGTTGGAAGGGACCTTGGAGATCATCGAGTCCAACCCCCTGCTCAGGCAGGAAACCCTATACCATTTCGGACAAATGGCTGTCCAGTCTCTTCTTAAAAACTTCCAGGTTGGAGCATTCACCGCTTCTGGAGGCAGGTTGTTCCACTGGTTAATTGTTCTAACTGTCAGGAAGTTTCTCCTCAGTTCCAGGTTGCTTCTCTCCTTGACTAGTTTCCATCCATTACTTCTTGTCCTGCCTCAGGCGCCTTGGAGAATAGCGACTCCCTCTTCTTTGTGGCAAACCTGAGATATTGGAATACTGCTATCATGTCTCCCTAGTCCTTCTTTTCATTAAACTAGACATACCCAATTCCAGCAAACGTTCCTGATATGCTTTAGCCTCCAGTCCCCTAATCATCTTTGTTGCCCTTCTCTGCACTCTTTCTAGAGTCTCAACATCTTTTTTACATCGTGGTGACCAAACCTGGATGCAGTATTCCAAGTGTGGCCTTACCAAGGCATTGTAAAGTGGTATTAAATACTTCACGTGATCTTGATTCTATCCCTCTGTTAATGCAGCCCAGCACTGTGTTGGCTTTTTTGGCAGCTGCAGCACACTGCTGGCTCATATTTAAGTGATTGTCCACTAGGACTCCCAAGATCCCTCTCACAGTTACTACTATTGAGCAAGGTACCCCCTATATGATTGGAACAAGTATATTTCTGGGTATAAATCTGCATTAAGCAAATACTAATGCATCTCCAGATTTCATCTTCTGCACAAAGAATAGGAAAATTCTGTGAGATATATAAATATGGAAAAGGAAACAAGCACAGAGAAAACAGATTCAGACCTAGATAAACAGATTTTGTCAACTAAGCCATAACTTGCAGACACAGTAATGCAAGACGATGCTTTGAAAGCTCTTTATTCACTCTAGACTAGAGAATATGCATCACTCATGTTTCAGGAGCTTCTTAACACCCTCTCTCTTCATCCAAGTATTCTCTGGATTAATATTATGTTACAAATATTCTTCCCACACCTTCTTATTTTACATGTCACATTTTAAAGTCTCGCACTATTACCTTTATTACATATGCCACTTCAAAATGTTCTGACATCAATTAAAGGATTTTTTTTTTAAAAAAATTTTATAACACCAAGATCACTTATTGACCACAAGAAACAAAGTCATAAATCAGCAAGACTCAATTAACAACTGCATCACTTAATGACACAGGTTCTGGTCCAAATTGGGACCATAAGTTTGAGAACTACCTGTAGGACTATCATGTCCCACTTACTGTGTTTTTTTTTAATGAATATCTTATTGGGTATTATGGGAAAAGATGTTGTATTATATGGGCCTTTAGTTTGGTGTGGAAATTAAAGAAAATTCAATTACTGGTAAATGCAAGTGGAGTCTTTTTAAAAAAAATAATTTTATTGATTTATAAAAATATAAAATACAAACAGAAATTAAAAAAAAGTAATAAGAGAATTAGAAAAGGGGGAAGGGAAAAGAAAAAGAAGATAGTGTAGGAAAAGAAGAGAAGAAAAAGGCACCAACTTCCGACTCTTTAACACAGTAGAAGATAACATCACAACTTTTTCCTTTTACACAACAATATGTACAAACCATTTCTATAACAATACACCTATCTGGTTAACAAAAACAAAGTTTTCATTTTCTTTTTCATTGCAAAAACAAAATCTGGAAGCAATTTCAAGATAGAAGCTAGCTTAAATGTAGGAGGAGAGAGCAAGTGGAGTCTTCAGTAATTGGTGACTGTGTGCCCCCTAACAGGATTTAGAAGCTAGTTGTCTGGATATTGGTAACAATGTTTTTTTTTTTTGGCTCAACATCTTTATGTGGGTATGGAAGAATCTCAAATTTGTAATTTTCACCCCTCTCTGGAGGCAAATATTTGCTATAAGGTTTACAGGAAGATGCATTGGTAACTTCTGTATAAAAGATGCAATATATAAACCAACTAAATAATCAACATTATTAGTACCACCACTATCACCACATTTTATTTTTGTTTGTTCTAATTATGGAGCTGATACCCAGGCGGGCAACATCATTAAACCAATAACATTGTAATATTGCAATCACACCTAGTTTTCAGAAACCATGGACATATTCATCCTGTCCATGCAGCAACTTATTAAAAACACATAAAAAGAAAGCATATTAATTTACTTACGCTGTAAACAAGAGTGGTAGGAGACGTTTTATCAAGAACAGGGCTTGAGATGGGGTTCTTCAGCGCAATATCAATGCGCACGTTAAGGGAGTCAATAGCATCAGAAGGAGCCTATAAACATATAAATGCACACAAAGCATAAATATCCACACAAATCTTTAATTTGCTTGCTTGTTTCTTATTTTAAATTTATATAACTAATGGCTGATAACATTAAAATATTGCTTGATAAGGCACTTCTGAACATTTCAATAGGACATGTTTACAAATAAAGTTATTTTTAAAGATGCAACTCTTTCTGGCTTGCATTTATTCAATTGATATCCAATACCTTTGGAAGAAAAACTGCCAAGCTAGCCAGTCAGATGAAATTGCTCCCCTAGCAGATTAGCTCAGTGCCAGAGTGCAAGAGGGAGGCTCAAAGCAATATTTGCTCTCATATGAACCTGGCCTAGTTGAAATTGTGATTGTGCTCTTATACAAGTAATATCTCTTTCAGATTTGAGATTGTTGGCAACTGGAGACCCTTTGTTTGTTGGTGGTCACATCCCAGTGATAACATAGTTTCCCCAAATGCTTCTGACCACTTTTAATTTTAAGCACCAGGTGAGAGCATATTTACTCTGATGAGCATTTCATGGATATGAGTTTATTCTTGATGTTACTGTATTTTTGTTCCATTTATCTCTGATTTTATTATTAATACTAATTACAAGGTTTTATAAATCAGAGGTCCCCAACCTTTTGCGCACCAGGGACCGGCAACGTGGAGAGAGGTTTTACCACGGATCAGAGGCGGCATGGTTTTGTGTGCTGCCTGCATCCTGTGGATGGGGCTTTCCTTATTTGTGCGGCCCGGTTGCTGGCATGCTGCGGCCCAGTACTGGTCCAAGGACCGGGAGTTGGGGACCCCTGTTATAAATAACTAAACATATATCATGTAATACTAATACATTATATGAAAGCTATGTTCTAATTTTCCAGACAAAAATGTCCATTATACATATCTGCAGATTCTATTCCACTTCTTCAGAAATACAATGTGATCAAACATTTAATACTATGTCTTTAATTTGAAATCACCTAGATTCATTTTTTTACACATGTCAAATATTGGTGAACAAACTTATTGCCAATGGGCTACATATGCTTCTCATTTGTGATCCTTAGAATACCCCAAGATCATTGCGCTGCAATTTAGTGGCAAAACAGCCCATTTTTTTACAGCGCTGGGGAGAATTTAAGAATAGGACTGAAGGGCAAGACCTCCATGAGGCAAAATGCTCTCACTGCCATCTTTATGCTGCTGCCCAAATTGAAACCTGAGTGAAAAACAGGCTAGAATGTCAGACTTGCATCTTCTAATGACATCACATCACAGGAAAGGTTTTGGCAGCCTGCTGTTCAAGTCAGGAAGCTGAGAGTTAAGGACAAGGGTCTAAAAGCAGCAGTCAAGTTCTGATACATGGCTTGGGTAATTCTGGGCTATTTTTTACCTGCACGTTAAAAATATGATTCACACATGTCTTCAGAGGGTGGACTACGATACTACTTTGCAGAGACCTCTCATTGTTATCTTTAAATAATCCTCTAGAGATAATGCGTGAAGATAAGAGATCCGCATCCAATGTTAGGTTGTATCTAATATCTAAAGGTGAAAACAATGATATAAATGTCAAGATACAGCCTCAAGTTGCAAACCAACCTATTTTTTAAACTAAGGCTCTCTATACATTTTCAGATATATTTCTAGGCAAACAACAAATGAACTTAAAAAAAAGAGGTATTGTCAGTCATGATAGTACCAAGAATAAACATGGTATTTTATATATATAAAAAGCCCTCTAACCTGGATTCTCCAGGTTGCACTAAATGTATTAGATTACAAATTCTATATGTCACAACACCAGTGCATAATAGGACAGCATTGCATTGGGAATATTGCCATAAACTAACAAAATAGTCACAAAATAATGAAACTGTTATTGGGAGAAAGACTATGAAATACTTGAAATGTTTCAAATTTATTTCCAAATTTGAAAACAATAAGATAAAGTAATGGAGAAATATTCATCATTCCATAATGGCATTATTATTGGATTTGACAACTAAAATGTTCAAAAACTATTTAATTGCTATTATTTCTGAATACACAGTACTAAGTACTATATATTTAGAAATATTAGCAATTAAAATAATATGATTGTTATAGTAGCAGTTAAAGTAGTATGATTATTATATTTTTGGTAGATTTTGCAGCAATAAGGCCATTTCATTAAAACAAATTTATACATTTTTAAGAGTTTTGCATTGCATCCAGATTAGTTTGTGTGTATGATAGAGAGAGAATTTTATTTAGCTGACAATTGCAAATGTCTCCAATGAAAGGATGTGTGCAAATTAACTTTGGGAAATACTCACCCACTTTGTCACTCCTATGGATAGGTCTAAAAGTTACACCAAAACATATATTTAAATCTACTTCTGTGTTCTTGTTCTGCAGACTGATCTTCGTAGGAGTAGATAAAACATGTAAAGTCAGATTGGCTATACTCTGTGACCTAAAACAGAGGCAGGCAGAATTCTCTGTGATCTCAGTCATAAAAAGGAAAAAAAGTGCTCCAGCTTTATATCTAGAATTTACAGAATTAATCTGAAACCGAAATAGCTGCAATCCTATAATTAGGGATTACATTTCTCTGAGTATCTGATTGCAAAATTCCTGATTAATTATGTAAACAGGAAACACAACAATTCTTTTAAAAGTATCTTAAAAAGATGGAGACATTCTAAAGAATGGTAAAAATTAAAAGGCTTTCATGCACGTGCTATTCATATGGTTGGGGAACAGCAAAAACTAAATACTTCGCCAACTGTAAATCTATTTCCTGTCCATATGTCTATGGACATATGTCTACATGTCCATATGTATCAGGGACATATGTACATACTGTCCATATGTATCAGGGACATGCAGCACTTCAAACTGAAAAGTCAAAAGGTGACTTGATGTCCTGACAACCATATTTTCTCCTGGTGTAGCATGTTTGTCCTCTACAGTTGGCACTTGATCCCAGGAGAATATGTTTTTAGTTTAAAGATTTGGCATATAGAAAGAGTGTTCCTATCTCCTCTGAAAACTGTTTTGCCTCTGAAACTGAAACATAACCACAATTATATCTAATCCTTCTTGAGAAGGTATGTTTTTTTTCTTCCATTCAATCATGTTCAAGTCTCAGAGATTACGCAGACAATTCCCTGCAGAATTAGTTTGCCATTGCCTCCTTCCTAGGGCTGGGAAATGTCACTCAGGTGGCTTCATTTCCAAGGTAGGACTTGAAGTTATAGTCTCCCAATTTCTAACTTCATGCTTTAACAACTATACCAAACTGGCTCTCTAAGTTAAATCTATCAAATTAGTCTTGAGTAAATTAGACATTGCCTTAACTTATCCTTTTTGCTCCTTACACTATATTGTTCAAAAACCCCATGTTTTTCTTTCAATGGTTTAAGCCTGGTTTTAAGAGCAACTTATGATCATACTGCTCTCACTGGCTTGGAAGACATATTTCTTTGCATTTTATATTTGCTCAAGGCCAGACACTGTACTGTCCCAGTCAAAGTGGCCAGCCCAGCTGTTGGATATAAGATTCAGATCTGTAACATGATCTATAACTGATGGCTGCATCTTTTTATGAGAACCAAAAGCAAGAAATTCGAGCTTTATGTTTAAATGTTCAAAATGCTATTGATTACATTATAACTATGCTAATAATCTTTTCTAGACCTTTTTCTAAATGCCAATTAGATTGGAATGAAATGCATATTTGGAGGATCAGGTCTGATCACGTGGTGGACCAAATCTTCTGATGTATTTTTTATATACATAGATATGTATCAATAGCACTTAGACCTATATAGAGCCCTCTCTAAGCGGTTTACAGAGTCAGCCTGTTGCCCCCAACAATCTGGGACCTCATTTTATAGATCTAAGAAAGATGGAAGGCTGAGTCAGCCTTGAGCTGGTGAGAACTGAACTGCTGAACTGCTGGCAGCAGAATTAGCCTGCAGTACTGCAGTACTGCATTCTAACCATTGTGCCACCACTATGTACTTAAACCATGGTTGTAGATTACACTGGCACAGCATAAGCCTTCATATGTGATAATCATGCTGACCCAGTCTGAGTCTGGCTGTATGTATGGATAAATTCATTTTATATGCAGTGTGTCAATTAGAGTAAAGTCTGGAGGAAAGCTAACTCAAGTGGGGAGTTTTTCTCCTTTAAAGTATTTTCTTTATTTCCTTAAAAATCTTCTACTCACCAGAGTTGAATCACATTTCCACTGGCACCCACAGATACATCAGTAATTCCATCATCATTTAAATCAATATGGCCATCTACTGATCTTCCAAAATACTGGAGTTGCTGAGCAAATGCGGGGTTTGATCCAGAAATTTTCTGTAAGGTTAAAAGCAAAACAGGAATGTTGACAAACTAAACAAATAATTAGCAATTAATGTTACAATCAAAGCAACAATATCAGATGGGATTAAAAAGGTATACCAACGTACATAGTTAAAAAAACCCAGTGCAACTGATCTGGTTTTTAAACACAATATAAATTTAATCATTGACTTTCAATTGATCTTAGACTATAAGGTCATCCATATGAGAAATTTCATGATTGGCAATTCATCAGTGAACACACTGCAATGATAAAAATGAAGCCAGCTGAAATATTAGCTACGTGCCTGCCAATGAAAATATATAGCAAAATAACATTTCTGCAAGTCTGGAAAAATATTGTTTAGGCAAAGAACAAAAAATAACACATCCTAAATCAAAACTGTTCTGCACAATAGAGCATCATACTCCTTACCTGGGAATACTTAGTGTGTAATGTCTTTTGTTTACCATTATAAATGTATATAGCACCAGTATTCTCATTTTCTAATGGTGCTCCAACTATCACATCATTAAAACCATCCAGATCAATATCAGAAACAGCAGTGATAGCAGATCCATACTGAGCATTTTCCAGTCCTTCAGGACCTTCAAGGAATTCTCGTTTGTCCAAAATTCCCTTTGATAAAAGATCAAAAGGAATGGAAGTGAAACACAAGGAAATTTATGTTAGTGTTCTATTAATTTATTAATTTAAGATTCTGATACTGAAATACAATTTTTTAAAATAAATACAGGGAGCATTGGAAAAAATTGGGGGGGAAATCTAGGGGTATGGAAGTTAGCCATGTTACATAATCCTTTGTGTGTTGTTTTTTTGCTTTTAAAAGGGTAACAGAAAATGAAGCAAAACACAAAGATAATTATAATACAAATACATTCAATCTTAAATAAAAATGCATAAAATTGCTTTTAAAAATGAAAAAACTGCATCAGAAAACAGAAAAAAAAATCCCCAACAAAACCCAAATGTTCATTAGATAAATATATTGTAATTGTTAATTGTTATAATGATATCTTATACATTTTATAGGTACCTTAGTGACTGTGAACATGTAGACTCTTCCTTCCTCTTTTTTAAAATTATTCATAAACATTGGTGCACCAACCAACAGCACATCTGTTATGGAGTCTCCATTGATATCAACAGAGCACACCACACTGCCAAAATAAGAACCAATCTGAAACAACACAATCATTGCTAGCAAACGGGGCATGGAAGCCATACTTCATCGGAAATTTATGTGAATAGTGCACAGCATTGTAAACATGTAAAATTATCGTTATGAAAATACAAATAAAGATTTGTTATAATGTCTACTTTAGAAGCAGATTTTTTCACTACAAAGAGAATAAATATACAACTGTGAAAGCTTAGCATTAAATGCAACACTTGCCTGCTCTCCTCTTTGAGAGTCAATGATGATTATGTTGCCATAGTCATCAACCTCATACACCACAACTCTGCCAGTGTAATTGGAACGGGGAGCACCAGCAACGAAATAGACTGAGTTTTCCATGGAAAGAACAGCGAGAGAATAACCTGAAAGTCCAAATTATAGCTATAAGAGCTTTGAAATATTTGCAAGTGGGAGAAATCAAGATATTAAATTTATACTGATTAGTTTAAATTCTGCATTAGTTTAATGCTTAAATGCTGCTTAGAAGTTTCAGTACTTAACACTTAGGAAATTTCCCCCAATCTAATCCTTCTAGACTTACCTTCTAAAACTGGTGCCGACATCCAGATATTTCTGGACTATAACTCCCAGAATTCCCTGGGAAATTGGGATGGGGAAATATTATCTGAGACAGTGATTTTTAACTTCAGTCATTAATTTGTTGCCTTTTAAAAGAACTAAACAGGACTTACAAATGTTCAGCTACATTGAACAAATATTCTACTGAGGCTTTTTGAATTAGTGCTCTCACCTAAGTAGGAGTTCTGACTGTTTGGCAAAACATTTTGAAATGTTGTATTGGGAAATATAATGTCTTTTTCTCCTTTCTTCTGGACCACTGTTCCAGTCCATTCATAGGCTCCAACAGCACCCAACATGAGCACTTCCTTAAGAGAAAACCAAATCAAGGCAAATATTTAAATTAATAGCTTCTTGTGATGCAGTTAAAATATTGTGAGTAGTGCTCACTTTTGTCTAAGTCAGAGACTTCTAATAATATCCTATGAAGTTTACTCCATTCTTTATTCTAAGTAGCAATACTTTCCACTGTCATAACTGATATTCTTGAAATGGAAGATGCAGGTGTCAGAGACTAACACATCTTTCTCACATCACTGTGGCAATTTAATCTCATGCAATCTTGAAAAGGCTAAATCACATGGGCAGACTGAATTACATGGCTTACATAACTATTTTTACTGGTAGATTACTAAATCATATTATTTGTACATGCCTGTAAATCCCACCTACATATTACCATCCATGTGAACTGATTACTGATGTCATAAGGGGAGACTTCAGGCTCCATTATGTCTTAATCATATCTTTGGTCCATCTAAGGGAAGCAGTGATAACACGAAGTTATGATTGGCTTCTAATTGTCTAGATAATTACTAGCCAGTCTCATATCTGTTTTGAGTAAGATTCTGGAAAGGCGGTAGTGCCACAACTTCAGATTTTCTGAATAAAGAAAAATGTCTTGGAGATTTGCTGTTCTTTATTCTTTGTATTGGTTTTAATGTTATTATTATAAGCAGATTAAAAGCTATTCAGTCTCTTCTCTGAAATGGAATATAAAACTGAGTCAAACAAACAAACTGATCCAGTCTTAATCTAAGTTCAGCACTTTTAGGGGCGTGTATGAAAAAAATTCCAATTTAAATTGGCATTCCCAAGATAGTGTTGGTGTTCAGTGTTGCTCCCATTCCAATACATTTTGTTATAGTATCTCCATTACCTTTTGATGTGAATAAGAAGCACTGAAACCCACTTGTGACATTTCCATCTGGAATAAATCACCTTGATCAGTGCCTAGTAAGAAGAAAAAAATATATAATTCATATACTTAACACCACTATTTCAAACAACAAACAAGGATATTACACAGAAATAAGCCACAGTTTTCAAGAAACAATAAAGAATGGCATGGTGGCCTAGTGGTGAAGACACTCGCCTTCCACTCGGAAGGTTCAGAGTTCAATCCTAGATAGCAGCCTAGGAGATGTTTTACTCCCAGGATGTAAAGAAAAAAAATATATGCTGCAAATTCTGCATAGACATCAGGAATGGCATCTGGCCAGCAAATGCTCAGTTCCATCCAATCACCCTGACTGTACCCCGAATAGGGACTACACTACAGGGTCGTAAAAAGAGGGTATTAATTGAGATACAATAAGGACTGCAGGCTTAGATAAAGGCTTTCATCCATAGTGTGAATATTTTAAATATCTAAATACTCAGTCTTTATAACAGAGTTGGAAGGGGACATTTAAGCTAGTGAGTCCAACTTTACGCTTAAAGTAGGAATCCAGACTAAAGCATCCCAGATATACGCTTGTCCATCTACTGCCAAATCTAGCAATTTAGCCTGCTTTATTCCCCAACATTTCTGATCTTATGTCTTTTCCCTCACACTCATGTGTAATGGATTGTTTGCTATTTATTTTTGGCTTGGGTATGAATCCCATCTGGTTTTGCTTCAGTCCTTCACAGTTTTAGCCTCACAGGGTTTGCATGTGTATGTGTATATGCAAAAGAGAAAGACTATATCCTGTATATATACTATATCCTGTATATGAAAAATGAGTTAGGGATCAACTGCATTTAGAAATGAGGTATTTTATTTGAAAGATAATTAATTTTAACCAGTAGCTTTAATTCATTTTTTTTGCTGTTAATATTCTTTTTTAAATGCAACCTTGGGTCTGCCCATATGCGCCCAGATATACAAATGTGTTACGTCTGCAGGCAGAAAACCATCCCCAAAATTAGTTTAAGAGAAAGCTGTAAACTCAGACAAGATAGAGAGGCTGGGCAATGTATAGGAGTTTGGGGGGCCTTGTAAGCTATTTGATTTTTCTTTGAGTGGGGAGGCATTATCAGGCCTTGTTATTTCAGGTAAACATGATAATAAGCCCTGCAACAGAAAATTTGTGATACTTTTTTTGAAAAAAATATGAGTTGGAAGATTCTTCCAATATTGATAAATATCTTTAGGAACGTTTTTTTAATACTAAATCCTATTTTTGCTCTCTATTTACTGTAAATTGTCTATCCTTCCCCCTATACATAGGATTTGCCTTTAATAACTTAACAACTCATCACAGAAATTCCAGAAACTGATCATCACATATTTTGCATTTTTAAATGCAGTTTAAAAAACAGTATATTTGTTACCTTCCAAGCTGAAAATTCGTTCCCCAAGTGTTCCTGCT
Organism: Azemiops feae; assembly: GCA_023970755.1. Classification (NCBI taxonomy): domain Eukaryota; kingdom Metazoa; phylum Chordata; class Lepidosauria; order Squamata; family Viperidae; genus Azemiops; species Azemiops feae. The sequence continues at coordinate 109,930 of JALGBA010000908.1, read as the reverse complement.
TGTTCTAAAAGTGCTTCTTCAGAGGACACATTAAAAAAATATTTTGATGTAGGGTGGCTAGCAATTGCTTTGATTTCTTGGATAAGTTTTTCAGTATCCATAAAATTTCTAATTAAATATCCTAATACCTAGAAAAATATAAGAATGAGAAAAACATATGTAATAAGAAACGGAAAGAAGCACTATACAAGGAATCTGAAATTTATTTCTCTTTTATTCTGCTGACCAGGACTTAGGGGACAGTATCAATATACAGATGGCCCCTCTGTCTCTGGTCACTTGTAGTCTTGGATGCAGGGTCATGAAAGGACAGCAAGGAGAACCACCAATCTCCAAGAACATACGATATCTTTAGGGAAACACCCGAATGGGAACATGTTTAGCTATTTCTGCTTTCTCCCTTCCTATCTACAGTGTGCCAGACTTACTGGGTGAAATCTTTATCTTATGTGCATCAACTTTGCTGGATGGGTTGCTTATGTAATTATGCAGAATAAATACAAGGATTTCTTGTCATTCGTTGCTCCCCTCATTTAGAGGAGTCCGTCTCTATTCAGCTGAATAAAAACGTAAAGCTTGAAGGCAACATATTCTATTTCTTCATCAAGCAAAACCTCAGAACCTGCATATCAATTCCTTTACCCAATTACGTTAGCAGTGAGAGATCAATGAAACAAATCTTCGAGGTTTTTTTTTAACAAATTTAATTTTCTCCCTTCACCAAAAACACAGTAATGAGAACTAAAGACGTGTAAAGGTAACTTTTTAAGTTCAACCAGATGCCTCTTTTCTCAGGATCATGCTACACTTATGGAGAGCAACTAGGCAATCCTGAGAAACGATGTAGCAATTTAAAGAGTTGCAGATGGTGTCCTGTAAGAAGCTTTTTGCTTTCTGAAGCCCCTTCTTTGCATTTGATTTCAAAATGCTGCGTGACAATTTTTTATTGCCATCTAAAGCAATGTTTCTCAACCTCAGGAACTTTAAGTGTGTGAACCTCAACTCTCAGAATCCCACACATCTTAAAATTCTTGAAGTTGAGAAACACTGATCTACAATATCAGAGCAACATAGTTTTTATTCAATTTTCCCACAAGGCATATGTCAATAAACCTATTCAAGGAGCTTTATGCAGAGAAGTGATGCAACCAAACTCTCAAATGCAAGATTAAGACGCAGGCCTGATCCTGGTTGGGATGGCTACATTCACCAAAAGAAGAACTGACTTGAGGATATGGTGGCTCTGGCTGTTGTTTTATCAAGAGGTGAATAGATCTTTAGACAAGGTCTTAGAAGACAGAAGATAATTAAAGACAATTATATTTGTCTGAACCTTGATTCTTAGAAAGATTTATTGATATATGTCTTGGGGGAAGATTGATTTCTAATTTGATTTAGTACTATTGTGGTTTCATATGTATCAAAACTCACCCAGAGTCTTTTGATTTGAGTGTGCTATAAATATTTTAAAACAATTATTTTTAAAAAAATATTTACATAAGGCCAACAGAAACTAGAGCAGCAAGAATGAAAATTTTACTTACGGCTATCCCAAACCTTGTGATATTATCTGCATTGCATTTAGCTATTACTTCTGGCAACTTTGAGCCATCATGCGATTCACCATCTGTGACAACCACCATGACTTTTGAGGCTGTTGGTCTCCCACCTGCTTGTTTTGAGAAAGCATGTTGTCTGTAATAAACCACAGATGCAATTCACATGACATGAATCTTGCTTTTTATACATGATTTCATTTTCCCTAGCAACAAAATAAAGTTGTGGGGACAGTAACCTTTTGGTACAAAAATAATTATTCCAACTTCATTTTAATCTGGGATCTGCAACCACATGGGGCCACAGGACTTCATTTTCATCTTCCCAAGTCCCTAGGATCAGGCTGTTGAAATTCAACAGCAAACCATCCAATTGCAAAGATGTTTGTTCCTCATGATTATCAGAAGAAAATCAAAGTCAGAAGATCTGTATGCTATTGGATTCGCTTAATACACCTTAAAAAATACATAGATCCCACTCCATCCAAGCAAATAAAAACACTAAAAGTCCTATCCATATCTAATAGGTTATTAGAACCACGCATCATTGTTGAGTTAAAAAAAGGCTTTTTCATGTCAAATTCAAGTCACTATATTTTATAGCACTCAGCACTCAGATTCCTTTAGTATTAAACAGCACTCAGATTCCTTTAGTATTAAAAAAAAAACCCATTTACCAGAATTGGACATTGCTTTAAGCTTTACCTGGCATATTCAATGGCTTGGAATGTATTAGTTTCCTCTCCTCCAGTTTGAATGGTTTCTGACATTGCTTGTTCAACAGCTTGTTTGTCAGTGTAGGTATTCAGGTGGAAAACAACTCTTGGGTAAACGCCATACTGAATTAAGCCTACCTAAAATAATTGTTAAAAGAAATAAAAAGTAAAGCAACATAAACGAGCTTCATTAATCTGTTTCCCTTCATTCTACAAACTATAGGCTTATTTTTCAATTTGTGCATAGACCAAAACTTTCTTAATATGGTTGTATCCTATGGATGCAAAACTTTAACATTTATTTCTTTCCATACTGCAGGCCAACTGCAGGCCAACTCCTGCTTCCAAGAACAGTTCCTGAGGACTGTGGAATTCAGTAATAACCCAGGTGAACTGAACTTGTAGAATAAAAACTATTTTGGTAGAAAGAGCTTTAGAAGATTTTCCATATCAATCAATTTTCTGCTCTGATCTGGCAACATCTGGAATATGATATCAAAGGACATTGTAGGTGAGTTGCACCATCCAAAGTTCAGTGTTACATTTCATGCAGCAAGTGTTTTCTATTAGTACAAAGGCTGCCAATAGACACAAAACAATGTCCGAGAAGGGAATACTTGCTTTTATAACCAAGAAGGAGCGTTGTTCTATACAAAACTGGATTAAAATTCTTTTTGAATATTGATTCCAAGAAAACATGGTAACACTATGGACACCAAGTTGAAGCCTTAGATATTTCTTGCAAATGCTTTTTATCACCATACATCATGCTAGCCTACCATTTAATTATACTACCCTGAATTAGGTATAATTGGTTGGATTCACACAATATCATAAGTCAAAACCAGATCAACCACAGTATAATTTAGTTTAGTGGGTTCTATGAACCAGAGGGTACTCTATTAATAAAGTTTGGAAAAAAATGAATTCAAAGTCTCTATAAAAATTGGATTTCTTCACAGCAATGATAATATTGGCCCATTTCTTCTCTACAGAGTCATTTCATCAGGCAAAGTCAATGATTTACAGGCCAATTCGATACCAGTAACAATGAAATGATGCATCACAACAGTAGTAAAAATGTGTTTATTCACTTGTTCCTTAATTTTCTAAAATACCATCAAAAACAACAAACATCCATTTGCCTCAGCTATGGAATAAAAATACATAAAAATAAGGAAAGGAAAAACTAGTACTAATATTATGGAGGCCCCCTCAATTTATCTTGGGAGAAATTGAAGACCTAGTAGTAATCCGATGATAGCAACAGCACTTAAGACTTGTATAGTGCTCCATAGCCCTTTATAGCACTCTCTGAGCAGTTTGCAAATGTCAGCATATCACCCCCAACAATTAGGGTTCTCATTTTACCGAGATAGAAGGATGGAAAGCTGAGTCAACCTTGAGCCCTGTCAGGATCGAACTCCTGGCTGTGGGCAGAGTTTGTCTGCAATACTGCGTTCTAACCACTGCGCCACCAGGGCTCTTCAGCTTTAATTCTTATATTTTATCATTTTGTTTTTTCTGCTTCTCATGCTAAAACCGGAGAAAAAAATGTCTTCATGGCTAAGAAAAATAAATATTTGTCAAGGAGCCAAAATCTGCATTTGCATTTATATTGTTTTAATTTGCTTACCTGTGTTTTTGTTGGCCCTATATCTAAACCTTGAACAAATTTTTTCAAAAAGTTTTTCACAGCTTGCCATGGATAAATACTGTTTGACGCATCACATATAATCACCAGATCAATGGCTGAAGAACAGTCTGAAAAGAAGAGGATAGAAATCACGTTTCTCTAAGAATTCTCTCCTTTGAAACCTGTGTCACTTGGTGTTAAACATTCACAGAGTTAAATTAAAAAAATTTGCGACTCGCAATTCCATTCCTCCTAACAACGAAGTAGTGTCAGTAGCGCAAGAAGACTATCCTTAATATATTGAAAGGAAAGCTGCCTTATTCAAGTGAGGAGAAATCACCATCTCCATTTTTAAGAGGAAAAAAAGATAGAGGTAGTCCTTGTTTAGTGGCCACAATTGGAAGCAGCAACTCAGTCATTGAGTGAAGCAGGTGCTGAGTGAAACTGCAACTATGCTAATGATTTTCCTTCAGTTTTCCTTTGCTTTACAGACCTGCAAAGGTACGAAATGAGAGGATTTGTCAGAATCACTATCCTAGCTGCAAATGTTCACTAAATAAGACAGTCACTAAATGAGGACTACCTGTATTCTTTTCAGGATTACAGGACATAGTTCAAAAGGCACATGAAAATTCATTATACTTAAAGGCTGCACTGCTTACCCTATATTAAGTTTCCAAATATGGGCTGCAGAAATCTTGGTGATCATTAGGTGGCAACAACAAGATTCAAAAAGTTCTGAATGCTTCTGCCACCTAGTAACCACCTGGATTTTTGCAATCCAAATCTGGTAAACCTATATTTCATGCATTTATTGTGTCCCATTTTTCATACAACTCTTATTAAAGTGTGTTGGCACTTATTGCCTTACTTTGCACTGCAGGTGAAAAACTTCTCAGGAACTGAAAACTGGGACCAAATTCAGAACAGATTCCTGTTGCATAGTACTGGCTTCCACACTGTTGAGCCCACAAAGGACCACAAGCCTTAAAAACAAAAAGTGAAATAATATTCTAAAACAAAACCAAAAATACAGCATCAGACAGTAAAGCAAACATAGCTTTGATCTCTTTCTCCCCCACAGATGACAGATTTATGGTATATTTTTCACAAATGTGCCAGAGCTTTTTAAACACATGCTTTGTTGAACAATCCAAAGCGACTAGCATAATGTTCAGCCTTAACAGGTGAGGCTCACACTAAACCAAAACCAAGCAAACTACACAGGTCTTTTGCCTGATGGTGCAATGGACTGTATTTCTCTTATTATAAGTTTGTACTGCTCACAGTGTCCTAAAAACACCAGCTGTTTGCCTAGCACACACAGCGCTCTGGCACTAGCACATTTCCTTTGATAAGTATTCCCATTGTATGTTAGTTTATTCTCTTGTAATCCCTTCTTCACCAATTTCTCCACTCTGCAAGGGGAATGGAAAATGTATCACACACTAGAGAGATTGTCTAAAGAGGGGGTTTTTTCCTCTTTTTTTCTTCCCTTGCATTCTCCTTTGCCTGACACTTTATTTTCTCCTACTCCCCCACCTCACAGAGCAGAGAGATTGAAGTGGAAAGGATTACAAGAAAGTGATCAGGCATGCAATGGGGAATATACCAGTTCTTCACCTGGTGTGCTTGGGGCTTTGAACTATTTGTGCAGAATCTTAGTTTAAACATACAATGTACATAGTTTTTCTTCTCCAAAAACAAAACAAAAAAAGGAAGACAATGACAAATTCCAAGAAAAAAAGCAGAACTCCAGGCAGTTTTACATTATTATTAAAATTATTTATTTATTAATGACAGCACACAACATTTATCACCTATGTGTACAGGTGAGCTACTTTTGCTTAATAAACAGTTGGATCAGGCAGATCTTGGTGATCGGCTCAGAGGAGAATTGGGGAACCCTGAGCATTTCTAGTAGGCCTACAAATTGAATTACACCATAGACCAGGAATGTCAAACTGCCGGCCCATGGGCCGTATACATCACGCCAAAACTGCGCCCACCCCATTACCAGCAATGGGGGAAAAGTCACGATACATTGTGCGACGTCACGTGATGTCGCGAGTTTGACATGCCTGCCATAGACCAAGGATGGCCAACATTAGCTAAACTCCAGTAAAGTTGATGAACTTCTGAAAATATCTATATTGCAGTATACATAACTTTTCAATGCATCTGCTTTTAGTAGTTCCCATAAATGCTGCACTATGTTGGAATAATCTCTGTAGTATAGGAAGCATTATCCACAATGCAAGGAAGTCATAAGGGACCTAATTTTGTGTGTCTGCAATATATAAAACTAAACCTACTGAACTGCACTTTTCAAGACTATGTAAATAATGTACTCTAAAAGGTTTCTCCAAACATAATTTCAAATCTCATTATCAGTAAGCACAAAAAATGTTGCTGAAACTGCAAAAGTGAACTCTACTTTTAAGTTTGCTTCCTCACACTTCTTGCATTAGAATTAAATACATATGTAAAATTGAATTTAATTCTCAGGATTAGATTAAAAAAAGATTTTAAAGAAATAATTCCAAGTACAGTACAGTTCTTCACATTATGGCCACATGTGGACATGGATCTTCAGAAAGTACATTTGAGGACAGGGGCCATCATAATTTTGAATGGTTGCTAAGCAACTGATCGTAAATTGACAACTATCTGTAAATTGCATTTAACAATGTATAATACATAAATTACTTATTTGTTATGACAGAGTATAGTGTAGTGGTTAAGATCTTGGATGTTGATCAAGAATTTGCATGTTCAAATCCCCATCCACTCATGACATTCATTAGGTAACAAGAAATTAAAAGTTTATATTAAAAAACTCAAAACCTGTATCAGATTTTAGATTACTGAGTCCCAATCCAATATGGTATTTTTAAGTGTTTGTGGTAAGTGTTTGTGACAGGAAAACAAGAATTACAATAGGACAAGTGAAAGGCATTTGTTACACTGTCCTCCTTGTTTAAAGCTTATCTAATGGAGTTCTCTTTAAATATAGCAGAAAGACAGAAGCTTCCTAATGTGAAAAATTCCTGGTCTAAAAGCCACCTTGTTCTGTTTCAGATTTCTTAGAACTAATTCTGAATGTTGTAATAGTTAATAATAAATCTAATTTTACCATACAGGAATTTCAACCCCCCCCCCCAAAAATAAGACTTCTCCCGAAAATAAGTTCTAGCTTGATTTTTATGCATGCACCTAATGTAAGCCCCACTCCCAAAATAAGCCCTAGTTTTGGAGCGAGGTGCATGTGTAAAAATCAAGCTAGGGCGGGGGTAGAGCTGCCCCATGTGCCCCGCATCTGCTTACCTTAGGACCGCTGCAGCCAGGCCTTCCACGCCCCGATATCTGACACGCCACTGCCCAAGTTCTACTGCCGCCACTCGTGGTGCGAGATTCGTTGTGCTGATCGCGCAATCGGCCTTGTGGCATGAGTTGCTCAATGAGCCTTGTGGTGCGAGCGGCAGCGGCGGCAGCGACATAAGCAGCACGAGTCTCACAGTGTGAGCGGCGGCAACGGTACGATCGGTGCGATGAGCTGCACAGCGCAAGCGGCGGCAGTGGAGCAATACGCTACGTGGTGTGCAGCTGCAAGTGGCCGCAGACGAACTCAAGCAGCAGTGCAACAGGTGTCGGGGCATGGGAGGCCTGGCTGCGGCAGTCCTAAGGTAAGACATCTCCCGAAAATAAGACCTTGTGCCTCTTTTGGAGGCAAAAAAAATATAAGACCGGGTCTTATTTTCAGGGAAACACGGTACATATAAAAAAACAAATGAAATATTATATTGTAGGTAGAAGGCAAAAGTGTACTAAGTAAGATTCATAAATCTCATCATGAAAGATTCCTGAATGTGATATGCAAGTTAAATGAAAAGCAAAACTGACATTTGGTTTGTTCATTGTTTTCCAATCCAATTATGGAGGGTTACTGCTTTAACATTCAACCCAGTCTCTATAATAATACTGTGATTATAATTTTGTCAACAACCCAGGAAAGCATCACAACTGTAACATACCTTAGAACTTTATAAAGTTGCAACAAAAAAATAATATAGGACATTGGTCCTTATATATCAAGATACCCCTCCTTTCCCCCTCTTTTCCTTTTAAATATACACAGATCACTTTTATTTTGCTATTTTGGTGTTATAATTGGCTTGAATATAATGACTTTAATTCCAACAAACCCTAGCATAGCTTCAGTAATTATTAGACTTAAGTTAGCATAACTTTACATTCTCATAGAGTTTTATAAATTCTAGTATTCCTTATGTCCTTTTGTAGCTATACGTCTTAGTTTATAGCATGTAGATTATTCATTGTAAAATGTAATTGTAATTTTATAGAATTGTTTTGTGTTTTAATACCTGTATCTTGTAACAGATATCTGTACCTTGCAATTTTACCTTAATTTTATCTTTATCTTTTGTTCTATGAACATGACTTTTATTTTTATTTCTCTTTTAGTGTAATTCTTAATTATATGCTGGTGTATGACAAAAATAAAAATTGATTATTTGAGTGAAATTTATGGTTAGATGGAGGATAATTGTAGGTAGTTTCTAGGCTTTGTGGGTGAAATCTGGGATTGTAGGTGAAGTTGGCAATTCCCTACTATTTATGATATGTATAAAACAACTTTAAATATAAAATCAAACAAATTGATATTTGCATTTATTCCATTTAGAAAATAAATTTACTGTTAGAAATGTTATCTACACAATACCTGTACAGAGAAAAGTAAAAACTACTATAATGTATCACTGACAGAGAGAACTTATATTTGTAGTGCCCACATCTTTGTACTTACCAAAAAGCCTCCAGTTCTTTGATTTCTTACTAGAGTTAACCCTAGATTCATGTCCTTCTTTATCTCATTAACATTTGGTATGCTTGTAACAGCTAAAAAGAATAAATGAAAGTAAATCTGAGCAATACATTAAAAAGTATAACATGAAACTTGGACTATGAGTTGAACTGTGGAGCAAAAGTAGTACAGTGTTTCTCAACCCTGGCAAATTTAAGATGTCTGGACTTCAACTCCCAGAATTCCCAGGTCAGCTATGACATCTTAACTATATTTTGTATTCCATAACACAGTTATCTGGCCAAAAGGGAAGAGAGAATTAATTTATAATTTTTCCGTCTCTGGATATAGTCTCCTTTGCTAAAGGAGAAGCCGTACAAGAGTCCTCCAGCAATTGCATGGATTGTGGGGAGGAAGGAAATGCAGGCTTTCCCAGACCAATGCACAATGGTTTCATTCCCAAATTTACCAGAAGTTGTCTAGCAATCTATTGCTGACTGTGGTTTGGTGCAGCACCAGTGAGAATATGACCAACAGCTGGGCTTCTCAGACTCTGGTCACCCACTGGACAGTAAGATGTGGACGCTGAAAATAAACGGTTGTTATTTTATGAAGTAGCCACCAGAGAATGCCAATCACAATAAACTGATAACACAACTTACTCTGTAGGTCCATCTTTGAACATTTGGATCCCTGTTGACGAACAGCACATTTATAGATATCTCCCATTCTATTTTCACTCCAGGGTGAAGAAACAAGCAACCTGAAAAATTGATTAACTCTTATTAAATGTGCTGACATAATTGATTAAAGATTCAGTTTAAATGAAAAAGTGAAAAGAACTCTTTTGTTAATGTGATACTAGCCTTTAAAATCACATTTTTGGCTCTGCCAGAAGCCTTTCCCTACATGCTGCTCTCCAGTTGCATCTCTATCATTTGTTACCAATAGCCACTTTGAGTACTGATGACATTTATATTTGAAGAGTCTGAAAGGCAGCGTGTCGGGCAGGGATACCTGTAACTGACGTTCAAATAAATCGAGAGGTTCACTGGTGTGATCAAAGCTCCACCTATTTTTTATTTGTCTCACACATACAGATATCCGCCCTGTAGACACCCCTGCTAGAAGAACATTTCTATAAAGTCTGCTTTGGAGTAAATTGCAATTAGCATATAATGTGCTAGAAGTAAATTATCAAATTCTATCAAACATCTCTTTTAAAAAAATCATTTATCATTGATGCATTTTTAAGAGCAAATTCTGAGACATTTCCAATATTATAGAAGGAGTGTTGGGGGAGCATGCATTTGCCAAAGAGATATTTAATGATAGAGTGTACTACTCCCTATTTGTAACTTGTTCCTAGAAAGCGTACTTTCTCCATCATGGTGTCTCTCTTGTGGAACAGCCTCTCCCCAACATAAGGACAACCTTGACTACTGATTTTCCAGAGGGCAATTCTTTTTAATAGATTTCTATAGATTGGTTGATGTTTTTATATCTGCTCACTGCCCCGAATTTCTGGGGAGAAGTTAGAAACCCAATAACTCTTCCCCCATCCTCTTTTCCACTCTTTATAAAAAATTATTTTTTGGCATTTTAATTCTTGTTAAATGTGTATTGCTTATCTTTTCCCCCTCTTGTATTAACATGTGAGACATAGACATACATACAACACACACACACACACACACAGGTCCCTGGAAGGGACCTTGGGGGTCTTCTAGAACCCTCTGTCCAAGGCAGGAGTCCTTTTATCATCCCAGGCAAATGGTTGTCCAATCTTTTCTTGAAAACGTCCAGCAATGGAGCACCCACAACTCCGGGAGGCAAGCTATTCCATTGATTAATCATTCTCACTGTCAAAAAATTCCTCCTTTTCCCAGGTTGGATCTCCCTCTGATGAATTTCCACCCATTGCTTCTTGTCCTGCCATCAGGTATTATGGAGAATAAATTAACCCCCTTTTCTCTGTGACAGCCTTTCAAGCATTGGAAGATGGGTATCACGTCTCCCCTGAGCTTTCTGTTCATTAGGCTAAACATACTGTCTTCTTAGCCATTCATCACATGATTTAGCCTTCAGACATTCTTACTTTATACATCAACTTGTTTTTTTTATAAATTGATTCTCTCCTTTACACAGTACTGTGACTAAGCTATTGTGGCGAACAATTAGTCAGCCTTCTGAAATCCCTCCTCATGAATATTCTTGTTATAGGTTGAAATTCTCTGACATCAAGAACTGTTTAACCATAAAACAGACTGTGGGAGGAAACAGATCTAAGTACAAAATGAGTTGTGTAAGTCAGCCTATGACCTACTCTTCAAGAGTAAGTAAATGCCTAGTAGTGCATATCAAGTTCCACATAACCAGAGATATATGGATTTCAGAAAAGTATATTTCAAGCTTTGTGGACACAAATACAGAACCTGGGAAACTGCAATGGAAATGTCTTAATCTCATTGCTAATGAATTAATTCCTACTTAAGTACTTTGAAGCTCTTTTCCCAGATTTGTCCCTACCTAGGTTGAGTTCCCAAGTTATTTATGCACAGCTATCTTTTCTCTTCCCAGCCTGCCCACATTCCTCACAATGGAACAAATTATTTTGAATCCAGTCAATGTTTTAATGTTCTCTCAATATGTCAATATGTCCAACCACATGAACATACTTCTTTTATATTTAGTCGGTCACATTTTAATCCAACCCTTCAATTTTTCTTATTTCCACCTCATTCAGTTTATTTTTTATTTCTTCTGTCACACTTAACTCTTATTTCCATATATAATATTGGACAGAAACATGGTCTTTTGCATTGCCCCATTTAATTTTTCAAACACTCTTTTACTTCTTGCTAAAGATTGAAGCCTGTCCACAACCTTCCTACCGGTTTCTCCATCCATTTTCCTATCTTTAGTGAAGATCTTACTAAGGTAAACAAATTTATCTGCTTGTTGTAGTTTTTTAACCATGTGTTCCTAATCCTTTTATAGATGAAACCATCAAGTGTACATCATATATCCTTATCTTATTCGTTGCTCAATGTTAAATTATTCACTAAATATTCTATTTATTCTCATGCATACTTTTATTTGCTTCATATACAGTTCTGCAACCCTTTTTCAATTCTATATTTGCACAAAAAATCCATAATTTAGGCCTATCAGCCATCATGTTTCCTGTAAATCAATAAAGGTACACTAATCTTTATTTCTTACATTCACATATGACCTATTGAAAAGGACAAATCTGATTGGCACATGTGCCTGGCATAAAGCCACATTGCCCTTCCCAAAGTTGACTTAATGTCACCTTTTGTTAAGTATCATAGGCATACTTATCAAACTAAGCAACTCCATCAAGGAACCACATTCCATACTTTAACATGTATAGACTTACACACTATCTACAGTTGCAACGTTACCATTTTCTCACAGCAAATACAGGTAGTGCTCGACTTACAACCATTCATTTAGTCACCATTCGAAGTTACAATGGCACTGAAAAAAGTGACTTATGACCATTTTTCACACTTAGAATCTCCATGGTCACATGATCAAAATTCATATGCTTGGCAACTGGTTCATATTTATGACGGTTGCAATGTCCCAGGGTCATGTGATCACGTTTTGCGACCTTCTGACAAGCAAAGTCAAGGGAAACGAGATTCACTTAACAACCATGTTACTAACTTAACAACCGCAGTGAGAATTTTAAAGAAAAAAGAATATATGTATCTTTAAATGGATGTTGTAAAAATAAGAATGTCTTGTAAAGGCATAAAAATAGGAAGATGTATATTGAGGAGTAGCCTTGTAAACTAAAGGAATGGCTTTTTTCCTTATTTTTAACCTTCTGTCTTAATTTCTTTGGATTACTTAATTCTTTTCAAAATTTTCATAAGGTTGCTTACCCCAAAAAGGAATAGTAAGATGTAAATGTATATATAGTAATTTTATCTATAGCTTTTTGAAAAACAAGAAGAAAAATAAAGAAGAAAGCAAATTATCATTTCCTTAAGAAATAAAAAATCCTATACAGTACAACAAATTTGATCCTTTCATCCTCTTCTTTATTGTACAGAAAGTACAGTAATGCTTACCATTTGCCTTCTTGGTTTGTAATCTGTTGAACTAAATATCCAAATTGTTCATTTCGGGAACCAGAAAACACTTTAGCTCCTTCAAGGCCAATATTATATGCTTCACAGCAATTTTCAAATATGTCTAATAAGAAGAACAGAAATATTATCATAAAAAAATCAAGACAGTGGTGCATTTCTTGTCTTAATATCAGTTATACTCATTCATGATAATTTTATCATAATATCTAGGTATGTTCTATGTTTCCATGAATATATATTTCACTCGGCACAGGATTTGTGGACCAGGATTTATAGAAAGAATTCCACATCTATATAAACCACAGTTTGTTCATACATAGTTAATTTATGTAGCAGCTGATTACCTGCAAGCAAAACTAAAACCCAAAGAAGCCACTCTGTAACTTAGTATGTTCTGTGAACTAGCCAAGAGCTCAGCTTCTACTGCAGACATGTCAAACACAAGGCCCGCAACGTGGTTTCATGTGGCCCGTGAAGCCATCCTGGAAACAGAGAGTGAATGGCCCCCGCTGCCTTGGCCTCGGCCCAGGCCGCCCAGGAGCCAATGTACACTGTCCCACTCCTGCTCAGGCCCCCACAGGCCCCCTTGACGCGAACGATGTAGAGCTGGCCATGCCCACCCAGTAGGCCACACCCACTCCAACCACACCCACCCGGTAGGCCACACCCACCCTGGCCACACCCACCCGGCCCCCCGAGGACAACCACAATGCTGATGCGGCCCTCAATGAAATTGAGTTTGACACCCCTGTTCTACTGGATAGGTACCAACAGAATAAAACTCTGCCCTGCCCAAGGGAGCAGACACATTTACAAGTTCAGACCATGATCTCAGAATAACAAATGTCTCAACAGTAAAAAAAAAAAAAGTAATGAAATAAAGTCACCTTTGAACTTAACTGTGGCAACCCACATGGTCATAGCCATGCAATTTTCTTGGAAATGATAGCCAACTGTTTGATACTGCCTTCTTCTTCTAGTATGTTTTTTTTCCTAATTTTGCAGTCTAGCTACAGTCCTGGATTTTCCCAGGTGGCATATCTTTTAAGTACATTGATGTTTCCTATTGTTTTTGTTTTGTTTTTAAGTTCAAGAAAAACTATGCATTAGCAATTAACCCAACAAAATATAATTGTTTATATTATTTGCTATCATTTTAGAGTTCATAGGAATAAAATAAAATATATCTAAAATCTTCTCTTGCTGATATCTAATGAATGAAGTGGTTTAGAATTCTGTACAAAGATGAACAGTGAAGAAAAAATTTACATCCTTCACTGTTGGGCTGAAAATATGTGGGAGTAAATTCAAGTAGACACAACAATTTATCCCTTTTCCCAGCAGCCTTCCTTGTGACAATCATAACTATTTACCAATATTTTGTTAACTTTTCAGATCCAAGAACTCTATATAGGCAGAAACCTCTTTCTTGTTTGCAGCGTCATAAGGACAGCTGTTCAAAAACAGCCATTTAAGTTTTTTAAATCTGTGTCTCTGTAATTACCATGGAAGGCATGCACATTACCAACTAGTTTATATTTCAAAAACAAACAAATGTCCAACAATCAAGAATGACCTCATTAAAATCAGGAAACCTAATGCATGACTGAACATTTCTGAGCATGAAAGGCCACTATCTGTCGTAGAAAACAGAAACCTTTTCATCAATCCCCAGACTGTTTATAGATAACAGTTACTGGAACTACACAATTGTGTGTCACATTCCCAGGCAAATCAAGGTTACGGCATCTGTATGGCAGTCTAAACAGAAAATGCAAGTTCTTTGTGACTGGGTAAGGATGGATATCGTCTGAGGTCCAAATGCTTGTTTGCTACTACAAATGAGAGTAGTCCAGAATGGTATTATTTTACTACACTGTGAAAATTTTGTTTTGCCATTATTGTACAAGCAACATTTAAGAACCACAGCTTACAATTCACTTGTAAATTACAGACAAATTCTTGATAGTACATAGTTGAAATAATACTGAAGTTTCTTATAGTGTATGTATTAGTTTTCACCATAAAGTAATAGCATTAGAAGACTTTCTGCTGACACTAGAGGGTATTATTATTACTTTAATAGAGGACTAAAGTCTCTGTTTCAGCTGTAACAGTGCTGTCCTGTAGCAGTCGCTTCTTCACTGACAATGTCACTTCATTCTTCAACCGCATTTCAACAACTGAAGCTGTAAGAAGCAACATCAGTCCAGACCACATATGTGTTATGCTGGACTTCTGCCTGACCACTTCCTATATTAAATACAATGAAGGTTTCTCCAGACAAAATCACGGCTGTGCCACAGGTTTACCCTATTGTGGCCAATCTCTACATGGAAGAAGTAGAAACAAAAGCCCTAAACTCCTTCACAGGAACTCCACCCACTCAGTGGTATAAGTATGTGGATGATACTTGGGTCAAGATTAAAATACAGGAAGTAGAAGTCTTCACCACATAAAACTCTGTGGACAGATACATTAAGTTCACACAGGAAGATGTTAAAGAAAACAGTCTGGCGTTCCTAGACTGTGCAGTGAATATTAAAGAAGGCAGAAGCCTTAACACTGAAGTTTACACCCCCCCCCCCGAGATCAGTGTTTACATTTTGATTCTCACCATCCATTGGTGCACAGAATGGGTGTGATCAGAACTCTACAACCCCGGGCTGAAAGTTTGCCTACCAGTAAAGAGGGGGGAAAAGAAGAACTAAAACACATCAAGAACTTGTGGCTATCCTAACTTCATCAAATTCGCCCCTCCAAGAAAAGACCCAGCAGAAGCTCCTCCATAACAGACAAAGAGAACAACAAATGAAGCAATGTTGTCATTCCATATGTTGCAAAAATATCTGAAAAGCTCAGGAGGATTTTCAACCAACACAATATACATACACACTTTAAACCCAAGAATACATTAAGGCAGAAACTTGTCCATCCCAGGGACAAGTATCCAGACACAAACTGAGCAATACGTATATGCGGTGCAATGCAGTGAGACATGTGCAGGTCTGTGCATTGGAGAAACAAAACAACTACTTCACCAACACATGGCCCCACATAGGAGAACAAACCCATCAGAATAAGTTTCAGCAGTCCATCTGCATCTGAAAGAAAAAGGTCATCTTTTGAAGACAAAAAAGTCCATATTCTGGGCAGAGAGGACCACTAGCTTGAAAGGGAGGTCAAAGAAGCCATCTATATTAAAACTGAACAGCCTCACTCAACAGAGGAAGAGCGATACAACACCAGCTATCTCCTGTCTGCAATACAGTCCAGCAGTACCAAGAAGGTTCCACACCCATCTGCACTCTGAGGATACAGACCACCCCAAGTGGTCTCAATGACTCTCACTGCAAAGAATATAAATCCTTCCATTCCCTACTATTCAGCCAGAACTGAAGAAAGTGGATGAGAAGTAAAACAGTTTCAAGGAAAAAACCAAAAAAGTCCAGTTGCCTTTTGAACAGCACTGTTGGGATAGCATTTTGTGGGACAGATCGAGCAAAGTGATGGAGACAGGCCCCAAATTACCCAGTGTGCTGTTCGGTTAACAAAAGTTTTGAACTCCAGTTCCAATCCAAGATTGCTGCTACTGTAGATGCATAAATTATAAGTCAGTTTAATCACATGAACAAGAATCCCTTCTATACTTCTTGAAATTATTTAAAATTAGGATCTGGTGACAGCATATCCGTCAAATAAAGGACAGGTGAAAAGGGGCGTTGTCTTACCTGAACGCCTTTTCTCAGAATGATGGAGAATCCACGAATGGGTTAACTCTGTCTTCCTGCCCAATTAGACCAAGTCAGTCAAAGTTGCCACGCCCATCCTGGACCAGGTCACACCCCAGTTTCGAAGAGGGCAAAGCTAATGACAGTACGACGTGTTGGCTCCCAGATCCCTGACACTGGACCTGACTGCGTATAAGGGATGGGAGTGGATTCTCCATTCATCATGCTGAGAAGCCATTCAGGTAAGACAACGCCCCTTCTTCAGCATGAAGAATGGAGAATCCACGAATGGGACATACCAAAGCCCTTCTGTCCCTATGGGGGGAAGCAGACTGGGCCTGTGTCCCTGCCGCCAGCACTATCTGCTGTAGTACCCTTCGGCCAAACTTTGCAGAGGCAAACTTATCAAGTTTGTAATGTCGCACAAAAGGGGAAGGCGAAGACCACGTCGCCGCCCTGCAAATGTCATCTATAGACGCTTGTGTAGCCCATGCCGCAGAGGTAGCAGCACTCCTAGTGGAATGCGCCATCACATGACGTGGAACTGATAAAGAGCGCGCCTGATACGCCTCTGAGATACAGGCCCTGATCCACCTGCCAATGGTAGAAGAAGACACCTTCTGACCCTTAGAGGCAGGTTGAAAAGAAACAAAAAGGGCTTCAGACCTGCGAAAGGCCGCCGTCCGCTTGAGGTAATAGCGCAACGCCCTGCGGACGTCCAGAGTGTGCCATTGCCGTTCCAAGCCATGAGACGGGTTAGGACAAAAGTCCGGCAACATGATCTCTTGCGCTCTGTGAAAAATGGTGTTAATCTTGGGAATGAATGAGGGGTCCAAATGCAGGACCACTCTGTCTTGGTGAAAAACGCATAAGTCCTCTCTGATAGAAAGAGCTGCCAGCTCCGAGATGCGTCTAGCCGAGGTAACTGCAACCAAGAAGGCAACCTTGAGAGACAAGGACAGCAGGTTGCAGGTCCTAATGGGTTCAAAGGGTGACTCGGTAAGGGCCTGTAAGACCCGCGGCAACTCCCAAGTGGGATACCTATGTACCACGGGCGGTTTGCTGTTGGTGACCCCCTTGATAAAGGAGCGGACCATGGGGTGCTAAGCCAATGGGTCTGAGTTGTCACAGGTAAACACCGTGGATAGAGCCGCCACCTGTCTGCGGATAATGTTGGGCGCCAAGCCCTTATTAACACCTTCCAACAAATAGTCCAAGAGACGCACTGTGGATGCCATTGCTTGAGCAACTGCCTGGGAAATCATGGCCTGCAGTTGGTCTGTGAAAGATGGTTCCTCTAGAGTCCGAAGCCCTGCTGCAGTTGGGGTAAATGTGGCTTCTGGTGCCTGAGGGGGTCCTTGAGGCCTTGGTTCCTCTTCGAAGAGGGAAAGGTGCTCCTGACAGAAACCGGGTGAAAAACCCTGGTCAGGGTCCCGTTCTGGGGACCATGTCAGGGCGTGGGCCACAAGTTAGCGTCGCAATTGTGGTAGGGGGTGGGTTGACCGTCTCCCCCACAGCCAGCTTTTGTGCACGGGAGAATTGCTTCTGTAAGGCACAATGTCTGCGGGTGGCCTGTTTCTCAGCCGCTTTGGAGGCTCTCTTGTCAAAACTGGCCTTAGTTTTGGCCTTGATTTTAGCAGCTGCCTCCTGGCTAGAGGACTTACGCTTTGTGTGTCCACCTCAGGTGGAAGCCTGTGGCTCGGTGTTATCTGCCATTATAAAGCGAGAGTTTTCAGTGGAGTGCTGAAGCATCTTGGTCTGCAAGAGATGCGGCTGCGGCCCACCAAGGTGGGACTGGCCTGCACGTGGATCTGTGATAGTCCGGCCCACCGGCAAGCTCGGAGTCACACTTAGCGATGGATGTCGCGCGTCGCTTAGTGGTGATGAACAGAGCGCGAGAGACCTGCCGTCGAGGCCAAGTTCGCGTTTAGTGATGGGATCACATGTGTCTCACTTAGTGGCGGCAAGGTCCAAACGTATCGGCCGTTCCACTAGATGCAGACTATGGCAAACAGGCTATAGCTGGCAAGGCCCAAAATGGTTGAGCTTTCAGAAGTGATGATTGCCAGTTGAGAGAAGGTAACTGATGCTTGGGGCCAATTCTTATTGGGCCTGGTGAGCGAGGCCTGTGGATTGAGGCAAAAGTCCTGGTCCTGTGCTTGAACAGGTTACAAGGGACCGCTTTATCCGGGCTGCCGTATGAGAACGGGCAAATCCCTTGCGGCCTGCAGCTGTTAAGGCTCAAAATGGCAGCCGCCAAATTGCCTTGAGTAGAGCTTGATTAATTGGCAATCAGGGGTGATTAATATCAATCCAAACTGGAAGAAACACGACTGTGTGGCCCTTGGATCGCTCACCTACCTTCCTCCGTCCAGAGTTCTGGGTCTTTGACTGCTTACTGCAGTCCAAAATGGCGGCCACAACTAATCCGGGCCAAGGGGAAACGAAAGCAAGATGAATCTAGCTGTTTCTATCTGAAAACACAGTCTCCCATCGATTGCCAGCTGAAACGGGGCTGCCTAGCCTCTCTTTAGTCCCCCAGTAAAGAGAAACAGTCAGATAAAGAAGATAAGCCGATCGCCACACGGCGCCCAAAATGGCAGCTGCGACGATCAGCTAAGTGATCCTCAAGGCGAGGGCTGCCTAAATAACAAAAAAGCACTCTTTTTAGACTCCCGGTAAGAGAGAAACGATCCGATAGAGAAAGAAAGCCGTTCGCCACGCGGCGTCCAAAATGGCGGCCGCGACGATCAGCTGAGTGAGAAATAAAAATAAAATAGTAAAATAAAGCTAATAATTACAACTTTTTAATGAATTATGTTTCTTGTGAATCGCTGTGGCAAGTTATACTTCTCATAAATTACAGCTGTATCTGATTACATAGTCAAATACACCCATTCAGCCATAAGCAAGAAGTGTAAGCAGGTTAGGGTTAGGGTTGGAAAGGAATGGAATGAATGAACAAACGAATGAAAGAATAGATGGATGGCAGGCTATAATCTTGAACAAAAGAAATATTTCACAGGGCAACATTTTCAAGCATATCCCAGTTGTATTTTATGATTCGCCTCGCCTGTAACTTAAACAAATAAAACAGTTAATCTTTTCGTAAGTTTAGAAGCATGACAATATATAAATGAAGTTTTTGAAACTGGTTGCCCAAATTGCTTCATATGAATTCCTTCCATTAACTCACATTTTTAAGGAAAACATGTAGAAACTAGTAGAAATCTTTGTGAAAAAATTCCATAGACTTAAATTTAACAAGGGGTTCTCCAGGGAACCAAAAAGTTCCCAACCTTCTTCTTCAAAGCACAGCAAGACTTCTAGGAAAACAATCACTCAAAAAATCGAGGCCATTACATGTCTGATCACAATTTGTATATATTTGTGAATGTCATTTTGGATAGGTAATGAGATGACAGAGTTCTGTGTGGAAAAGAAAAACTATGATATATCTGCACTGCAGCTTTTCAAACTTTTTCCAGATGGTACAATGCCTACTGCAGCCCGGTGTGGAAATGATTTTTTAAGAAAACTCAATGGCTTATTTTGCAAACACTTAAACTTGACAGTTGTAATACTGTAGTGTAAGTGTCAAGTATTCGAATGTAAATAAGCCCAAAAGCCCAAAATCTCTTGTCAGTTTCTTTAGAACCTGTAATTAAGAACTTGAGCTTGAATATGGAAAATGAACATTTTTGGCAGGATGCTTTATTCTCTGGAGAGATCAAGTCTCCAGAAAGAAAATTATGTGACAATAATGTTCCCATTGAGAATATAAACCTACCCCAATAAAAAAAACTATTAGCTTAAAGTATACAACTTATAATGACCTTTGAATTTATTTCTTTGTTTTATGCTGTATATTTCTATTCTCATACTCATTTGGGTAAACAGCAAAATAAAACTAAGTCAATATTAATAAAATAATAGGGACGAATAAGAAGTAACAGGAGAAGTAGGACATTTAAATTTGAGACAAATTGCTATAAAATATGATTTATTGAAAGAAAATGTTTTCTTAATTTAAGTTTTTGGGATGGTATAAAAGTTGAGACTGAATGCTATAAAAAATTAACTCTTTTTAGGATTTAAAAGCCCATGTGATTTATATTGTTTCCAGAGCTGCTACATGAATACAACACTGAAATCTCACACAAACAACTCTTTATTCAGGTGGAAGTCATAGAGTCTTCAATTCGTGTCTTCTAAATTGAAGGTTATATTTTATAACCTGTGTTATATCTCCTGTGATCAAGGTCCCTTTGAAGACCAAACAAATGCTGGTGATTGGACTGGAGTTAAAATTTAACTCAGACATATTTTGATTGCGAGTGCCTGTACTATATTTTAAATATGTACCATCCATGAAATATAGAATCTCTAAGTATTTTTTTATAAAGGAAACTGACAAATAAGAACAAATGATATTCAGATGCATCCATCATATGCTCAAAGGAGGCAATGTTCAAAAATGGCAGCGCCCGTATTATGATGCCACAATGCCGCTTTTATCATTTTGACAAAATGTCTCCAATTCTGTGAATGTCTCAGGAATATACTAATAGAGTATCACATATAGAACAGTTGTAGAAGTAGAAGGTGGACTTCTTTCTTCTAACTATTTGGGAGCAGACTAAAGAGAAAAAGCATCTATAGAAATACTCAGTAAGACAAGATAGGAAAGGCTTCATTTTCCATCTTCCATATGACCAAGATGAATACCTACCTCTCTTGAGAAATCTATAATGCTGGGAAAGATGGAAAGAAAGAGAAAAAGAGGATGAACAATAGCAAAGTGGATGCATTCAATAACATTGGTATTGAATGCATCACTGGAAGATCAGAAAATTCAGGATAGCGATCTTAAATGAAGTCTGTCTATCTTGTCACTAGGAGCCATCATCAGCTTGATGAAACATAATTCAATCAAAACTGTAAACATTTTTACCATCAAACATGATTACCTATTACCTTTTGATCGGCTCTAAAATCAGTTTATTACAAAACAGCAAGTGTCTAAGGAATCATGCTTTTATTTATTTAAAACATTTATATAGCCATCCCTCTTATAATCAACTTGGAACACCTCTCTTGAACATAAAGTCAGTGGGGGGGAAGACATGCAATAGGACTTGCAAGATTCTGTTACTGTAACCTTATAATAAAAGTAGTATTAGCATTCATAATTTTGGTTTCCTGGTCTGGATTACCTCGAATAGCTGACACTTAATGGTGATTTTTGAAAGTCTTTTTGTATTGTCTGTTTTTAACCCAATGATCAATATCAAGTCCTTTATAGAAATACTACAGGGCTAGGAACCCTGTAGCCCTGTAGATGTTGAACCACTAGTCCTCAACATTCTGCACCACTGGTCATGATGGTTGAGAACTGCAATTCAGTCATGCTTCAAAGGCCACAAGTTTCCATCTCTAACGTAGAAATAAATCTTAATGAATAGTATTCTGGGAAAGCTGTATTTATTGATAAACAAACAAACATACATACATACATACATACATACATAATAACAACCTTTCTCCCCAAGTGTTTTTTATAGATAAAAGGAAAACTAAAGTTCCTCTGGGGCTTGTTCTTTGGTATGATCTCTTCCCTTTGTTTTTGACATAGGAAATGCAAGTAAACCTGCTTCATCTCTGCACAGGGTTGATATAACATGGGGTGGTTTTTTTTTGCATTTGTATTTCAGCAGACAGGGATTATTAACAACAACATTCCATATATGTTTACCCCAGAAGTAAACTCTGCAGTATTCAACAGTAACTATGCACAGAAGAAAGGATAAAAAAGATTGAGAACTGGGGGGAAATAGGAGCTTTTCATGTAAGAAGGTCAAGGTTCTAGTCCACCCTCAGCCATGGAAGCTCACTTTGGGTCAGCTACTTTTTCTCAGCTGAATAATCACAGGGGTTGTTGTTGTGGGGGGGGGGAGTACTGTGCATGCAACCCTGAGGTCCTGAAGGAAAGCAGGATATAAATCTAACGAATAAAAGAGTCAAAGAACATAGAAATCTTTAATGGACTAGTTTGCTAAAGATTCTTTTATTATTAATTTGCAACGATGGGGAAGGGAAGAGTTATTTTTAACACTTATCTGGTGTCACCCAATACAGGAAGCATCTATTTATAAGTCTGCTTCTACTGCTCTCCACATCCCTATTTGTATCTGCAACAGTAAAAAGAATCAAGCGAATTGATCAATGAAGAATAATCCTTATTCCATTCTTTCCACAAATATATTATTTTTCTTTCAAATTGGATTTCTTCTTCCTAATTTGACCTGATTGTTATAATAATTAAGAAGTTTATTTCCCAAAATGTCACAGGTGATCAGACGACAATCTGGGGCCATGAAATTAAAATTCCACTAAATACTACCATGGGAATCAGTTAATTAACCATGGGTACTAAAAATGAATGTTTTCTAAATGTGCACATTCTGATAGTGCTTGCCAAACCCAAGAGTATTTTGAACATATTATCTGTATTTATTCTGTTCACAAAGAAGGCTACTATACTGGTAATTCAGGAAGAGGGCTGAAACAAGGACCAAATGTGGAATGGTTCTTGCTGCATTTTTAGAAAGAAAACTTTGTGAATGCCAAGAACAGAAATATGTGCTTGTGCAGAACACTGTCCTAAAGTAAGCAAAAATTAAGCCAAAGCTACAATCCTTATTATGATTTCTAGGAAGTGTGACCTTCTTACAATTAAGGGTCATATTTCCTCAGGGTACAGGCTGTTGGGACTGCATAATGGCAGAGGATGGGACCGTAGCCAAAATGGTAGTATGCAGAACTGTACAATTTCCTCTCTGTGTTGGTCCTACTATTTCCTCTCTATTTTCCATTCTATGCCTGCCTCTTTGTGCTCCTTCTACAGGACAATTAGACTTGCGGTTGCTTTAAACTAAACCTAAAACTACTTGCAACCTCCTTTTACCCTGGACCCATGAGTATAACGTGCATTATTTATTCATATTATCAGTCTGAATCCATCTACTGCAGGATGAAGACCTATTCACTGTAATCTACCAAACCCAAAGTAGGTTGGTAGACAGATGTTTTTTAATTTCTCCACATAGGAATCAGGCTAGAAAGCAGGAGACCATGAGTTCAAGTCCCATGAAAGCCTGCTGAGTGAGTTTGGGCCAGTCACTCTCTCTCAGCTCAACTCACCTCACAGGCTTGTTGTTGTGGGGAAAGTAGGAAGATAAAAGTGTGTTGGATATGTTTGCCATCTTAAATGTGGGGTATAAATAAGCAAACAAATGAACAGGCCGAACAAGAGTGATTGATTCAAAGTCAACTGGTTTGCTGGTCTCCCTACTCCCAATTCAACAACTTAACTGCTATACCACACTGGATCTCATCTCATCGCATCTCATCTCTCTCTCTCTCCCTCTCTCTCCCTCTACCTCCTCTACCTTTACCTCTACCTCCTCTACCTCTACCTCTATCTGTCTCTCTCTCCCTCCTCCCCCTCCCTCCTCCCCTCTTTCTCTCAGCAGAATCACAGGTATCTCTTCAGATTGCCTACGAAAGACTGCAAAACACTAAAGAAGGTCATTATCTGCCTTTGCATTCATTTTTTCCAACAGTGGATGTTGCTTTGATCAAGCTTTGATGCAGAAGCCGTGATTTCTTTAATAGTATTATTATGATTAATACTTCCCCACAAGGAAAAGACCCAACATAAAAACATTACTAAAACTTAATTGGCATGGATATAAAGAATAAAATAAGCTTATTAAAAGATCCACTAATAGCATTGTTTAAGAATTGCTGGAACTTTCAGACTTCTGCTTCTGTTATAAAACTTCCCAGACTATTCTGATTGGCATGCAGTTTGTGTCTCATATGCCTTTCAATATTGTAACCATGGAAATAGTGGCAAGTCTGCACAATGCTGCCCAAAAACACCTGGAATGAGTAAATGAAAATAACTGCCCTTTATGAAGAATGCCCCAGTCTTTTAGCAGACTTCATAGTTTAGCCAAGTCTTTCTGAAAAATGATGTAGACTCACAAACATATCCATTGACTTCAATGTCCCTAATCTGAGTTATATTCACAGTGTTCTCAAACATTTTGTTAATCTAGCATTAGTTGGAGTTCTATATGAATTATTTTAGGGCTGTGTGGTGAATATACATTATATATATAATAGCTGTTCTTCTTTTCCTTTCTACACTATTTCATTACCTCTGTAAAATAAGTCTCCTTTATAAATACAACTTCTAATACTAATTGTGCCATATTCACTCATAATCTAATGAACATTGGGATCTCAAAGGAAGTGATTCAACTTCAGATCCCTTGCCCAATCACCAGAGAACCTATCAAACATAAAAGGGGCAGATGGGCCTTCATGGGAAGACAAAAAACAACAACACCACCCAGCTTGTGATCCTTGCAGTACCCTAACCCAGAGGGTGGCAGGAGAAAATCACTTGAAGAGTTTAGTAGCATCTTTTCTAACATGTTTTATTAAAAAGCATGAGTGAGCTCATTTCTTCAAATGCATGGAGTAATTAAACTAATGGATTGGAAAACAAATAGAAAGTGGGGAAAGAAAAGGTTGTTATGCAGATGCAACTTAAATATGAAACAGATGACAAGTATTTCATTAATCAGCAATTATGTCTTAAAAACCTGTTACATTTGTTAATGGTTTTTGAGATAGCCCGAAACTTGATGTATGTGACTTTAGCAGTCTTTCTTTGGATAATGCTGGCAAAGTTTTGTTATTCTAATACAGTTCATTAACAACTTCTATAATTGAATTTCTTGGGAGGTAAAATACTGACATTACTTTGTCCTTGTTTTGAGCCCTGATGTCAAATTTATGACAAATACGAGCTCTCTAGGTGATAACACATTTATTTTCCTCCCAATTAATAGGTGAGGGGAAACTTCCAAACAAAAGGGAAGAACAAGACAAGAAAGTTTCCTGAATGAGAAGTTCTATTGGTCTTCAAATCTTCCTACAGTGGCTGGTTGGGTTATTTGCTAGTTGCATGTTGGATATCTTCGGGCTCTGAGGGATAAAAATACTGTTGGTACAGTCTTTATATGCTATTTGTTTCTCATGAACAGATTTAAATGTTCCTTTTTGTCTACTCTTAGTCAATGCAAAGTCTCTGCGAGTATGTTATGGATGGCAGGAAGTCAAGAGACAAACAGTCTTAGTATTTTCAAAGCTGATAGAAGCAACCATTTCTTTTATCTTTGAAGACAGTGTATATCTAACATCAACAACAGTTAATACAAGGTCTGCCTTCAACCTATCACCTTCAAACTGATTTTAAACTGCAGAGTTCACTGCTTAAATAACTGGCCTAATTTTGGGATTTGTTTTCCTTTTTCCTCATTTCTATAGTATTATACTATAAGAAAATACAAAAAATGGTTCCCTAACTCATTCTTAACTATGATGACATAAAGCAGAGGTCCCAAACCTTTTGGGCACCAGGGACTGGTTCCGTAGACAGAGGTTCTTCCATGGACCAGAGAGTGCATGGTTTTGTGTGCTGCCTGCATCCTGCAGATGGAGCTTTGCTTGTTTGTGCGGACCGGTTGCTGGCATGCCGCGGCCCGGTACTGGTCCACGGACCGGGGGTTGGGGACCCCTGACATAAAGAACTAAACTGATTCATGAAAAACTTTAGCAAGTTTTACATGTCACGCAAATGTTCTAATGCCTGATGCTTTTAAACTTCAAGAAGTAGGAATTAGGAAGTGGAAAACCCCTTGAAATAACATGCATTTAAAGTAGTTAATGCCTCCGCATTTAGCTATTAGGGCCACTAATTTGACTAACGTTTCCTATTCAACTTTTAGAAAGTTGAAATTTAACATAATCAGTAATTTAAGTCATTAATAGTCATTTACAATTTGCTTATCAGAAGAACTGCTCTATAGATGATGCACTTGTGTGCTTCATTTGTTTGGCACACCTGGAGGAGAAAAATACTCAAGTGCGAATGCTGTTTGTTGATTTTAGTTCAGTGTTCAATATAATCATTCCTCAGCATTTGGTGAACAACTGGGCCTATTAAGTTTTAATACTTCTTCACATAACTGGATACTTGACTTATTGATAGGCCCCAGTTTGTGCAAGTTGGAAGAAAACTTTCCAGTTCCACCTTTTTGAGTACGGGTTCCCCACAGGGCTGTGTTTTGAGTCCGTTACTGTTCAACCTTGATGATCCATGACTTCTGTGCTGAATCTGCTACGAATCATATTGTGAAGGCTGTGGTGGGTCTTATCCAGGATGATAATGAAGATTCTTATAGGGAGGAGGTGAAGGCTTTGGTGGACTGGTGCAGTAAAAATAAGTTGGTTTTAAATGATAATGAAACAAAGGAGATCATTGTTGATTTTAGAAAGAGGCAGCATAATCATACTCCACCTTGTATCAAGGCTGCAGCTGTGGAGGTCAATAGCATTAAGTACCTGGGGATGCAGATAACTAACAATCTGACTTGGTCTCCTCATATGTTATCTTTAGTGTAGTGTGCAAACCAGCGTTTGCATTTCTTGCATCAAATGAGGAGAGAATATCTTTCTCCTTCTGTCCTGGCCACTTTTTATAGAGGCACGATTGAAACATTTTAACAAACTCACTTCCTGTTATTCAGGATACTGCTTATAAGCACGATGTGCTTAAAGCTTGAACCATTGTTAGAGACCCCACACACCCACTTCACAGTCTGTTTCTGTTGCTGCCCTCTGGGAGGGGGTTTCAAAGTATTTATAGCAGAACTACTAGATTCTGTAACAGCTTTGTTCCTTATGCCATCTGTTTTGCAAATTCGCAGAATTCTTTTTTTTTTTTGCCATGTATATGTCTACATTCGAACTAGACTGTGATGTTTCTCTGTGTCATGTATGTGTGTATACGTGACTATATGCATAATGATATTTTTTTGAGAGCTGAATGCAACGAAATCTCATTTTGATATATGCTGATTAGTGAACATTTAAAGTAACTCTTCTATTCTATTCTGTTCTGTTCTGTTCTGTTCTGGCATTCTCTTTCCCAGAAACTAGTGGATCTTTTTTGACACCACTGAAAATTCAATAGCCAGATTTGCTCTTAAAATGATTTAATAGTCTTGTTTTCCCCCGCATCATTTTTATATGTTTAATACTTTGGCATTATTTCAGAGAGAAGAGAATTTATGCAGTCCCACCCATTCTTCTGGGTTAGCCTACACACGTTTTGATATAATTGCTGACTCACACCAGGTGCAGGTGGGGCAATTGGAGGAAAATAAATTGTGTACTCCTTTTTTTGCTATTGGAACAGGAGAAAACTCCTAGCAGGAACTGCAACTAATGGATAAAACTTTAAACTATATCCCTCAAGGTAAATTACAGCAGCATCTCTTTTGCAGCCCTGAGACCATTCAGTATAATTGCAAATAAATCTTTAGTCCACTGTGCTTAGCTTTTGAAGGAGAGAGTCTAAGTAGCAAAATTCATTTCATAAATCTTGCAAAGAGGTAAAGTAGGATTTTCATCCTTTAAGAAATCCAACCATTTCAATACTAGGCAGATTTTTTTCTGATTGAATGGAGTTTAAGAGACAAAAATGGATGCCTTTAATACTTTGCTAGACCCCCCACCCCCACCTCTAAACTTCAGCAACAGACTGACAATGTACTACTGGTCCTATGGACCAAAACAGTAGCACCTCCCCATCCCCCAAACTATAGTAAGTGTAGCAAACCATAACATGATTAAGCTGAGTATTGTGTGAATGATCCACTTGTAGATATCCCACAAACCGTGGTATAAGCAAACATAACTTAACATTAAGGCTAAGCCATTCTTTACACATTTTTCCCTATTCAACTTTTAGAAAGTTTATAGTCAGCATAATCAGTAATTTAAGTCATTAAATCATGAGTACAAGCTTTTCTTTTGCTGTAGCTCTCACCAATGAGGCACTCAGCTTCACGTTCCAACTTCCACCCATTATGTTTTAACAACGTTGGCATAACCCCGTCACTCTAGCCAAGTGCCTTTTAGAACCCAGTGCCTTTGTTTAAGCCCCAGTCACTTTCACCAGCAGAATAAAGGACAGATTAAATAAAAATGCAGAGAGAATGTTCCATGCTCTGAAAATTCGTTCTTTCAGAAAAGAGCACAAAATACAGGCCGTTCTGCATGCACCATTCTTGCAAAAAGTTAATGTCTCTGTATCTGGTTTGGTCCCTCAAGCGCTGTTACATTCTTAAATGTCTCCCTTAGTTAGGAACAAGTTGGAACTTCTCACAGGTAAATGTTTTTGTATGCCATCCAGCTTAATAACAAGCTCGGATGAAATAGCAGACTGATCTTTTACACTCTGGAATGTTAGGGTGAAATATTATGACAAAAAATGGCTGTAAGGAGTCTTAACTCATCCAAGTATTCAAAGAGTTCATATATCCACAGTTCACATTCACTTAATTTAAACAAGAAAGTGTACTTCATCTCTTCTGGCTCCTGTTAATAAAAGGGCACCATCAATGTCTCCAAAATCATGTAACCAGCTCTGGTGAAGAAAAGATGCTCTAGTGAGTCTAGTCCATAGATTCTGGCATGAATTTAATGAATAAACTGTAAATATAAATTAGACTGAACAGAATGATGCCTGCAATCTGGAAATGATTCAACCTCACCCTGAACTCTTCAGATAATATCTCAGTTTCTAACTGCAGTCCTCTAGGTATGACTCTGACTAAATTCAGCAAAATTACAATCCTTTATCTATTTATTTGGAAGCTAATGCCACTAAAGAAGCTTCTTGGATGAGAAGTGAAACGTCTTCAAAGAAAAACAAGAAAGTCCAGTTGCCTCTTGAAAAAGCACCTTTGGGACAACCATGACCGAGAATCTCCAGACATTTAGTGCCACTGAGTTCAAACAATCTTACTTCTCAAAATCACACTGTGTCTGAGTTCATCCAACACAATAAGCCATAATGTGATTTATTATGTTACATGAACTCTGCATTGCATTTGTAAAAAAATGGCTAAAATCAAGCATGATATGTGAAATAACTCATATAATCGGTGATATCAGGAGGATAATATTAATTTATTTTACAACAGGGGTATAAGAATTACTGAAATAAAGTATTCTAAGTCTGGTTTATACAGGCACAATTTGGAGTAGTGGCACCAAGCGAGAAACTGGG
This sequence comes from Azemiops feae, assembly GCA_023970755.1. Taxonomy (NCBI): domain Eukaryota; kingdom Metazoa; phylum Chordata; class Lepidosauria; order Squamata; family Viperidae; genus Azemiops; species Azemiops feae. Next base: position 80,120 of record JALGBA010000908.1, on the reverse strand, counting down.
AGACAATGAGTTCTAGTCCTGCCATAGGCACAAAGCCAGTGGGATGACCTCAAGCCAGTCACTCTGTCTCAGCCCCAAAAAATGGTAATGGCAAATCACTTCTGAATTCTTGCCAAGAAAACTGCAGGGGCTAGTCCAGATAGTCTCCAGAAATGAACACTGACTTGAAACCATATATCAAAAAGGTTTATAGCTAAAGTGATCTGAAAAGAGAAATATCAGTCTTAATGTTATATTTATTTACATATATAGCTTCCTAAATGCTTAAGGGGACCTGCAGGGCTTCACCTCAAGTTTGTTTATTTATTTTATCATACTTAAGAAATGCCCACCCAAGGGACAATAATATAGTAAAAGCATTTTAAAAAGGCATATAAAATGTATAAGTTATCTTCACAACAACCCTGTGGAGTAAACTTAAGTCTCTGTGATCAACCTGAGCTCAGCCATTAAGTTTCACTCGTTTTCCACAGCTTTAGTGCCCTACTGTAATCCAATACAGGACCAGGTAATTGAGAGGTTCTCTTTCTGTGTGACTACTCATCCCGTTGCTTTTATGAGACAACAGTACAGAGAACGTTTCTCCAACAGCAGTTTTTGGAAATGCGGCAAATAATAAGCAAAAGTAAAGAGAGTCACCCAGCCTGGAGGTTCATCAAAACCTCCCTTCCATTGACCTCAACGCGGGACCTATAACACAATCTTGCACACTGCCTTCAGAAAGTACACTGTACACTGGTGTTCAACAACGCTCATAGCACCCGGGGAGCTATGCAGGATCGCCAAGCTTCCATCGGGCTAGACCTAGGGCACCTGTTCCAGCCTCCTCGAAGGAGAGAGGGGAACGTGTTACAATTAAAAGCGTATTCGGAAAGGCCTCTTCCCCGGGTTGGGGGAACTTTTCAGAAGAAGAGCGTCCCTCGAGTCTGCGTGCGACTGGATGGAGGAGACTCCCATTCTGGAGTCGCTCAGAGCTGAAACAACACAAACACAAACCGTCGCCCGAATGAAAGAACGCCACAACTTACTTAAGCCGAGGAGGCTCAGGAGAGCCAGGCAGCCCAGAACTCGCCTTGGATCACCCATTGTTCCCAGAAAGAGCGGAGACTGCAGCAGCGCCGGCGGGCACAGGGCAACAGCGCTAAGTACCGGAGCAGCTCCGCCCACCTGGCGCGCTCTGCAGCGCCCCGAGGGTCCCTCTGAACCGGCGAGCTGCTCCTGCCCTCCCCGCTCGCCAAGTTTTTAAGCCCCTCCTCTTACTCCCTCGCCCGCCACAAATAAAGACTCTTCCGCCCCGGTGTTTTAAGACGTGCGCGCAGCAAAACGAGCTTTCTGGCCTCGTGCCCTCTTCCTGCTAATCGGTGAGGGCCAAAGTAAGAAGAGAGAAGTAAAGAAGATGCGGGAACGAACATAACCTCGACAGAATTGTGTGAAAGGAGTTCAGAGATGCTCTGTCTCTTCTCATCCTTCGTGGCTCCATCAGGGCTCGTTTAGGAGGGGAGGGATGTGGTGTATAAATTGTGCGAAAAACCCACTCCGAAGGGAGAGAGAAAGCTTTGGTGATTTTTGTTGGTGTGGGTGCACTATGTGGTCTTATTCTGTGGTCTTAGGCCCTGGCACCTAAAGCAAGCTATAGGTTGTGTACAGTATTTGGAAGAGAAGTATTTTAGCGTTTTAATTAGTAGGAGTAACCATTCATCCGGACAGAATGACTCAAACATGTATGAGCATGTATGAAGGCACTGATTGATCTTTTCTGGATCGGAAAAGCAAGCCACTGTTGATTCCCCTTAGTACTGGGATAGAAGACCACCATGAAATCCTTCCTAGAGTGGGAAGTCAAAAACACCCTGAAAAAAGGCAGTATCAAATCATTTCTGATCTGTGGTCAAAACAATTGTGTGGATGTGTCCCACTGACAATTGAGCTAAAAAAATGTTATTTCCCATTTCCCCTCCCTTCCCCCCCCAAAAAAAAGAAAATTTCTGGATGTTTGGCATATACTATATAAAAATGTTTTTTTTTCTCAGCTGGTGACAACCTAGCTGATGTTATCTGATTCAAAAACTAAGCCAGGCTAGATTTTTTTTTTTTTAGTATTTAAGACCACTAGAAGAATCCAAAGGCTACAGCCTAGACTGAGAAGTTGGAACAAAAAATAGAGACTTTATATTTCAATACAGTTTCAGGTGCACTGCTCTTACAGTATTTGGAACACAAGAGTAGTTTCTTAACTACAGCAGATGCCAGAGCAACTCTATATTTTATTTGTTGATCATTGGAGACACAAGAAAGTTAGTTTTCCAGTAATATTAATTTTTCCCCACCTTCTCCCTAGTAACGCGAATTACTAAGAAAACATTGTGAAATGTCATAAACAATATAACTCATTGACTGCTCTGACATGTATATGTGTTCCTGCAACCAGCCACCAACATGTCTAGCTTTACTCAGGTACTCCCCAGAAGTAAGTCATTAACTTATGTTTTCTTTGATATCTACAATATACTAATTTATATAATTTGACCTCTGACCAAGTCTGGGTAGCCTTGGTTATTTTACAGCTCTTGAGAAGACAAGGAAGGATCTATTATGCCCTTTTGATCTCAGAATAAGGCAGGAAATAAATACAATAAATGAATTAATAAAAAGGAAATGTCCCCTTCTTACATTTTAAAATCTCTAAGGTATGAACTCATACGTAGACGTCTCATGTGATTACATCCTGTCTAGAGCTAGAAGATAAAAAAAACACTCCCAACTGCAAAAAAAAAAAGGAAAAAAAACCTGAATGTTGCATCACTGCTTCTTCCTTTCCTAGAATTGGCGATATCTTCTCCTTGCATCAGTTATGTATACAAATCATTCATACAACTCTAGAATTGGAGGGAACAATTTTGAGCAATGAATTGTTCAGAAGAATAATCCAAATCAAAGCACCCCCTGCTAGATGGCTATTCCACCTCTGCTTCAAGACATTCTTAATAACAGGCTTTGAAATGAAGCTCATTAATTAGCTCCAGGGAGGTAAGTTGTTCCCCTTCAGACAGTTCATACTATTAGGGGCCTCCCTTCTTATACCTGAGATTCTTGTTCTGTCCCTTCATTTTGAAACTATAGAGAACATACATTGATATTATTTTGTGTGTCATCTATTCGGTAGAACTATTTTACAGTGTCTGGGGTAAAAATTACAGTATCTTGTAAAAGGTCTCTGCTACCTTCTAATGGTCATATGGAATTCTGCAACCTGGATTCAGTAGCTCTAATTCCAAGCTTGAAGACTAAATCTTTCTTTCTCAAGGTAAAATTCTGAGTTCTCTTAGACCAGTGATGGTGAACCTTTTAGAGACTGGGTGCCCAAAAACTGGCCCCGCCCCTGCTCCACCCCACCCTGCCTGCCCGCAGGGCCACTCACCGCCTCCAGGGCCCGCCTCAGATCGCCCAGGCAGCCCAGCAGCGCCATGGCCACGCCCTCTGCCCGCGCCCTGCAGCATCAACTGTGCGCGATGGGGCGTGAGGGCAGAGTCTTGACTACACTGCCTGGAGGCCATGTCCTTAGCTGCGCTGCTCCGCGTGGGCGACTCTCCTCCTGGGGGGCTGCTGGTGAGGAGGGAGTCACGGGGGAGGCAAGGCTGGGGCAATGGCACGTGTGCCCACAGAGAGGGCTCCGAGTGCCACCTCTGGCACCTGTGCCATAGGTTCGCCACCACTGTCTTAGACCCAGTTCTCTTATATGTGAGGAAATAGTCTGAGTCTCTTTTTAATACTTTCATGCTTCCTTAGACTAAGTGCATGGTCTGTACATTTTGGTTTTGCAATGTTTCTGAATAGTTTCTATAAGATCATCTCCATAGAATGTTATACCTACATAGTCTCTATTATATAAATTTCTTTCTGGTGTTTTTTTTTTCCTTATTTCTATTGGGCTCTTGGCTCATTTCTACTTATTTCTATTGAGATTTTTAAAAATCTTATTTATGTCTTTGTAAAATGCTTTACTGAAGTCAAGCTTTATAATTCCCTGTACATTTCCAAATTCACCTTACTTTCCTGATTATCGCAGGTCATTTTTACTGCATTTTATTACATTTTTATCTGCTCTCAGTTCTTTAGCATAACACACATACAAAACTCCAGGCATGCTTACTATATATACCAGAGCCATACAGTTTTTCAAGACTGAGAGTGGAGGTGGCTTTTTAATAATACACTGGAATGACATTCTAAAAAAAATAGGCAGAATCAGCACAAAGAACTCAATGGAATTTAGAACAAAAATTAAAGTAATTATTTGATCTTAAACAGGATTTAGATTGGTTAATTTTAAAGGACCAGTTGAGATTGGCTAGCTAGATGCTTCTCCAAGCCTTCCTAATATAAATTATATTAAATTTAGTCTAATTTGTAGACAGTACAAAAAATAAGACATGCCAAGTTAAACTGATATGTGACATTTCCTTAAATAAACATTGAAAGTGCTTGTTCATATGATGACTGAGAGTATTTCATGCTACCTATTCACAAACTGTGGGATGGAGTGCTGAGTGGAAAGGAAGTCTAAAATATAATAAAAGCAATTTCTTTATATGGCAGTTCTTGTTTGAGAATTATGCAATGTTTATGTTACCACATTGGAATAAATGGATTCCTACTTTTTGTGGGCATAAATTTATTTTCTCACTGACATCATGAGGTTTCCGAATAAGTTTTGAGTCCTTGTATTTGTTATTATGAACACTCAATGGTTTGCATAAATGTTGAAGAATGTTCCTGCCTGCTAATTGATGATTAAGGAATTGTGTGTCCTGAAGGGACAGGATGTTTCTGTCATAATTTCTCATCTGATAAAGCCAATCCCTGTTTGTATGTCAGATTGCTAATCTATTTGTGCACTATATTGCATTTACACAAGATGTTGTATTTCCTGCATTCCTCAGGATGGTTGTTAGCAGCGTGGGAGAAACCTCTGAGTCATTTAGAAAAACTACAGGGGAGGGAGAAGTTGGAGTGGTGGAAATTAGAAATAAATGAGCCAAATTCATTCTACAGTTCTTAGGCTGCACCCGAGAGGTGGTGACATTTTAACAATGTAGTTATTATTGGAAGATTTCCTCCTTCTTCAGGAGCAAGTGTTTTTTTTCTGCTTTTCTAAACAGTAAGGGGAAAACATCATGTAAGGCTGTGGTAGGTAAACACTTGCCAAGTTTAACATTATGCTAAGGCATCATATCATTTGTCTGATTTTAGCGAGTGCAATATAAACCCATTGTGTGGGTACAATGGTGGCTTACAGATTAATGTTGTGTGCAAACTAGACCTCCATGGCTTTTTCAAAAAGCCATAATTTTAAAACCCCAACTCTTACCACAATGTGTGAAATCTGCTACAAACCTTTTTAAAGAGATGCATATACAGTGCATATACAGTGTGTTTAATAGTAAAATGCTAAGAACTGTGTACGTGCAAATCAAACCAGACAACTATACAGAAATATGTTCTTTTCCTTAGTAGTCTGGTTTTTTTAAAAAAAGAGACATATCTTATATGAATACCAATGTTATACCTTAGTATTTATTTCTCTTTATTTTTACAGGTAGTGGATAACAGTTTTTATACTTACCAAGTTAGAAATAAGGAGAAATTTCTGTCAGTTAGAACAATTAATCAGTGAAATGCCTTGCCTTAAGAGGTTGTGGGTGCTCCATCACTGGAGGTTTTTAAGAAAAGATGGACAACCATTTGTTTGAAATAGTATAGGGTCTCCTGCTTGAGCTGTGGGTTGGATTAGATGATCTCCAAGATCCCTTCCAAATCTATTATTCTGTTACTTTGTGTTTCCTAATCATGGATATGACTAAATATTTGTTTTACTTCCATTAAACCAAATGTGGATTCTTTTCCCCCATCTGTCTATGTGCAGCAAGGTTACTTTGTGTATGTGAAGCAAAATTCCCTTTGACTTGGCTGTGAAGACTTCTGTATGACTCAGGAAATAATCAGGGAACTGAACTGTCCTATACAGAACATGGAAGCTCTTTAACTTGAGGGCTTCGGAGTCCAGAAGGGGAAAAGGAAGGCAATATCAAAGTAGATAAGATGCTAGACATGGCATTTTGTTCATACCTGTCAAAACAAAGTGCCCCTTGAAAATAACATGCACATGAGAGCCAATACTCTTCAATATCTTCATCAATGACTTAGATGAGGGAATTGAAGGGGAACTCGTCAAATTTGCAGATGACATCAAACTGGCAGGAGTTTTCTATGTGGAGAAAAGCAAAGTTTTACATCTAGGCAGGAAAAATCAAAGGTACAAGTACAGATTGGGCGAGACCTGGCTTAAAAACAGTAACTGTGATAGGGACCTTGGACGATCACTTGACTATGAGCCAGCAGTGTGCAGCAGCAGCCAAAAAAGCTAATACAATCCTAGGTTGTATAAACAGAGGCATAGATTCATGATCATGCGAAGTATTAGTACCGCTTTATAAAACCCTAGTAAGACCACAGAGACATCATCCTGCCAATAAAAGTATGTATAGTCAAGGCCATGGTTTTCCCAGTTGCAATATATGGCTGTGAAAGTTGGACCATAAGAAAGGCTGAGCGCAAAAGAATTGAGGCCTTTGAACTATGGTGCTGGAGAAGACTCCTGCGAGTCCCTTGGACTGCAAGGCGATCAAACTGGTCAGTCCTAGAGGAGATCAACCCTGACTGCTCCTTAGAAGGCCAGATCCTGAAGTTGAAACTCAAGTACTTTGGCCACCTAATGAGAAGGAAGGACTCACTGGAGAAGAACATAATGCGGGGAAAAATTGAGGGCAATAGAAGAATGGGACGACAGAGAATGAGGTGGCTAGATGGAGTCACTGAAGCAGTAGGCATGAGCTTAAATGGACTCCAGAAGATGATAGAGGACAGGAAGGCCTGGAGGAACATTGTCCATGGGGTCGCGATGGGTCGGACACGACTTCGCAACTAACAACAAGACCACACCTGGAATACTGCAGCCAGTTTGGTCACCATATCACAAAAAAAGATGTTGAGAGTTTGGAAAAAATTCAGAGAAGAGCAACTAGGATGATTAAAGGCCTGGAGACTAAAACATACGAAGAACAGCTGCAGGACTTGGGTTTGGCTAGTCTAAAGAAAAGAAGAAATAGGGGAGACATGATAGCAGTATTCCAGTATCTGAGGGACTGCCACAAGGGAGAGGGAGTCACGTTATTCACCAAAGCACTAGAGGGCAGGACAAGAAACAGTGGTTGGAAACTGATCAAAGAGAGAAGCAACCTGGAATTAAGGAGAAATTCCTGACAGTGAAGACAATTAACCAGTGGAACAGCTTGCCTTCAGAAATCGTAGGCACTCCAACACTGGAGATTTTTAAGAAGAGGCTAGACAGTCACTTGACTGAGATGGTATAGGTCCTCCTGCTTGAGCAGGGGGCTGGAGTAGAAGACCTCCAAGGTACCTTCCAGCTCTATTCTATTCATATTCAGTTTGATGTAGTGGTGCCAGGCACCAGACTTGTAACAGGAAACCATTGAGTTGTAGTTGTGCTTTAGATATGAAACCAGATGGATGACTTTGAGTCAGTTAATTTCAGTCAGCACTAGGAAGAAAACCAAGAACAAACCACTTCTGAAAATGTTGCCAAAAAATTGTATTGACAAATCTCACAAGAAATTATTAGTCACAGTTGAAATATTGGAAGATTTAGGGATCTGAGATTTTGGCGATTTTTAAATGAATTTTCTCTGCGTATCTGCTGGGCATTCTTTTTTGTATATCAGAGAATGTCCCAGAAATTGTCCAAGGGAATGATAGCTCCACACCAGCCTTTTATTAATGTTCTACAAATATTTAGATTATACATTTCCTAAGTATTAGCCATTTTAGCTCTGCAGAAAAACAACAAAGAAATTGGAAGCACTTTCGTGACCCAAAATCCCCTTTATCAGACAAGTATTGTTTTTTATTTCTTTAAAAAAAAGTATAACAGTCTACCTGGTGTTTGTCAGCTGAAGATAATACACATAAATCTGACAGATTGGAATATCCACTATTCAATGGAATAATATATTGGAAAAAGCATACAATCATAGTTTTATGTGCCTTTCTCTTAATATTGGCTCTTGTATTGGGGTTTTATTTCTGTAAGCTGCCTGGGTGACCATGATTTGGCAGCCATATACATTTTATAAATAAATGAATAAATAAACAAAGACACAGTAATAACTAAATTCACTTCTCACTATATCCTGGCACATAGTTTAAGTAGAAAATAGAAACAAATCTGCCTTTTATTCCATATCTTGTCATGTCTATGGGTAGGCCGCAACTTATGTCCACAATTAGGACCAGAAAATTGGTTAAGTAGTATGGTCATTAAGTGAGATATCGTGTGACCATGATTGCACATTCTCTGCTGGCTTCTCCAGTGACTTTGCTTGTCAGAAGCTGGCTGCAAAGGTTGCATGTGGTGATCATGAGACCAGGATGCTGCAAATATAATAAATGCAAGCCTATTGCCAAGCAGCTGGGTCACAATTACATAAATGTGGGGCCACTGAGACACTCATAAGCGTGAGGATCTGTCATTACTTTTTTAGTGGCATTGTAACTTTAAAGGGTCGCTAAATAAATGACCATAAGTTGAGGACTAACTGTAGTAGCTGTGGTTATATAGGGCCATGTAGCTGTCCAAAGGTAATAAAAAGATCAAGCAGTTTACTCTTGCTATAGCAGAGCTATAGCAGCAGCTAAAAAAACTGATTTAAGAGTATTGATTGAAAACATATTCCGTTTTTTTTCTATTGAGTTTGAGATTGTTTATATGGTCATCAGAGTGTATGCCATAACCTTCTAAATAATTTTATCCTTCTAAATAACATGTTAAGTAAGCTGGGATGAAAAAGGAAATGGCCCCAAATCATCCAGTGAGAATCATAATCAAGTGGGGTTATGAACATGGACTTCTAATGGTATCAGTTCAAGTTCCTAACCTTACACCAGACTACCCTAAATTAAAACGCCCCTAATGCAAATCTTACTTTTATCAAAACTAAGGCCATTTAACACCAACCTTACGCTTCAGTTATCCATCTGCAATATGGGGTTTGTTAGTGATCTACCTTCTAGAATTGTTAGAAAGAATATTGTAATAAGATTTAGTTTATACACTGCGCTAAGGCATAATGTGGTTTGTTGCCATATTGGTTATAACTGTGGCTTAACTTGGTATATAAATGGAAATATATAGTTAATTTTTGGTTCCCCAGTTTGTTTGTTTGTTTTGTCCTTTTTAATCCTCTAGCCAATTATGTTTATGCAAGGAAGAAGCAGGTAATAAAGGAGGGAAAGGAAACAAACCAAGAATTAGCTAACAAACTATGATTACTTTTCCTGCAAAACTTAGTTTGTCTTGTTAAAGTCCCTTTTAACAAATTGAGGTACCGTGGCATAGAGTGATGTCTGTTAGTGGGCTCGCCAGCCAAAAATAAACCACATTATAGCTTGCCATTCCATGAGTGATGCTAATTTGTCAGTAAAGTTAAATTACAGTTCACTTCTTCTTTATCTAACACAAAATAAGATGAATACCTCTCATAAATATACGAATCTGGGTCTAATATAAAATTTCAAACTGGAAAGGAAGGAAATTAAGGCTTCTTTGTGATCCTATCCATACATGGGCAGAATTAATAGAAAGTAGTAAGTGTTTAATCAGCCTATCCTGAGGGACTTTTTCAAATGTTGGTCAGCTACAGTCATAATTATTAATAGATCTCAAGTTGTACATCTTCATGTAGTGTCTGCTAAATTATGACTAAGCAAAGAGTTTTATTCACAATTTCAGACAAGATTGTGTAATTATATTAGTAACACACATATACATTCACATAATCTCCCCCACACAAATAATATTTACAGAAAAAATGGAAATGAATACATGGCATGTTACTTCTATCGATGCTGCAAGGCATGAATCAGGCCTTTACCTCAACATGATATAATGGTCAGAATTTTTTTTTTAAACTCTGTATAAAATGGCATTTCACCGGGAGTTTTTCAAACAATTTAATGATGACTCCTTTTTTTAAATACACAAGGAGAAGATGATTTTGGTGAAATTTTCTTGCATGGCATACAATATTCAGGAGCATATAGAGTTCCATGGTGAGCAAAAATGTTCTGTCTTTATATAATGTCTGCTTTTTTTCCCTTTTTCCAAATTATGAATTAAAAATTGTATTTTGAACCCAATTTTGCATGGATAAAAGTCAAGTTGGCAGTTGCAAAGAAAGTCCACGTTTATGTCCCCCCCCCCCAAAAAGGTGGAGCTTTGATTGTATTGTCATGTCCATCATCTTGATTTTTTTTAACTATGCCTTGTGGTCACTTCTGTGTCCAACACAGATCAGGATTTCCCAGTTTGACTGCCAGTAATGGGGCAAAATGGATTCCCATCATTTCCTACTGCAAATTGGTTCTTAATACATCAGAAGAAAATTTAGAATCCCAGTTCAAAACTAAATACTGTGCCCTAGAGATCCTTGATGTGTGTGGAGATAATAATTATAGAGACATAGATGAAACATTCCACATGAAAAGAAAATTAAATAGTGAAATGAATACTAAATTTCTATTTCAAAATCATGCATTTATCAATATGCTGCTCTTGAAATGACAGGTGCACAACAAACAGTTTATTATACACAAAAATGACACAAGTGGGGGAAAAGATATTTTTCACATTGCGTGGCATTGTACTCCCAATTTATGATCTACTTTCTCTAGGGCATTTGAATAGTCTTTAACTAGAATATTTAAAATTATTGAATGCAATTGCTTCTAGGCCATGTTCCTATGAATATTTGAAACTAAATTCCATTAAAATAAGTACAGTGGCTACACCCTGCAATCACTATCTAAATAAAGTCAGCTGTACCTTCAAATTAGCTGTGCCAATAATATTTGCAAAGCTAATATTGGACTTTTAAATTGGACTTTGTCACTCTTGGTTAAGTTCAAGTAGGTTTAGACCATAGTGTTCAGTAGTGGTTATTAGTATTCTAAACTGCTTAAAATATTTTATATAGTCCAGAATACTTTATCTATATGCTGTACTATGTACAGTACAAATTAATATTTAAGACATTAAATTTAGCCACTTAAATAATTCCTCAATTTATAAGTAGCAAATTAAAGTCCATTTGATAGTTTATAGCAGTATTTCTCAACCTTGCAATTATAAGAGGAGTGGACTTCAACTCCCAGAATTCCGTAGCCAGCCTTGATATGGGAAGACTGTACAACTCACAATGAAGTCACAAAGTTTAAGGGCATCAATATGAAATACAAACATCCCTGTAATGCTTGAAAAGGGAAATACAATTTTGTTTACTTTTTCAGTAGGGAAAACACTTTGTGCAAACACTGTCTGGATCAGTGGTCCCCAACCTTTTTGGCACAAGGGACTGGTTTAGCAGAAGACAATTTTTCCACAGACGGGGGGGGGGGGGGATGGTTTTGGTTTTGCTCACTGACTCAGTACTCACCTCCAGCTGTGTGACCCGGTTCCTAGCAGGTCACAGACTTGTTATAGATGAAACTAAAACAGTTCCCTTGGTGGCTGGGGAATTCTGGGAATTGAAGTCCATACATCTAAAAATAGTTCTACAGGATACCTTGTTTTATTTCAATCCTGATCTGAATTCTTATTGTTTGTAATGCATTTAAATTGGAATTTTGTTGCATGCATGACTCAAAACCTCATCACTGCTTTTTAGACATATTCAAACTGTTTTAATTCATGCTTGGGAAACATGTAAAAATAGAGCTGAAATATTTGAAATAAAAGCTATAGAAGCTCTAGTAGGAAATATATATGTATCCAAATGAAACTGTACTTGTGAGAAAATCCTGTTCTATCAATTTCATGATTTGCAGAATTTCCAATGTGGGCCATTTTTTTATTGCCTTTGCTATGTAATTCTCCAATAATAAGTCTTCGGATATATTTCAGATTTGGATTTTTTTTTTAAAAAAAAAATATAATCATAATGGTCTGTTTATGTACAAGAATTGTTCAGCACAACATTTCCCAAATTCCAGTGGATTGATAAAATGTTAATATTTAACATAAATAACTAAGTATTCTAAAAGGCTATTTGAACAAATATTTAAATTACATCTACTGGCAGATTGATATGGGAAGATTGTACAATTCACAATAGAATTCTTGAGCACCGGTATAAAGTTCAAACATTCCTGTAATATTTGAAAAGGGAAATACAAAACCGATCATCTTTTCAGTAAGGAAAAGCATGGTGGCTAAAACAGCAACAAAAAGCATCTGAGGAAAATAATGAAAATAAATCATTATGTAAATGCATAAATAACATGATGGTCATGCCACGTTGAATTTTTGTCAAAAACATTTGCTTTACTGCCTTATTATAGTGTTTGATATTACAGTGGTCTGCTGGTTAAAAAAATGGAGCAGGGGAATTTGAATTCTAGTCTTGCCTAGGACCCTGAAGTCAGCTGGGCTAGTCACTCCCTCTCAGCCTTGGGAAGAAGGCTATAAACCTTTGTCTGGAAAACTGCATGGACTTCTACATGTAGTCACTGATATGAAGGCAAAAAAAAAAGTATCTTATTTTTCTCCTAACAAATCTTCAGGGAAATTTAGCATTAGTGACTTGCACGAAGATCCATGTTCTGTGTGTAATAAATTAAAAGCACTATGACTTAACTTTTTCAGGAAAACAAAAATCATTTTTCATATTTTCCGCTAAATATGAAGCAATGTATTTTCAAGGATTCATCATTAGTAATGAGAAAGCAGTGAAATCATCTGTGCGGATAGTTATTCTTAGCCTATTAGATTGAACACCAGGAAGCAGTGTGCTCTCGGTTTTATCTTTATTAGAAAACCAGTAGTGTACTGCCTCCTGGTGGTCAATATATACAGTACCTGAAAACATTGCCGAGGATATACACTATGGAGGAATAACAGCTGGTTCAGAGTCAGGCATGATTGTAATGTAGTCTTATGGCCTATTTCAGCCATAAGGGGAGGCTAATTTCCCCCTATATGAAGGAATGGCACTGCTTTCAAATTCATCCCTTCACTGTGAATGAAGTCCCTTCTTCATTTTTTTTTACATGCACAAAATAGTTAAATGTTTCTATTTCTAGAAGTAAACTAAATATAGGACCCTGTATAGACTTTTATCCACACACTTTTAATTTATGAGAAATATAACCTTTTTGGTATTAAATCATAACACATAGCATTAACTAATTCAGACTGCTGTATAACAGGTTTTCGGTTTTCTGGATGTGTATTTTTACTTCTCAAATTGGAGATACCAAGGAATGTACTTGGGATGCTCTGCATACAAATATGATCTTAGCCATTAAGTAATAATTCTTCTACAGTTATACAAAAGGCAGGGAGTTCCATCTGATGCTTGACAGATAACACTTCTGTGAAATTTTATGGTGCAGTTGCTAATTTCTGAGGGGTGGTTTTCCTCCTGGATAAATGTTTTCCAAAACAGTAGCATGCCCATCTTTGAATATAGGCTTCTTCCCCATTTAAGAATGATGATAAATCAAAGTTGCAGATGTTTCTTATGCATGTCAGACATTGTTTGAAATCCTCAAATTCAATTCAGTAGGATGTATGTCCCTGTGCACACATTAGAGATACAAAGCTGTGGGTTGTGTTCTAAAAATAAGTGACAATATTAAAAATAATGGGTAAAATCTGAGGAGTAAATTGTCTGTCTGCTCTCCCTAGTTTTGAATACACCTTGGCTTCAAAGTTGCTTGTATATCCATGAAGAGAAAGTTATCTGGGAAAAAAGTTCCAAGTTCAGAACAGTTGTACAGATTTTTCTCTTCTGTTCACCTATAAAAAAGGAAAAGAAAGTTTCCTTTCAGGATTATTTTTTCTATCTTTGGTTTGTTCGATTTCTTTTTCTTTTTGTTTCCTTTATTGCTCAGCATATGATGTTGTTTGAAATAAAACTTCTGTGACCTTTCCTACATTAAACCAAGGATTTGATTTATAGTCATATCTCAGAAGTTCACCTGAGGGCAGATCATTGCAGAACTGTTAAAAGAGTTTTTTTTCTTTTTCTGGAGTTTTTTCTCATTTCTCCATTTTCTTCCTTAAGGGCCTGTTGAAAAATCCAGCCTGCAAGGAAAGTAATGAAAAAAAAAAACATAACTCAGATTAAAAATCACTGCATTAGACATAAAGGAGATAACTGCAAAATCTTATAGTGCAACATGTATAAGTTCAGACTATGAGCTAATGACAGATTCCAGTTGTCAATTATTCCAATGCTCCCCCCCCCCCAATGCAAAAAAGAAAATTTTTCACAAAGAAGAACAAAGGTCGTAAAAACCATATTAGGACAAATATAAATTGTGAAAAATCCATCAGTTAATTTGGTAATATATACTAGATTTATTTTGATAGAAATATATAAAATAACATACATGCTGCTTGGAATTAAAAACATTGTTTTTCACAATTGTACTAGTGCCATTTATTTTTGTACTTTTGGATTTTTACTATCCTCTACCTTTTATTTCTAATATCATTTAATATTCCATATCCTCCACTGGTCTGTTACTAAGGCGCTATCTTAATATTTTCTCTTTTCTCTCTCCATTTTATTATACTGATGCAAACTTGACTATGTTGTTGTTGTTAACTATGATAAATGGGTCACTTTGTGGTTACATTAATAGCAATTGAAACAAGTAATGAAACTACAGTGTATCTCCTAAGACACTAAAAGATGTTTCAAGTTGTGACTATCTTATTTTCTTAGCTTTGACAAGGCTGCCAACTTATGGACAGATGACTAATAACACTTAGCTGTTTTAATTGTTTTAGACTACATCACTCTGTGCAATGTGTTTCAAACCTGATGAGATGAATTTGTTAATATGAGAGCAATAAAGTGTTTTTATATGGAACACTGGGAAGAAATGAAAAAAATTCCCAGTAGAAGAAATTTATAAAAATATATTCATGTAAATTGAAAACAGAAAGCTAAATACTTAGCTTTCATGAAAAAAGACACATGTGAGAAATAGTATTTAGGAAAAGCCAAGTTTATAAGGAAGTGCAAGTTTAGACTAAAAGTTTTTCTCTTTTGGATTACCTTTCCATCCAAACAGATAATTCCAAGATAACAATACCAATCTGAACAGCCACTAATGTATTCCAAAATATTTTGCATGTTTTTATAACATTCAGAATCTGATTGTATAAATATTAATTGAAAACCATTTCATAAGAATATATACTCCAACTTTCAAAATCTTGGCATACAAAAACTGTCTTCTGAACCAGTTTGTTTTCATTTGTAACACTGCAAGATAGAAAGCATTGATTTTTTTTTTTAAATTCATGGATGGCTCATCATTTAAGTGGCATTGCTTAAGCAGGTAATCAGAAAGATTTTCCCCTTCTTGCCTTTGCCAACTCACCAGGGCTTCAGAAAAGGGAAATGTGGAAAAATGCATCGTACCTTCCATAATGCAAATATAAGCAAGGTAAGAATCAGGAGCCCAGCAAAAACACTTAGCAGAATGACCCATAATGGCACACGGCCAGGAAGAAGCTCCTTTGAGATTTGAATTATTGTCTGAAAGACATTAAATCAAAACAAGCATTCATGATTTCTCTAAAATAGAAACTGAGGCATCAAGTCAAATAGAAACTACTTTTTTATTCATTAGAAACTCAAATTCTTTTGTTATCAAATACAACTTGGGATTGATTCAAGGGTTCCTTTTAGTGAGACAGGACCAATTATTTTTATCCCAACAACTTTCCACTTGTCTTCAAAATCTGCTGCAGATGGTGGATGGGAAACAGCCACTGGAAGTATTGATCTCCCTTAACTCTGACTCTAACATAGCTTTTTTTAATGAATAAACCTGTTTAGGGAAAAGTTAAAAGTGTAAATGTAAGTGTACAAATGCTAATGGTAGGAATATTTGAACTCTGATTCACTCCCACTTATGGGATAGTCCTATAAGTGCAAACATTTTGTTTCTTCTGCAGTATGGATTCTATTCTATAGATAAATATTTGTGCCTAAGTCACATATATCAACAGTTCATCATTTCAGGCATATTAATGCTCCAATTCTACACCTACATTATAGCTATAGTTCTATACTTGCTGATTTGCAAATTGATACCTAACTCTTAATCCTAATAGAGTATTTAGATTTTTTCCAAATAAAAATAGGTTTTATTGACTGATTGATTAAATTTATATGCCACCCATCTCCCTGTTGAGCAAGGCAATTATACTCCAGTCCTGTTTAATATGATGCATCACATACATAACACATACATGAAAAATACGGAGCTTCAGTTGTCCAATTGTGCCTGTCAGTTTGACTCCGTTGACCCTTCCCACTGATACTCCTGAATTTAATGAAACTTTTTAATGTCAGTGAAATAGTAGCGAAAAATATAATAGGCAAGAAGTAATTTAATTTTATGTGTATGCCAAATAAAAATGAATACTTTCTGAATATCTATCAAATCATAAATATTCACCGAAATAACATAATGCATGGTTGTTATGTTATTTTTTTAAAAATGCATAATTTAAAAAAGAAACTAAATTGACAACTGTATGATATGGGCTGACATCTTACACATTGTACATCTTATGCATTATACCAATTATACGTATCTAAATATTATTTCTACAAGGACACTCACAAATATTTATTAATTTGTATAATGCCAACCGCTGTATTAAGGTTCAAGTAAAAATGCTAACTGAGTTGCAAGCAAATATATAGCTAATGGTCTGAATGGTTACTTATAAGTAATTTTTCTATATTTGTTGGGATTTTCCACCTAATTACAGGCAGATAATTTTTCTGGCTAAACTGGCATGCAAATTGAATTTATGATATGCAAAATAAACTGCTAGAACTCACCTCTATTTTTTCATTTTCTTTCTTCAAGATCATTAATGAGTTTTCAGTCCTTAGACTTGCTTTCACAATGAGCTCTACACTGTGAATTTTTGCCTAGAATAAAATGGATTTGATAATGTTTATGCTTACGTTGATGGTTCCAAATTCAAAAGATGACTCAAAGAAGAAAATGATGTTTATTGCTTATAAGAAATGGCAGTGGAAGGGCACATAAAGGAATTTGCTGTGATGACAAATAATTTACTATTACACTCCTTTAATGGCCTTCATTGGGAAAATAAGCAGTATTTTGGCTTATTTAAGAAAATCCTTTCTTCTAGAGGTTGACACAAGAAGGGCCAAGGGAAAAACTATTGGCATCAAAATATTTGTATCCCTCAGTGGACGCTGCAGTTTCAATTCATCTCAAACGCCACTATACTCATCAAGGCATACCAGAGTTGGGAAACAAAATCTGGACTTTAGACAAATGTTGCCTACCATCTGGACTCACTTATTGTCCAGTGTTTTTAGTTGTTCCTCTCCTACAATCTCATGAGATCAATCTTTGGACCAAAGAACAAAAAAATGCTTGCAAGCCAATGATAGAACATGGAGAGATTTTTTTCCCCCTTTCTACACAGCTTTTAAGGCAATATCTTTATTGTAAAAATGCTTACAGGAAACCAGAAACATATGGTTTATAGGCTGCATATAAAGATTTGAGTATGTGCCATCAAGCTATTTTCAACTCCTAGCAACCAAATAGATTTTTTTTGCAAGATGATCTGCCCCTAACCTATTCTTCCATGTCTCCCAACATTGTACTCATGACCTTGTAACTGAGTCTATCTACTTTGCTGCTGCTCTCCTTCTCTTTCTCTCTAACTTATCCAGTATTAGAGCTTTCCCAGAGAGCTGGATCTTTACATAATGTGTCCAAAGTAGGATAGTTTGAGCTTGGTCATTTGTGCCTTAAATGAGAATAATGTTTAATGATCCATTCACTTGATATTCTCAGTAGTCTTTTCCAACCTCAAATTTCAAAGGCATCAGTACTTTTCCTATCCTGCTTCTTTAAAGTCCAACTTTCACTTCCGTAACATGTCACAGGGAATATCATGGCTTACATAATTCTGTTTGTAGGTATAGACACAGGTATTTTTTCCAAGACCTTCATGGCTGTTCTGTCAAACAGTAGCCTTAACTGATTGTTCCTTTACTGTTGATGGTTGATCCTAAACAGCAGAAGCTCTCCACCAATTTGATACCTTCATTATCAATTTAAAGCTGTTGTTCTACCTGTTTGGTCTTCCTAATATGTAATTTTAGTCTTTTTTTTTCCATTGTGTTCTTTGATTTTTTAGTCCTATCACATGTCTGAATACTGAGGCAACATTCCCTCTTTTCAATGGTATATTCTCTTTTTAGCTTTAGTTCCCTGGAAAATTTCCCTGATGAATCAGTGCTCTAGTTTTGTCTTATATCTCCTCTTGGCCTTGCTGGAAGAGGCTCCCTTATGGTGAAATGGGAAATCCTAGCCATGATGGAACAAATGGGTGCATTTCTGTTTAGGTCAGTCTCTGTTTCTTTGAATGTTAACAACACTATCTTTTACTGAAAAATAGTTAACAGTATCTAGCTAGCCATCACTTTATAAAGACAATTTTGCTCTGGTTTCAAAGTCAAGAATCCACCAACATCCATGAAAACTTTTAAGTGCTATCAATATTTTTCTTTTAGAGGAAAGAAGGTAATTCTTTTTTTCACTCTACTTTCTGTCTTAGTGAAAGGAAATTAATTACTACCTGGCATGCAATAGAAAGAAAACTCTGAAGGTTATTGTTTTACAACATTACAGTCCTATGCTGCAATGTTTGATTGGCTTAAAACATATGTAGATGGGTGATATGTTGCTCATTGCTTTAGCAGGAAGAAAGCAAACAAAGAAATAAGAGGAGAATTTAACACATTACTTTTCTTAAGTCACAATAGTATATAGGTAGTCCTTGACTTATGACAACAATTGAACCCAGAATTTCTGTTGCTAAGTGAGACAGTTGTTAAGTGAACTTTGCCATTTTATGACCTTTTTTACCACAGTTGCTAAGTGAATAATTGCAGTGGTTAAGTTAGTAACACGGCTGTTAAGTGAATCTGGCTTCCCCATTGACTTGGCTTGTCAGAAGATCACAAAAGGAGATCAAATGACCCGGGACACTGCAACTGTCATAAATACGAGTCAGTTGCCAAGAGTACGAATTTTGATCATGTGACCATGGAGATGCTGCAATGGACATAAATGTGAAAACTGGTCATAAATCACTTTATTCAGTGCCATTGAAACTTCAAATGGTCACTAAATGAACTGTTGTAAGTCGAGTACTACCTGTCATTGTACACTCTGTGAAACTCAGTATAGTTTACTCTTCTATCTGTTACCATCCAGAGTTATTGAGCTTGAATTTCCAGACTCCCAGTATGGCTAACACCTGGGAACTCTGAGCATAAATGAAAATCAATAACTCCATCAATTCCTCAAAAATTTGTACCCATATGCTCCGTTCAAATTTGGCCTACGGCAACTACAATAGCAATAAAATTACATGGAATTGAATATATATCAAGAAATAACTGTAAAAATATTTGCATCACAATAAAAAAACTTGCCACCTGAACACATTATGTATTAATATAACAGCATAACACTTCTTTCAGTAGAAGCTTCCTAGCCAGTACCAAGCAAGTAGCATGATGCATGTATCTATAATATGTATGTGTTTTTGACAAGATATCATTTTAAATTCCTAATAAATGATAGCTCGCTTACCTTTATGAAAGTAGGCTTCCAGAGTCTGAATGAAATATTCACATGAGTAATATTTGATGGGGCAATAGTGCAGTTAATGGATGCACAATCATATCTATCACAATTCTACATAAAAGACCATAGACACATCTCATTAATATATTTGCAAACTATAACTACCCAAAATAGCAAAATTTTAAATAACCTGACACATTCTTCATGTCATGCTGAAATACTGTAAGTATGAAATGTCCTGATAATAACAATGGTGACACCAGTAAAGTTCATTCAGTGTTCAGAAAACTCATCATTTTGCATTCAGGAAGGCCTTCACCTCAAGCTATAATAAATAAAATAAAAATCTGTTTCTAAACCTAGTAAGGATCATTCTACTAATGTTATTTGTTTAATCAATATATATGGCTGCACATTTGGTGAATGTGTCTTTGGGTGCCACTTACAACTTATTAAAACAATTAGAAGAAATATTAGCAAAGAAGAAAAACTACAATGATCACTGAGGATAAAGTGAAACAAAACAAATAACAAACAGTACTCAACGGGCCATATAACCCATTGTTTCTCAACCTTAACAATCTTAAGACAATTTCCCATGCTGGCTAAGGAATGACGACAGTTGAACTCCACACATCTTAAAGTTGTTGAGGTTGAGAAAAACTGATTTAACCTTCCAACCCTAGCCTCCCAATACCTAGGCCTTGGAACACATACAGCTCTTCAATGCTTTATAAAAGCATTGTTGGGACCACCACCCAAAATCACTCCTGTACATAATCTGATTCCATGACATGAAGGACTTTGTAGGCGACAACCAGCATCTTAAATTGAACCCAGAAGCATTGCAACTAATGGAAAAGCGGTGTAACATGGGCATACCAAGATGCTTACACTATTCCTTTGTAGCTTTTGGATGGTCAAGGGCAGATTGCAAAACTCCAAATGGGAGATGACTAAGGCATGAACAGTACCTTCAGGTCCAGGAAGGGGCAGTCTTAGAGTGAATTATTTTTCTGACAGTGAAAATCTCTTGCATAGCCATGGCAACCTTATTAACAGGCATCTACCAACATTTTCATGATAGGTAATTGTTCTAAAGGACAGGAAGGCCTGGAGGAACGTTGTCCATGGGGTCGCGATGGGTCGGACACGACTTCGCAACTAACAACAACAACAAATTGTTCTAATTGATGATTGACTGAAACACCATTATGGACATTGACTGAAAGTTGTTTTTTAACCTCCTCATGTGGAGAGATGGTGAAAAATCAAATTTCCAAAGCTAAACATTTTAAAAGTCTATGTTATAGATTTAAAAACATTATTTCCAATTACATTTCTGGCAATAAGAATATTATAGTTGCATATAGTTGCTCTTAGCAAAAGAAAAATATACATATGATTATATTCATATGATCACAATTCAATCCCAACTTAATGTTGTACACTAAAATGTATTATTAACTATTAAAAACCCCCATAAAATCAGGTATACATACTATGTTGGGATCTTTTAGAGGTTCTTGTATTCTTGATGTTGTGAATGGATTGCCCATATCAATCTTTAGCAAATCATTTGGGTGGCTGGATTGGCATTTTGCATTCTATCACAAGAAGAAAAATGTAATTTTATAAGTATCTTGCAATAATTTTAACAGAGGACTCTAAGTCTTTCCCAAAGATAATATCACCTGACTATTTTCTGGCCAGAATGCTTTAACTGCTAGAAAAAAGGGTGATTGTCACCAAAGTTACTGCCCTCCAGCTATTCTCAGAGTCACGTTTTCTAATGAGCCAGAAGGCCACTCAAAATATTGAGAAACACAGGAGCTGTGGGGGAGAACAAATCACTAGTTCCCTCTACCTTCATTTTTACAGATCAGAGTATACAAATTCTTAACCTCTGCTAGCAGCTTTGGGCTAATTTAGCAATTATTGTTTTCTTTTAGCATTATATAAGCATGGTGCTTATATATTTAATTTTGCAATTAATAAGAAAGCTTTATATAAAGTATACAAAAGGATATATTGAGCATAATATGTAACTTTAAAACACAGTTTAAAACTTGGCCAAAATTAAAATATATCAGAAATATTTCAGTTTTTTCAGTTGTTATATTCATACAATTTCTTTTCTTGGAGTTGACGTTTGTGCACATTGAGGGATGTCCTTTATTTTTTTATCACTGTTAAGTAGTTTGGACTGAAAGGTAATGACTGAGCCCGTTATCCAGTGACCTCCATGTTTAAAACAGGAATGAACCTGGGTTCCTTATCTGCCAAGTTGGCACCTTCATTACTATACCTTTTTGGCTCTCTCAAGTGCCCAAGTGGGTTTGTATTCCTATTTCCTCAATTCAATGTCTAATTACTATACCAAAACTCCTTACTTGGTTCGAGACCAAGATCCAAGCATTCGAATCATGAGCATTGTGCGATGGGGTGAGTGCCTGTCCTTGCCTAGCTCCTGCCCACCTTGCATGTTCGAAAGCATGCAAATATGAGTAGATAAATAGGTACCACTTTGGTGGCAAGATAACAGCACTCCATGACATCATGCGGGCCACATGACCATGGAAATGTCTTTGGATGGTGCTGGCTCATGGCCTTGAATCGAAGAACAGTGCCGCCCCCTATAGTCATCAATGACAAGTGAAGTAAAATTTGCAGGGATTCCTTTCCTTTCCTTTCCTTTCCTTTCCTTTCCTTTCCTTTCCTTTCCTTTCCTTTCCTTTCCTTTCCTTTCCTTTCCTTTCCTTTCCTTTCCTTTCCTTTCCTTTCTTTTCTTTTCTTTTCCTTTCCTTTCCTTTCCTTTCCTTTCCTTTCCTTTCCTCCAGGTTATATCTCTAGTTATTCCAGACATGACACCCATAATTCCCAATCAGTAGGTTCAGCAGATCTCTTTTCTTGCAATGATAGTAGTTTGACATAACTGGATGGAGTCAGTTTGCAGAAGCCTCTTTGATGTGGCAAACCATGCTTGAAACTAAAGGCAAATAGTGATTTGTATCATGGCACATGTTTTCCATGGTTATGTCTTATTGATATAGATAATGTATCTCTTTGGATTTAGATTATATAGAGAAGGAGACAAATTGTTTACCTAAATTATAACATTAGATAAATCAAAGATTTTTTAGAAGATAATTCCAGAGAACATTTCATATTTTATCTAATTTATTATAATAGCCAAGTAGAGTCCATTTTCCCCCATATAAATACCAATGGAAAGAAACACATGGAACATTTACTCATTCAAAGACCTGTGCTGTGGAAATCAAAGTCTAATTTTGAACTGCAGAGCAGTGTTAGTTTATATATTGCCTATTTACCTCTGAATATGATATCCTGGTGAAGTAAAGGATTTGATTTTCATCTGAAATATTCTTTGGAAATGAGATTTGCAGTGCAAGCTGTGGCTGTAAGAAATGTTCTCCTTTCTCAATCTAAAAAGATAAATGAAAGGCTAATTAAAGAAAAAAAAATCAATAAATGTTTTTCCCATTATTAACAGGTGCGATAGTCCCTACTAAACAAATAACACAGTGTACAATTTTATTTCATAAAAGTAGATCTCCAACTTACCAAATTTGCATGCAAGGAAAATAATTATTTAAACATTATCTTAGAAATCAAAAGTCTATAAATTAAGCTAGAACATATCTCTAAGGTATAGAAAATAAATGATCTATGGTATATTTCCAGTGGCCATGTTCTACCGCACTGACACAATGACTTGTTCTGGTTTGTTGTAAATATGTTTAAATCTCTTACTAATTCCTTCCCAATATGGGTTCAAGGGAAAAGATGAAGCAGGAAGATTAAGTGGCATTTATTTTTCAGTAAGGTGTCCATAACTGGCAAATGTTTATAGTTGACTGGAAAGCTTCCAGATTTGAATGGATGAATTCCAGCTGTAGCAAATCACTGTCAGTGAGCTCCTGCCAGAAATGTGAATTCATTTTGACCTTCTATCGCAATGCCCCCCCCCCCAAATCTGTCCTGAAAGTCTGGGTATCCTTTGCAGTAGATTTTTGGAGGCGTGCAGGGGAAAATACAGGATAGGAAAAATCCGTCAGGTGACCAGAAGCTCCATTTGCAGAAAGTTCTGTCAGGTTCATAGAAATTATTACAAACTGGCATAATAAAAATTCACCTGATTAAAAAAATACAGCACATAAATGTTAATTTTCAAAGTCCACAACCAGAAAAAGTGGCATTGTCTCTTACCAAGTAGTATATATTAATTTCTTCTCCAATACTGTCAGTAGAATTAATTACTGCAGGTACTGTATCATTTGCAGCAATGATGATGTGATGTGAACTAGATTCTCTTAAAAAGAAATAAAATAATGTTCAGTGATTTAGAATCACAAAGAAGTCACATGTCTTATTTCAGTTATCTATACAAAATGAAATGAAATGAAGCAATATGATAGTGTTATTCTGGTTCAAGAAAATATGAATTTAATAAACCTGAGATTTTTTTCTGAATAATGCATAATTTTCCCCATTCAATTTATGCAGTATGAAATTGTTAATCCAGTTTAAACCAGCTAGTGAAACACAATAATCTAATTCCATTCTCTTTAAATAGCAGTTTCCCCCCAGTTTAATAAGAGATAAAACATTGATTAATTGAATATGTTTTCAGTGATGGAACAAGCCAGATAATACAGTATGCAATTTTTTGTCATATACAACAGGGGTCCCCAACCCCCGGTCCATGGATCAGTACCGGGCCACGGCATGCCAGCAACCAGTCTGCACAAACAAGCAAAGCTCCCTCCGCGAGATGCAGGAGGCACACAAAACCACGCACTCTCTGGTCCACGGAAAAACCTCTCTCCATGGAACCGGTCCCTGGTGCCCAAAATGTTGGGGACCTCTGATATACAAGATGTGGAACAGTTTGATTGCTCTATTGACTTAAAATTGGTTGCAGCAGTTTGGTTGCTTCATTTACTTATGATTGGTTAATCATTATAACATATGTAGGGTGTTTTATGGACTGGTCATTAAGATACTGCAGTGATAAGACTGCAGTGAAGATACTTCTTTCTTCTTTTCTGTGAAAGAATCTGAAAAATGACAATACTGTATTTCAAGATCTTTCACAGAGTAAAAACAAAAGCAACTTTAGCACCATGCTTTGGACGTGAAATATCAGAAACAATAGAGTGTGTGTGTGTGTGTGTGTGTCTGTCTGTCTGTGTGTCTGTGTGTTTGTGTTCACGTGTTACATTAAAGGATTCCATATAAAATCAGGATTGGGAATAAAAAAGTATGTGCACTACCAGAATGGTACCATGGCAGAGGTTCAGCAACAGTCAGAATCAAGAGCCATTAGTAATCCATGGTCAAGAGAACTAAGGAGCAAATTAGGAAATGGTGCTACCACATGACTCTCTTGTTTTGGGGAAGAAGGGATTTTCTACCAACAGAACAGAAAAAAAAACCTGGATGATCAGTATAAAAAACAATTAAAATCTAGTTATACCTTTTAAATATTAATCCACTTTCATATTTTACTGGAATTGAAATAGTTCCTCTGTTATCTCCAAGAGTCTCATCAAGTTCATCACTATCACTAAAACAAAACATATTTTAAAAGTTGCTTTAGACCACAATCTATTTTAATTGACAAGCTATTATAATCAAAACACCCATCCATATTTTGCCTTATTGTTATGTTATAAAATTATTTCATTTTTATTTGTAAAGAAAAGAACACCTGAAGTGGAAAAATGTGTAACTTAGAGTCAACTTAATTGCTGAGAGGGAAGCCCAGGTTTAAAATAGCCAATTAAGTATGGAATCCAAAAGAAATGTTTTTGGTGCAACAATTAATTAATATCTATGCTAGTTTATCATGATTTGTAGATGTAATCAACTACCATTGTGAATTCAGACAAGTAATGACCAATGAAATTTAAGGGTAACTTAAGAATGTCAGCAGCCAATCAAATCATAGGGTCACTGCAAGATACTGGTATCAATAAAAGATTAATTTATATAAAGAAGCAAGGAAATATTTTCTGATGTTAGAGGAATAGCAATAGCACTTAGACTTATACCGCTCCATAGTGCTTTACAACACTCTGAGCAGTTTACAATGTCAGCATATTGCTCCCAGCAATCTAGGTCCTCATTTTACTAACCTCGGAAGGATGGAAAGCTGAGTCAACCTTGAGCCGGTTAGGATCAGACTCCTGGCTGTGGGCAGAGTTAGCCTGCAATGTTGCATTCTAACCATTGCGCCACTCCCGACATGCTGTCAGGATTTTTTTTTCCTAATTCAAGACTTTTATTTCACTATAAATGGACAGAATATTCTACCCTTTGAATTTCTTTAGCAGATAGTGACCTTTTTCCCCCTTTTATATTTTCTTTCTTTATTAAGTTTTCTTAATTCTACTCAAAGCTGAAAATCACATAAGAACATTGAACCTTCCACTAAAGTAGTAGATAATGAATCTGTTTTAAGATTTAATAGTTCAGATGCTTAAATATACTTACACTATAAATGGGATTTACAAGTGTTAGAACTCAATTCAGTGTTTCTCATTTAAATTAATATAATATTTGCCATTGGTTAAACTTTGATTAGTTTCAAATTTACCCTTTATTAATCCCTTTTAACCATTTATATTACCGTTGCTTTATGTATTATTTTACTATATTGCCATTAATTCTCTTATTACATTTTAATCATTCAATGAAATTTATTATTTCATTTTACTCTTTTTATATATCACCATTTAGCCTTTTATTCCAATAAATTATAGACTAATTTTTCTTTTGTGCAATCTTGATTCAGTGAAAACCTTCCATAATTTCACTGGAGGAACCCAAAATAAAGACAGTGGACCTTGATTCAATCTAAAGTTGTGTAGATATTACTGGAACCAACCTTGTAACAGAAAAGTGAATTATAGTATTTTCCAGGAGATGGGACACATTGAACTGGAATGCTATTTCAAAGAAAATCTAAATAAAAAGAAAGTGCATAAAACATCAGTGTTTATAATTAAATTAAATAAAACTGCAATTATATTTTCAACAAAAATTGAATACAAATCATCATTACATTTTCCCTTAATGAAAGAAATGTTTTATTTTTATCTATACTGAACAATAAAATGAAGAGGTGTCAACCATCTGACTAGCAAACTCAAATTCCAGGAATCTTCAAAGCTTTGAAATACCATAAAAGATAAAATTTTATTGAGTACATATCTCAGATCTGAAGTAGTAAAATGAGCTCTGATTTTCCCATGCGAAAATCTGTCTAGTTAACAATAGCTTCCCTTAACCCCCACCCACCCAGTGTTCACGTTACCCAATCATATGTCTTTGATTTATTATGAGAACAGTCACCTGTCCATCAGACACCTGGGCTAGTGACCTTGGCACTCTTATAGGTTCTCACGGTCTGTGGACAGCTTCTTAGAATCCCGTTTCCTCCCAATGCTTTCTATATCCCCTCTCCTGTGTTTCTATTGCAAGTTGAGTAGTGATAGAAGTTATCAGGCATCTTAGCAATTCAACCTTGACTAGATGAGGATGTAAAGTCTGGAGTGTGTGTGTACACACACACACACACGTTATGAAGTTCTCAGACACATTTGGACTAATGATTCTATGGAAATACAGATATATTTATATAAAGTCTGTGCATATGAAAAAGAAAGGCAAAATAATCCCAGTGCTACAATTCATTTGAAATTTCTGTTTTAATTTAGAAATATTACATGCAGGTATGAACATGGACTTAACATTTGAAAATTGTTGCTTAAAATATTTTTATAATGCCCATCACATAGACTTGTTGTTGTTAGTTGCGAAGTCGTGTCTGACCCATCGCAACCCCATGGACAATGTTCCTCCAGGCCTTCCTGTCCTCTACCATCTTCTGGAGTCCATTTAAGCTCACGCCTACTGCTTCAGTGACTCTCACATAGACTACCTCCAAAATATTATTAATGTTCAAAGGTGGGCTATTAAGACTAAACTCTTTTTTGAATATTCCCCTGAAATGGTAGAGACACATCTCCTTTATAAATAACAGAGGCACCGAAAGAAGGAAATGTGCATGGATTAGAGGGTGTCCCTGAAACTTGAGTAGAGAGATGTGACATCTGAAGGAAATATTCTTTAAAATAAAACTTTAACAGAAATATGCAAGATACAATACAAACAAGCTTGCAAGGTTCTATTACTATAGCCAATCTCCACAAAAAGCAATTTTAGCCTTCCTATGGGTTTGATTTCTTGGTCTGGTCTACCTAATGGCCAATCTTGCAAATCTGATAATATTGTAGACCCTCCCTTTCACTAAATAAGGTTGGCATCTGCCTGAGTCATTTCCAAATGTTAGATTATTACTGTTGATTTAAAAAAATGTTTCACTCCCCTTTTGCCAGTTCTTGCATATTTCTGACAAGCTTATGTCTCTTCCTGTCTACACATACAGGAAGGCTTTAACACCAAGCAAACCAATTGTTTCTCTGTTCTATTCCACTGGGTTTCACTAGCAGGTTTTTAGCTTTCTTTAGAGGGTTTATATTGCATTAAACAGAAGGACAGCTTTGTATAAATATATTTCATGAACAATGCAGCGAAAAGCTGCAAGTAGTAAAGGTATTTTGCTTATAAGGCAGTGGAGAAGATATTGTGGGAAAGTTTATTTTTAGCCAAGTTCCTGTTGAGACAACTGAGCCAGATGACAGAATATGACAATCTGGTAAAAAGAACAGAATTCCACATAAATTATTTTTATAAAGTCTCAGTCATACAGAAGGACTAAGAAGAATGGCTGGATGATACCAGAACAGCTGTTCTGTCTTCACTGGTCAATGTGAGTGAAGGTAAGAAGTATATTTTAACATGAAGCATCTTTCATCCCATCATCCTAAAATGTTACAGCTGTTTTTGGCCTTGCTTTGCCTAAAGCAGGGGTGTCAAACTGCTGGCCCACGGGCCGGATGCGCCATGGTGAAACCACACCCACTCCATTCCTGGCAATGGAAAAAAAGTCACGATACCTCACGACATGTCACGTGACGTTGTGAGTTTGACACCCCTGGCCTAAAACATAACTGGTGGAACTCTGACTCATTCATTTGGTGGCATCCGATCAAAAAGGATGTCTGTTCCAGAGCATCAGGGCATTTCTGGAGTGGTCCTTGGTGGTCTCTGAGCTTGCTTGTTTTCTTGCAGACGTTTCATTATCCAAATTAGGTAACATCATCAGTGCTAGTCATGATGTTACCTAGTTTGGATAATGAAATGTCTGCAAGAAAACAAGCAAGCTCAGAGACCACCAAGGATCCCTATTGTCCTTTATCATCTCTAGAGTATTTGAAGCAGGTGGTATAAAATTGAAATAAGTATTATGCGCTTATAAATAAAGTACAAGGGTTTTTCTTATCCTGGAAATATAGGTAATGGAGGCTCACATTTAATATTTGTATGAGTACAATTAATATGCAATTTTTAAAAAGTGTAACTAGTAGTGACTGGAGAGTGGGAAGGACTGGGGCTGAATGAGATGGAGAAGGGAAGATTCATTATTTTCTTTGGAAGAGAGGAAGTTCTCTCTCTCTCTCTAGATGACAACAACAACAACAACAACAACAACAACAACAACAACAACAACAACAACAACAACAACAACAACAACAACAACAACAACAATAATAATAATAATAATAATAATAATAATAATAATAATAATAATAATAATAATAATAATAATAATAATAATAATAATAATAATAATAGAGTTGGGACTTTGGAGGTCTTCTAATCCAACCCCCTGCTCAAGCAGGAAACCCTAAACCATTTCAGACAAATGGTTGTCCAGTCTCTTCTTAAAAACTTCCAATGTTGGACCATTCACAACTTCTGGAGGCAGGTTGTTCCACTGATTAATTGTTCTAACTGTCAGGAAATTTCTCCTTAGTTCTAGGTTGCTTCTCTCTTTGATTAGTTTCCACCCATTGCTTCTTGTCCTGCCTTCAGGTGCTTTGGAGAATAGCTTGACTCCCTCTTCTTTGTGGCAACCCCTGAAATATTGGAACACTGCTATCATATCACCCCTAGTCCCTCCCTTCATTAAACTAGACATACCCAATTCCAGCAACCATTCTTTATATGTTTTAGCCTCCAGTCCCCTAATCATCTTTGTTGCTCTTCTCTGTACTCTTTCTAGAGTCTCAACATCTTTTTTACATCATGGTGACCATCTTTCTGTGTATGTGTGTCTGTCTGTGTGTGTGAGAGAGAGAGCGAGAGAGAGGCAACCAGAAAGAGAATGAATCATAGTTCATATATTTTAAACAATGAATTGTTGAAGAAACTAACATTAGTTAAGTTCACACAAGAAGTTAAACCAGAAGATGGACAGCTCTGGTCAAAAATTCTGTTACATTATTGCTCACCATTTTGAAATGGGAAATTAAAAATCTGTGTAAATCTGTTTTTAATTTTAAAGACAATGGGTTTTTTATAGTTTTAATTTCAGCTATAATTTTATAAGATTTGGAGAGCTGGACCTGAAGATCAGGGTGGTTTTCAAGTTGGAGGAAGGAACATCAATATACTATTTGGTAACATTTAAATTAGCTGAAAATGCAAGTAGTGCAATGTCTAATAATGAAATTCAATAACCCTGAAGATGAAGACTAAGATTAAATATACAGAAGAGCAAGTTATGACAGCAGGTACATCAACCAGCCTTAGAACTGACAGTGAAGATACTGAAGTGGTGGATAGCTATTGGGATTGTCTACCTATTGGGATTGTCTATCAAAAGTAAATGAACAGCAGTCAAAAATATATTGCAAACTAGCACTTAGTAGAGTAGCAGTGACGGCCTTGGAAAAGATATTCTAATACTGTGATGTGTTTATGCCTACAAAGATCAGAATTGTTCAAGAAATGATTTTCCCCGAGACACTCTATGGAATAAAAGTTGGATTTTTAAGAAGGTGGGAAGAATATCAGCTTTTTGGTGTTGCTTAAGATTCCAGAGAATACTGCAGATAGCTAAGGAACAAAGAAATGGATTACACAACAAATCCATCTCAAATTCTCACCCAAGGCATGAGAGAGCAGGCCTAAATTATAATATTTTGGCCCCATTGTGAGAAGACCTAACTCTTTTGATAAGTCTACTGCATAATGCTGGGAAAAGAAAAAGAAAAAAGAAAAAGATGATGACTACCAGTAAAGTGGATGGATTCAATTACAGGGCCAAATGAGTTCACTTCATAGAATTGGGTTGGGGGCAGATCATTCTAAAGGAAATCTGTCTATCTAGTTGCTAAGAGTCAACATCTACTTGATGACCTATGTGAACTTCATTATTATTTTAGGCATAATAGTTCTTCCCTTTCAGCTTTTATGGAACTCTGCATAAAAAATTGCAAAATAAAACAAAATATGCACATGCTTTAATTTCCTAAATTATGAAGAATCTTTATAAAGATGCAGTATA
This sequence comes from Azemiops feae, assembly GCA_023970755.1. Classification (NCBI taxonomy): domain Eukaryota; kingdom Metazoa; phylum Chordata; class Lepidosauria; order Squamata; family Viperidae; genus Azemiops; species Azemiops feae. The sequence goes on along the minus strand of JALGBA010000908.1, from coordinate 48,805 downwards.
TATTGGTATTTTGTCTAATTTTTTTTCGTACAGAGTAATATTATATACTACTTGGCTATTCCACTCTCCTGTTTTTCCCTTAAGGAAGTAGAATATTTATAGGAAGTTCACATGATCTCACACATAGGCCAGAGGCCAGGCCTCCCACATATCCTGTCACATAAACTTCAATTCTCAGAGGAAGATCTGAATCAAGAGTCTTGTTGCCTGAATCTTGTCTAACTGAAGATAAACGTATCTTTGGTCACAAGCTCTAAGGAAGCAATTGCTCTTATGATCAAAAAACCATTAAGGCATGCTTGACTGATTTCTGCAACCAGATCCATTTTGCATCTGGGGGTTAGTGATATATAAATACATATTACCCACAAAATGCAGCTTGGGGGCACTTCGACCTCTTGAAAAATTATTGTTTATGTTCCCATATAGGTTCCAGTTTGCTTCTATGATTTTCAGAATTCACATAAGACAAACCCTGTGCAAGCCATTTAGTGTTGTTGAAAAGGGACTTTCCAGAACTTTTGTGTTCTTAACCCAGCCATGAAATTGTTGAAATTTCATAAGAAAATAGCCAAATGTGGGGAGTTCTGGTATATTATAATAGCATCTGGAATACCCAGACTTCCTACTCTTTTAAATATTCTGCAATTCAATAAGTTATTCTTTTTTAAAAGAAATCCTTCCCTCTTTTATCAATTTATGATTAGAGATAAATTAGTAATTGGAATTTCATGTGAAATTTCTTCTGGAATTGCTGAATTCACATAGGCCCTAGGTTTGCACAATATTCTCTAAGCAACAAATAATCTACTGTAACCAAGGTTAGATTGTTGTGAAAATCAATCAACTAGGAGGTCTTTACTTGAGATGGTTAAGTATGTTTCAAGGCTAACCTTCTGTTCTTTTCAAGATCCAAACTAAAGTCCCTTCAATTCTGAACTGTTATTTTCCTGTTACTTTTATTGATATTTATCTGGAAATTGTCTTCTGATAGATAACATCTGGACTAACATCATCTTCCTATCCCATGTATAGAAACTAAATAAGAATGCAACAACTTCATCACATCTAACTATATCTCATCACATCATAATTAAGTGCACAACAAGGTTGGATTCTCAAATGAGGAATGTTCTTAATTGGTCAAACTAATAAAGAATCTTCCTCATTTGACTTCTGGTTTTGCATCCGTAGCACATGGCCGTGCAGGAGTGGACCTCCACTCCCCATGGCTAATTTCGTCCTGCTTGGGGGACCCTAGATGGGTCCGAAGTTGCCCTGAAGAGGTGACTGTGAAGGAGGGGCACCCCATTGATCATGAAGCAACAGCAATCGCTTCGTTGGATCTGGGGAAAGCCCTCCGAACCCGACAGGAGAAAGGCTAGTGTGAGATCAGCGTCTAGCCCAAGCTACTTGCAGCCGAAGTCCCAGAGCACGAACCTGAACATCGGTTTACAGCATGCTTGGAATTGGTGAGAGTATTGATCTTCTTTCTTCTATCTACTATCTAAATCCTTGAAAATATCCCCAAAGCAAGAAAACCTCCAGAAGTGAAGGGAGGGGACTATATCCCCATTCCCTTACAGATGGAAGCGGCAAATTAATATTAAAGGAGGAAAGAGATATACTAAAATTTGATTTAAAATACTATAGTCTGGACAAATGTAAGAACTAAAAAACTGTCAAGATTACACCCTAAAGAATTTTTGATGGAATTATAAAAATATATAACAAAAATAACTTTTTGACTGAAAAACAAACTGAAAAAAGAAATAACTGCTGACATCTAGTGGAGAATCAGAGAATAGAACACTAACAATAAGGACTCAGAAACTGGCAGAATGCCCGGAAACAAAGAAAAAGTTGTTCCTTTGAATTGCAAATAACCTTGAAGACAGCTGGGAATAAAGGAAGAGCCAGCTATAAGATTAAAAAGTGTCTGAAAGAAAAAAAAAACCTGGACTGTTGCTTAAATCTAAGAACTGTTTATGGAAAAGAAAAACCTTGGCTTTTTGGCTAATCTTTTAGAGGAGAATCTACAGGAAGGATTTAAAGTGGCCTAACACACTGAACTGTAATTTTGACTGACTGTTAAATTGACTTTTGAATTAGAACATTGATGAAATATTATTTGAAGGGGGGAGACAACATGGATATTACATACGAATCAAAAAATGACAGGATGCCACATTCAATATTTTCTCCTGAAGGACTTAGCCTGGAAAATCAAGGGCCTCCAGAAGCAATACTTCAAGGCAAGATAAATACTTTCCAGGAGGAAGTATATGTAATGTTAGGACAAATACAAATGACAATAGACTCAAACCACGAGGAAATTCGAAACAACTTTGATGATTTAAATAAGTATATTTCCAATCTAAATCTACAATTAAAAAATACCCTGGAAATAACAACAAATGAACAAATAAATCAGACAGCAGACTACAAATTAGAAGTGTATGATCAAATTGATGAAATAACAAAGGAAAAGAATTACAATTTGACACAAACAGGAAAAAATCTACAAGATTCTGGAATGGACTATAGAATTATCACGAGAACCATCAAAGTTTGGGAGACAGAAAGTATTCATCTTACTTACTTCATATTTTGTACTCTCAACAACATTTGTAAAAATACAGGAACTGCTGGGTAAGCAGATTACATCAACTTGGAAAATTACTTGGCAAAAGAAGAAGACCAGAGACAGACACAAGAGATTTGACTTGCCCTACCGGATGGACTATTATGTGAATAAACATTTGTTTGAATATGGCTAAAAGAACAGAGAATTTTGAACATAAAGGGGCCTTATAACAAGAAGGATAAGAGATTTAAGTAATATAGTATGTTTTATAATATATGAAATGTTAAAATAGCAGGTTGATGTAACTTTTATTAATATAAGTGAAATATAAACTGATTAAAAAGGATGTTATATCTAGATACTATAAGATAGATAAAAAGTATAGTATTTTTATAATGCATGACATAAAATATTGGGATGATATACCTAAATGGGAAAATTTGGACAGTTAGATGACTAATATGAAGAAATTATGACTGATAAGAATTGGATTGAATATAAGGGAATTTAAGCGAACAAAAATTATAAAAATAGGATGCATGCTGAACTAATGAGATGATGGTTAGAGAATAATATAAGCTGAAAAAAAATGTTATATAGAGAGATTATTATTATTTGTATAAATATAAAAATGCCTATATCTAATCATTTATATATTGAAAATATTAAGAATTATATTTTGGCTAAGGTTGAAGAAGGAGAATACAAATGGGAGAAGGGAAGATCAAAGAAATATATCATTAATTAATATATTAATTATGGGATTATCAAATTTAATTATTATTGACTGTTAATTAATTATTATTGTCCTTTTTTTTCTTGTTAAAATATAAACCAAGGCAACACACTGTACACCAGGCACTGGAGATTATTATAGTTAAAAACCAATAAAATATTTATATAAAAAAGAATCTTCCTCATTTGAGAAGGTGCTTGAGGCCAAAGTTCTAAATATGCATTCTATTTGTTGCTTCTCTATTTATTTCCTCTTTACTTTTAGTTTTTTTAAATTCTTGTTTTGTTTCCTGTGGGTTTGAATTGTAAACATGAGATATATTAACGTTTTGCCAACTGGTAATCTCTGTTCATTGTAGGATGCAGTTGAAGAAATGTTGAAATGTACACTTTTAATTCAGACACACAGACATGTATGCATACATCTACATACATATACATTCATACATACTATGAATTCTTAAAAAAATTGGTAGTATGGAACTTTGAATGTTGGGCACTAGAGGGAAGCAGAAGGAACCAAATAATACAATTAAGGAGAAGAACACTTTAATTTGACTTACTAATGCAGAATGGAACGTCATAGTGGAACACTGGACATATTGAAAGATATTTGTGAATAGTGGACTTAGAAGTTAATTTTAAGAGTCTTACCACTATAGATGATTATGTTTAAAAGATGTTATGGAAAAAAAATAGATTTTACCAGATAAGACTGTGACTGATCTGAATGTGAATTTAAAAATGACAGGCTACCAGAATGACATAGAAAAAGATGCTACACTGGACATATAAATGGACATACACATCACTTTTGGCTCAAGGTCTAAGCACCTCAAAAAAAAAAGGTAGTGGTGGGAGGAGAACAGATACATTCAAACATTATTTGTATTTGTTTATATTTACATATTTATAATATGTATACATCCCCACACATTTATTGATGACCTTACCTCCTCCTTGGGAGACAGGAAGGGATAGCCTACTTTACAAGTGATGTTATGCGCTGTATCACAGCTGTCTTTTGGTATTTTCTGTGTATAAAATGATAAGAAATCAATTATTTAAAAATAGTGATAACAAAAAAAAATCGGTGCAACACATACCCCAAAACATATTTGCACATTAACCCCATCATTTCTGGACCATATAGTCCCAAACTTTGTGAACCAGAACTGAATAATTAATCTCCCTGTGCAGCTTCATGCCTGAGCAGGAACTGAAATTCCTATCATGTAAGTTCTAGTCAAGCCCTATCTACTAATCCACCTTGCTCTGTCCTCTGTCCTCCCCAAAACTCACAATTTCTTAAAGTACTATTTATTTTGGAAACTTTCATCAACACTAACGAGAGCTTCCTTATTGGAAGAGTAATAGCTGGGGATGATTTTAATTAGGACTCAAGGGTTCAGGAAAAGTTTGAAGGTCTCTCTCCATCTGCCATGGCCCTGATAGGGATTTATTCCTCATCTTCCTTATTCTTAAATAGAAATACAAATATTCACACATTTAACATGCAGGTCTTGATTAACTCTTAATCACTATAAAGCATTTGATGCAGTTTTAAAGAAAATAAAATCCTGCATGAGATTCAGTGCGGTTTTATACATAACAGAGGCACATTTTCCCCTGAAAAGTGTGCAGAAAGTGATAAAAAAAGTGGGAGAGAAAATTAAATTGTGTTAATTAAATGCAACTGACAGGATAGCTCTCTATGTACTGCATTCTATGGTCTCCCCCTTCTGTAACATTAAACTATGAGAAGCTATGTGGATTCAAATTCAAGGCTTTCTGGCTATCTATATCTGCTTCATATATCTGCTCAAAACTAGGTGTCACTGGATTAAATAAGGTTTGCTGGCATGCATAGAACTGTGGCTTCAATCAATTATTTTTTAATCAACATTTTCCTCTCATGATAATGGTTACCAAACTTTGAAATCTTCACAGGGTTGTTTGCAAAGAAACAATATATTGTCACATTTTGTATGTATAGTATTATATTCATAGAATGGTTATTTTGTGGGGGAAAAAATAAGAGACTGTCTCCCATATGCCTCCTGGGGCTTCCTGAGAAAATATGTGGTATAAATATATAATAAATAAAAGTCAGTGTAAACCTGGAATGCAGGAAAATCAATTATGGACATCCCAGGAACTAATCCTAATTTCTCTAAAGCTATCCTAAGCAAATGAGTTTTGCATTACTTTTCTCCCCTCCCAGCAAGATGATAATTTAAAAATATCTACCTCAATTCCAGAAAAAATAATATTTGGAGAATGTTGCACATAGACTCTTGTATTGTAAGCACTATCTTTTTTATTTCTGACCAACATTTGGACCCAGAATTTCAAATTATTCAATTTGATGATGAATGGAGATAAACTGGAAAATATAAAAAAGATAAAGATAGCAGATCATAAACAAGTGTAAAACAGCTCTGGATTTTTATGTCTTAAACTATATCTTTTATTAAGTCAGCAGTATATAAGAAAGTGGAAAAAAAACACCCCAGAAAATTAGCTGGATTTTTTTTTTTTGACATATAATTGGAGCCTTAAAATAGATTGGTATAAAATCAATTTACTGTTAGAAATGGGATACATTTTATTACTTAATCATTCTAGAATTAAGGGTAAGGCTGACATTACTGCTGCTATTGTAATATGAAGGAAGAATCCAATATTAACACAGATATGGACTATTGCTAAAAGCAACAGCCCCTCATATTTGAACTTTCTCCCAAGTAATGTTTAGTTTTGCAAAATAACTGTGATGTGACATCACACACTATGATTTTTCCCTTTTTCTACAAACACTCAACCATAAATGAAGTAGGGAAATTTGCAGTGCAATGGTTGGCTCCCATCTCCCCCCCCCCATCAGAACAGATGAAGTTTCTTGGATGAGAAGTGAAATGTTTTCCTCTTCCTCCTCAAGGGAAAAAAACACAATACAGTTGGCTTTTGAAGAAAAAAGCACCTTTGAGACAACTATGATCTGGATGGCTGAGAATCTCCACAGATAGTTGGCTCCCATGTAATTTCTCAAGATTATGCCTAGTTAACCCATGTCTTGCAGATCACATGTGTAACTCTCAGCTGTTCTTTGTGACTACACAGTTCTTAGGGCTACTGCTGCCCATTCCTGGTCACAACCCAGATATCAGTGAGCACCTAAGTATGAATACTTCTGTCCTGTTCAGTTTGGCTGAATTTACCTTTTCCCAAACATAAATCATGTTTATTTATTTAATCACATTTGTACAGCTGCCCATCTCAGTGACTCTGGATGGCATACATCGTAGTAATCAAGAATATACAGAGACCACTAAAACAACCAATTTAAAATAAAATTAAAAAACAAGATAAAAAACAAATTCATGTGTCAGAAAAAAGTTGTCATAAATACTGGCTTGTACTCTCCTTGTGCACTTTTATTATGTGAACACTGATTGCAAGTAACAGGGAAATGTATTTTGTACATATTTCTGTTATGTACATTTTAAAGCAATTATTTTAAATGAATTGCTTTGCCACATTGTGAGAGACACAAATTTTGGCATGCATCTGCAATCCATTAGTGGCTCAAATATGAAAATTATGAATGGAATGATGGGATGGGAGGGAACATAACCTCCCTAATGTCACAGCGTTGCTAATTACATCCACAGAAGTACTATTGGAGAGAGGAGAATTTTTATCTTTTCCCAAGAGAGCCTAATGTAACTGAGATAACTGGAAGGAATTCTTTAATACTGCCCCACTAATGACCCCATATTTAGATCCATGAAATTATACGCTATCTAAAGCAATTCCATATTTCAAAAATGGGTGTTCCTGCTACAACAGTCTGGCTTTCTCAATGATAGCATGAGAACTTTTAATTTTGCATGCATTCACAATATGGAGATCTCTAGATAAGATTTTGCTTATGTTCAACTTTTGTTCTACCTTCTGACTGGAAAATGTGCACCCCTCTTCTAAAATAGGAATATGGTCCCCTCCAGCCTTCAGTGCATAATTCTTGAAAGTTTAGGAGCTGCGAATAATGCTAAGGAGGACTAAAGCTCCAAGTGACAGAATAATAGAATAATAGTTGGAAGGGAAGTCTTCTAATCCAACCCCCTACTCAGACAGGAAACTATACCATTTCAGACAAATCATTGTCCAATCTCTTGTTAAAAACTTCCAGTGTTGGAGCACCCACAACTTCTGGAGGCAAGTTATTCCAGTGATTAATTGTTCTGTCAGGAAATTTCTCCTTAGTTCTAGATTGCATATCTCCTTGATTAGTTTCCATCCATTGCATCTTGTCCTGCCTTCAAGTGCTTTAGAGAGAATAGGTTGACTTCTCTTCTTTGTGGTAGCCCCTTAGATATTGGAACACTGCTATATGTTACTTATAGTCCTTCTTTTCATTTAACTAGACATATTCAATTCCTGCAAACGTTCTTTATATGTTTTAATCTCCAGTCCTCTAATGACCTTGCAAGAGTACATAGCCTGCATGATCTGTGTCATCCCAACTGTTTCTTTCTCTCTCTCTCTTCCCCTCTCACCCCTCCCCATTTCTTTTGGAGACTCGGATGCGTCATGGTGAAACCACACCCACCCCATTGCTGGCAATGGAAAAAAAGTTATGATACGTCACGACATGTCAAGTGACGTTGCGAGTTTGACACCCCTGGCCTAAAGCATAACTAGTGGAACTCTGACTCATTCATTTGGTGGCATCCGATCAAAAAGGATGTCTGTTCCAGAGCATCAGGGCATTTCTAGAGTGGTCCTTGGTGGTCTCTGAGCTTGCTTGTTTTCTTGCAGACGTTTCATTATCCAAATTAGGTAACATCATCAGTGCTAGTCATGATGTTACCTAGTTTGGATAATGAAATGTTTGCAAGAAAACAAGCAAGCTCAGAGACCACCAAGGATCCCTATTGTCCTTTATCATCTCTAGAGTATTTGAGGCAGGTGGTATAAAATTGAAATAAGTATTATGCACATATAAATAAAGTACAAGGGTTTTTCTTATCCTGGAAATATAGGTAATGGAGGCTCACATTTAATATTTGTATGAGTACAATTAATATGCAATTTTTAAAAAGTGTAACTAGCAGTGACTGGAGAGTAGGAAGGACTGGGGCTGAATGAGATGGAGAAGGGAAGATTCATTATTTTCTTTGGAAGAGAGGAAGTTCTCTCTCTCATGATGATGATGATGATGATAATAATATCATAAAATAGAGAAAGTCATAGAAAATGATAAAGTTAAACTGCTCTGGGACTTCAGAATTCAAACAGACAAGCACCTGCAACATACCCCGGACTTAGCAATTGTCGATAAAAAAGACAAAAAAGTCTGGATAGTGGACGTGGCAGTGCCTGGAGACAGCAGAATAGACGAGAAAGAACTCGAGAAGATAACAAAATACAAAGACCTACAAATAGAAATAGAAAGACTGTGGCAAAGGCAAGCAAGGGTAGTATCAATAGTAATAGGCGTCTTGGGTGCAATCCCAAAACAACTGGAGCACCACTTGAACATCATTGGCATTGACAAATTCGCCATTAGTCAATTGCAAAAGGCGGCCTTACTGGGAACAGCTTCCATCCTGCGACAATATCTGTAATACCATCAAACATCCACATCTGCCTATCCCAGGTCCTTGGTAGGACTCGATAGGTAGACAAAAATGCCAAATCCAGTCTGAACATCTGGCTGACTGTGCGATTAATAATAATAATAATAATAATAATAATAATAATAATAATAATAATAATAATAATAATAATAATAATAATAATAATAATAATAATAATAATAATAATAATAATAGAGTTGGGACTTTGGAAGTCTTCTAGTCCAACCCCCTGCTCAGGCAGGAAACCCTAAACCATTTCAGACAAATGGTTGTCCAATCTCTTCTTAAAAACATCCAGTGTTGGACCATTCACAACTTCTGGAGGCAGGTTGTTCCACTGATTAATTGTTGTGTCAGGAAATTTCTCCTTAGTTCTAGGTTGCATATCTCCTTGATTAGTTTCCATCCATTGCATCTTGTCCTGCCTTCAGGTGCTTTAGAGAGAATAGGTTGACTTCCTCTTCTTTGTGGTAGCCCCTTAGATATTGGAACACTGCTATCATGTTACTTATAGTCCTTCTTTTCATTTAACTAGACATATCCAATTTCTGAAAACGTTCTTTATATGTTTTAGTCTCCAGTCCTCTAATGACCTTGCAAGAGTACATAGCCTGCATGATCTGGGTCATCCCAATTGTTTCTTTCTCTCTCTCTCTTCCCCTCTCACCCCTCGCTGTTTCTTTTGGAGACTCAGAGTGCTCAAAGGAGTTACCACATGATAAGGGAAAAAGGGACAGATGTAAGGGGCTCCTATTTTGGGCAACCACCAAGCAATTTCCATAATGTCTAGTTTAGTCTACTTTAGAGTTTCAATAATTTTTTATGGATAATGATTTATCATTATTTTTATTTCTATTTTTGTTATATTTAACTCTTTAAATTATATTTTAAAAGAATATTATATTAGAAAATAGAGAGAGGAAGAGAGAGATAGAGATAGAATTTATGTTTCATTTGACTTACCTGTTTCCTCCTATGGTTGTGTTAGCAGTCAGATGTAGATCTGTGATACATTTGTTCTTGTTTCCACAGTCTTTTGTGAAATGGATCTGCAAAGAATTCTTGATCAGCAATGAAATGATTACACATTATCCAATCTCATTTCTCTTTTCCCCCTGGTCTTTGTCCTGAGGTCTGGAAAGTCCTGCCTAGTTTTTAATGGTGTCATCATATTTACAGAAGAGCTGGGCTCCAATATTTCCATAAAGTATCTAATAGCAAGCCCAAGCTATGTATACATGCCTGCATAGCCATACCCATCAACAATATGCTGAGGGAGAATGTGGCTAAAATGTCTTTATCTTCCCCTGTCACAGAAAGACATTGATTGTGTTAAAGAATGGAGAAAACAAATAGAAATGTATAATTATAGAATAGGCACATGGCCATGTTCAGTCAAGCTTATAATAGCTGCATGTCTTATTTTACCAAGGACAGGACCCAACTTGACATGACCCAAGGACAGGACCCAACTTATTTTTTCATTTTGGGAAAATGTAAGTGATCTCTCTAATCTGTCCTTATGTTTGAATGTTGCATTTCTGCTATGGCCCTTCTGACCTTTGGAACAAGTTGACTTAAAGAGAGGACAGAAATGAGTGGGGGCAGATGGAGTGAGTCAACTCACATGTAGAGGATCAAATTTCATATATAACACTATTCTGTAACACAAAAGTTAAAAAATTCCACATTGTAGTGACTTACATATTCAACTACTGAATTGGGCAGCTCACTATCAAGGATTGGTCCACTCTCTGGATCAGAAAAATTAAATTCCAGCAAAACCTTTATTGGGTCCCGAAAGTCAGGCTTGCCCTGGGAAAAAAAATCCGAAGTAAATCAAGCATTAGAATTTGCTCTTTGTTCAAGAACAAGAACACTGTTTGTATTAGAAACTGACAATCTGAATCTATACATTTAATAAGGCTCCATTCTAAGCAGGATTCCTCCTTACTTTTCATATAAATACAGGTTGCTATGTGAAGGAAGGGGACCCCATGTAGTTTATAATTTAAAACTGCATAAATATAAAGCTACAAAAAGAAAAGAAAGAAAAAGAAATATATGTTTACAACAATGAAATCTATCTCACACTGAAAATCATCTAGCAAGCATGGGACATGTCCCTGACAGTTGCATGCTATGGCTAAGCAATCTTGGTTGTCAAACACAATAGATTTTAAAGATCTAGTTCCTGAAAATTAGCACAGAACAAAGTTTTCCATTTTGGCCTGAGCCAAGGATGTCTAGAAAGCATGGTAAATGATTGCCTGCTGCTACCTCCTCAAAATGTTAAAAAAAAAAAAAGAGCAACTATTGCAAGGTAAAAGTTCCAACTGAGGAGTTTCTTCATCATCTTTGGCAGGTGAAGGTCAAAGATCCTGCTGCACTGCTGGGGGCAACTGGGAAGTCAAGGACAGTGAGGGCAAACCAGATAAAAAGCAAAGTGGTCATAGCATGGGTTAAAGTTGATTTGGATGCAGATGTTTGGGTACTATCATGGAAAGCCTCTCTGGATGGTATGAGATCTACTGTCTGGATGGAAGAAAATAAGCCAACTAGCATAATTTTTCATATTAGGAGGTTAGCACCCAAACAAGATTCCTTTTTTTCTTGCAAATTATAAGCTTCACTAAAAATTCATACTTTCAGGTCTAATTCATGCCCATAATTAGCTAACAAGCATTAAAAAGAATGATGATGATGATATTGATGACAACAGTGACAGCAGAAGGAATTGTCTAGACCAGGCATGTCAAACTGCCGGCCCGCAGGCCGGATGCATTACACCAAAACCACGCCCACCCCATTGTCAGCAATGGGGGAAAAGTTCCGATACGTCGCGCGATGTCATGTGATGTCGCGAGTTTGACATGCCTGGTCTAGACCTTAGTGCTTGATAAAAATTAAGATATTTCCTTTCCAAGTTTTTATTTGTAACTAATGAGATATTGCTGTGTCTCGTAAATAGTCTTGGTAAAGACTTTACCTGGAACCACAAACATTTATGCAAACACAAAATCACATGTGTTAATTTTCTGTGCTGGCAATGGCCTTTCCTTAAATACAGGTCTATTCAATTATTCTTTAATTGCATCTGTTTTAAGGGGGAAGTTATTTGCAGTAGGAAATGAGTGCAAAAAACTCTGTGTTGGGTAAATATAGATTTCTTGAATCAAGCTCAAACTCTTTGGGACATATAGAGGTAGTCCTCAACTTACAACAGTTCATTTAGTGACGATTCAAAGTTACAACAGAACTGAAAAAAGTGAATTATGACCATTTTTCACACTTATGACTATTGCAGTATACCCAGGGTCATGTGATCAAAATTCAGACTCTTGGCAACTGACTCATATTTATGACTTTTGCAGTGTTGCTGGGTCATGTGATCTTCTTTTGTGACCTTCTGATAAGCATAGTCAATGGGGAAGTCAGATTCACTTAACAACTGTGTTACTAACTTAACAACTGCAGAGATTCACCTAATAAGCGTGTCAAAAAAGGTCGTGAAATGGGACAAAATTCACTTACAAACATCTCACTTAACAACAGAAATTTTGTGCTCATAAATTGAGGGTTATGTATGTTGCTTTCTTGGCAAAATATGGAAGTGTTCATGGTTTTTCCCAGGAATGTTGGGAATGCTACCTATTTCCTAGTGATTTTGATGGAGGATGTTATTTGGTTTTTTTGCAAGACTAACCATGTTTAGTTAAGTGCTGCCATCCATATAGGCAGTGGTGGGATTCAAATATGTGAACAACCGGTTCTCTGTGTGGATGCCGCATCCGGAAGTCCATTCTGGGCCTGGGCAATAAAAAATTAGCAGTTCTGCCGAAGTGGTGCAAACTGGCTGAATCCCACCACTGCTTATAGGTAAGTATGTGGGAAGTACACAATAAGTTGGGATAGAGGACATGGCCAGACACAAATCATCCATTTCTCATAACCCAGCCCCTCAAGTTGTGATTTACCATCTCAACATGTGACATATTTCCAAAGTTCTTAGCTTCAGCTATCCACCATATTTAATCTTCTATAAATGCATATGGAAAATGGAAAAATAATGCATATGGAAAATGGAAAAAGAAAGATGGGGAAGAGATTCAGGTGATTATATATATTTAAACTGTATATATTTAAGGTATTTTGTCCATGTAAATATCAGCATGCTGCTAATCAGTCTGTGATAATGGAAGTGCATATACAACAGTTTACTGTGCCATTTTGAACTTAATAGTGAGAACATAGTGAGTTACAAGGCTATTGTCCCCAATGAGATCAATCTTAACTTCCTATAGTAGACCAATACAATAGAAACAAGCTATTTAAAATTGTTTAATAATGAGATAAAGGCAATTATGGCAATAAACAAAAGAGACAGCCACTTTATATGATTTACTTGCCAACATGTAGAAGTTGTGCTTCATACATTCTGAACCTCTAACTGTGATGTTTGTTTGAATCTTCCGTTCATTTGTTTCAGCAAAAAGTGTTCGAGACACCTTTCTTTGTGAATCAAGTGTAAGCCAGTACTGTATATCTAGGAACAAAAATAGGAGCAATTAATTCCATATGTAAAACTTTTCTAAAGTAGCTCTGTATGAAAGCTGCTCATCTGTTTCCCTTCATTAGTTCTATCACTTTTAAAGACTGTATTAATACAATGTGAGGGTATCAACTATAATATGTGTATCTTAGAGTTGTCATGTTGCATTGCTGGAATTCTGTTAGTTAGGCTTTGGGGTTGAAGATCTTTACATTGATTGATCATGTAGCTTTCTTGATAGCTGCATGGAAACAACTTTCTAGTTACTGCTCCGCTCCAGGATATGTTTCAGTTCTTTCAGTTTAACTTTCTGAAGGTCCTCCCTCTAAGTCCTAACCAGACCTGATGCTACTTAGCTTCCAGGTCAAGGCTGCTATCTGCTGAGGCAGACCAGTTCAGTAAAACTAAAGGCAATGGGCCAAAAATTTAACAAAGGATATACATTTCCTATCCTACCATTTGTGCAAAAATATTCTTTGTCCATGGACAGAATGTGTATCTAATTGTGAGACAATAGGAGGTTGCTCAGATACACTGAAACAATTATTTATTCTCCTCTTAAGTAGAGTTTAGTCTCCATTTCATTCTCAATTCTAGGATAAACCTCTGAATATCATCATTGGGGTTTTTCCTAGCATTCTATATACTGCATAATCATCTAAATAAATATCCTTTGAATCCTGAATACTGTTGTTAAGGTCCAGGGGATTTGAAAAGGGAAAACCTTAATCCTTAATGAATCTTCTGTTTCTTTAGGTCAGGCATGTCAAACTGCCGGCCCGCAGGCTGGATGCGTCACGCCAAAGCCACGCCCACCCTCGTCGCAATACGTCGCGTAACGTCATGTGACATCGCGAGTTTGACATGCCTGCTTTAGGTCATTTGAATTGGTTATTTATTTGTTCCCTTTTTTCCGCATTAGTAAAGTTCTAAGTAATGTGATCTCTCAATCCCTACTTCAACTTCTAGCCAGTATGAAATACAATATTATAAAACCATTAAAAAACTTCAGTTCTGTTTTATTTTTATGCAACAAAGGTATGCCCAAAGTGATGGCCTAGGATTTAAATCTTTCTGCAGACTACCAAAGAACCGTTCAGAAGTCAGCGTTTTTTATTACTGCTGTGGTTTGAACAATAAACACAGAAGCATCCTCAGGAGAGGGGTCAAAACAGTCAAGATAGCAGCTTTTTTTTTTTTTTTGAAGGGTGTTATATGCATGACACACATAAAAAGAAAAGGCATGGAGATTACTGGTCACTATCTTGATATTTGACACCTCCTCCTCCCAGCAGAAGTTTCTGCTAGAAAACATCTGTGCAGAGTTCAGAAATCTGGATGTCCACCTACCTGTTTCATTAATTGTGATGTCTTTTGACTTTAATTTGACTTCAAAACAAATTGTGGAGTTAATATACACCTTTTGTTTTTGCATGTCACCGCTTAGCTTCTGAATGTCAATTTTGCTCGGCATGAATTTCATGGAAGCATTTACTTGGGCAACATCTCGAGACCTAAAAACCATTCAAGAAAACAATTAAGGAATATTACAAAATGTTAAGCATGTTATAATATTTATAATATTTAGTGGCATGTGTGCTTGCTGTGATCTGAATATAAGAACTGGCTGACAGTATGCTGAGGGCAAACTAATCTGGAAATTGCTTCAGTAACATTCTAACACTTTCATGAATAGAAGGGGGGGGGGTTTCCTATGCTTGCGTAAAGCCCCAAACATTTTAAATAATATTAGACAGTCTTAATATTATTATGAACTTGATTTCCTCTCTCTACTTAACATTATTTTCCAATGTTTCTAAAAAAAGAGAGTCTATTTTTGTGTCTACACTATGACATATTTTTGCTCAAGATGCCAGCCTGCCACCCAGTCATGCTATTTTCCTAGATTCTGCATTCCAGTTTTCAAGGGTTGTTTTAATTCAATCACTCAACATTTTATGCAAAACACAATCAGCTGATACAGTCACAATCAGAAACACAATTTCTCAGATACTTCTGAAAATCATGCCAAGTTCTCCAACCATGCCAGTACCTCCAACCCTTCCTTAAGAATGGATATTATTCCCTCAGCTATATTCACATATGACAAAGAATTTAGTTAGGGAATACAACTGATATATTACTGATAACAAGGTTGAATTTTAAACTTAAATTTGAATACACCTACCAGAAAAGGGCTGCTCCTCCTAAGCCTCCAATAGTGACATCTGTAAGTCCATCTCCATTTAAGTCCATTTCACCATGTATTGACTGTCCAAAAAATTTCATCTTTTCCCCATCTCCACCAGAAGCAATACGCTTTGAAGAAGCACAGTTTTATTATATCCAACCATAAAATATATTTAAGCAAATTACAAATAGATAATTGTTTGTGATTCCAGATCTTGCTCCTTTATAACTTTCCCAAATCCCTACTATTGTAGAAAATATTTTGAATAAACAATGACATTTATGTAGAAATGATGTCCTGCCTAAATAACAGAAGGATACCTGGATGATACTTCTTCATGGGATTTACAAAGGAAGGTGGTGAGTGCTTTAGATTCTTCTTGAATGCCAAAGATTGATGAAAGATTTTGAACAGCAAGAAGAAGTAATATAAAGTTGGACTATTTGATCAGGAATAAAGTATTTGTTTGATATTTGCGATAATTCCTAATGGAGTGAAAAGTGATAATTTGTGGATTATGCATGGATAAAAAAAGCTATGGGAAAAAGAGCTTTTTGATTTGTAATTTTAAAAGAGGGTGAAAATTAATATATTAGCATATACTCAGGTTGATAAAGGATGGAAGTCCCTTTTTTATTGTTGTCTTTGTTTCTTTTTTCTTTTACTGTTCTTTTCTACTTTTTTCCATGTTTCCTTGCACTTTCTGAACTTTTCTTTTACTTTTTTCTTGTTTAGTTTGTATTAGTTTTTATTATGTTTACTAAAACCTTCAATAAAATTATTTTTTAAAAACCCCTGGAGGATAGCTATCAACTTTTAACATTGATTAATTCATATACACTTGCATAGAACAGCTATATTGTATTTTATGCTACTTCTTCCTTTCTGCAAAAATGGAAGACTTTCCAGAGGCTAAAAATGCCATAATTAAACTACTCTTGGTTTTGGAATGAGACAATTGATTCTGAGCCATACCTGGGCATATTCTTTCTTTATACTCTTCCCATTTCCATGATAAATATACACAGCCCCTCGATGATCATCTTCTAGAGGAGCACCTATGACTATATCATTAAAACCATCAAGATTGAGATCCTTTACGGGAGCAATTGATGTCCCAAAACGAGCTCCGCATGGTTCATTTTTGTTGTGATTTGTGCAATCCTTCTCCTTGTGTACCAAACAGCAAGTCTGCTTTATAGGCTCAAGTGTCATCTGATATTCAAAGGTTTTCTGCTAAGGAAGAAATAATGATCAAAAAGATGTATCTGATTTGTATTACAAGTTCTTTTGATAGCCTAGACATGCAATCAATTGATGTTAGACTTCTCACTTGAATTCCCAATCCATATGATTTTTTAAGAATCATTACCTGGTTCAAAGAATAAATGTACACCTTGCCTTGTTCTTCTTTCTCGGTCCCCATGTACATAGGTGCTCCCACCAGAAGAAGATCTGTATATGTATCCTTGTCAATATCAATTGTTGTGATAACACTTCCAAAATACGATCCGATCTGTGATTTAAAAAATAGCACCCCATTGATACATGTTAATGTATAACAACATTGGCATTATAGAAGCCACAGGTCCTCAAACATCATGATATCATGAGCCTGAAAATGATAAATACTTTTTTTTGTGATTTCCCCAACCAGTGAATAAAGTAATGGTTTCATTTGGATTAAGATTGGATAGGAATTAAACAATCAAATTTAAACCATCTCTTTTTTTTTCCAATGGCAAGGGTGAGATTACTTAGTTTTTCACAGTTTTTGTGTGTGCATGTGTGTGTGTAGATGCACACAGAAAAAAAAGAAAGAAAGCAAACTTATTTCAGGTTGAGGAAATAAAATCAACAGGTGGCCACTAAGGAAAGAAAATTATGCATTACATAACCCCCCTGTCTCCCCACTTTGTTAAGTAATATAATTCATAACTTGTACGGGTTGTGTATAACTTTTAATATTGGAAAACATATGAATATGAAGTGGGGTGGGGGCAAGGATTAGATAAACTATTTTGAGGCCCTTGGTTTGAGATTGAAAAATGTGACTTAGAACACTAAGAATTATTAAAAATATAGAGTTATTCTGCTCCAACACAACAACACAAAGAAACTAAGCTGGGGGCACGCCTCTATTTTAGTACCCAAGCAGAAGTTGGCTGTTACTAAAATCAGAATATTAAGAGAAATACAAAAGCATAATCCATAAGTCAGATAGGTGCAGAGGTGAAATTCAGTCTGTACATATTTTTGTTTCAGTGCTGCTACTCTTACATAAAAATGCCTTCCTTCAAACATGACATTCTGTAATTTGTTGTGTTACAAGTTGCTGCTGGATAATTGTATTTAGTTGTGCATGCAAGTTGTGCTATGCACTATGTGAAACTTTCCTTAGTATAGACATTTTTAATACGGACATTTTGAACTGAGAAATTGCATCATAAAGAGGTAGTTAGAAAGTGCAAATAAATTCAGTTTCTTTAAGAATGAAGATAAACTAAAAAGAACTTAAAGCATGTACTGTATATTAGTAATTGTTAAAATAGATATACAGTCATTGACAATTGATGTAATAGTTTTGAATGAAATCATTACTTGTAATTCTTTTCTTGAGTAAATGTGTGGTGCACATAACTTTATTATTATAAGTGCTATTAACTTTTGCATTAATTAACAGTAAAAATGGAAATATAGTGAGGATGTGCTTATTGATTTTTTTACCTCCAGTGAAAGACTTTCCAGCAGTAGATTAGTGTCATAATACATACTTACCTGTTCACCACTTAATTTCTGAAGTATTTCTATTTCAGTGTCCTTCATTCTATATATGATAACTTGACCAGTGTGATTATAACGAGGTTGCCCTGCAATGTATAGCAAATCTCCAGGTACTGAAGCTGAATTGACTGTGTAACCTAAGGAATCAGAGAATAAGCACTTATTATAGTCATAGCATTTAATAGCTACTTTTGCTTTACATGCATACATTTGTCTTAGAGCAAATTGCCTACATGCCCAACCTTTTTTGAGTCCCCATTCTACCCCACAAAATCTGAAAGGAATTTGTCAATATTGATTCTTCTTTACCAAAATGTCTCCTGTTTTTAATGCCTATCTGTAGAAATAGTTTCCACCAACTTATAAAGAACAGATATTTCTGGGTTTCCTAAGGATATCTATTTAAGAATCCCTGTTATGCCAGCCTTCCCCAATATGAGTGCCCTTCAAATATATGAATATCAGCTTCCAGATTTCATTCCAAGCTAGCTGGTGGTTTCTGAGAGTTGAAATTTGGATTGCAGAAAGATGTATTATCCACATTTTAATTATCTGGTTCAAAAGGAACATTTACCTTATCCCGATAGCTTGTGCCTATCCACTAAAAGAAAGTTTGAATTGTCTCTGTTCTCTGAAATAGCATCTCCTGGAATCAGTTTGTCATGTATACGTTTGGTGTTCCATAAGCCAATTAACTGAACACATCAGTAATTTTATATTTAAGTTATTTAAGAACTCCTAGCTGAAGAATATGTAAACTCAGTTATTTGTTTGCTTCCAATTTGTGGGAAAATTGAAGACTTCATAACTTCTTATTATTTAGGACAGAGAATCTGAGGGGTGACCTTGAGGAAATAGGCAAGAACTGTCATATAAACAAAGAGGGCTGAAGCATTCCTTAAATTCTGGGAAAAGAAGATTGTATTTGAAGAGCCCCAGACAGACTTCTCCATGGTTCAGGGAGGAGAGGTAAAGCACAATAGGGCTTGTTGTTATTATAGCCTATCTCAATATAGCAGTGTTCCAGTGGCATTTATTTTCTGATCTTGTTTATTCCAAAGGGCAGACATTAACTCTGATTTTCTTCCTCCAAATTAAATATGGTATCTGCATGGCTGGTTCTACAGAGAATAAAGCCACAAATAATTCATTCAGCTTCTTTGCAACACACACACACACACAAAGAGAGAGAGAGAGAGAGAGAGAGACAGAGAGAGAGAGAGAGAGAGAGAGAGAGAGAGAGTCCAAAGCCAATACATTAGGGTGGCTTGTTTTAGAAAGGATTAATCTGGGAAGTGAACCTTTCTATGGTCAAAAGAAGTCCATCTACTTTCACAGATTTCCTATAACATATCCAGAGTACAATATGACTGTTAGAGTGAAATGGCCAGAATTTTGGGATTTAATTTTTAAATATGATTTCCTAAATTTAATTTGATTCATAAAAATAAAAAGAAGAAAGTGTCCTCTAGTAGAAGATCTTCTATTCTCTGGATCTAATGTACAATACAACCATTGATATCTGGTTGGGAAAGCCACTCTTGATTAAAACACTTTGGCATAAATTATTATAAGAGTAGGACAATCAGCAGTCAATTTTACTCACCTAAGTAAGCTGCAAGACTTTCATTTCTTTCTGAAAAGCTATCATCAAATGCATTACTTGTTGGTGTTAGAAAATTGCTGCCCTTTAACATGACAACAGTCCCATTCCAGTCATATGCCCCAACAGCTCCAAGCATGATCCAGTCCTTTACAAACATAGCAGAGAAATCATTGCATTACTATATTCTTGGGGAGATTTATACTGGAGAATAAACCAAAAAAGGGGACTATGCCGGGCAGCCAGTTTATGGGTGGACAAAATAGAGCAATTCAGTCATATATTAGTATTTGATATATAAGCATAACAAAAAAGACAAAAGAAAATATGAATTCAGAATTGGTATGCCAGCATGTATTTGTTCCAGATGTTTAGTAGGTTCATAATCAGCATCTTTAAATGAAAATCCCTCCATATTTTTGGTAAATATGAGACATTACTAATCAGTTTTCCTGTTTTAATTTAATCTGACAAGTGAATATAGAATATAGAATAAGGTCTTCTAATTCAGCTCCTTGCTCATGCAAGAGACCCTATACCATTCTGAACAAATAGTTGTCCTTGAAAATCTCCAGTGATGGAGCATCTACAATTCTGAAGGTAAGCTGTTCCACTGATTAATTATCTCCCTGTTAGGAAATTTCTCTTTAGTTATATCTTATCTATGCTAGATTAGGTTAGCATCTCAGATATCATCCTGTTTCATGCATCCTGTTCAAATTAATCCTAATATATGGAATCATTTTTTTTTTGCAATTTCAAATCAGCAAGAGTCACCCTGAATAGCCCTAGTTTCTGATGCCTGCATATTTCTACTGAATATTTTGAATTGCTGTGATATCCAATAAAATGCCATAGAAACATGTTTTATTGTTGTTGTTCAGTAGCTAAAGCATCTCTGACTCTTTGCAACCCTATGGACCAAATGGCAACCAGGTCCAATATCCTTGCCAAAATAACCCATGTATAGTATCAAAAGGAGCAATTTCAATAAATAAGTCAAAAGTTCTTGCAGTTCATAAAGATTATTTTTTAATTGATTAGCAAAACATATTGCAATATTTCTCTCTGTGGAGAAAGTATAACATATCCAATTTCTTTTCTTTCTAATTGAACTTCATTACTTTACCTGAGAATAATGGGCACTGAAGCCAACTTGAGACATTTCCATTTCAAAAGAGGCTGCCTGTTGATCATTGGTAGCTGTAAAACAGAAATATTTAGTGTTTTAGCATAGTTGGTTGAAAATGCTAGTATGGCTGTAAGGAATTGGAAACAGGAAAAGACTAGATTAAGGGTTAGGAATGTCCAGACTGAGCAATACATTAAATATTTAGATATGTATCTGAAGAAGTGAGTGTGGTATCCAAAATCCATATTTACCATAGAGATTGATAAAGTGACATCCAGCTTTGAGACCACAATTTACCACATGCCCACTGGTTACAGTAGATAAAACATTTAATTCATCAGAAAAGCACAAATTTATGCCCAACTTTTCAGTTGTTGCAATACAGTATGTAACAAGTCTTATCATCCTTAAAATTCTCTGCATTAACTTTGAAAGAATTGTTTTAGATGAAGTTTGTTATAGTTTTAACCTACGGCAGCTTCGGCCTCAGCCTTTTGGAAATTAAGACTCTCAAGGAATAGATTCATGCTTTGGGTCAACATTGTTTTCAAAGAATTCCAGTGGAATTCTAATGACTGAAATGTGGAAAAAAGCTATGTTTATAAAAATCATACAATTATCTCTCCAGAGTCCCAGGAGGGAAGGGCCGTTTCTCAGAGACCAAAAAGAAAGCAAAACTTGGAATCATTGGTATGCAGGAAAAAGGCAAAGGCAGAACTTCCCTAGCAATTCACAGAGTATATTTAATAGTTATGCAGATAGTTGCTTTAGCCTGGCAAGATTTCTATCAATAGGTGAATATAATAAATAAACTAGTCGGAAGTAACTCCAGGTGTCGTTCTTGATTTCTTAAGCCTAACATTAATCTTGCCAGATTCTGTACTCCTAAGAAGAAGGGAAATCTTGAGAATGGTGACAGACCCGCAGGAAGCACCAATTTCTTTGCAGCAGCTAGCTGACACATTGCTATGACATCATTAAAAAGTTGACACACAGACCCCAAATTTACAAGCAACCATTGTGCAACTTTTGCAACAGGTGGGACAGAGTGCTTTACAACCAATGGGTGCAGCAGTGTCAGGCACGAAAGACCAGGGTCACATGTAAAGGTTCAATTAAACTGATTTATTGATAAAAGTCTGTGAAGAAGAATCTTTTCAACTTCAGCACCTGCTTAGAATTAGATAAGGGTTAATGGCACTCAAGGAGGGTTGGACTGCTACATAGGGATTCTAGGCTGATCCCTCTTTTCACTCGACCCACAGGTTTGGCCATCTGTTTTCCTACAGATGTGCTGCCATCCTCCATGCCTGAGGAATTATCCCTGCCAGGTGACTCCTTGGAGGAAGCCACTCTCCTGACTGCCCCTAGCTGCATCATCGCTTCTGCGTAAGTCTGGAAAAGCAGTAGTGTGGGAAGAGGGTCTCATGAAACTCGATTTAAACTGGGTTTATATATCCCTCCCTGACTCTGTTTCAACTTTTCTAGTCGGGCACCTATCACTATGCAACACTGGTACAATCCCTCCAAGGCCTGTGGAAAGTCCCATGCCATTAGTTCATAGTGCTTAAAAAAAATGTGCCATTATTTAAATATACATTGTTTTTTCTCTTCACATAGTACGGAAATTGCAAGGAAAACTGGGGCTACATGTGTTACTTTCTCTTTTGTGCATATATAACTTCCTTGGAATGCAGCCCATGTTTATAAGCAAGACAGCGGTTACTTTTGCAGAAAACAGGAGCAATATATATCTCTTAATTGAGATAAACTAAAACACTGGAAGCCATTAGATACAAACATGGTTTTCATAAAAAACCTTGCCATTTGAATAAGGTTCATAACCCAATATTAGTAATGAAATGGCAATTCATATATTTTGATGAGTGCATTTTTATATTTATTGTCTTCCTGGTCTTATGGTTGTGTTTTCCATAAAGAAGCTTAGTTTGATTACTCAAAAAAAAATGGGCATAAAGTATAAATGTGAAGTATACACAGATGTTTTCCTTGCTGGGGAATATAATCACTTACACATTATTTGGATTTCTGCCTAACATTTTAAAGCATTAGTAGTGCATTAAGCACTGCAGAGAAGAACGGAAGCAATCTTCTTGCTGCCAAGATAGTTTATAAATGAAGAACAGGATATGGATAGGGATTGTGAAGGATTAAGAACAACCGAATGGAGGAAATTGACTAATACGGAACATGTCACAGTTTGAGAGACAGCAAACTCAGAATCTCAGATGAAAAGATATCAGTTTAGTTTTGTAAAGTTATGATTCCAGAAAAAGGGAGGGAGGGAGGGAGGGAGGAAGGTACAGTCCATCAATTCTCATGTATGAATTGGTATGATTAGGGCATTTATGTTACATGGTTTTTACCTGAATCTGAGATATCAATGATACAGTTTGGTTCTAACTGTGACACAGAGCAGCATGGAAGGAAAATAGACTAAGTGCATGGAAAGACATCATCCAGATATGCCACCATCCAGAGGTTATAAAGGCAGGTGATTCTCAATAAGAAGGTATGAGGGCACAGCTTAAGATAAAGGTCTCATTCTTTCCCAGCACAGCACCTTTCCTAATCAGGATTGCAACTCCCAGAATTTCCAAATTTGCATGAACCTTAGAGGATTTAATATGTGTAATTCAGCCATACTATATACAGAGGACAAGAATGGTTTTATAGCTGAAGAATATTTAAACACAATAACAAGTAACTATCTCAAGACATTGATCTTCAAATTAATCTATACAACAGATTAAACAATCCTCCCATTAATAGAAGCCCTGACTATGCAATCCCATCACAATTTCTGTAATGAAGTGTTGCCTCTCTTATCTAACTGTTCCCTAGGCAGCATCCCTTCAACTCTTCTCTCAAGGTCTTTCTCACATAACATCACAATTTCTGTTGTCACAGATCATCCCAGTTAAGTATCCATTTGAGTTCTAGAAGACTAGTACCAGAACTCACTACCAGAACTTACCTTCATGTCATAATTTTGGGAGAAAAGGAGAAGCATTTTTTTTTGCCATCTCACTAATCTGCAGAGTGCATGGCCGCTAAAAATAAAAATTACCATCACAAAAATACTAGAAAGTTTTACTTCCCAGAACTTCCAGTAATAAAGTACTTCTCCAGTCCAATCTTAACTCCTCTAGCCAATGGATTTTGAGTTAGACTAGGACTAGGTATCAGGCCTAATACGGCAATTATTATTTGTTTACAACAAACAGAAAATCAAAGTACATTAATAAAACAAACAAAACATCAGAAGCAGAGGGGAAAAAGCCCCCATACCTTCCAAGGCAAATATTCTTTCTCCAAGAGCTTCAACAATTGTAAGGAGAGCTACTTCATTTGAGACATTAAAGAAATGCTTTTCAGTTGGCCTGCTTGCAATGGATTTGATTTCCTCCACTAATTTCTCAGGGTTTCGATTTCCTCTGTTATAGGAGCCAAGAATCTGTGGTATGCAGAAAAAAAAGGAAGAAGCAATTTTAAAAAGTAATGGTCTACATGTTACTAGTAGCTCACAATTGGTAACATGTAAGAAACATAAAATGGCACAGTCAGCAATTCTGTCATAGACTTCAGCCTCTAGAATAAATGCAGTGGAAGTGGTTAGCCCAGACGAACAGCATTCAGATCTGGACCAAGTGTGTGCTCATCAGAAATTTTCCACCAGAAGAACAATCTAGGATGACCTTCCCTAACTTGTTGCCATTATGTAAGGATTAAAAGACTGAAAATTCCCAAACAATAAGTATTGTGGATTCTGGAGGTCATGCTGTTTATGCATGTTATGAAAATTACACAGGCTAACCATGACCAGCTCTATATAGATAAAACACAGAATTATTATTTCCTGGTCGAATATCACCATATTTGAAAAATTCATTCCTCAAACACATTGATTCCATTATATGTAGCTGTAGCATAGTAACCTAAAAGTATTATTTTTAAGAGCAAGTATTAAGATTTTGGATTGGGATTGGGGAGGCTCAGATTCTAAGCTACTCTGAACCATGGAAACATGTAGGATGATTTTGGGCCAGTTGCTTTCTTTTAGCCCAACCTATCTCACAGCATTGTTGTTATGGAAGTAAATAGGAGGATGTCCATTATATATTCAAGATACATAATGAGAGAGAGATACATAGAGAGAGAGAGATACACAGAGAGAGAGAGAGAGATACTATAGAAAAAGTAGGATACACATCTAAATAAAAAAATATTTGTGTGAAACAATGAGTATTGACCTGAGTGATCTTGCAGCAACAGTTTTCCTGAAGCACTGTTTATTTTCAGCAAAGAGAAATAGAAGAACATATCATTACTAGTAGAGTCAACATGCACTTTAAACAAAATATGAATCCAATGAGTAATGAATAAAAAATTTAGCATGTTGCTAATATTGGAAGAATACTAACTCATCAAAAAAGGATTCTTTCCTCAAGGCAAATGAAAGAAAGGGAATGAACCATTTCTAGATATACAGTACAGTTTTTCTACTAAACATCACTTACAGCAATAGAAAATCTCTTTATACTGTCTTTTTCACAATCATCAATCACTTTTTGTAAGCGGTAATTGTCATGAGATTCTCCATCAGTCACAACTACCATGACTTTTTGTACCCCTGGGCGGGCCCCATGAGCTTCTGTAAATGCTTCATTCCTAAAATGAGAGTGAAAACCTGTAAATCTGCAGACTGCAGACAAAGACAAAACATAAATACCAAAATCAGTAGGTAAAATAAAAAAAATGGCATGGTGGATGATTCTATAGGCCTTTGATTTGAATTTTCAGGGCTCCCCTTATATTCTTAAAATCAAGTTGTACATGGGCAAGTCTATGGAAGATCAGCATAGTTCTTTATGTAGGTTGATACTTATTTATAAGGCTGTAGGCACCTACCTTGCTGTTTCAATGCCAAGAGCTGTCATAGTCTCGAATCCTTCTCTCTGTTTAATTTTGCCTGCTGCTACAAGCACTTCTTCTGTGGTTGAATATGTGTTGAGATAAAATTCATGGGTTACATTTTCTCCATATTGAACGATCCCAACCTAGAATTACAAAATCTTCTGCTCAGGAAATCTTCACAATGATGCCATAACTCACAAGACAGCAACTGAAGAATTTACCTTTCAATTAAAGACAGAAGACCACCCACACTATTAAGAGTTTTGTGTGTGTTTTAAATGGTAAACCAGAAATGTGGTTTACTAAGAATAAGCATTAGGCTGTTGGACAGACTTCAATGACACAGACTTGACTCTTCTTGCCACTTGAAACATCTAAACAGAGCACATAAAGTCTTGTCTCACTCCTTTGCAGACTTGGAATCAGTCTGTTTCACCATGTTCCATTCAGCTTGTATCTTATTGTCTTTGTACAGGTTTCTGAGAACATGAAACCTATAAACAATAAGAACTTCTGGGATTCTCATTTTCTTCAGAATATTTCACAGCTAAAATCAATCAATTCAATTGAAGTCTTTCCAGAATCAATGAAGCACATGTTGATGGCTTTCTCAATTATCTAATGGCATTAACAATAATGTATGTTGCTCAATCTTTTCTAAAGCCTAAACATCTACTATTTCTATGTAGAACTCTAATCTGCATTGGATGATTATTTTGTTAATGTGTGAAATTAGATTGCATACTCTGTTAAATTTCCTTCCTTTGATGTTAGTATGTAGATACCTTCACTATATTGGCTATACTACAGAATTGCTGCATAGCTTGGTTGGATCTTCTACTGATTCTTCCTCTGTAAATGTTCTTCAATTCCTATAGCCTTCCAACATATTAATGACACAGTGCGTTCTTCTATTTCTTAGTTTGGCAGTCTCTTTCCACACCCAGATTTAACAATATGTTTGATTTCATTCTACAGTTCCTCTGATTTTCCATCAATGAGTTCGGAACTTCAAAGTGATTCCTGATGTTTTCCTTGAAAATGATGGAAATCAAAATAATCAAAACTATATTGTGGAAATCTGTTGGCTTTTTATTTCACTTCAGCTTGACCTGCAACTTGCACATGATCTGTTGCATAGCTGGTCCCGAATAGCTTTCCTGTTATAATTGAGTTGTTCTACCACTTTGTAGTAATAATATAGTCAGTTTGATTTCTGAGTACTCCCTTTATATAGGCATCACAGCTTCTTTAGTCAACGGCAAACAGGTGGATTCCTATAATTGCTAATCAATTCACTTTATAAAAGAAAGGTGATATGTAACAAAATAATAGTGATTTTCCCCAAATACCCCTTTCTTTATTTTCAGCTGCTTAATTTTATGAGAGGTTCTGGTCTAAATGTGAGCTTCGCAATGTTCCACTGGTATATTTTAAATGTATGCTCTGCACTGATATTTTGAATATGCTGCCTAGTCCAGCCATTGAATGCTAATATACTCTGTCTTGGCATGTTTACCTCTTATTCATCCATTATTAAATCTCTCATACTCTTAAAAGACTGAACATTAATACAACCTATCCAGACATATATTTTTATAGCTGGATCAGTTTACATTCTAGCTTTTAGTTTTCAGATGTGCTTCTCAATCTGTTTTATAGCTCATCCCTTTTAGTACAAACATCTTTGTTTACTGGCTGTCTTTGATGCAATTAAACTGAGGAATGTAAAGGTCATTAAGAGTCAGGAAACTGATTAAGACCTGGCCTTTCCACAAAGCTTTTGGAGACTGAGATGCTTATATGTGAACTATTAAAATATTTCTCCTAAGTTGGGAAGGAGATTGTTCTGTATCATATAAGGGATGTGAATATTA
Source organism: Azemiops feae (assembly GCA_023970755.1). Taxonomy (NCBI): domain Eukaryota; kingdom Metazoa; phylum Chordata; class Lepidosauria; order Squamata; family Viperidae; genus Azemiops; species Azemiops feae. Next base: position 20,761 of record JALGBA010000908.1, on the reverse strand, counting down.
GTGAAATTCTATCAGTCTATTTTCTACCAGTCCAGTGTGTATTTTTCCATATCTTGGTTGTTCATTTTTTGATACTTTGTTTGATACTTAAAACATTATATAGAAGTGGCTTACAAAGTCTCAATATTGAGTAAAATACTAAAGAATTTGCATTTTACAAAAATGAGCAAAAGAAGAATGTTCTTCGAGTTTCTGATGATATATTTTCAACCTGAAGAACAATAATGAAAAAAATGGTTGTTTTTCTCTTGTCTGTTCCTGCAGTTGGTGCTTGTTGATCATTATGGAAACTGGGATGGACTTCTGCTCTATTGCAGCAGCATTCTGTTTTCAGTCCTTAAATTTACTGGATACATTTAGTGTATCTGATTCTACTGATCTTCTACTTGAGAAGATTGTATTCTGTGCAGATTGAATAGATCTCTCCCATGCTTGTACAATATATAATGTTCTCCTTGAAATGTTTGTGCTGACAGGTGGTTGTAGGGATGTATGCTTTACAGTGATGGCATCCCAAAGCAGGTTCCTATTCTTAGCAGTTGATTTGAAAACGAGGGCATGCACACCCCTACCCACATAGAAAGAACATTTCAGCTTCTTGAAAATTCTACAGAGTTCTATCATAGGGAATAATGGGAAGTTGAAACAAAGTTATGACTTTCTTGTTTTTGAACCTACGACTACAGAAATGGATGGCATGGCAATCCAATCCTTGATGACAATCTACATTTCTTCCATGGGCATTCCAATAATATGTATTTATTTAATGCATTTAATGCATCTCTAAGGCCATTCATTTAGAAGGCAATTACCTTCCTCCAAAAGATCAACCTCCCCCTTTTACTTCTCCAGTACATTGTCCACTTTTATCTATTCTGGAGCCTAAAACAACAAAACTTCACCTACACCTTTTCAACTCAACTATGAATTCACAAAACATGCTGGTTCATTTTATCTTTCTCTTCTTAATATTTAATATTAATCCATTTTTAATTTTCCATTTGTAGTTTTCCTAAAGCTTTTTACCTTTGTCTAACAGAACAATGTGATCTTCATATTTTAAACTGTTCCTGTTTGACCTCCAATTTTGATTGCAGTTGTTATATATTCTGAAAGTGCCATTCTTGAATACATTCATTGTAAAAGCTAAGCAGATATGGGGACAATGGGTATCCTTGTCTGTTTATTCTGTTTCTCCTAACTCCACCCTTCATTATAAAAGTTCTTCAAAATAACAATAAGAAGTTCTAGCATGATCTGCCTCTTAAAAACCTTAAATGCTCCCTTCAATACCATTTTGTGTTAGTTATCTGATCATGTATTCCTCTGCCTTTTCTGAAACCTTCGGCTCATTTGGCAATTTTCTGACCATATATAGCTTTATTCTTCTTTGTAAGATCTTAAGCAAATCTTTGTTTGTGTAAGGAATGAGTGTAATATTTTGACAGTATGCGAATATACACCATTTTTCAATTATGTCCCATAGTGTTGTTTCATATTTGTTGACATACAGCTGTTTGTACTTTAGATGTTTCTTTTCTGAACACTTTCAACAGTTCAGTCAGTTCATCTCTGATGCTTTTCTACAAATAATTTATTGCTCTCGTATATCACTTTTAAGTAGAGTCAGTTCCTAAATGCATTTTCTCTATATAAATTGATTTATGTTACTTACTTATTTAAAAGATTTCTATGGCTGGACCTCTTAAGACACAACTCTGGGTGGCTGTGCAAATGTTTTTTGTCATTCTATACTAATCCTAATTTCAAGAGATTTCAGTATAGTATTTCAATTGTTCTATAACCACATTTTCTTTCTCTATGTCCTATCTCCCATATACACATACTGTATATTCTCATCATGCTATTTCTTTCAAGGTAAGCAACATTATATAAAATATATAAATACAAAGAAACAAAGCTATGAGATAGGAGAAAACAAAAGGAAATATAACTACATTTAGTTTACAGCTCCCCAATTCACTATATTTATCCATCCTTGCAAATCATCCTTGCTTTTAGTACATTCCCATGCTGATTCATATATTATTTTTTGGTCTTTGAACTTCTCATTTTCCTTTTTCTACGATCTTATAGGCTTCTGCAATTTTCTCAGTCTTCTCCTTCCTCTCAATTGATATACTTCTTTTATGTCTTAGCCCTAATTCATTCTGTATTTATGATCAAGCTACCTCAATAAACTTATTTTATTCAAAAAGGTGATATACTTTTAATCGCCCACTCATTCTCGATCTTATCTCTTCTGCTTTTACCACACATACTTCTTAAGCACCCAACTCCTACTGCATGCAGCCACAGGCAGAAACACATTATCACTGTGGCATTGTCTCCACCCAGTTTTATACTACAAAGTGCAACTCTCGGTACAATAGAAGAATAAAAAGCATACAAAGAGCATCCACCCAGCAAAATTGCCTATCGGGCTATTGACTGGGAATTTGAAAAGTCTCTTGAAACTATTAAAATGTCTCAGCAGGTGGCAGCACCTGGAAGATTTTGTTTTGTCTTAGATGCTTAGCATCTTCTGATACATACTTTGAAAGAAAACCTTCAGGAAACAGCAGGGCTGGAAGCTGCGGTGGGCCGTAGGGGGAAAACATTATGGAAGAAGGTAATAGCATATATTACTTCAAATATAATTTCAACATTTTATAGCTTTGCACTGGCCATAGATAAAGCAATGAAATAAGTGTAAGGCGGAGTTTCTCCGTACACTTGTACAGAACCAATATGATTTTCCGCATAGACGTAGCATTTAACACATGGTTCTTTCATTGCCATGTCTGTGTTTTATGCAAATATGCATGTGCCTTTGGTATCCAAATGCATTTATTTATTTGTTTGTTTGTCCTATTTGTAAACTGCCCATCTCCCTCAAAGACATATTTTGTTCATTTACAATAGGGTTCACATTTTTTTTTATTGGAATTACAGTATAAATGTTTCTTAGCTTTGTACAATGCTTGAAGTGGTTTTGGAAAGTTACTCCTTCTTCTGTTGATGGCTGAGAATGTCTGACTCAACCTCTGACAAGTTGATTATTTGTAATACAGTTTTTTTACAGATGATATGGTACCCTTAACCATTCCCTTTGATATCTATGCATTAACTGACAAGCTATAAGAGTTTTCTCACCTATTGCAGAACCACTGCTAGGATTGGTAAATTAGAAAAGTTTATATTATTGCAGGTATCCTTGATTGTATAGTTATGCTATAGATAAAATCAAATCAAATATAAAACATTTGCCTTAATGTACCTGTGTATCATAGGGGCCTATACTCATATTTTGCAGTATTCGTTTCAAAAAATTGGTGACATCTTTCCATTCAAAAATACTGTTAGATCCATCAAGAACAAAGACAATATCCAGCTGGGACTTGCATTCTGCAACAGGAAACATAAAATAAGGAAATGTTCGAAGCACACAGTGGTTTTTCTGTTAAATTGACACTCTGCTACTCCTTTAATTTCAAAATAAATTACTCATAAGAGATATGATATATCTCAGATACAATTAATATGCAACATGAACTGCTCTGAGTTTCTACATTCCATTGCACTATTATCTATTTTTCTAGTATAGTTTATATAGTAGAGACCTACACAATGAAACACATCCAAGCAGAAGTTGAAGGATGAAGTTTTTGAGTTGCTATAATTTGAATCAGTGCCTTTGGAAAATGTGCATAATGAAGTTCTGCTTGGTGAACGGAAATGGAGGTTCATCTTCTATGGTATTGTGAAATTCATTGGGCTATTTTGGACCAGTCATTCTCTCTCTGCCCAGCCTGAAACTCAGCCTATTTTGCCTCTGGAGGAAATGTTGAACTCATTGCTTGCACTGATATACTGATTCTTTGGTTCTGAAGCTTGTTGCAACTGGATGGTGATAACTCATCAGTGCAGGAGAGGGAGCTATTGACCCAGTGTAGACGGTTTCAGATTAAAAAGCTTCTAGCATCTTGAGATGTTCTGACATGGCATAGAGTAGCTTTGTGGACAGGAGAGAGCATGTTTGGTTAATGGGTATTTCATGAATACTGGACCTTTGCCCAACTACATGGAGCTCAAGAAATAGCTCAAAAATAAAGAATGTTTTCAATTTTCAATTATTCATAACTATGTTTAAAATGTGATTTTAAAATATAAACAGTTTTATTAAGATGGCTATATAGACATTCTACTTAAGATCTATTGTACTTCAAATGTTTCTTTGGTGGAGAGGCGGAGCCAGCGGTCAAATGGAATGGCTGTGCCAAGACGCCGCTCCGAATGAGCGTGCCGACTTCACAGCTATTTCTCTGTTCCCGGTGGGTTTTTTAAAAGCCCTGGATCTCTCGGAGGGAGATCAGAAGCGGAGGCGCCCAGCTGAGCGGCTCAGGACGGCGGTCCGAGACGCAGAAAGCAGGAAAGCCTAGTAGAAAGCCGGGTGAAGGAGACGGCCCAATATGGCCGTGAAGAAATGACTGCTGTCAGAAATAGCGGTGGAATAGCGGGACAGTGATTCAACTAACCTGGCAGAGTGAACACTCAGCGAACTCTTGTAAGTGTTCCGGATCGTGAAATCATTCCGGAGAATTTCGAAGAAGAGAAGTAAAGAGGAGAAGCCCCGGAGCGAAAGGGGGAAATCACCTCCCCTGTCAGATAGCGGCGAAAAGGAGACAGGGGAAAAAAAGAGATCTGACCTTAAAGTAACAGACTCACAGGCTGCAAGGACTGGTGATTAAGGGTGGTTTCTCTTTCTGGCTCTTGCAGCAGAGCCAAGAAGAAGCTACAAAAAACAAAATAAACTTGAAGAGTGACAGTATGGACTGAGTAGAGAGAGTGGACATCTTAAATAAGAACTGACGACCAATTAGCATTAAAGGTGGGAAAAGTGATACTCATAACGTAAGAAGTGAATTAATTGCTTTAAAAGTTCCTAAAACAAAAGGGATCAACTTTAACTGTTTTGAGAGCTTGAATATAATCTATTGTATGATTGAATGGGAGGAGGCTAACTAGGAACGAAAGGTTGAATGCCTAAGAAGGGAGAGAAAACTGATTTATTTGTCTCTGTTGAATACAATAATATCTATAACTGTCAAGGGTTTGACTGTAAAACCTGGTCTATATTGTTAATGAATTGAATACTGGTTACAATAGTGAGGTAATTTAATGGTTACATTATTGTTACATGTTATTATATAGATAATATAGGACTGTAGTGGAATATAAACACTTGAAATTGATTAAGATTGACTATTGTGTATTAGAAGTGTTAATGTAATAGGTTTCATATTCTGTTAGCAACAAAATATATCATTGTTAAGATATAAGACGCCAGTGACTATAACCTTGGAAGAATAATAAATTCTCCAGGTGTGGTGGAGGGAAAGATAAAGACTGTGTACAAGTGGGAGGGTTGGTTGACGTCAATTAGAAAGATGACAAGTATCCCAAATCTAACAAGAGTTGGGACTGGAAGAAGGCAGATAACCCAAGCTTCGTCAGCGGAATTAAGCCCAGCAGGGCAAAGATCTATTGAAGAGATGATGCCACGGGAGAGAGCAGGCTCACTTAAAGACTTACAAGCAATGCTACAATCCATGCAAGAGGTTATGCTGAGAAATCATGAGGATTTAAAAAAAGAAATAGGTGAAATAAGGAATGACACTGGAGAACTTAAAGAGAAGATGGGAGCAATGGATGGAAAATTTGAATGTTTCCAACAACAAATATTGAAAAATGAACAGAAAGTATTAGAAATGGAAGACAGAATGAATAAGGAGGAAAGAAGAGTAGATGAAATGAATGAAAAACTCTCGCAAGCAAACAAAGAATTAGAAAAAACCATCATCCTGCTTGAAACTGAGAAAGCAGACCATTATCTACGCTTTCAAAACGTGAAAGAAGAGAAGGGGGAGGACCTCCCAGAAATGATGGCAGACTTGTTAGCAAGGGCCCTGGAGATAGGGAAAGAAGAGATGGCAAATGAGGTTGATGAAATGTACAGAATCCACACAAACTACGCAAGAAGAAATAACTTACCCAAGGAAGTACATATCAGATTTGTGAAGAAGTCAATTAGGGATGAGATTTTGCACAGAACAAGGGATGATCCAATAGAATACAGAGGTAAACAACTAACTGTCCTTAAACAAGTCCCCAGGAGGGTAAGAGACCTGAGAAGGCCCTACCAACATATTACATCTAAATTAATAAGACGAAACATCAATTTTAGGTGGCTGATGCCCGAAGGGATTCTGGTGACCTGGCAAGAAAAAAGATATAAGCTAGATTCGATTGACAAAGCAGAAGAGTTTTTACAGCAGCACCTAGGAAATGAAGATGAACTAGAAGAAAGAGAATTAAGAGAAGAGAACAATACAGAGAGATATAATAGAAAGACACGAGAACCACAAGACAAAGAACGGGAAACGGAGAAAAGAGAAAAAATGAAAATGAACTATGACAATGATGATGGAAGCAGGCACAAAGAACCCAAGGAAGACAGAGCGACAAGAGCGACAAGATCAAAGCAGAGGCAGTAATGTAGAAATATTAACACTATTATCATTAAATGTAAATGGACTAAACTCCCCAGCTAAGAGAAATATAATTTTGAATAAGCTCAGTAAGAAAAACTTAGACATAACAATTCTACAAGAAACACACATAAAGACTCAAGATCAGGATCTACTAAATTACTCTAAGTTAGGAATCAAATTTGTATCGCTTTCACAGCAGAAGAAAGGAGGAATTGTGATATATGTTAAAGAAAAAATCCCAGCAAGACAAATCTATCGAGATGAGGAAGGCAGAATACTGATTATTGAAATTTCCCTGAATAAAAGAAAGGTCGCCCTGGTGGGAATTTATGCTCCCAATGAAAAACAAAGACAATTCTATAAGAAACTGCAAAAGGTTATTGCTGATATAGAATATGAGAACATTTGTATAATTGGCGATTTTAATGCAATTATAGACAGAGAATTAGATTATAAGAGTGGGGAAGTAAGGAAACGAAGCAGGAGAATACTACCTGGTACTTTTTTTAAAATGGCGGAAGAATTAAATATTCAGGATAGTTGGAGGGAGAGAAATTTGAATGAAAAGCAATTTACATACTATTCAGGGCGGCACCAATCATGGTCCAGAATTGATATAGTCTGGACAACGAAAGAATTAAATGCAGATATTGATGATGTAGTAATAGACATTAATACTTGGGCAGACCATAATCCTATTATAATTAAATGGAAAGAACAGAAGATAACAACAAGGAGGTGGACGCTAAAAAAGGCAATCTTAAACCAAATAGAATTTAAGCATAAGATGGAGGAACAAATGCGGATATTCTTCCAGACAAATAAGAAAGAGGAGACTAGCACTCAAAATTTATGGGACATGGGCAAGGCTGTTATGAGAGGAACTGCAATTGCGTACATGGCCAATGAATATAAAAAGAAAAGGCAACATCGGAAAAGCTTAACAGAAGAAAACAAAAAATTAGAATTAGAATTACAAAAAAACCCACAATGTAGAGACCTAAAACAACAGCTAGATTTAAATAAGCACAAATTGAATATTATAGAAAAGGGAGAAATGGCAAAAAAATTAAAAAGTATTAGACAATTTTTTTTTGAACAGGCAAATAAACCCGGGAGATGGTTGGCCTATAGACTGAAAAAACAAAAAGATAAAAGATGGATTAGTAAATTATGTAATCAAGCAGGGGAGATGGTATATCAAAATGAAGAAAAAAAAACGGGTGATATATGACTTCTATAAAAACCTTTATAAAGAGGATGGAAAGGTTACTGAGGAAAGAATATCACAATATCTTATGAAAGCGGACTTACCGAAGGTCCCGGAAGAATTTCAAAATATATTAAATAAAGATATAACAGTCCAGGAAACTATAGAAGCAATTAAAAAGCAAAAAAGTAATAAAACACCTGGCCCTGACGGATTACCGTCCGAAATATATAAGAACCTCCAAGAACTTTTGGCCTCAACCTTATTGGGCATATTTAATGATGTATTAAACATAGCAAAAATCCCAAACTCATGGAAAGAAGCAATCATCTCACTAATTCCTAAAGAAAACTCTGATTTGACATGCATTAAAAACTATAGGCCCATTTCTTTACTGAACACGGATTATAAGATTTTCATGACTATAATGGCAGAAAGATTTAAAAAATATTTAGTTGAATTCATTCACACCGACCAAAATGGCTTTTTGCCTAAAACACAAATTAGACATAATGTTAGGATTATACTAGACATCTTAGAATATTATGAATTACATAGCGAAAAACAAATGGCATTGATTTTTGTGGACGCTCAGAAAGCGTTTGATAATGTTAAATGGAATTTTATGTTGACTCAACTTAAACAGATGGATTTTGGGGAAAAAATTATAAACATGTTTAAAACAATCTATTCGAAACAAGAAGCAAAAGTAATTATAAATGGAGAACTAACAAATAGCATCCAAATACAAAAAGGCACTATTCTTTCTTTAGAAGCACTCACAAGAATAATTAGAAAAGACAAGCTGATCAAAGGATTAGAAATTAGAAAAGAGACATTTAAATTACAGGCTTATGCAGACGATTTAGTTTTCATTTTGGAAGACCCCTTAGAATCTGGAACAAGATTATTACAGGAGCTGGAAAATTATGGAGATGTCGCGGGGTTGAAGATTAATAAAGAAAAAACTAAAATGTTAGTTAAAAACATGTCCAATTTACAAGAAACTGAGCTAGTAGACAAAATCAATATCCAGACATCTAAAAAAGTAAGGTATTTGGGGATCCAACTGTCGGCAAGATGTACTACACTCAAAAGAGAAAATTATGACAAATTAATAGACCAAATTATAGTAGACTTAGACAAATGGGAAAAATTGCAGCTCTCCTTTATGGGGAGAATAGCGACAATCAAGATGAACATACTTCCCAAACTACTCTTTTTATTCCAATGTGTTCCAATTAAATTAGGTAAGGCTTTTTTTGAAAATTTAAACAGAGTTACATCTAAATTTATCTGGCAAGGTAGAAAACCGAGAATTAAATTAAAACTATTACAGGATGCAAAGGAAAGAGGAGGGCTCGGCCTCCCGGATTGGGAAAAATATTATCAAGCAGCAATATTGGTATGGATAAAGGATTGGATACACTTAAGGAACAGAAGACTACTGGCATTAGAAGGCCATGATATGCAAATAGGGTGGCATGCTATAATATGGGACGGGAAATATAAGGCTCACCAGTATTTCCAGAACCACCATATTAGACGGGCACTATTAGACGTGTGGATAAAAATTAAAAAAAATAATTATATAGAGAGCCCCAATTGGCTATCCATATTAGAGATATTTATGCACCCCAAATTCATAAATTTAGGAAGAGTAACCACATATAAAGATATCTTAGACGAGAATGGAGACCTGAAAACAAGGAAAAGACTATTAGAAGATGGTATAGAGTTGGAATGGTGGGCATACTTACAAATACAGTCGCGATACAGAAAAGACAAAAAAGAACCAGGGATAAAATTAGAGTATACCCAATTAGATAAAATCCTTCTAGGAACAGAAGATCAAATGATAAAAAAGATATATCAATATTTATTAGAACAAGATTTGTTAGAAGAACAGGTAAAAGAAACAATGTTAATCTGGAGCAAAAATTTTGGTTATAATATTGACTTAGATAATTGGCAATCATTATGGGACAGAAATAGGAGGTTAACGCTAGCCACCTCTTATAAAGAAAATCTATACAAGATGTTTTATAGATGGCACCTTCCCCCTACAAGGCTAGCAAAAATAGATAAAAAAATCTCACCGACATGCTGGAAATGTAGAAGGTTTCCAGGGACTTATTATCACATGTGGTGGGAATGTTCAAAAGCGAAAATTTTTTGGCACCAGATAAAAAATTGGCTGGAAGAAATACTGTTACAAAAAATTGATTTAAAACCAGAAATCTTCTTATTAGGGATTATTAATGATAAATTTAGCAAACCATCTTTCTACTTACTATTGCATATTTTAACGGCAGCAAGATTGGCATATGCCCAAAAATGGAAAAGAAAGGAAGCCCCCACTGAAGAAGAAATAATAAATAAAATTTTGTCCTGCGCTGAAATGGACAGGTTAACTCTAGAGATCAAAAATAAAACTGAAACAGAGTATTATGAAATTTGGAAAAAATTGTACGATTGGTTAGAGATAAGGAGGATCGCTGAGATGATTATTGATTATTGATTGATTAGTAGATAACGCAAGGATTTCCTATTAGCATCTATATCAGGACACAACAGAAAGATATGTAAATACAGAAGTTTTTTACAGAAGTTTTTTGCAGAAGTTATATGTACAGCTTGTTATACTCTGTCCTGTTATAGAAGGTATTTTAAGTTTCTGTTTTTCTTTCTGTAATAGCAGTGTTATACCCAGGGAGGTTGAATTATGTCCACTTTTGTTTTTAAATGTACATTTAATAAAATCATTAAAAAATATATGTTTCTTTGGTGTGTGTTTTGTGTCCACTGCTAACCATTTTCGCTATTTCAGAATGCATAATTAGAAAAACAAGCTCTTCATACAGCTTGTCACACATCATGGTGATTGTCTTGAAGAAATCACAGATGCCTCTAATATTTAGAACTCATTAAGTCTAACTACATGAATGGTTTGCTGGGTCTGGAGTTATATTACTACCGTGTGTAGGGGTGGTAGTAAAATATCATTTGTATATATAAAAAAGAAACAACTGCAGTGGACTTGAATAGAAAAGAAAACTAAAAGTAATGGGAAAGGACATTTGTTGTAATCAACCAAGGAGCAATTTAAAGAAAGGAAGAAGGAAGATGGTAGGTAGCAATCATATCCTCCAAGAAGGGCTTCACAAAGTATTTTTGAAAATAATGTTTTTAATATGATTAAAATGTCATCTCTGCTTCTGGGAATCAGCACAAAGAATGGAGCCTTGTGTCTCACAAAAACCAATGCAAGGACAAGTATTTCATCTTCTTAAATTAAAGAGGCATTTAGCTTTCTGTGATGGCTTGAAGATTATTTTTAGACTGATTTTCATTTGTGAATAATGCTATGAACCTGTTTATACTAAAACTAAGTTCCAGGGACAGTAAGCATTTAAGTAATATACAAACAAGGATACCATTTACCTAATTTGGTCATGCCAGTTGCCTTGAAAATTAGTTTATAATTCTGATATAACTCTGTGTATATATTAGACTTTTTTCAAGCTCCATCTGCGTTCAACAGATACAAAAACAATTTTCATATATACATACCTCGCAATGGAGCAATGGAATTTACAACCTCAAAATTGGAGCTAACATTGGAACAGATGCCTGTTGTATAATAGGAGTGTCCACATTTATAAGCATAAAGAGGCCCGCATGCCTTTGATAAAGAAAAAAAATACTTTTTACTGTTTAAATAATTCACCCTATTTTATAGTAGCTATACACCGGTTGGAAATATGCTTATTGAAGTCCTAAATGAAAACTATAAAACATTGCAACAGCATAGCCACAACAGAACCAACCAAAAGAATCTGATCCAGTTTTGGAATTCTGTGCAGTACAAACTTATTCTTATTATACTTGGGTGTTAAACAAGGAAGTTTAAAAAAAACCCAGGAACCCAACAATTCAACCCTTAGCATTTATTCTCTACCATAGTAACAAAATTATTGCTCTCAATATATCTGATAAATATATATTTGATAAATACACACATTGTATATAAGATAAACAGGTATATGTAATTCTAGATTGTGTCCCGTGCTCCTAGGTCATTCCAATATCACAGTGGAGGCATGTGTTACTCTGCTTTCATTAGAGACACATTTGTCAAACATTTGCCAGCAATGCCCCTCTGGATTTTACACAGAACAAACCAGTCAGTCATTGTGAATAATAATAATAGTAATAACACTTATAAGTTTGACATCAAGATTCAAAATAAGGGCAAAACTAATATAAGAGCATTTAAGTCCCATGAAACTCCATTAAAGATCTCTAAGTACCATTTTGGGGAAAAAATTACTTTATCAGCATAACTCAGGGAAAGATTGCTGATTTCACACACATCAAAGGACTTCATGCTATTTCAAAAAAAAAAAAATCTCGGCACTGACAAGGATTTTTTAGCACATTATAATTGCTATTAGAAAAGGTACTTGTAAATCTGTCTTAATGCAACCAGCATCTCCATAACCACCCTATTTTTCTCCTCGGCTCATCCCAATTTAAATCTTGTATCAGTTTAGTTAATTCAAGCATCTGAGGATATAAGCTTTGGTTCATGAAAGCATAAACCTTATAAATTAATTTGTTATTTGAAAATATGCTACCAAACTCTGATTTTTTTTAAATTCATAGGCTAATACAGTTCTCCTCCTTCAATAATTACTCCTTGGCATGGAATATAAAGTACCTCTTGGTAGTTCCAAGAATCTGTGCTGGTTATCTATGCATCAGAGAGGCTTTTCACTCTATTTTATTAATACTGGTTGAGTCCATTTTTCAGGAGCAGAATTCAATTCATGGATCTTGGAGATCTTAGTTCCCACTAATCCTGCAATTCTCTGCACTACCTGAACATTTGTAGCCATGCTGGTTAGTAATTCTGGCAGTTGAAGTCCACAGGTCTTAATGTTGCCAAGGCTGAGAAACACTGCTTTAGAGCATCACTAAGCATGCCATGAGAAGTGGGAGAAGGAGTGGGAGAAAGATGGCAGTACTGGCTAAAAGTGGGTCTCCTCATTTCCATCTGTAGAATCATTGCTGGATCTAGTGCACGGGTGTCAAACTCGCCACATCACGTGATGTGTCGTGACGTATCACAACTCTTTTTGCATTGCCGGCAATGGGGTGGGTGCGGCTTCAGTATGATGAAACCGGCCCGCGGGCCGGCAGTTTGACACCCCTGATCTAGTGTCTTACATGGATGATGATGATGATGATGTCATCCATTCACTCATGTTCGACTCTTGGCATTTCTACAGGCCAGGTCTCTCAACATCTTCCAGTCCTGTACTACTTCCTTAAGTTGTTCTATGCTCTGGCTGGTGTCAGCTTTGATGGTGTCCAACTACCGTGTTCTTTGGTGGTCTGGGTTCCTTTTACTACTAACTCTTCCCAACATAATTGCTTTCTCCAGTGAATTCCCCAGCATGACATGGCCAAAATGAGTGAGATATAGTTTTGTGATTTTGCCTTCCTTATTTGGATAAAAATAGTTTCCCATTATTGTCTATAATTTCCCAAAAGTAGTTAGATTCCCACCTTGTCAGACCAAATCATCAAGTTTAATATTCAAGAGTGACAGAAACTTTAATCCAACAATATCCGGGCAAGTTCTGTATTCCTTTTATAAACGGGAAAAAAAAATTCATATGTGCAAGCCTTTCATGGTAAATATTAGAGTATTGATTATAGTAAATATGCATATGGTTTTTTATTTTCCCCAAGAGATATATGCTCACCAAAAACCCTCCTTTGGGATTCGTCACTAAGGTTGACCCAAGAGTCATATTCTCCTTTACTTCTGTAACTTGAGGAATTGAAGTGTCAGCTATAGATAGATTAAAAATAGTTAATTATGGGAATATATGCAAACGAGATATTAAATCATGTGGTGTTTAAAATGCCAAATTTGTATGCAAAACATGGATTTTTTTGGCTTCTTTTCCTTTCTTCTCCCTGTTCCCTCTTGGGTAAAACTATGAAATACAAGTCAAATGCCTGGCTTTCATCCCAGAATCTTTGTCTGGGATAATGCTTCACATAGTTTTCCTGAACCTCAAACAGAATGTCAAAATAGCAACAGGGTGACAGTAGAAGATATGAATCCATTTAAAATTGAAAATTAGGAACAAATAAACTTTTTCATTTTCTGTATAGCTCTACTGTTGGATCAGTAAATTATCAGCTGTATGCATAATATGTCAGTGGGCAATAAAGGTTATGGGAACGGCAATGTAGTAGAACTCACACTAGTTGCTTTGTTAGCAAAAACTGTACAACTGACATTGGAGGAAGTTTCTGGACCTTTGGTAAAAGATTCCGAGAAGTAGCAAATATAGCTGAAAGACCCATTACAAAAAGGGGAAATGAGTGGAAAGAGAATATTGGAATTTACAGATGGTCCTCAACTTACGACCAATGTAACATGTCATGCTATACACATCCCAATCACGTAACTGCATTTTGGATGCTTGGCAATTGGCTACAACTGGTAGCAGCATCCTGCAGTCACGTAATCATGATTTGCTATGTTTTTTGTCTGTTTCCAGCATTTTTTGCTGGAAGAATGACTTTGGAGTTATGACTGCAGATTTGCTTAACAACGGCTATGAAAATCTTGTAAAATAGGGTCTGTCATGTGGATGCCTCAACTTATAATGGTAATGACTTATAGTGTAGTCAGAAATACTGTTCCAATCATGGTTATAAGTTGAGAACTACTTGTATACCATTTATATAAAAAAGCTGTCTTGTAGCACCCTCCCCCTCTTTGCAGAGAGGACTAATTTCTTTTTATCACCTAGCCTGTTTAGTGAGCGTCCTTTGATTATGATGCTTGTTATCTCTGGCCTTTTAGTTAAACAAGTTTTCGCTTCTAACTTGATTTTGTTAGGGTAGGTGAAATTGCAATTTTTTTCATTGACTTTCTTACCTGGCAGGTTTAATTTTACACATGGCAAACCATTACCCTGTCCTACAGGGCATTTATAGACATCACCTGTTTTCTTTTGGGGCTGACCAGCCAAAGGAGAACCAATAAGCACCCTGCAGAATGATAATATATATATTGTCAATGCAGTACATAATATTTGCTTTGGTACATTAAATTAATGTAACAATTTACTATCTAATATAAGTTGCATGTAAAAAAGCTAGTGGGATAAAAATGTGTTTACAATAGCAGACAGGAGTATCAAGTTAGAGCAGCTTCTCTAATTAGTTATTCTTTGTCTGAAAACACCATAAAGTGTTCATTATGACCTATGAAATCCTAAATGACTAAGGAATCATTAAGTTATAGAGGTTTGGGAAGGGATGAAAGGGGGAGATAATAATTAACTAATTAATAATCTCACCATTTTCCCTCTTCATTTTCAAATTGCTGCACACTATATCCAAACATGTCTTCCACAGGACCACTAAAAGTCATTGTATCTTTCACATCAACGTTGAATGACAAAGAGAGATGCAGCAGAACTGTTTTTGTAAAAAAAGGAAAGAATGGAGAAGATTGAACCAGTCTCAATGACGAAGTTTACATGCTGCCTAAAGGCCATCAGAAATTTGAAATTAAAATACATTCTCAGCAGCAGTGATCTGGAAGACACGACACCACATTATAATAGATACATTGAAGGCTTCCTATTGGACTGTGTGTTAAATTTGCTACTTAAGTGTACTGTTAAATAATAAAGCTTTTTTCCAATCAAATATTCTCTTGTCGCAACAGCATCTGGTCAGTTTTGTGTAATGGGATAAAGTATAAGATTTTTATTGGGATGGAATATAGAAGATGGAATATGGGATTTGATCTGAAAGCCATCTGCTGGAAGATTAGTGGGCTTTCTTATGCAGTTGGTTGGCCACGGTAAAAACAGATTGCTGGACTAGATGGGCCAAGGGTATGATCAAACAAATCACTGCAGATGATTGCCAAAATCAGATTCATACCTTTCCTCAGCTGTAGTACAATTTGTCATGATGTCATATTGTCACCGTGATTGAAGGAAAGGAAACAGAAAGGCAGAAATAACATAAACAGACTATCTTACACTATTCAGTGATGAAAGGAAAAATTCAAAGCATTGTTTTCTAAAAGATAGACTATTTTGTCTTTAGTATAACCTCTCACCAAAGGCACTAGAGATTGTTATCTAAACATTACATACTTGGTGACTCATAGTGTTATTTTTCTTTTTCCTAGAGGATTTAGTTTGATTTACTATCAAATACATTTTGCTTTAATGTAGGATAAATAAACTTGATCACACACCATGATTGCACATTAAAATATACAACAGCGGAGTTCAGAAATTAATATTTCACAGCATTGTTCCCCGATATGTGTGCAACTCACTCTTCATTAGGTGCAAATGAAGAAATACCAGGGCAACGAGTTTTGATAAGGGAAAACAGAAAATTAAACTTGGCTCCCGGCAACTGCAAGGAAATTAGGCAGTTTCCTGGAAAGTGGATTATCTTTGCCATATTCCAGGATTTTTTTTGTGTGTGTGTGTGTTTAGAGTTACTTTCCACCTTAGTTTACAGGCTTGGAATTCCCTGAGTGTCTTCTATTCAAGGATTAACCAGATCAATCTCTGCTTAGCATCAAAACCCAGGTAATTTGGCTTCCGGTTCCGGTCGCAGCGCCAGCGGTCACGCAAAGAGTATGTTCTCTTTGCCGACCGATTTCCCCCCGCCGGTAGACCCTGGACAGGGTCGAAGGTCGCCCCGGAGAGGCGACCACCGTAGAGGAGGACACTCGTCTGATTGCGGAGGGAGCGGCAGCTCCCTCTGAGATCCGAGAAATCACCTTTGGGCTGACGGGGAAAAGATCGGCCAGTAACATGGCCGATCACTTAGCTGCTCCAGCCGAAAGTCACAGCAACATCTAAGCAAAAAGAACCACCGTGGAAGATCCGGGTGAGACCTTTCCTTCCCTCTTGATATTTTATTTACTTCCCTGTGAAAAGTTTTTAGAAACTATTCCCCTCCCCTGAGAAAGCAGCGTTCGAATACTCGGGGAAATGAGCTTTGGGGAAAAAAAATAACTAATTTTTATTGTTTATTTGAGCTGTTGGAATTCGGGGGATCCTGAAAAGAAAAGAAGAAAAAATCCTTACTGTGACTCTCATTTTCTGCTTGCCTGTTTTCAGATTAAGTAGAAATCTTTAGGGAGGGGGTGGAGTGTTTTGCTTCCTCCCCCCCTCCTGAACTTTTTTATCTACTTTAAAAAGAAAAAAAAACTCTTTGGCTTTCTGGGCGGATTCATGTGGATTGTATGGTTACAATGTATCTCTGAACTTGGCGTGAAACCCAGATAGCTCTAGTGTAACAATGTAACCATTTGCAGCTGATCTTTCATTCCTTGAACTTGGCGTGACGCCCAGACATTGGTATATCTTTTGGAACTTGCTCAATTTTCTACTTCTAGTTCATTTGACTTTATAATATAAAATATACATCCCAGAAAAATGGATTTTCTCTCGCTTTAGGATTACAATATAATAATTGACTTTTAAGATATCCTCTTCTATTATCACTTTGGATTATAAATTAGATATTTACAATACTGACTGGGACTTTTGCTGTCTTCATCTTTGTGTTGGGCTTGATTACTTGTTTTTTTCTCCCTTTCCCCCCCCCTATTTTTGTTTGGATTTTATATTTTATAATATTGCAGTTCTTTTAAGCTGAACTTTCACTAAAAAAAAAATGGAATCCCACTCACAGCTTAACTATGGACTTATACTTGAAAATTTTTTGGAAATGAAGAGGAATTAAGAGAACATTTTAGAATACTCAGGAAAGAGGATGTTCCAGAGTTAAAAATTGAATCTCAAATTTTGACTGATCATGACACACAGCTAGATTTACAACTTAATGAGATGGAGGATTTATATTTACAACCTACTGAAGAGGAAGATGCTACACCTTATATACAAATGATGGAGATTTCTGATGACCAAAGGCAGAATTCATCTAAAACATCTATAATCTTAAAAGCAACAGAAATGGACTTTCAAATACGAGACATTAAAAATGCTGACAATATGAACAGACAACGAATAATCACCATACTGATTAAGACTGATTACATAGTGCAGACAATACTGGAAAAAAGAGAAGAAGACTACGATCGGAGGCAATTGTGGGAAAATGTGCATAGCCAAATACTAAGATGGGAGGAGCTAAAGGCCCTATTGTGGAAACCTGCTTGGCATAAAAAGAAAGCTAGAATTAGGTTTAAAAATGAGTGTTAAAACTTTATCTGATGGGTAAAATGGCTTTTAGAGACTTTGATTGAGCTAATATTTTTGAGATTTCTAAGGTCTAAGATTTTAGTTTGAGTTAATATTGATTGGTGAAATATTACTGATATTTTTACTTACAATGATTAAATGTTGGATTGATTTATAAAAATATTTGATAGCGTACAGGAAATAGAATATAGTTGAGAAATATATATATATATATATATATATATATATATATATATATATATATATGTGTCTTTGGTAATTCGGGTTTTCTCCCGCGTAAAATTTGGAAGTGTCTTGGGCGACAGTTCACGAAGTCTCATTCGCATCTCAGGGCTGGTTTCTCTTCGGCCTCTGTGGGGCTTCTAGGAGAATGTGTGTGCTCCGAGAAGCACGAGGCCGAAGAACACCAGCCTGAAGATGACGAATGAGACTTCTTCGAAATGTCGCCAAGACACTTCCAATTTTACGCGGGAGAAAACCCGAATTACCAAAGACCTACATACAAACACCCGTGAAAACCTCAGAAAACAAATATATATATATATATATATATATATATATATAATTATATTATATGTTTATTTTAGAAATAATTAGAAATAATTTAGGTTAAAATGTAAAATGGTTTTAAAATACTTAAAGTCATGTTCATTTTTAAAATATGTATGTGAAATAGAATAGAATAAGAGATAGAATTTAATTGAGAAGTATAAAGTGAATAATTGGAGTAATAGGTACATGTTAGAAACAATCTATATTATATGGATACCCGAATTGTATACTATATGTTTATGCAAGGCCAAATTGGAATATGTTAATAAGTTAGTTAAGCTTGAAAACGGGTGGAAATATTATTGATAGTTTTTGTTCTTTTTTTTTTTTTTGATTGATAAAATAGAGAGGGAAACTTTAAAGAAGTAACTTAAATTGTTTATGTATGATTATATTCTTTACTTTGTTTCATGGAGTGCCCTACCTCCATGATGAGTCCTAAGCACTTGGTTGTAAAACAAAAAAATTCAATAAAACTTGTTATATATATATATTAAAAAAAAAGAAAACCCAGGTAATTTCAGCCAGCCAGCCAGCCAGCCAACCAACACCAACCAACTAATTAAATAATGAACAAAATCCCTGAAATAGGCTTTCTTCTAGGGTGCACTGGTTTTCAGTAAGGAGAGTTTTGGAGCTATGTGAAAGGTTTCTTTTGTAATTTTCTCCCTTAAGATTCAGTCAATGTGATGGGGAAGAAATGGCTTTGTCAGAGAGAAGAAAACATGGTAAAATTCTGATAGTGGGGGATAGGGATTCTTGTAGTCCCATAGTGAAGATGAATAAACAAGCTTCTTTCCAGGGAATGATGTCAATCTTGCCATGGGCTCTTTAGAGATTAACATAATCAGAGAAGATGCAAAACACAATAGAAATAGAGAAGGGTTAAAGTATGTTAAGAATGAAAGCTCTTTTGCAGAAGAAATGTTTTAAAAAGAAATTAGAATTTAGATTTTAGCACAGTGTTAGAAACATCCATGTTATTATGCTTTCTAAATGTCATTCCTGAAATATTTTGAGATTCAAAAAACATTTTTGATGGAGTGCAAGCTGTGATTCTTGGAAGTACGGAGTATAGCTCTCAGAGTGCCTCCTACGTCTTCCTCTATTGAACAGTAATGTTTAATGTGATATCAAGGGCAAGTTATTAACAATTAAAAAATGGTCACATAAACTGTCTTAAATTAAATGCAATTATTTTCCCATGAGCCTGCCTGCCTACTTCACACAGGGCAACCCCTGGCAGGCTACTGGAAAGTATGTCTGACCCTTGTCTTGAAAAAGGTTGCACACCCATCTTACTTTGATATCTATTTTAAGTAATATTTTGTCTGATATTTTCATTATTAGAAATAATTTCAAAATAAGACTACAACACTTAAAATTGCTGCACATAAACTAAAATAAATTTTAGTTCTTAAAAAATATGCATTTTCATACTTTCACAGTAAAACATCTCTATGTTTAAATTCTATAAAGTTCTATGATGCAGAACATTAATGGCAAAAGAAAACAGAAAGGAAAGCACCCCAAATTTATGTTAAAAATTTACATGAGCAGATATTGTTTAAGCTGGTGCTGAAAGTTATAATTTCAGTTCTAACCACAAATGAACTAGGAAGGAATTCCACAAATCAGGTTCTAGTACAATGAATGTCCTCTTTGAGGTCACCACACTGGGAAGCAAAGCAAACATGACACCTTCAAAGTGGCTTCTCTGCTAGATTTTAAATCACAGGCACCTAGAGAAAAAGTGTTCTACCAGGCTCCTGAGTGTGTTCAGTGCTGTCAGTTGGAAAGAGAACACAGTGATCTTTTGTGCATTCTATTTCTTTAATGTATTTGGCACTGAAGCCATTTTTTGTGGATTATGTGCTCAGGAACATAAAACATTGTTATGAAGTTGTTGATGTTTAAGTGATGCTAGGATTCATCATGCCTTTTATGACTGCCTCATCAAATTGCTCAGGGCCATTTATAGTAGTAGAAGTTGAAAAAAAAATGAAAGAAAAGACTGCCCATTTCCATTAGTATTCTTTTGACTCATGAAAATACTGCTGAGGCAAAATAGTTTGTTTGTTTTTAAAGAAATCCTGGATAGTCAGAGAAGATAAAGAAGAACTTTTTTGGCTTTGCTGTTATGAAAA